>JBBPCX010000001.1:43373590-43413719 GCA_037974365.1 Hydrocynus forskahlii
CTCTCTGGTCCTCGTGGAAGTACGGGGCTCTCCCGGGCTGGTACGGGTGCTGGTCAGAGGAGGAGGAAGACACCTTTTTGCCGTACGTGGCGCCGTCGCCGCGCCGCGGGGGGCCGCGGCGTGGCCGGCGCCGTAACAAAAACACCCAGTGCACGCCAGTACGCTTGGTCAAATGTTGTTAAGTTGCTTTGGCCACCGTAACCTACAACCTACAGCAGGTGTTGTTATATAAGAGAATTGATGTACAACATTAAACTGACTTCCATGTGACTATTCCAGTGTGGATGTCTTTGCTGTGTGAGCACTGATGAATGTGACAGGCATGAAAAAAAACAAACTGTGCATCAACAGATGGGCTTCATTGTTAACATGTAAACCAGCTAAATGTTTCAACTAAAGTGGCCAAGGTCATGTAAAGCACTGCCATTGTATATATCATTTCTAAAGAGTCATTCAGTGTTCTTGTGTACTGATATGTTAAAACGTTCTTATTGTCAGGTGTAAAAACATGTTTAGAAATGAAAGCTGCTAGCTGAGATCATGATAACCCTGACAGTATCTTTCACAATAACATTTTCTGCTTTATGATTTGTATCTGATTTGTGAACTGAACATGTGCTTACATTAAAATATATTTAACTGGAAGTTTCAGCATCTTTTGTAAGACACTTTACAGACAGTATACTGTATAAAGAAAAAAATATCTCCACACAATGTTGAATAAATCCTTTCATTTCCTTTTGTTCCAGCCTTATTGACATACAAATATAACAAAGTAAATCAACATGCAAAATTATTAAAAACAAATATTTCTCCTGGCTTAATTGCCAGCTGCTTCATCCTTTTACATAATTAATAGACATGTTATTGTCAGTCTCCAAGGGAATTAGATCTCTTATGTTTATTAATATTTCATGCCTCTTCAAAGCCATTTTACAGTTTATTAACCTGGATAGTAATTCTGAGGTAGAGAGACAGAAAGAGAGAGAGAGAGTGAGTGAGAAAGAGACTGAGATTAGAGCAATTTCAGCGACAACAGCTGTTAGGCCAGAGCATGACACAACCAGGGACTTGTTTGTGTGGTGTGAGGAGGGGGCATGTCAGGACAACCCAGCTGGCTCTTTTTAAGCAAACCTTTTTCTGCTTTTTTGCTGTTTGGCCATCGGTTATCAGTGTGCTGATAAATCAGAATTATTTGGAGCCCCAGAATAGTAAATTCTGCTTACTTTCTGTTATTAGTGATTAAATGTGGGCAAATACATTGAAAAATTCAGGGGTTCTGTCACTGGTACCTTATGATATATCAGCCTGAAGGTGGTGATTCAACTGCATGGAGTGATAAACAGTCTCACTCACTTTCTGTAACTGCTTAATCCTCACTCGGGTTGCGGGTACCTGGAGCCTATCCCGAGGTCGAGGCAGGGACTCACCCTTGGCAGCGCACCAACCCACAACAGGCCAACACTTATAATAATGTTCAATAAAGTATGCTCTTTGGCCAACAGAACATTTTTGAGCTACACTAACCCAACCCCCTCCCCCAAAAGAGCTTTGTGTAGTGTTTCCTTTGCCTGTGTGTGCTCCACTAACGTGTTGCTGAGCTATATATCTGTGTGTTGTAGATGACAGCGCTTCTGCAGCGAGCAGTATGGAGGTGACAGACCGCATCGCATCTCTGGAGCAGCGCGTGCAGATGCAGGAGGATGAGATCCAGCTGCTCAAGTCTGCGCTGGCTGATGTGGTCAGGAGACTCAACATCTCTGAGGAGCAGCAAGCCATGCTCAGTAGGAAGGGACCAACCAAAGGTATCACATTCACACTTCACGTACACATAGTGTGCATCAGGGCTGCAGTATAGTTTTTCAATCATTAACACACAATTATCCTTTCTAGTGCGAAAAAGAAGGTTGCAATATGCAAAACCAGTTTTGTGTGCCTTAAACATTGTGACCAAATCTAAGACACTGAACATGAGTTTCTGTGGGTGTCTTTGATAAACCAAGATAATGATGTGAAACATTTTGTCACATTAATGCAGGTGAGTTTTTAACTGCACTACTTGGCCAAAGCTTTATGGACCCTTATGGAACATCATTTATATGTCCTTATCAGACATCTCATTTCAAAACAATGGGCATTATGGGTTTAGTATCTATTTGCTGCAACAATAGCATCACTGATTCCGGAGAGGTTGTCTACTAGATTTTGGAATATGGAATAGTTGTGCACACAAGCATTATCGCGGTGAAACAGGAAAGCTGGTACATATTTGAGGTAGTGACCTCTGTCATTCTGTACTGCATGAAGTTTTCAGAGAGATGTTTCTATTCCTGGACCAGTCCACGTAATCATGTAATCAAGTGTACTATATAAAGTACACACTTGTAGACTGTGGCCTGTATACACAATGCAAAATAGCCCCAGTGCTTGATTTTTCCTCCAGCCAACAATATGCAGTTGGGCAGTTGCCAGTGTCATCCACCAAACCTAGATTCATCCATCTGACAGATGTAGAAGTCTGATTCATCACGTCACACAATGTGTTTCCTCGTGTCCATTGTACATAATGAGCTTAAGCTTGTGTGCAGCTGCTTGGCCTCTGCGGTCGCCACGGAAAGCCAATTCGTGAAGCTCTCAACAATAAGTACTTGTGCTGACCTTCGAGGTCAGTAGTGAATGATGCAACTTGGTTGCAACAGATGATTCTGTCACATGAAGCGTTTGGCAGTCCTTTGGTCTAATATTTCACAGCTGAGCTTCTTGCTCTTTGACATGTCTACTATTCAGTAACAGTTGACCAGGGCAGCTCTAGCCGGAGAGCTGTCCGATTTTGTTGAAAGATTACATAATAGCTTGAAAGCCGTTTGATTGTTTTGAAAGATTGCATCCTATTGCAGTTCCATATTGAAAGTAACTGAACTCTTCACTAAAACTCACTCTGCTGCCAGTCTTTTTCTATGGAGATTGTGTGATTTTATGCACCTGTAACGATTGAGTTGAGACAAACAGGATGTAGATGCGATATCTCAATTTAATAAACAAGCAGGAGCAAAATCCAAACGTAAGTGAGGGGTCCCGGGGTTACACAAAGATGCAGGATGATTCAAGGGAAAACAAAGACAAGAGCACAGCAGACATGAAGGGTATATTAACAGAATACCACTGAAAAGGTACAATATAAACACAAGAATATTAACAGGTTTACTGAAGACACACATGCAAAGCCGCACAAGAAGTCATATAAAGAATCCATAAACAGACTGAAACACATGGGTTTAAAAACTGACAAGGGAAATGAGAACACCTGGGCAGAGGAGGAGACAGGAAGAAGACATGTGTGGAACACTAATGAGGTGATGGGACTATGAACAACAAACTCACATGGCAGGGGGTAAAAAACAACACAGACATAGTAACAGGGGAAAAGACAGGAGAACATTACAAAAGTCAAGAAATGGGGAAAAAAACAAGGACAACATTACACCAGAAATGAGTGTGTCTGAAATAGCCAGATCCACCATTTAGAAAGGGTGTCCACATACTTTTGGCCTTGTAGTGTATGACACAATGAGAGTTAACCAACATGTTTTTCATTTGTTGCAGGGAATATCATAGCATAATTAGCTAATTTCATTATTTAAGGATCACTACACCCTACTTATCTGTAATCTGTAACACTGGGCACTAGCATGATATTAAATTTAACTTTGGTCTTTAATTATGGAATGCAAACTAAACACATTCTTGTCAATACATTTTGACTCATAATTAAAATTAATAATGAAACTGTGATTTAATCTTAATGATACATTTAAGCTCATGCTGTTCCATGAAATATTAACACAGGTCTGTTGATCTACTTAGCCTGTGGCATCCTGTTTATGACCACAGCACACCAGTGCCAGTTCCTTACTTTGGAGCATTCTCTCTCATATAGATGTACTCACATATCATCCCGTATAACATTCTTTATATACAGTCCAGCCCCAGAGTTCATACAGTCAGGCTAAAGAATAAGCACATATTGCTACCCACCAGATTTTGTTACCCAGTTGGTCATGATCTGTGTTCTCAGAGGCCACATTTCAGTTATTGGCCTCAATGACTTATCATATTTAGCTGTCAACCTAACAATGAAAAAGATATTTTTATAAATATTTTATATGAAAATGTGAGGCACTTCAATCTCTCCAGCTCTCTGCTTCAGCCTCTCTGCCTTGTCTCTAGCCTTTTCAACTGTTCTCATCACGTTCTAGCCCTATTTTCTCCTGCTTCAATTTCTCCTCTCCTATTTCCT
Source organism: Hydrocynus forskahlii (assembly GCA_037974365.1). Classification (NCBI taxonomy): domain Eukaryota; kingdom Metazoa; phylum Chordata; class Actinopteri; order Characiformes; family Alestidae; genus Hydrocynus; species Hydrocynus forskahlii. The sequence goes on from JBBPCX010000001.1 coordinate 43,377,888, forward strand.
CCCCCGTTCTACTATGAGTTCAAAAAGAACCAGCAGGGATGAGAAAATCTGCCTCTGCAGACAGCAGTGCTGGGAAGTCAGGTAGGCGGAGTGTGTGTTATAACACAGAGCACATGGCTGTCACATCACTGGAGCTAAACACGCTGCACAAGAGCACCAGAGTGCATGACCACTAAAAATGTATGGTTTTATGATTGAAAGTAACTATTACATAACTATTCTGTTTGTGCTTTGCCATGTACTTGTATGCATGTTGGTTTTGATAAAAGGTTCTTTTCCATAGATTCTCCTTTATGTCAGCCATCACATATAGCAGTGTCCTTGGAAGATTTTTTAAAATAATCTGAAGTATCAGATCTGCATGATGATCGCGTCGATATTATTGATCATACTGGTAAAGATGGAAATAAGATTGTTGCTTGGACCACAAATAACTTATTTTTGTTGGATTACAAGAATGCCTGGATTAATTCATAGAAAATTCATTCATACATTCATAGAAAATCTAGTCATCTGAAACCGTATCTGGTCAGGATACTGTTAACACACTGTAAAACATTGTGATTTTTTGTGAATTCTGCTGTGTCAGGGATTGTGATAATAATTAACAAAAGATATGGCGCCCTGAGAAATAGGAAATCTAGACAGCGGATTGTTACAGTTCGGCGTTGTCTTAATGATCTGTTAGCCTTTTGCGGCTAATAACACTTGTCAGTTCAGAAGATAATTGGGGAAACATTGAGGGCTTAGATTCAAAGTGTAGTGGCACGCTTTTGATGTTAGACACTTTGTAATTAGCCATGCTACACGAACTGACACTGCCAGCTGTCAGTTTGGGGGCCAGAGCCCCGAATCACCCACTGTGAGGCAAACTTTTGTTTCTAGCCTTGATTTAGGCACATTCATATCTGTGTTCTCTGTTTGTGCTTGTGCCTAGTGTTCATGGGGTGAGTCACGTCTGCTTTGCTTCCTCATAAACCATGACATTCCAAGTTGCTTGATTCGAGACCATTCTGTTTCTTCTGTCTCTCTCTCGCTCTCTCTCTCTCTCTCTCCCTCCCTCTACCTCCCTCCCAGTCTCTTGCTCTTCGTGTCTCTTTCATCTCACTCTGCAGTGTCTCTCTGCAAATGTGTGTGCGATGCCAAGTGCACTGCTTATTCACAGCCAAAAGAGAAACGAGCGACTCTGCAGAGATGAATATTTAATAGGGCAGGCTTTACAGGGTAGTATAAATAAAAGCTCTCTTCTAGATCTCTGCCATCAGCAGTTACACTGCAGGTATATTCTAATGCCACTGAAGACCATCCCACAGTTTTGGCCAGTACAACAGGGAGAAAAAGTAACAATGTCATTTGGCTTTGGTCTAAATAGCTTGAGGTTGACTTGTATAGCTTAACTGCAAATTGTTAAGTAGTGAAGTATGGAGTGAGTCATGTGAATGGAATTATTTAATGGGGAGATATTCACTCTAGCTATTTAACAGCAAGAATTGTTTTGTTGATTTGCTCTACGGCAGTAATACATTTCTCTTGTGTTGCACTGTTACAGGTATTTAAATGTCATTGCACAATTATGAAAATAATTACGCAGATAGTTACATAATGGATGGGTGCATAACGGCACGTTTTAATTGTCCTAAATCGTAACGGTACGGACGTTATGTTTCAGTGCATTATATACCGAGAATATGTGGAAGCCTATGTGAGAAGATTGGTGAATATTATGTGGAACCAAATTTTACAAGTACGAGTTCCACCTGGAAACCTTAGTCTGCAAGCTGTTAGCAGGTCGACAACGTGCCAGGCTAAGCTTAGTTTAAGCTCAGTTCCATATTTTCGTAATGAAGTTATCAAAGTTGCCAGTTGGCTGACCCCCCTCACTAGCCAGGGTGTTTTCGTCTGTGCTTTTTTGGAAGGGTTGAGTTCAAGCTTTGAATGTTTAAATGTAGCCTAGGTGGAACAAATTGAAACACGCCTCCTAATGCACTAGTTTTATTTTTATAATTATGTTTATTCTGTGCTTTTGTAAGATAATTGATGCTTTTCAGTTGTGTAGCCGATTGTGACCTGTTGCCGTTTTTGACCTGTTCAGGAGTGTATGTTCAAATAAATAAACATCACCTTTTGGACTAAAGAAACCTAACCTTTGGAATTTGTTGGTTTGCGCTTATTTTCCTCCATTGTACCAAAGTCTTACCAAACTGTCTAATCCTTAATGTGAACAGAACAGTGACTTCTGTGTACAGCCCTAGAAATGGATCACCTTTACATTCAAGTTACTTGAACTGACATGTTCCAGCTTGCAGTTTTCGTTCCACTCTTAGAAGATTGTACGCATTCACGGTAACTTTTCGTCATATTTAACTTATAATAAAATACATCCTCAGCTACGTATCCTCTCAATGCAAATATGACATTGATTGAAAGTTTAGAATTTTTACAGAACGTCTACAAGTTTGACAGAACTGTATTGCAGTGTGCTAGACTGGTGCAATATTAAGCAAAATGTAAGAAGCAGTTTCTTAGATGTATACTTGTGATGAGGGCATTCATTCGGGATATTTTTTGTTTACAAATGACCTTAAATAGGTAGTGGGAATTTGAACTGTAAGTTTTCTCTTTTTTTTTCTGCCCTCTTGTCTTGCAGCCAGGCCAATGATCGCATCCCTGCCGCTGAGGCCAACCGTCAACAATGGAAATGTACTAACAAAGAAAAGCGGCACACTGCCGTCACCCTCGGGTTCCAAGAAGGACAGCAACACACCAGCGACCAAAAGGTGGGACTTCAGATTTAGAATAGCTGCAACTTCTTTTTGCGGGTAAACAAGCAAGTTTGTAGTGAAATATACCAGGACACTGCTTCTAATAGAAACTGCAGTAAAGAAGAACTCAGCTAGAGCTCAAGTTATAATTATGTATCTGATTTCTCTTTTATAGTAGGGGTGCCAGACCCTGCTTCAGGTCTGCTGCTGCCCTAGATAATTTAGATAAAACTTTAGTCTAACATACTTGATTGAGTTAATGACTACATTCATGAGCATCTCATGAAGCTATTTATTATGGCCAGGGGAATCTAAACTGTCTAGGGTGACAGATCACCAGGACAATGGTTGGACACATGTGGATCGGGGTCAATTATTCAGAGGACTATCCATGTCTCCCTTGAAAAAGACATTTTAATCTCAAGAGACTTCTTGGTTAAACAAGGATTATTTTATGTTCTTTTATTTTATATGTTATTTTATATGTTATCCTCTATTTATTTTATTATTATTATTGCAAATTTATTAGATTGCAAATTTAATCAATAGTGACTGCCTTCATTGTAGTAGGTAATTCTCTGTGTTTTGCAGACGCTTAATCAGAGCATCTTGCAGTTGAATCATATATGTTTAGGTGAATTTAGCATTTCTAGTCTTGTCCAATGACTCTTATTGGTATAACGTTGTGTACTTGACCAGTCGGGGAACTGAACCCTAGAACCCTAGCAGTGTTATCCATTATACTACAACAAGCACTATAATCTGAATTAAGGTAAGATAAGATAAGATAAACCTTTATTAGTCCCACAAGTGGGAAATTTGCATTGTTACAGCAGAAAGTGGACAGTTCAGAGGTAAGAGCATCAAAACAATAGATTAAAAGCTACACAACACAACAAGATAAAATAAAAAGTACACTTTACAACTAATATAAAAAATATGAATATAGACATTTGTATGTGCAAATAAATGTGTATATATAACCTGTATATGTATGTTTACGGCATTTTACACATACATATATATACATATATATGTGTATATGTACATATATATATGTATGAACACTGTGGATGTATATACAGGTACACATTGGCGGGTCCTCAGCAGGCATTGGCAAAACAGTAATAATGTAACATGACAAGTTGCACATTGTTCACAGTCATTTTTTACCCCTAAAAATTGTGCATGTTGCACAAGAAAAAAACACAAAAATTGCACATGTTGTGCCAGAATATTGCACACGAGAAAAATATTGCACAGAAGAGAAATATTGCAAAGTAGAGAAACTTTTACTTATCAGTTTCTCTTCTGTGCAGTATTTCTCTTATGAATGGTGTGTAGTTAATGATATCACTTACTTAATAAAATTACATTGTTACTATTAGTGATGGTGGTCAAAATTGTGCAGTCATCAGTCCTTGCGACCCTATGGGCAGAGTTTATTCCCCAGATGCCTTGTCTTCTTTTTGGGTCTTCAGACTTCATCGTATCTCTGATTGTATCCATCCGTCCAGTTGCTGTCCATCCTCTTCCTCTTTTACTTTCAACAGCATAATTATCTGTATGACTGAATTGTTTCGTTTCATAAAATGGGTTCATAGCTTCACAATAAGATGACCTTACATTAGTCCGTTTACAGATGGTTATGGCTGAGTAATATGACCGAATGGAAAAAAAGTTCCTTCCAGTCCGGAGTGGATTGACTTTTGGATTCTGTTTTCTTAAATTATCTTTGACTGACCGGCTGTCATCAAAAACAACAAAATTTGCATATCACACTCATTCGATTTTCAGGATTACTCTCTCAGCTTCTTCTACACTGGAACACTCTTCTATTTTCTAAATGCCAGCATGTCACAGGACACCGATAACATAATCTCTCCTTGTCACTCAATTCTACGGAGGCTCAGCCTGACACTTCTCATGACTAGAGCCTCAACCGCTACTGCGGCAATGTCAGTCTCCTTGCTGTACCGTTCCAAAGCACTGTGTAAAAGAGTGACTAGGGGGAATGAGACAAGGTGATCAATCTTTCCCTCGTCACACACTCAGATTACTGCTCTCGCCATCAAATAGCTCTCTTGCATGGAGCTCATTTATGATAGTTTAAAAGTGGATGGCTGGATGTCTGAGATGAATGATGGAATAGCCTATTCTGTGCATATTGGATGTGTGGTCAGTAGAGTGTTTTTCAGCATTTATTCAATTAAGAATAAATGAATGAATGCGCTTTTGAACAATGCATATTAATATATGATTTTTCTGAAATGAAACTTGAATTATGTCTTAGAATTTATTTCAATTTAATAATTTCATCAGTTAAACATGTTTAATGCCAAGAAATAAAAATGGATTTAATTAAACAAACTGTGCACTAGGACCGTGATTTGAGCACTTTGTGGCCATATAAATATTAACAAATATGTATTCAAGGGGCTAAAGTTAAATTATAATGTGATTTATAGTTACACTTTGTTTTTTTTTATTCCAATAGTTACTCCAATTTGATGAGTGTTCTTAAACTGCAAAACAATGATCACCAAAATTTTGGGTGGGTTATCAGTACTAGCTGATACTATAATCCATTTGATGTACTATCCACAACCAATCAAAGGTTACAAAAATATTTTTGGGGAAAAAATAAGCAAGGAACTCCATTAAGAATGTGAGCTGCATGTGAATCAGACTCTATTACTTAATGTGTGATACCAGTTAGAGAAAATATCATCATGCAATTGGCAGTTTTAATATCATAGCACTAGTAAAGTACAACGAAAAGGGAATAACTTCTTCTCCCTCTGTTCACTCCATCTGTAATTTTCTTTAATCTTAGCAAAGCAGATTATTGACCCACATCCGTTTCTTATTCATGGACCCATATTATCTAGCGATGAGGTGACACTAATCTGTCAGGGATTAGTGAACAATATATGTTGTTTGCCAATGTGCTCAGAGACCAGATTGTAATTTACTTTGTATGTTTGAACAATCATGCAAGTCTCCTCAGCAGATGTGTGTGTGTGTGTTTGTGTTCTGGCTAGTACAACACCACTTTAAATATTGATGTGAAGTTAATGATTCGCAAAATCACTGTTACCCACTGATAAGAACACATCTGTTGCAAGTGTCTTCCATTTGGCTTAAGATCTATAAGGCATCCTCTTGTGAAATGGATTTGGAATCATAACACCAAGATCAAGTCTGTTGAAAACTGATGGCAGACGTGACAGCTGCACGTAGAGATGTTTAACTTATGAAACTGCACACTTTCTTTTAGCCTCATCTCCTTCACACATTTCCTTCAAATGTCTTTGTGCCAACTGTCTCGCCCTTGTCTCACTCTTTGATTTCTCCTCTGTCCCTTCCTCGTCTCCTCCCTTTCGTTGCATGCTGTCTGTCAGTCTGTCCAGTCTGTCCAGTCTGTCCAGTCTGTCCAGCTCATCCAAGTTTCTACTCAGACCACCTTTCAGGTGAGAGTATGTGTTGACTCTAAAAACTCAGAAAACTCTTATCTCACATAGTTTACTGTACTTTACCTATTTACAGTGCCTTGCCTTCGTCTCACTTTCTTTTATAGCCGAAACTGAAGGCAGCTGGCTCCTAATTGATGGTGACAGTAGTTGTTTCCATGTATTTTTCTTCAAGGAACAATATGTTTATGGTACAGCACTTTTTTATAACCAAAATGTATATTTGACATAAATTAAACTTTTAACGTCTTAAACTTTGTTTTTATGCTAATAGTAAAAGCTGCAACACGACCTGAGAGAATAATGCAATCACATTGTCTTCAATAAACAAATAATCTCAGCAGTGAGCATTTCCTGCAAATAGTAGATTCTGCCCTTGATTTCATTGATACATTTCAGACAGAACCAGTGCCTGCAGGCAAAAAGCATATTCTGGCTTCATGTAGTCACTGAGTATAGAGTTTGTTTTCATAATAAAAATGTTCATTGATAAATGTTAAGAGAAAATGTTGTTAGCTTTAAATGCCTGGCCCATGTTAATGGATAATCAGGCCAATTTTGAGGCTGTTTTTTGGAGGGATGTTTGAGAGTGAATTTTCTCTGCCTAACCAGCCAACAGATCAAATATATCAAATATATACCTGCCTTTTCCATCATATTTCTGTAATCAGCGGATATTGGGTTATTTTAAAGTAACTATCACAGTGTTTCTCTCAGGTCTGAAATATACCTGTGACAGGGGTTGTGGGGTCCATGACTAAGGTTTTTATTTTGGGGAGGGGGTGAGGCAGCAGGAGTTTTTAATTCATTTTGTTTTCTAGAGATTGTGTAGTTAATCGATCGAAGATGGCATTGTTTTCTCGGACGGGGAAGATTCATCTGGTGAAGGCGGGGACATTGTCTAGTTAATCGATTGAAAATGACATTGTTCTCTTAGATGCAGGCGAATCAGTCTCACAAACAAGAAGAGATTGTCCAGTTAATGATGTTTTGCTCTCAGACTGATAAATGCCTTTCTAAACTTACTTTGGTGGCTTAAAAAAAATAATAAAATACAGCCCGTCCTGGTGAAATCTAGGCGTGTAAAACTCGGCATCAATTTAATGCTCAACTAACAGTTTATTATTGACTCATAAATTACTTACTTGTTGGTAGTGGTAGTGGTAGTGAAGTAATTAATACTTTGCATCAGCAATGCTGGCTAAACGACATTCATAAGCAGAACACTGATCACACCTTTATCCGTAGCCACTGATTTCTAAGTGATGAATTAGTTTCTAAGTAATTAACCTCCTCATGCAGTACAGCCACTCAGTGCTGCTCTCTCGTTCTGACAAGAAAAAGTGGAAAAGTGACTTTAAGCGTGCATTTTAAAATACCAGCCCAAACAGTCATAGGGTCCACAAGTTCCACAGCACAGGCTTAGGGTGTACCCACTCTGTTGGCCTCTGCTCACATTGTGCTTATTGTTCCAGACCTGAGCACACCTTGGACACTTTGGACGCTTTAGATACTGAACCCACAGGGTTTTTTTGGCTTGTCACAACATTGTTCAGTGTTTCTTTGGGATCCATGAGCATGTAGATAGTCGCTAATTTTACCAACTGTTTCGGATTTCAGTTGTTCCGGTATTCTGTCGTCTGCCCAAATTTCAAGCAAACACTGCATCTCTACTGTGGACCAAAGTCATCCATTTACCACCATGTTTATTAAAAGGGACAGTCACATTTGAGTTCTGTGCTAGGGTACAGTTAGAGATCATACTAGATGTGTACCATACCCCAAGTCCAAATGAACGGACTGATCACACACATCAAACTTACTGGACTTTGGGGGTCAAGCATGGAAGGTTTGGTTCATCTAGTGTGAGGTCTTTTCCACAAAACACAAAACAGTTTCGACAAAAGTGCCGGCATTAAGCCCTCAGTCTCTGTTAGAAGTTGTGGGTTTTTTGTGTGAGGAAAACTTGTAAGTTAATAAGGGCCACTACTTTGGTCAAATAGTAAATCAGAACATTCTATGAATCAGGAAAAGCTGTAGCCAAAGCTTATCAGGTACTGTTAACAATTGTAGCAATGTATGCTACAAATCGATGGAAATCCATCAACATACAACATACATGTCTCCCAGCTTGTGCTTTATACATTTTCAGGCAAATCTCAAGCCCTGAAAATTACCATTCAGAAGCTGCATGCCTCATTATGCATTTTTTAATCACGTCTCACAGAAAGTGTTTTGCAGTATGTTACTTTGATACAAAATAATGAAGCCCTTTTCATCAACCCTATCAAATACAAAATACAAAATTTTGTATTTAATATGTTTGATATATTTTGTATTAGAAGTGACTATTTTAAATACATGTACAGTATCATAACTACTGCCATGTCAAATGGCACAGTTGTTCATTAGGATTGCTGCAAATCATATGAGATTTTGAGAATTGTGTCCATTGGTTGGGACTCTTTGTGAGAATAGTCTGAATAATCTGACTAAGAATGACCAAGGAAACTTTTTTTTTTTCAGTTATATGTGGCGTTAAGATTTTTTGACTCCTGCATTGTGGGCCAAGCATAAAGGGTCTGAGTACGGTGATACTGTACATTGTGGTAGCTTTTAAGGCTCAAGGATTTAAGGCCTGTCCCTAAACAGTAGGATTACCATTTTGCTCCATGGGTACCTTAAGATTGCTCAGGAAGAAACCAGTCCTGTTGAGAAACTAAACATTCTTTGGCTTCAGCGCAAAGTTGCATAGTTTCCATTGTCCGTAGCCTATGTTTAGACTCCTGCTCTCTTCCACCAGGCCTTTTCTAACCCCCAAACTGGAGTCCCTAGATTAACTCTATACCCCTTCCAGTTGTGTGTCTGAAGTGTCATTATTAACAAAGCACCTCTTCGAGCTCAAACATCCTGTGGCTCCCTTAACAGAGAATAACATCACCAGCCAATGGCTGTCCTGAAAGAACTTTGTCCATGCAACTTGGATTAGGCTTGAGCCTGGCAACCAATAGACTGCTGATAGGGCCTTTTCTTTTGTTTAGCCGTTTGAAAGGGCAGCCAGTCTACATTCACCCCTCTGCATCCACCCAAAGCCATAGCAAATCTGGTCATAAGCATGTCATGGGAAAAACAAATAAAAACATTTTCCCTTCCAGCAGCAATAGCTTCTGTCTAGCATATGTTTTATGTTTGTTTTTGGCTATTGTAGAGGGTGTCCTTTTTGTTGGTTGTGTGTGAGTGTGTGTGAGTGTGTGTGAATGTGTGTGAATGTGTGTGAGTGTGTGTGAGTGTTTGTGAGTGTGTGTATGTATGTTGGGGTGCTGGCAGTGTTTCTAGTGTTATCTGTCTAGCACCATTTCCTCTCCTCTGAGTAAATGTTTATCCCTAGGACCCGTTCCTGATTGAAGCTTGAAAAATATTCCTCTCTAAAGGTTACCAGGGAATTGGAAATGGTGAATAAACTACAAAATATTTGACACTGAGTGTACTTTTTGTTATAGGGATTTTGTACAGAAGCCGAATATGCTCATTTAGAATAAAGTATTTATCTGTTACAGTTAACCTGTTACGGTTGTTTAAACCAGGTTCTTCCCAACCTTGTTGTTGGAGTCTCTGTGCCCTTAAGAAGAAACTGAGAGTACATATACATAAATACACATGTTTCATTGTGTTTCACATGTTACATTGTGTCACAGGAGCTCTTAACGTCCCATTAGGTTTTATTACAAGTGAGTTTTAGGTTTTCACATACTCGGAAATCCATCAAAATTGCTGCCCAAAATAACTGACCATACATTACAGATGCAGCACGTAGAGATTAGGTTGAAAAACACTGAAGTAGTCATTTAATCAGCTGATCAACAGATAAAGTGTGTTAGACCCTGTAAAGCCGGGTTTCTCAACCACAGGGCCGCTGACCACTGATGGGCTGTGAAGGCTTTTGTTTGGGCCGCGAATCTAAAATCAAGACAGGCCATTGATCCGCAATTGCTTATTTAATATCGTCTAATGTGGCCAAGTGGGCCTTGACAACATGCCATGATAGATAGATGGGCCTTAATGTTGAAAAGGTTGAAAAGCAACAGACTATGCAATACAGGGGTTCTCTAGAATCAGGATTGAGAACCAATATCTAATCTGATAATGTTTTTCACTCTCCCGTCCTTCCTCAGCACTGTGAAAAGAACGAGTTCATCGGAGCAGGTGGGTCCAACCCACAGGAAAGACAGCGGAGGAGAGTCCAGAAGCAATCGTGCACGCGCCGGCTCCACTGGGAGCAACTCCAGTGGCAAGAGAGCCAGCGAAAGGTACAGCAAAGACATTCATGCATATCCTGTTGCTAACCTGGCACCCATTTACCATCTGATTAGTATATTATTGCTATCAGAGGAAAATCTAATTATGTGAACATGTGAACATTTACAAAAAATCAAAAGTTAAAATCCTATTGGCTGCTGGACACAAACACAGTAAAAACTTTAGCATTATATATCAGATTATAATTTGACTAGTTCAATATGAATATAACATATTTAGCTATATAACTATTTAAATAACTATTTAGCCTCTCTAACTGGCCACCTCACTGTGCGTGGATAAACATTACATCCAGTCGAAGGTAGGTTCACTACTGGCACTTAGGTTCTGTTTGGGGACTTTAGTGAACTCAATAGACTTTTAATACCATAGCTGTGTCTATGGTGCAAAATTAACATATTGACACAAGGCACATATCCAGGAGCTGGATTAAAAGATATATCATACAGAAACATCGCCGTGTCATATAGAATTTAGAATTTTATGTATTGTATTACGCCCTACGGTGGCTGGTGCCCCCCAAGGGTGAGTCCCTGCCTTGCGCCCATAGACCCTGGGATAGGCTCCAGGTACCCGCGACCCTAGTAAGGATTAAGCGGTTACAAAAAATGAATAAATGAATGTATTGTATTACACCACTACCCTGTGTAATAAAAATCTTACATTTACATTTATTGTATTTACATTTATTGTATTTCATTAGTTGTTAATTGTAACACAAAATGAAAACCTGTTGTCAGCACCAGTAATAACAATCATATTAATTTCTTTGTTGGGAAAAAATAAATAAACATTTAGGTAACAACATGTCAAAGAATTTATATAAAAAACTTTGTATGAAGTACATTGTACAATTTGAACATTCAGCACTAGAGAACTTCTGTCCTATTCAATAATAATAAAAAAAAATCCACACACATGCCTGCACATGCACAGTTACACATGCCTCATTTTGATGACATACTACCTCTCTCACCTCCTGCAGCAAACAGAGGGAGCCTGTGTTCAGTGCTGGTAAGTGCTGCTGTGATGTTTGCCACATGCAATGTTTTATTGTCATGAGCCAAGACCGGAGGACTTATATTCAAACATGTCTGTGCCTTTTTCTGCTTTGCCTATTGGACTTATGGGAAATAATTAAGAGCACCACAGCTGGACTTTCCAGTGACGCTCATGAGCACAGAGTGAAGATAGATGATGGTTACAAATTTGAACTTATTTGCCCCTTTAATTAGCTCCAGTGAAGTTCAGTTTAGCAAGGCGCCAGCATGAATCAGCTCTTCCATTGTTAAACCAGTAAAACAAGGCCAAAGGAAATATCATTTCATGCTTATGGTTTCACCTCCTCCAGTCTCGGTTCACTAGCAGTTGTAGCGCAACATGTGATGATATGTGTGTGTTGAGGAAATAAAGACAGCTTGTTACAACCCCAAGCCATCATCAGTAACCCATTTCCTTCATCCTTTTACTACAACATACTTTTTCAGTTTCCTCTTAATCTGCTGTGTTTGTTTTTTATTTACTCTGTTGCTTTCACTGCCATACATGTAGTCATGGAGCTTGTCATAATTGATCTTAGATCCTTCAGCTACCCAGAGCCATCAGTAAGATGTGTACTGATTTTAATAATTAGCAAATTAGAAAGACAACATTCTTCATATTGTAATTTGATGTAGAATTGGTCACTAGGGTGTAGAATATTCAGAATTAACCTTATATAATTAGTAGAAATTATTCTTAGGAAGAACAATTTCTTTAATAGAAATGTTCTATTTACCCCAGATACAGACAATCAACCAAGCCAGTCTGGTTTCAGATTTTCTTTCTTCAGTTTGGTCCTGGAGCTACGAGTAAACAGTCATCCAAATTAATTTTGTAAACATACTTCATCAAAACTTCTCTCTGTAGTTCAGGATGCTGTATGACTTACTGCGAGTTCTCACAAACAGCTGTAAGAGGACTGATCTTGGATCAGATTTTTCTATTTGTAACTGTCATTGTCACAAATCTGATGCTAGATTGGCTCTCAAACTCCTGAGGTGGTCTGTGAAAACAGACCCTGTTGTCTAAATTGGCTTCGTGTTACTCAAGGAAGTTTTGTTCAGTTTAATAGCTTACAGTAGGTACGTGACACTGAGTCCCACTTTGACAAGTCTGTGTCAGCCTAATGAATAACTGGATATGGGCTGAACTGGTTGAGAGAAGTTTTGGGGATATATTCGGAAACAATGTGGGTGACTTTTGACTTTTAGTGGTTGTTTGCAAAGTTTGTCCCATAGCTTCAGTGCTAGACCAAAGAAGCAAAATTGCCAAACATGTCTTGGCTGAACAACTACATCTGGGCCAGGTGGAACATTTTGTAATTTAGATTTTATTTGCCAAACAATGTCTTTAAGCTGAGGCTCATAACATTTTCCTAATTAATTCATTTGTAGACTTAGACTTCAGCCACAGGGTTGTAAACAAGCCAGAAAAAACAGCCTCTTTAGTATTTCAAATCAAATCTTCAGTCCATTGTGATGCTGCTCACGGTCAGCCATCCTGTCAAGCATGAACTTTATTTTACTTACTGTAGTAGTCACGCCAGATTTCCCTGATTAGTCGAAGTCATCATGGATGTTAAGTCCAGATGTTAAGTGAATCAACCAAATGCCAAATTAACCGGTGCAATTTGTTATCTAGAGCAGAGGTCCAAAGAGACGTCTCCCCTGGAGGGCCTTGTAGAATAATTAACCAGCCAGGGTGACCCAGGATCTGATGAATAGGGATCTCCTTCCTTCTCTCTCTGTTTCTCTCCATGTAAGAGCCCTCTTACACAATCTCTGTCTCTGTCTTTGTACGCAAAGGGATGCGGCGGGTGACGCATTGTAAAGGTAGGCCATGATCTTCAACCCTCCTTTACCCAAGCAGCACTGTGAGCATTGTGTGATTCTAAAGCTAGTTTTGGTGTATTACACCCACTGCTCTGAGTAGTGATTATAAAAACACTGGAGTGATCTTCCAAAGCCAAGTTTTACAAAACTGTAGCAATGATGTAAATAATACTAGTAGCAATAGGCATAATAATAGTAACAAAATAATAACAGTAACAACAACAACAGTAATAATAATAATGATGATGATTATAGTCACTTGCACGGATTGTCCTCAATATAGGGTACAGCTTTTTGATTCTTTAGGACAGTGATTTCCAATCATGAACCCAAAGTACCTTATCAGTGTAGTTCAATTGCTAATTTAAATGTATGCAATTTTTCCCTTAGCCTAAGTGTAATCAGTTGTCTTAGACATGATAGATGTTTGCTTCTTTGACTGTGCACTGGAGCTATGTAGGTAATGTAACTAGCATGAAGTGGATACAGTACAGTTCAAACTACATGCCTTAATTTATGCATGTTAAGTTGCCTCAAATAGACTTGATTATCTGATCCCTGACACTATGTGAGAGACTGCTATTTAGCAAGCAGGTGTCTAAAAATATTAGTAGCAGCCTTCTTGAAACCTTAATGTTGTTCAAATATTTGTCTAATAGGAAGCAGTCTAAACCAATTTGTTCCTAAAATTACTAAATTTTTGCTAAATTTGCTAAAATAACTTAACATGACTAAAGCAGAGCTTGGAGAGGGTACAGGGAAAATACCAAACATTGCCAAGATGCCTTTTGAAAAGCGTTGCTCATAGATTAAGCATCCTAGCACTTAAAAAGGGTTAGAAGGTATAAGACATGGCTGAAGGACAGTGTCTTTTTTACCTGACATGCTCTTGAGTAGATTGAATGGTAGCTGACTCAGAGCAGTGAAGTCTGGCTTTAGACTTCACAGAGCCAATGCCCCTAAAGCTGTGTTGTGTAAGGGCCCGGGTTGATGTGATAGATGTGCGTGTGACAGAAAACCCCCTCTTCACCTCCAAAGTGCAAGCCTTCCCAGTGGACTAATGAGTACTCTTTCTAACACCTCACCAAGAGTGTGTCGTCAGCCTGTGGTTGATTGCAGTGATTTTGCAATGTTGCTGATACACTAGCTGTTAACCTGCGAGAGGCACACTGTGTGTTTGCTCACAGCTCATGGCGCTTATTTTTCACATGCACCATGGGAACATGCATTCTGCTGCAGTTACCCAGCAGCCCACTTAAAGACTTGCCAGCAATGAGAGTAGAGCTGCTTTCACCTCAGACGCCAGTAGTTGCACTTTCAGTCTTTTCGAGCCTTTACATTTTTCACCATGAAAAATGTGACCCTCTGAATTTTCTTGAGAATGCTTCTTTTTTTCATCAACTAAGAGTATTTCTTCCACATTTATTTGACGAGCTATGGACGACTGACCATTCTAGTCACCATTAAACAGTCATGCCTTTGGGCCTTGAAGGACCCTCTAGTGGACTAATTCTCAGACGGAAGCAGTAGTTCACCTAGGGCTGGTAGTAGCCCTTTAAAGTGTCCGTATCTTACGTTTTTATTTTATTTTGTTCTCTGACGTCCACTTATGGTGTGCTTTGGTTTATGTACCAAAATTCATTTTTTGATAAAACTTATCGATTTCCAACCTCTTTTCATAGTTGAATATTAAACAGGTTTGTTACTGCGTTACTGTTTGTGACATCACAAAGAAAGTGAATACAAAACAAGCTGTTTTGGCCTTTTTCTTTCCATGTAAGGAAGTAGTAGGCAAATTAACAGCATCAGTTTGAGACAGAAAACTGTTCGCTGAAAAATTGAGTTTTGTTTTTGTGCAGGCCATTTCTGGTAATAAACAGATGGGCCACAGAGGTGGAAAAGGTTGAAACCCCTGCATTAGAGAATCTGATTTACAAATATTTCTTCCAGAAAACCCATGCAAATCCCAGTGATGTAGTTTTTTCCTCTAGTTTTAATGTTAATAGAGAACACTGAAGCGTTACATTTTTCCATTACTGGTTAACCCTTACAAGCCACGGTTTTTACAGTTAACAAATGCATGATGACATTTTACATTTTGACAATTAGTATTTCGTTCTAGATTTTTACTAGCATGTTTTTGTTTTTTTAAGAAGAACAAATGTTTGTTTTAAAATGGTAATGGAATGTTTTGCAGTAAGAAAAACTGACCTTTTTGCCAGACAGACTCAAACTTACATGCCAGTGTTCAATGTTAATTGAATATAAATGTAAACATTGCATAATTCACTGTGTAAACAAACAGTTAATTATACAATTATTAGATATTTAAATAGTATCACAAAAATAAAAATCAATAACAGTTGACTTCTAAGGGTTAATATCCATTTCAAGTGTTTCCAAAAGCCTCTTCCCCACATTAGTTTGTGATCAAGTAGTTCATATCGTGCTGACTGTGGTGATATTGGAGGATGTGGGACATGATTTTTGACCGTGAATCCGTTATACTCCATCCCACTTTTCTGCCCCCCCACCCCCCAACCGGCCCTTTCCAATCCCAACACTTCACCTAGTGACCGTGCAGATTTACCTGCACCGGCCAGCAAAAGGGACTGCGTCCACTGAGCCCCCCAAATCCACTTCAGCCGTGCCGTCGTGCTCTACAAACACTCCTCCAGAGCCCAAGAACACGTCTGGCAGAGCAGCCCGGCCGGGAGGCGCAAAGGTCCCGCCGTTTACCCTCTCACTGAGGAAGTGCCCCTCTCAGCCCACCTGCTCTCCTTTAGACACACCCAGCTACAGGAGCCCCATCAAATCCCCCAGCCAATATTTTCAAATCTGTTACTAATCACAGTTTTAGCTCTGATTCTGAACAAAGCTCAGTGGTTTTCAAAAACTTTTTTATTTTCATTTGTTCTTCTGTTGTCATCTTCTTTTTCTTCCTTTTGTTTATCATCTACTAAGCTGTTTTGTCTGATTTTGATGTCAGCATGTCAGCTTTCATGTATGACACTGTTTGCTTTGGTCGGTTTTATTAAAAGCAGGATTCCACCAAAAAAAAAAAATCTGATCATCAATATATTCATTAAAATATGAATACATACATATATATGTATTAATACAGTGTACAACACATCCTTAAAAAACAGTATTTATCGCTGCAAACTATTATGAACATTTTGGCATTTTCTTTTGGATTTTCAAAATCCATACTTTTCATTGGCTGTAAAACTATAGGTAGCCCAAATATTCATGAACTGCTAATGCTATTCTTAATCTAGTAAACAACATTTACCTTTAAACCCTAACAGAATTATGTTTCACAGAACTGAAAGCTGAAAGAAAGATGTTTCAGTTTATGGTCACAGACCAGCAACACTTTTTCCAATGTGCAGGGTGGCACATTTAAGTTCCACACCCTTGTTTTAAAAAGCTCCACCCATCTGGGACCACAGAAGTAAGCCTGCAGTGTTTTCTGAAACTGGAAAAATGAGTGACTTTGTACTTATAACAGTATAGCAAATAGATCCGTGACATTTCTACATTGCTTAATTGACCAAGGACAGTCATATCTTCAGGTATATTGGGGAGAAGGTTTGGTGATAAAACCAAACGCCAAGAAAGCTTGAAAGGCGTCCTTTATTCCTTTAAAATGTCCACGTCACTCAACGGTTTGAAGATCATCCATAAATGCAGTGATTACATTGCTGACAGCAGCCATGTCACATGTATTATTGTTGCATCAGGAGACACAAAAACATGTTCTTTTGGTGGAATTCCCTGCTTACCTGTTTTTTGACTCACTATCAATGTCTCCCCCATTTGCTTTGCCTGCCTGTCTGCTTTTTTATTTTATGTATGTACATTTACTAAATCTGTGACACCAGGTAATTAGCTGCACCTAACACTCCCTTTTATTTTTCATTGTGTGTTGCTACTTGGTATTTGAATGTACCTCAGAAACATAATAAAACAAATTAAAATAACTTCATTTCCTTTCTTTTTTCCCCCCTATATTCTTCAATTTAAACATTGCTTGGTAAAAGCTCAAATTCTCTTCACTCTAAAGTTTTTTCACCTGATTGTTCTAACATTGCTTAATCTTTATAAACCAATTGATAAAGTAAACTAGGGTGCCCACCTTCGGTCCTGGAGGGCCGGCGTCAGCACAGTTTAGTAGTTTCCCTCTTTAGACACGCTCACGTGGAAGGTGAGTTGAATTAGGTGTGTTTAATCAGGAAAGTTACTGAACTGTGCAGGACCCCTCAGGATTGGAGTTGGGCATCCCATCATAGTTCCCTAACTAAATCATCTTTATGGCTCTATGAGGAATTCTTTAAAGTAGTAAAACTGGATGAAATGTACATTTCCCATGTCATGTAACAGTTGCACAGACTCACGGCAGTTTTGTATAACTCCTTGTTGTGAAAATCTGTTACTTTTTTAGACGAAGGGTATGTCAAAATGTATTTGAAAGGACGGCCCATCACCATGTACATGCCCAAAGATCTGGTGGATACATACTGTCTAGAGGCAAAGGCCGACCTGCCTCCTAAGAAGCTGAAGCTAGACTGGGTGTATCCTTTTGAATCCCTGCTACCTGCGATGAAAGGTTTGTGGTGGGTTTTGCTGTTGTTTCTTATTGGTTATTGCTGTTCTGCTGCACAAAAACCACAAAGGTGCATTTTTCCATATGTTGGTTAAAAAGTCTGTTGAACATGGAAAAACACTTGATCTTAGGGCAGTTTGAACAAATGAACATGTGACTGCACATTATGCCATTGCCTGATTTTTTCCAAGAGAAACACAATGAAGTAGGTCTTTTGTGTGTTCAGAATCAGAATCAGAATCAGAAAACTTTGTTGAGCCCGTAGGAAATTGCTTACGTAATGGCTACAAAGACACACAGAGACAAGAACAATATAAAAATAACGTCTAAATAAAATGAAAATAAAAATCTGTAGAAATAAACCTCAATAGGAAAATGTAATATGAAAACACTGCTATATACAGAAATGCTGGGTATAAATACTACAGATAAGTAACACAGTTGTGTAAATCTACTGACACAAATGGTAGTTTGGAGTAAGTTATTGGACTTGGTAGTTAGAGTTCCAAGTGGAAGCAATAACTCTTCTTCAAAAAGATCTTGGACCAGCAGTGTTTATCCACTCACCATCTCAACCAATAACCAAGAAACAACAAAAGAGAGCCCTTTCACTTTTCTCATATAACTGTTTTTGACTGATAAAAGACTTTTTCCTTTCGCATCAGAATGCTGATCATTGTTGTATTCCTTAACAAGTAGATTGGCTGGATCTCTTTTAGAATCCTTATTAAATTGAGCAAATATTGTGCTCAGAATATTCAATTTAATATATTTGATCCAAAATGCATTATAGACCACGTTCAAGACTTTTTAGTGCTAAAAAAGAAATTGAAGCAGTGTCTGCACAGATAGAACAAGCAATCCATCCATCCAGACAAAAGGATTAAAAGTATGAAAGCTACATGCTGCTCTGTGTGCCAGAGTTCAAAAACGTGTTCGTTTTGATAGCTTTGTATTTCCACAAGAACATGTTCCTTACTGTTTTGGAATGGTTGTGCACTGGCTTTGGTTGACATTATAAACTGACACCATAGAGAAAACTCCACTGCTGAGTTGCTGCATTGCCCGTCTCAGAATATTTCGTAATATATTGCATGTGAGTGTCATAACCTTATTTTCACTTGCTGTTTGTCAAACCACCAGGTCTTTATCAGGTATAAATACAAATCTGTTTTATGAGGGATATAAAAAGTTTCCCTGCATGACAGTATCCCTGGTTCCTAGATCAAAGATACAGTTTGGAGACTTTTTATGCCTTCGATCCATTTATACATTATGCATTCCTGTTTCAGCATGGAGGTCATGGCAAACCTCAAGGGAAATTAATTTGGGCTCTAAGGCTGCTTTTGCATCAGAGGATGTGGAGCCTTATTCTTGTAGTATGACTCATAATTTTTCAGTAATTTTTCTTCAGTATTCTTCTCTGTCGATTTTATTAATAACTGAGTGAACTGTTGATTATTTTGACAAACTATTCGGAAAATCATGACCCATCCCTGCTTATTAGAAGTTAGGACCTTCTGTTTGCTTGAGACGAAAACCTGCAGCCACACTTGCAGACACCCCTGACTTAACTGAAGAATAACAAACCACATCTAATTTTGTGGAGCCTTTGCAAATAGAAGAGCTTGTAGAAAAAAAAGGTATGGAAAAGTTTAATGCACTAATTGTGGCAGCCTCAGTCTCCACAAAATAGTATTTTCTCTTTCAGTTTTTTTCCACTATTGCTGCAGTTTGTCGGAGCGTACTATTTCCAGCTTAGTTCTCTCCCTGCTGTGATGCATCAGGCACATCTAAGCAAAAATGGACAATGAATTGCTAGAGAGAAACACATTTCTAGGCACTCTGCGATTACCTTGTGCATTCAGCTGCACGGGCTGGCACTGAGTGAACTGTCAGCACCACCAGTGTCTCCCCAAAGTGGAAAAATATGAGGAATGAAATGTGAATTGAGTTTGGGCAACACATACCTCTTCACAGTGATTGCTATGAAAGGTGAATTAGTGCCTGATAGCCTAATTTTCCATGCTTCCGAGCCTTGCTTTGTTATTCTTGACTGAATGCCAGCTACGGCTACCGGGGTCGGGACTGTCGATCCAATCTGTATCTGCTCCCCACTGGAGAGACGGTTTATTTCATAGCATCTGTGGTGGTGCTGTACAACGTGGACGAGCAGCTGCAAAGACACTACACTGGACACACTGATGACATCAAGTGGTGAGATTATGCTGTTTGAGTATCAAAACTAATCATGTGCCTCTGTCGTTCTGATAATATGCCAAATGGACCTGAGCTATAGTGCGGCATAATCAGATATCTGTGATGACTGACAGTAACTCAATATCAGTGCATGACAGACAATATTCACCCATGTTGGTAAAAAGGACTGATAGACAGCTAGAATTTCATTTGTAACATAATAGTACTTTTATAGTAATATAAGATAATATTTGCATGGGAGAAGTGCACACTACCATGATCATTTATTGTTATTGCGATGAATTATATCACAAAATGCTTTTCTGTAGTTTTGGATTGCGCCATTACAGATGCATTTTGTCTGTTCCAAACTTAAAAAAGACAAAAAAAACGGGGGAAAAAAAACCAAAATATAAGAATGTTTATCATGTATCATGAAAATGACTTCAAGCATCTTTATATTATCATGTTACTGTATTGCCCACCCCTATTGCTTATAAAGTTTGTTCTCCTCTCCTGTTATCATCCAAGGATTGTTAAAATAATGAAATGTCAGAAGTCATTTATCTGACTATAGACAAGCACGTTTTACCAAATATCTCTGTTGAGGGTTTCCTAGATTGCAACATACTATCGTAGGAACTAAACTAAGCATTTTCCATACAATAGTTCCACTGGTTCTAATGGACATTTAAAGCCTCCTGTATAATGAAGTTAAACATATGAAGGCAGGACCATGGGTAACAATTTAATCCATAATATGCCATTTTTCTAATGATAAAATATTGTGATAAATATTTTTAGGCATTTTTCAGCTCTAATGCTGAACCTAGAAAGCAAGTAAAAGTAAAACTTGACTTAAATATTCAAAGCCAGTGCAAAAGCCAAAGATAAAATATTCAGTGAAATATGTAAAGTCGAGTATGAATAGTCAAGGCTGAATATTAGATGAGAATATGCCTGTGTAGACTGCACTATAGTTTTCACTTTGTGGCCCAGTTCAACAAAGCTGTATTTGTTGGATGAATCACTGATGTTTGTGGTTGAAACGATCCTGTTCTGTGTTCTGCTGCTGTGTGTCACTGTGACCTTTGTAATGGGTATGGTAACATAAACAGCGTTTCTCCTCCTCCTTTTTTCGTTAAAACACGGGCTAGGCTATTAATAGCCCTGAAAAGTTGCACTTAGTGTTCCCGTGATCACGATTTACCCACACTGGAGTTCTAATTACAATGAGTATAAATTATTATAAATAATAAATAATTAATTATACATTTTTAAATGTTAAATGGTGCTGCTCTCTACAACTCTAAACTTTCATATCTTCCATCCCTGAGGAACAGCCACAATTTTAAGTATAAAGAACTAATCTGCAAATCAATGTGTGTTTTGTATCATAAGGCTATGAAGTTTAAATGTCAATCTAATTGAAAATGGGGTGGTGGTGGCATAGTGGGTAGGACACTTGCCTCTGGACCAAGAGGTTCGAATCCTACCTTCACCACACCACCACTGGGTCCCTGAGCAAGACCCTTAACCTCATGTTGCTCCAGGGAGACTGTCGCCCTGTAGTTAGGGAATATAAGTCGCTGTGGATAAAAGCGTCTGCTAAATGCCGTAAATGTAAATGTTGAAAAGCATGAGGCTCTGAGCTTAAATACTTAATTAATACTCAACTAAATACATTATGTGTGTAACAATAACAGATTCATGGCTAAACATAAGTAAAATGAAAGACAATACCATGTTCATGTAATATATTTTGTTTGTGTACATTCAAGTACATTAAATGCTTCACTATTTTCAGTGGGTTTTTTACTCTTTGATATACAGATCAGTGAGGATGTCACTGTGTTGTAGTGTCATTATAATGACACAAAACTGCCATTGTCATATTTTCTCTTAGTGCTGTGTCATTACTCAGGCTTCTCCTGTTTTCACTGTTGTTCACTGCTGTTCGCCACTGTCATCTCTCTCTTTTGCTCCCTGAAGCCTCGCTGTCCATCCTGATAAAATCACCATAGCAACAGGACAAGTGGCTGGCACATCTTCAGACGGCAAAGTAAGTGATTTCCCCCCCGTCAGAAAAGCATCCGACTCTGTGGAATGACACTTTTCATCCTATTGAATTTGAGACCTCTTTCGAAGTAGAATAGATACATCTGGGAAAAGAGCCAATGGAAAAAGAGCTCCACAGGCCTTTCTAGATGTGAGAAAATCACATGTCTAAAGTTAAGCTGCAAAATGTCATACTTTTGTGTCCATCTGACATGTCAGGTTCCCTAAGAGAAGCATCCAAAAAGCCCCTGGCAAGAATGAAATTTTAAATACGTATTTATGAACAGAATTTTGGATCATTATATCACATACAGCCCACTGTATGTAAAACAAACTCAGAATTACATATTTTGTTAATTATTTTTTAGGTTTACTCACTTTCTGCAGCCTTAAAGTGGAGTCCATGATGTATAGACCAGGGGGTCCTTGATTTGTCACAAGTGTTTTCTGAGCCAGTCGTCTATAAACTATGCTCACTTGAAATATAACACTTGAATTAGGGATGAGCAACACAGCAACAACTGCAAATACCTAGTGTCAGTAAAATACATCTGAAGACTAGATCTCAAAGTTTAAACTTCATTCCGGCTTTAACTTATGGGTTGTAGTGTGCTCTGATATTTGGTTCTACAGCTACAAAGTAATGCTGTCTGTATTTTGGCAGCAGCTGGCCCCTCATGTACGTGTTTGGGACTCTGTGAGTTTAAACACGCTGCATGTTCTTGGCACTGGCTTCTTCGACAGGGCTCTCGTGTGCCTCTCCTTCTCCAAATCGGTAAGAAACTGCATCCGGTCGCTTAATATGAGTCATGTATGTGTTTCACAGGCGCATGTCAACAACTTAACAGCCTATTCCTCCTCTGAAATAAAATGATTGCGTTTGTTTAAGAGGTTGAAGAGACCTCTGTTGTCGTTCTCTTCTTCATGCTTACGCATTACACTGATGAAGATGTGTTTGTGTTGTTTTTACTGACCACTTAGAACGGAGGGAGTTGGTTGTGTGTAGTGGACGACTCCAACGACCATGTGCTTTCAGTGTGGGACTGGCAGAGGGAAGAGAGGCTCGCAGAAGTCAAGGTGTGCAGTACATAAAATATAAAATACGATTTAATAAAGGATGCATTGTTGTTGTTAATGTCACGTGTTAATTGCTCTCCTACTTTATCGCAGTGCTCCAACGAGTCGGTTTTCGCTACTGATTTCCATCCGACTGATGCAAACATAATTGTAACATGTGGAAAGTCCCACCTTTACTTCTGGTCACTAGAAAAAGGCTCACTTGTGAAGAAACAGGGCTTGTTCGAGGTAAACCTACAGAATATTCCTAGAATTAATGCTAATTTGACATGACAAATTTGAGTGGGCAGTTGTGTGAAAGGGTACCTTTATACTTTTATAATAAGAGTACCTTTATACTTCCATAATAATATGTATTTGCAAGCATTTACACATAAATCTTGCTAGAATAATACTACTAATAAAGTCTTGCATGTGAAAGAAGTGGAGACCAAAGGATTTTATTGCTACTTGATTTGTGTAATGCATGCATATTTCTCTTTTGTGAACAAAGCCTGTTTCATTTCAGCTTTAAAAATAAAGCCATATTTATGTTTCTTGCAGAAACAAGAGAAGCCCAAGTTTGTCTTGTGTGTGACTTTTTCAGAAAACGGTGACGCCATTACTGGTGACTCCAGTGGAAATATACTTGTATGGGGTAAAGGTAAATAACTGAATTGCAGGGGCCTGTAAGACAATTAAATTATGCCCTGCTTTAAAGCCTCACTGTACGTCAAACATAATTCATAATTGTCTAGTGTTTACAGAATATTCATATATAGTATTTATTTACATTTTGAACATTTCATACACATTTTATTTTACATGCTTTACTCGCCCTAAATGTGTCATAGACAGCTGCAACTGCAAGATTGTATGTAACTACCTCTGTGTCCTTTTGCAAGTCTTTTGAAAGGCTTCAGCCAGTGTTGGGTCATGCTCTGCTGGGTCTGTCCTCTGGTGTGGTGATGGTTTGTGACTTTATGGAGAGAGAGGGTAATGCCAGCTAATGTGCTGCTCTGTTCTGTGTCCGTCTTGAAGGCTCTAATCGCATTAGCCTGGCCATTCAGGGGGCACATGAAAGCAGCGTGTTTGCGCTGTGCATGCTGAGAAACGGCACCCTGGTTTCAGGGGGGAAGGACCGAAACCTTATTTCTTGGGATGGAAATTACCAGAAGATTCAAACAGTGGAGGTGAGGCACCGTTACAGTCGCTGTACTGTTAGTGTGCATATAATATATAGACATTTAATTGCCAGGTTTTTGTTAATGTGCAAATTACGGGCAGTATTACAGCTTTGGTAATAGTACCATAATGCATGCATTTTATGCTGTGTCATGATCTCATCACTCATCTAAACTTTTAGCGATAGGAAAAAGAAAATCATTATGTATAAAATGGATAAAAAGCAAGTAATGTGATAGAAATGAAGATGAGCTTTACCAGTCAAGATGCTGTTTGCGAAACCGTAATACTATTAGTTTAAGGATTATTTGTCTGGTTATCTTAACGTATTTACCTCTCTCTCAGGTCCCTGAAACGTATGGGCCTATTCGCACGGTTGCTGAGGGAAAGGGAGAGACTGTTCTTATTGGAACAACTAAAAACTATGTCCTGCAGGGCAGTCTGGATGGGGAATTTACCCCAATCACCCAGGTGAGAACAGCAGACAGGGGCAAAGAAGGGGCATAGCAGTGGTACAATCTTTTAGAAACATTCTATTGAGTTTAAATAGATGGTTCTATTATTTTTAGTAACTTTTGACAGGTTAATAGTAGTTGCAGTGTAATTTCTGATATTTTTACTCACTCTTATAACAACATAGACATTTACATATACAGTATTTAGCTTTTATCCAAAGCGACATCCATTCCCTAACTACAGGGGTCTTCCTGGAGCAACTTGGGTTTGAGGGTCTTGCTCAGGAACCCAGTGCTGTAGGTAGGATTCAAACCTATGACCTCTTGGTCCAGAGGCAAGCGTCCTACCCACTAGGCCACCACCTCTCCAGTATAACGTTTACAACAAGATTTATAGTAGTACTGGGGGTTTATAAGTGAAATATAGGTTTTAAAAATATGTGGCAGACAAAATTAAAGAAAACATACAGAAACTGAGATAAACCAGCTTAGAACTCACAGAGAGTGAGGGAGAGAGCTAGTGATGGGTAGACCTGGTAAATCTGAGAACTGATAGGGGGTTCTGAATGTGGTTATGACTGTCTCATTACTGTTTATTAATTTTGCTTCAATATGCAAGTCAAGTTCTGCGTCTAATTGATCTCTTGGCCCCTTGAGTTATGAAGGTGTATTTTTTAGGGCCATACAGATGAATTATGGGGCTTGGCCATTCATCCACTGAAGCACCAGTTCCTCACCTGTGGCCATGACAAACTAGTCTGTCTGTGGGACTCTGGCACACATCAGGCTGTCTGGACCAAGTCGATGGAGGTGAGCTGTGCTCACTAGGAGAATCCCTTTGTCTGTGAAGACACGCCAGCTGTCTTCTAAACTCCTAACTCATTTTCGGAATGCTATGTCTTTATAAGGCTCTAATAGGCTGCTGGTGTTAATATGCCTGAGTTGGGTCAGGGTTGGTGGAGTGTGTCTGATTGAGATGTGAGTGTGTGTTTGTGTGTTTCCTCTGTGGAAAGGACGCGGCTCAGTCAGCTGGGTTCCATCCCTCTGGGGCCACGGTTGCCATAGGAACACAGACAGGCAGGTGAGAGGATCTCGCCCTTCTCTTCAAAGTGGTCCCTGACACATCATTAAGATTCTGGCAAAACTCTAATAGTTTGATAAATGGAAGACCCCAAACACCTAATTATTATGCAAATGTAAAACATGAACCCGGAGCTCATGCAGAATCATTGTTCAGCTATCTTTGACATTTTTATTATTCATGAAGTCATCATCATCATATCAAAAACGGGTTACAACAAAAGAGCCTTTGATGATGTTCCAAGCTGTTCGTCCCGCACTGCTTCATACAGTTCATTCTCCTGTTATAAATGCACAGGTGGCTTGTTCTGGATACTGAAACTAAGGATCTAGTCACGGTGCATACAGATGGGAACGAACAACTCTCAGTTATGCGTTTTGCTCCAGGTTAGTGCTCTTCTGACAGCCACTTCAATCATTTCCTGTCTTATTTCAAATACGGAGACATACACAGAATCACCACAAATGAGGCTTTACACTATTAAGCTTGATCGAATGTTTTCCCTCCAGATGGCAACTTCCTTGCAATTGGGTCACATGACAACTACATCTACATCTATGCTGTGGCTGAAAATGGCAAAAAATACAGCAGAGTGGGAAAGTGCTCGGTAAGGTTTTTTAAAAGACAAAAGCAACAAAGGGTGTTTACAATGTTTATTCATTAACATGATTTGAATTGCATACTCATTAAATTTAAGAATAGTAGGAGGCCATTAGTCTTCTCATTTTCTGTTGTTGTTGTCTCTTGTAGGGCCACTCCAGTTTCATCACTCATCTAGACTGGTCTGTAGACTCTCAGTACCTTGTGTCCAACTCCGGAGACTATGAGATCCTTTACTGTGAGTATGTCCAGAGAAAAGAGTAACAAGATGGAGTGTTTTAGCAAGTACTCAGGCTTGGAAAATTTGGTTTTATTAAAACAAACCCTTCACACTTCACAAGACCTCTGAAGGCGTGCTGTGGCATCTGGCACCAAGACTTTAGCAGCAGATCCTTGGTACTTTTTGACTTGGTCCTCAAACCTTTTCTGAACATTTTTTGCTGGTGTATAATGACACTGAAAGAGACCACTGCCATTAGGGAATACTGTTGCAATGAAG
Source organism: Hydrocynus forskahlii (assembly GCA_037974365.1). Classification (NCBI taxonomy): domain Eukaryota; kingdom Metazoa; phylum Chordata; class Actinopteri; order Characiformes; family Alestidae; genus Hydrocynus; species Hydrocynus forskahlii. The sequence continues at coordinate 43,405,055 of JBBPCX010000001.1, forward strand.
AGGTGAACTTAATCTGCAACAGTCTCTACATGTGTATCAAAGTAACATCCACATGAATTCTAGTACCAAGACTGTCCAATAGAACATTGCTCAGAGCATCACACTGCCTCCGTCAGCTTGTCTTCTTCCCATAGTGCATCCTGGTGGCATCTCTTCCTTAGGTAAACAACACACATGCGCATGTCTGTCCATGTGATTCCTCAGACCACCTTCTTTAATTGCTCCATGCTCCAGCAGTGATGCTCATGTGCCTATTATAGGCACCTTGAGCGGTGAAAGGCTTCAGCATTGGCACTCTGACTGGTCTGTGTATCCCAATACACAGCAAGCTGCAATGCACTCTGTATAGTCTTCAGTCCTCACGCACACCAGTGAGCCTCAGACGCCCACGAACCAGTCGTTGGTTCACCAGTTGTCTTTATTTGGACCACTTTTGGTAGGTACTGACCGCTGCATACCAGAAACACCCACAATTCCTGCTGTTCTGGAGATGCTCTGAACCACTCGTCTGGCAATCACAATTGAGGAGCAAGTTTCCAAAACTCGCTCAGTCCAAAAGCATTTTTTTTGGGGGAAAATCGCGTTTTACTTGTTTTACCTATTGGAAAGCAATTCTTACAGGAAATATATTTTTTTATTGAAATTTTTCAGTTACTTGTCATTTTTCAATGTCTGTTTCTAAAGTGCAATTCCTGCACATTTTATATTTGCAATTTTGTTTAAAAATATAACAAAAACAATTTTTAAGTAAATCAATATTCAATGTCACAAAATGATGTACAAGTTTAATGTTTATGCCCTACTACATGACGCAGCATAGAGTCAATGATTGTTTATGATCTACCGCCTGGGAGCCCTGGGTAAGTAAATACCGCTCGCGACTGTGCCAGTGGACGGAGTGAGTTTTGGAAATTCACCTAATCTTATACTGTGTATTATGCAAGGACTGAGTGAGTTTTGGTCGGTTATACTATTGCACATAAAGAGGTCATGTAAAAATATGCCAATAGTAGTGTTACCTATAAAATCACAAAAAATGGATTTTGCTCTTACCCATTTTTCCTGCTTCCAACACTTGATCTTTAAGAACTGACTATGCCCTTGCTTCCTAATATATCCAGCTCTTTTACAGGTGGCATTGTTGTTACATTGTTGTTGAGAATCAATGTTATTCACTTTACCTGTCAGTAATTTTACCGTAGCAGCTGATTGGTGTGTAGCTACAACTGAAAACAGCGTAGTGCAGAAAGTTCAGTGAATATTATTCATAATATGATTATGTACATCATAAACTCTGTTCTGTCAGTTGCTACTTTTTACCCATGTTTTTGTCCTTTTGGTTTGATGTTATATGTCAGTATGAATGTTAAGCGATTCTGAGCAATAATGCAACATTATAAGTATTAGAAGTATGATTTGATTTAAAGAAAACCGAACTACAAGTATAAGTGCACCTTTAATTGAAGGACTATCTATAATTTAAAGAATATTCAATCATTGTGATTGTCTGCAGTTAAAAATGGCCTTTTATGCATGTCCGTTAACAAATGCTTATGACAAAGTTTAATGTTAAGAACTATTGTTGGATGACTTGTCATTGTTACAAACTCTTCCTAAAGTCTTGCTTTTGATTGTTACAGGGATCCCCTCTGTGTGTAAGCAAGTAGTGAGTGTGGAGACCACTCGAGATATCCCATGGGCCTCTTTTACCTGCACACTGAGCTTTCATGTGTTTGGTAAGGCTCATCCTATTATCTGTTTGTAATAATATAACTAACCAAAGATCCATGATATGAGTTTCATTGTAAACTCTACTGAAGATAATTAAACTTTTGTTTTCCTTTGCTTTTATGCAGTTGTTTCATTGAATATGCGTCACTGTTGAATGCCTGGCCGAGGTCTGGATTAGGTTTTGACTGTGTGTGTGTGTGTGTGTGTGTGTGTGTGTGTGTGTGTGTGTGTGTGTATGTGTGTGTGTGTGTGTGTGTGCTGTCTCAGGGTTATGGCCAGATGGCTCCGATGGGACGGACATCAATGCTGTGTGCAGATCCAATGAGAAGAGGCTGCTTGCCACTGGAGATGATTTTGGAAAAGTTCACCTCTTCTCCTTCCCCTGCTCTCAGTCCAGAGTATGCAAGCCAAACTTGTTTCTTCAAAAAATGAACTTTTAATAGATTCTGTCAGTGCAGAGCAGCAGCTTTCAAGTGATGCCCCGCATATTTTGGTGTTTTTTTCTGCTTCAACACATCTGGTCCAACTAATCAGCTTATCGATGCATTGCATACAGTTTGTTCTTTTGGAGCTACTTGCGAGATTGGATCAGCTTTACAGAATGCAAAAATCACCTTTAATGTAATGAGAAGTTGTAATACCTGCATTATTTTTAGTTCTGTAAAGCTTGTCAAATCTCACAACAGCAGCTGCAAGAGAAAGCATTTGTGGGTGGAGCATGAATAGGTCAGTGAAGGTGTATTAGATCAGGGAAAAATACCAAAATGTGCCAGATAGAGGTACTCTGGGGCCAGAACTGGGAACCATCAGTGTGGAACAAATGAACCTCCACTCATTCCTTTCAGTATCCCCTCCTGAATTCTCTTCACTCTCTCTTCTCAGGCTCCAAGTCATGTCTACGGTGGACACAGCAGCCATGTAACCAACGTCAACTTCCTATTCGATGACAGCCACCTGGTGTCCACTGGGGGAAAGGACATGAGTGTCATGCAGTGGAGGGTGGTGTAAATACCACTGACACCAAGACCGCGTGTATGTGTCTGGAAATGAATGAAGTGGGACTATTCCAGTTTCTCTTTCAGTGGGATCAAGAATGGAGAGCAGTCTAAATGCATACTGTAATGTGATGAGGTCCGGCAGATAGTTTTAACTTCAATGGCTTTTATTTGCTATTAGCACAACTCAGGACCCCAGCATTTGAAATAAAGAGCCAACTGTCTCCCAACCTGCCAAAACCTTGAGGAGAAACTCAACTCGCCCCTTTACCCTGGAGTGACAAATAAGGGGATCTGTTCTCTACAAGAGACAAAGTATGATGTGATGCCAAAGCAAAACTCTCTCCGACTCGTCACAAGGCAGCGTAAAGGCGTAATAGTTGGCAATGGTGTACGACCCCACCGTCTGGCCTCAGTAGGTATTGCAGCTGCTCCTGTGTGATTGAATTTCCGTGTGAATTCATGAGCTCCTCAAAGCCTTTTAAAGAAATGTCTCTTAATCAAGGTATTTCCAGTCTTCTTTTTGAAGAGCAAAGGCATCAGCATTTTTACTTTTAAAAGGTGAAACAGCATGACTTCACCAAATATAGCAATTTCACTGTGCGATCAAAATGATCTCCACATGCATCACTATGATCAGCTCTTATGACCATGACGATGGGTGTTTTTAAGTGATTTTATGAGGACACCACAGCCAGCACTTCCTCTCTGAGGTACTATAATCCTTGATCAGGGCCTGTATCTCTTCTCTGAGAAGGAGCTTGGTGCAGTTTCATGATTTACTGCAATTTTATGCAACTGTTCAGCACTATGTAATTCATATCTAAACATCTTCCAGAAAAAAAAATTAAACTCAAATGGACATAAATCGACATCCAGACTAAACAATGTTAACATGTAACTTTTGGTGCCAGTTTACAATAAGACCATGCTTACAACGGAATTATGAATGGTTGAAAATCTTATTAATGATCATTTATTAAGTCACTGTTTTGCTTTGTCCTCTCCATTAGTCAGCACCGTAGGTCTCAGCTTCAGCAGATATTCATATTCATTAGATGTAACAGGTCATGGCTGCCTGTTATGGTTGTGTCATAACGGCCAGTGTTTGGGGTCATTAATACATGAATCATTCATAAATCCCTAATAAAGATAGCCTTGTTATAAAGCGGTACCACTACCCTTATAAAGGATTTATGATTTTTAAAATTGGTTTATTACTGCTTATTAATTAGGCATAAAGACTTCGAAAATATTAATAACACATGTAAAAAGGTTCAGCAATGAATTCTTATATCTGATGATACTGACCAATGCTGACAGTGTAGAGGACATAAGCCTCCCTGTCCTGGAGTCCCCAAGCTGTATACATTTGAGTGTTTTCCATGCTCCCAACACACCGCTAGCTAAGCCCTTAATGGGTTAGACTGGGTGGGTAAGAGGAGAGAAAACACTCAAATGTGCAGAGCAAGGCTTATCGGTTATTTGTCAATTATTGGTAAGTGACCTAAATATTTATATAAATTATTATAAAATTAATAAAGTCATTTCAAACAATTTATAAACTCCTTATGAAGGTAGCCTTATTGTGAAGTGGTACCTATTTTTTTTTTCTATCTGTGCCAGCAAGTCTAATAATGTAATTATTTTAATTCCTCCATGTCCGACTGTCTCTATAGCCCAATAACAACCATATTCATGCTTGAGTCTTTTTGCACTGAAAAAGAAGGCGTGTGAAACTCTTCAGGGTTTTTTTAATGACTGTAGTTGATATATTAAAACTGTGTAAGCATGAACAAGCTTGGTTGTATTTTTTACGAGTCATCAAAGACGTTGCGTGTTTCAGTGTTCAGATGCAGACTTTGATTTGGAACATGGCAGGTCTGAACTCTGATGGGAGTGAGCTGAAGTTGGAAGCTGAAGGCACATAAATAAATCTGAAGCCAGGCTTGGCTGGATGAAATGGCAATAAAAAAGCGGAGAAAGAAAAGGCAGAAAATAATTTCACACTGTTCACGCTGTGTGCTGTGCTGTGGTGTGTTCGTGCGTGACTACAAGGGCCACTTTGCTTTATCAGTCTCTGCCCATTTGCAGGATGTACAATGAAATAACACATAAAACCTGGCAAAATTCATTATATCAGTGACTGACTTTAATACTAATTTAGTATTACATTTGTTCACGCCTGCTGTGCTTTGTATTGTCTGGTTACTGTGTGTGAAATTGTGACTGAAGACCTTTTTCAACTAACTTTTAATAGAATTAGTTTACCAAACGCACTAATGTGACTGCACTGTGTGTCCAAACGTTTGTAGACACCTACTCATGTTTATTCTAAAATACTGCAATATTTACTACAGTGGGGTGGCTGGTGGCCTGGTGGTTAGGGAGTTGCCCCTGCAATCAGAAGGTTGTGGGTTTGAATCCCAGGACTGCTCGTGGCACCACAGAGGTACCCTTGAGTACGGTAGCATTCTCACACACTGCTCCGAGGGTGCTACCTCGCTAGCTGCCCGCTGCTTCACTATTGAATTGGTTAAATGCAGAGAAATAAACGTCACTTCAACTCATTCCAGAAGTATTGGATTGAGCTCTATTATTCCAGAGAAGTCAGTTCCACTACTCCACCACCCAGTGATGGGGCATAATACCCTTGTAGCTGATGCTTGGTATTGGTTCTTTAGGCTCATGTGTGGCTGCTCCAGAGCATCCTATTCCATTCGCCGTGCTTCTCTATGGAGATTATGAAAACTGTGAACAGTGGGTGCTGAAATCACTCATTAAAATGGGAGTCTACATACTTTTGGACATATAGTGTATATGCAGTGAATGGGAGTTATTTCTTCAAAATAACTTTTTCAAGGCTTGTGTCAAACGGGCATCTCTGTGTTTCCCTTCCCTGGAGAACTAATTACGTGAATATTACGTTCATGTATAGCTACATACAGCTCTGGAAAAAATAATAGACCACTGCAGTTTATTTTTAAATCAGCATCTCTATGAGTAAGACAACCATTCCATGCCAGTGTCTGTTAAATTCCTACACAAGCACCTCATTCTGCTTCATGAAGTACTGATTAGTGATCACCCAAATCAAATCTTATTTAATGAGGTTATGTATAAAAAAACACTGCTGTAATCAACACTCTCCTCTTGCAATGAGACCAGTTGGATGGTAAAACACTACTAGAAGTACGTCAAAGATAATTATTGCCATTTTGTTTAAGAGTGAACAAGAGATTTGTTTTCTATGAATTATTCAAGTTCTGTAAACACTGCATCATTTCTCTTATTTATTTTTGATGTTTTGTCATTTCCTTTAAAATAATGCTTCAAAGAACAATATTTTTATTTGGAAATTAGGAGAAATATTGTCAGCAGTTCTTAAAAACTAAGGCAAAGCTGTTCAGTTCAATACTTGCACTTATAAAAGATGAAACCTGAGAAACTGAACTTTTTTGCAGTGGTCTCTTATTTTTTTTCCAGAGCTGTATTTTCCTACTGCTCCAGAACAAGCATCCAACCATCATTACTTCTTCACTTTGACCCCTGGAGATATATATAAAACATACACGCTGTCTACTTTTGAGCTCTTGTCTGTACTCACTTCACCAAGATGTTTATAATGTGCAAAAAGCATCCTTTGCTTCTAAATAAAAAACTTGTAGAACTGTGTCCATTAAGCCTTTAAGTACAGTAACAAGCATCAGAACAAAAAGCAGGAAGCATTACCCAGAAAATGACCTTACTGACAGTGAAGCTCAATCTTAATGCTTCAGCATACATATATATTTTGGATAACACCATGTTTCCAACTTTGTGGGGAAGACCCTTCTCTATTCCAGCATGACTGTGGCCTAGTGCACAAAGTAAGCTCCATAAAACATGGCTGGATGAGTCTGGTGTTGAAGAACTTCACTGGCCGCACAGAGCCTCGACCTCAACCCCATCCAACACCTTTGGGATGAACTGGAATAGAGACTGTGAGCCAGACCTTGTCTAACATCAGTGCCTGACCTCATAGGGCAGCTGGTGGCCTGGTGATTGGGGAGTTGCCCCTGCGATCAGAAGGTTTTGAGTTTGAATCCCAGGACTGACATTGGCACCACTGAGGTACTCTTGAGTAAGGTACAGTTCTAACACTGCTCTGAGGGTGCTGCCTCGCCGGCTGTGAACTGCTTCACTTGGTGAATGGATTAAGTACAGAGGAATAATTTCACTTTTTTCACACTGTGTGCTGTGGTGTGTTCATGCCTGACTATGAGGGGCCACTTTATGAAACGTTTTACAGAATGAATGGGCACAGATTCCCACAGAAACACTCCAAAATATTGTGGAAAGCCTTCAAAGAATGGAAGCTGTTATAACTGCAACAGGGGGACCAGCTACATGTTAAAGTCTATGTATTTGAATGCAATGTCATTTCAGTCCCTATTCACTACGAAACACAATGTACTTAAAATGTGCTTAACCCTACCTAAATTTGCCCCTGAAAAGACACCAAACCCCTTCTTTTAAATTAAGTGGCCATTAATTTGTGAACCGATCCCTTAATTTTACATTAAAAGTGGATTTAAGGCATGAGTGTGAAACCCCTTAATCTAAAACATAAGGCATTGATTCAGGAGGTTCTATTTTTAGAAAAAGTAAGGGGAAAATTCTGTAGATTCACCTCTTAATCAGCCTTAATCTGTGCACTGTTCCCCTTAATTTTCCTTAATGTCGTGGAAATTAAGGTCAGAATTATGGTAATTTTAAGTGGTGAAATTAAGGGAACTTGGTTTCGTAGTGTTTGGCGTGATGGTCAGGCATACTTCTGTCCTTATAGTATAAGATCGTAGTATAAGATCGGTGTTGCACTCTTAGCCTATGCTACCTCATGTAGTGTGTAGGAGCTGCAGTAGATGTTTTGGTCCACCAGGGGGCAGGATTCTGCGGCTGGTCTCTGGATGAACGCTCCCTTCACGCTGCTCACATCACGAGGGGTGGAAAAAAGAATATGGCATCTCCAGAACGCGTTCGCCTCTCATAAAAAAATCAGCCACAACGATGGAAGATGGAAATGATTTCAGTCACATATGAGCAGAAAAGGCCACTCGTGAAGGTCCCTGATCCTGCAGAGCCTCTGAGGAAGCGTCCGACCGCTCTCGCATCGCTTCATGTCTATTCTTCTCAATCCGAACCCTTCTTTCTCAAGTCCTCACCTTTTTATGGCTCTCCGCGTCTAAAATCAGCCCGAACCGAGGAGTGACTGCACCCTTAATTCTCCAGAGACACCCAGCACAGCCACAGCTTTCTCAATCCATTCATTCGTGCTGGAGAAAAACGAGAAAATGAGGTACGTGACATGACAAAACGTGAGAGAGAGAAAAGACAGTGGCAGCTGCTGCAGCCTCGTGGTGTGTCTCTAATTGCAGATTACATTGCTGTTGATTGTGCATTATTATTATTGTTGTTGTTATCTATTATCATTATTATTAGGGTGGGCCAGTGAAATCAGACAGTCTGCCCGGCACCTGTGTTGGACTGTGCTGTGTTGGGCTGTGTTGGGTTGTGTTGTACTGAGGGGTGTGAACAGGGCTCCTTGCACAAAGCTCCGTCGTGTTTAATTTATCTCAGCTGCGTATCTGGTCTCATCCATTTGTATTTTACTGAGGGATGGAGGGTGAGAGGAGACGGGCAGGTCGTGCGGGAGCAGCTGAGGAGGAAATGTGTCTGAGATGTTGTGACTGAACGGCAGGATCGGAGCTGACACAATACTGACCTGGTGCTGGAGATGTGGAGCAGATGCTGAAAGGGCCTGGCGCAGGCCTGGTGCTCACAGTGACCAATCAGATGGGTTTCCTGCCTCAGCGTCTGGACACCTGCCTCTAGCTAGAAAGGGACCAGTTCAGCAGTTTTGATGCATTAAAAAAGATGGGAAATCTCATTATAATATA
>JBBPCX010000001.1:43413819-43455691 GCA_037974365.1 Hydrocynus forskahlii
TTAGTATTCTTAGTATTAATTAGTACTAGTATTAGTATTATTAGTATTATTTTCAATTCATTAAAGTAAGCAAATCAAATAAATCGAAATTAAAATCAGCACAACGAAATGCAGTTTTTAAGTGTGTTTTCTGCAGAGAATGGGAAGTTATTTTCACTTAAAAGAAAAGGTGATTTTTGGGCGTTTAAACTTTTACTTATGACTGGATATAATGCTAAAACCTTTTCAACTGTCCTAATATGTGTTGTTGATCAGTTAAGGTGCAAACTGTGGATTTATATTTACATTTACATTTAGCAGACTGTCTTATCCAGAGCGATGTACATCTGCGCTTTATAGTCCATGAGAAAATATGGCCCTCCTACTAATATGGCCCTCAGAAAAGTACCTCTGGGCTCGGAACCCCTTTTAGTGCTTTCCACATTTTGGGTTGCCAGTGTGGGTTACAAATCCACAGCTTTGATCTGATTGGTAAAATCTATGTACCTCTGAAAAAATGTGCAAGAACCCATGCAGAGAACCGGTTGGTGAAAACGTTTTGAACGCTGTGCATTCTGGTGATGTAACAAAATTGCAAGTGCCAGGCTAACACTTTCACATTCAACATATTTCCTGCAGACTCGCATGGGCTTCCTGTTTCTACTTTGGGGTTTTTCTATTGTAGTCCAGTATAGACTCAGACAGTTGGCTCCTGAAGATTATTGTCCACGTAGGCCTTCATGCGCTGACCTTCAGAGCTTGCTGAAGTCTTTTTGACCCGATGTCTCTTACAGGGTACGTTTGTTGGTCTCATTTTGTCTCCCTCCTTCTTGAGAAGGCCCATAACAATTGCCATCTGTGGTATAATGATAGGTGCCATTGACCAGAGCTGTTACTACATGAGAGATGAGATGATGTTGGGCGCTGAAATGTGGAGGTTGAGTTGGTGCGGCTCGTACGGAGAAGGGTGTGGTGTTGGTGGTGGATTTGTGGCAGGAAAAGACAGGGTGGATATTTGGCTCTGCTTAACTTAGAACATCACAGGGAGCAGCTCCATTTCGTGAGAACTGCTTTCACTGTTTTCATCTTTAATCTCTTCTTCAGCATCTGGATGATAATAATAGCCAGACTTCAAGCACCTTAGAAGTTTTACTGGCTGACAGCTGTTTAAAGGCCTTGGAAACTCATATGCTGAGGCAACTCAGGTGCAAATACCTACTTCTATACTGAATAGAGAAGATTATCATGGCTGTAAATCATAGAAAAAAAAACCTTGTTGATAGAAAAAAAAAAACAGGAAAAAAATTAACTTAGATGAGATTCGTTTTGGACCATCTCTGTTTGTCATGAAGTGCTAATAGTAAAGGATGACTGGTGTGCATTATAACAAGACGTTTCTACTTTGTAATCTTTATTTTTAAGTGTTCTCGTGAAACCTGAATGCCTTAAAATGGATGAGCAGAGAATATGAAGCTTTCTTTTCCAAAACAAAGCCATTAACGTGGTGGTTTTTTTTTTCTTTGTTGGTTTTTTTTTTTGGCAATTGAAAATTGTGAGAGGAAACTAATTTGCTCCAGGCTTTCGACCACAAACAAGAACAGGCACTTCCTCTTACTGTTTATTTGTCCAATTTAATATATTGATATTTTATATTTCCAGTTGAAGGTTTAGTACTGTAACATGGTGAAATGTTGTATTTTGCCTATAGGAGACTTGAATGATGCATAATTTGACTCCAGTGTGCAGATTATTTTAACATTTGAAGAACTTTGTATCAAGAAATAGGGAACTTAACATATTAGGGAAATAATAAAACAAAAAAATGTGGTCTGTGCAAAAGTAATGGCATATTAGGTGTTTTATGTTTTTTCTGTGTTGACCTCATATAAATAGATGTAATGCGACAAAATTGGCAGAAAATACATTTAGAGGATGCAACGTTATTTTCTGATTAGTTTAAAAATGTATACAACCGTATTTCTATTCATCATTTAATTCATTTTTTCGCTAATCATCTATGGTCCTAGAACCCATAGAAAGTGTTAAAAGTCAGCGCCACAACTTTGCACTCCTTTGAATGCCGCTGATCCTCTCACTGAAGTGGAAGCTGTCGCAGGAGGCTTGGCTAAACCCATGTGCTAAATGCTTTCCTGTTCTTTTTTGCTAATTGAATGCCCTGTCAACATATGGACAAAACATGACTATTTAAAGAAGTCCACTTGCTCATGGCTCTAATTACTGAGTGCGGCCTCTTATCAGCCTATCAACACAGCTGCAGTCCTGCTCAGCTCACTGCTTGCCTGCTTTGTATCAGACTGTATAATTAACATAGATACCCGCCACGCCCCTTGCTCGGTGTCTTTCACTGGAGCATTTACGTGACCATTACATTACCACAGCGGAGGCGGGGACATTCGTGAAGGACACAGTGCTTGTTTATTTTGCTCTGTGCGGCTGCTCCTCCCTTCTGGCTAGCTGTGTGAGACTCGTGTGTGTGTGTTTTGTATGTTATGGACCAATGATTATCAAAAAGTGGCTTGGACGGTGTGACAAAATCCATCGACATCATCTATGTCATGCAGACACTAAACAAGTTTGTTTCATCACAGAGAACATAATTAGTGCAGACCAGTAGATGAAACATAATTAAAAAATGATTTGGCTTATAATTCACACTGTCCTAAAACGAGTGTTTCCTCATATTGTAAGTCGCTTTGGATAAAAGAGTCTGCCAAAAGAATTCTGCCATATCACCAACAAATACTGTGAATATATGTAAACAGGGGCAGCTGGTGGTCTGGTGGTTAGGGAGTTATCCCTGTGATCAGAAGGTTGTGGGTTCAAATCCCAGGACTGCTCAGTGGCATCACTGAGGTACCCTTGAATAAGATGCCGTCCCCACACTCTGCTCCCCGGGTGCCCCTCGTTGGTAGCAGCCCCCTGCTTCACTTGTTGAATGGGTTAAATGCAGAGTAATAATTTCACATTGTTCACACTGGTATGTTCATGCGTGACTATAAGGGGCCACTTTACTTTACACACAGACAGTAGTGTTGCACGGAGTAGTGAAAGGTCAATGCTTTTTTAAATCCGAGCAGTCAATATTTATTAGGCTTGAGCACAGAAGAATATTTTAGTTTAATTACCTTTTCTCCTCTGTTGTTCTGCCCCACAGTGAACAGAGTATTTGCCAGGCCCGGGCCTCAGTGATGATCTATGATGACACCAGCAAGAAGTGGGTGCCCATCAAACCAGGCCAGCAGGGCTTCAGCCGCATCAACATTTACCACAACACAGCTAACAACACCTTCCGCGTGGTCGGGGTCAAACTGCAGGACCAGCAGGTGAGACGCCGAGCACACTTCCCTCCACAGCACCAGGAAGAGGAAATGCGATAAAGTCTTCCCACTCACAGAGTACCACACTCTATTTCTCCAGTCTATGCTTCCTGAGAGAAGTCAAATTAAGTCATAATTAACATTCAGTCATACAAATGTGAGTTTCGGAGCATGGTAGTTGGACTGGTTGGATCTCCAGAAGTAACTCACTGGGTTCGCCCTGTGGATTAGAAACACGGCGTCCCAACTGCCAGCGGAGTTTGGAGCCCCTGGTGGCCTGCTGGTTTTGCCCCTGCGATCGGAAGGTCATAGGTTCTAATCCCAGGACTGCCCATGGCACCACGGAGGTACCCTTGAGCAAGGTACCGTCCCCACACACTGCTCCCTGGCTTCACCTCTCCCTGGCTGCCCACTGCTTCACTTGGTGAATTGGTTAAATGCAGAGAAAAACTTTCACACTGTGTGCTATGCTGTGGTGTGTTCACACGTGACTATAAGGACCACTTTACTTGCTTAATTGACTTTGAATAATGATAAAATATGTTCTGTGCTGCAAATGTATACTGGACACTAGTCCTAATACAACAGTCCGTATACTATATAGCACAGGTTCCAAATCCCAGTCCTGTTGACTCCACACTACTCACACTTCTGCTATTTGTGTCCTCAGATTCTGGGCTCATAAACTAATCGAGAAACTTTTCAAAGGCTGGGTCAAGTTTGTAGAGTAGTGAAAACACAAAACTGGACAGAGAAAAGGCACATTAGGACTAGGACTGGGAATCCCTGCTATAGACTGATCACCTTAATATTGAAAAGTTCCTCATTTTTACTGGCCAGACAGCTATGACACTTTTGACAGGTACTAACCGCTGCATGCTGGGAACACCTCACTAGACCTGTTGTTATGGAAATGCTCTGACCCAGTCATCTAGCCATCACAATCTGGCCCCTGTCAAAGTCGCTCAGGTCTTCACGCTTGCCAGTTTTTCCTGCTTCCAGCACATCAGTTTCAAGAACTGACCCACTGCCTAATATATCCTACTCCCTGACAGGTGACGCTGTAAGTCATTCACTTCACCTGTCTGTGGTTTTCTTGTTGGCTGATCTCTATAAGGCATATATTACTGGTCAAAAGGTTGAAATCACTTGTCATTATTAAAATAGTATCGAATTAAAACTTATTTTGTTCAGTGATAACTTACACAGTGCAGAAATAAATATTATAAGCTAGACACCAGAGAGTAATGTTTGAGATTTTTGCTACAATCAAGAAGTTATTACAAGCAGGCACTATAGACAGAAACCAGTTTGGTCCTGCATCCATTTTTCTCATTTTTAAACAAAATTTTGCATTCAATCATTTTCCAAAATGTTGCAGCTTTGATAAAAGCTTAGCCCCACATACACTTCAATCAGGTTGTGTCATATAAGCACTAAGCATTTTTTTTTCAGGTTGTGTCATATAAGCACTGTTTTTTTTTTTTTATTCTTTGAAAAATCTCTCATAGTTTCATTTTATTTCAAAACAGTTCATAATTTCTCGACTAACTTGCTGAAATCTTGCATCATTTAAAATTGTACATTATGAAGGTGGTACTTTAACATGAACTATTACTGTCTGATGTATTATTATTACTATTATGATTATTGAAATAGTACTTAGAGAACGCCACTGCTCAAAGAGGAATCACGGCTTATTGTTCAGACTCACGTTCCAGATGAATCATTTTAGCTAGCAGAATATGCAATTAAAATATTCCCTGTTATTAGTACCTTCTCCTTTTTTGCTTTGTGTACTCCAAAATCAAATGAAGTATGCGACCTAAAAAAAAGCCAGTGTTAAACACAGCAAATTTTAACACAGTGGGAAACAGCAAATATGTGTGAACCACTGGAATATATACATGAGCCTTGGTAAGTTTATGGTCCAAGAGTGATCTACTTTTATCACTGAGCTGACAGGGTTTGTAATATGACCTTTTCCATGTCTTCCATATGCACACTGAAGCTCTGTTCCATACTTCAGCCTGGCAGTGTATCCTCATTTCACCTCTTTTTCAACAGGTTGTCATAAACTACTCCATAGTGAAGGGTCTGAAATATAACCAGGCCACACCGACCTTCCACCAGTGGCGTGATGCCAGGCAAGTCTATGGACTCAACTTCGCCAGCAAAGAGGAGGCCAGCACCTTCTCCACTGCCATGCTTTTCGCTCTCAACGTCCTCAGCTCACAAGACGCAGGTGGGCACTGTGCTGACACAGTTTCCAAGTTTCCTTGCACCACTTTTAATAAATCGTACAGATTTGTAAAACATTCCGTGTGACCGTCAGTGATCCTGCGAGTTCTTCTTGTGGTTTCTTCCGACTTCTGTTCACCTTTGTTGGCGGAGATCCTTATTGGTTAGTCTGGAGGGTGTGGTGCTTAAACCTAAGATGATAAGATACTGCTTGGATTAAATTGCACTTACTGAAAATTGTTGGGGTTTTATTTGGCAATGTGTTTAAACATTAAAGGATTAGCTCAGCATTTTGCAACTATTTCATTGGTCCAAACTTTAGTTACACACTTGCCAGTTTACACTGTAGTCCATATAAGTGCTGAATAAGCCTTGATTGCAATAAGTCCCGAGACTTCTAGATTATTTTTTGTGGTTGTGGACTGTACAATACTGATGCAGACAATATAGATACATAGCCTGGTCATGGTGCCTCCACTGTGTATCGGAATACCAGTCTTCCCTATACAAATATCCCACTCCTACCTTTGTTTCTGACTAAAGACAAGTGGCGACAGGGGGCATTTATTTCAGAGGCTGTTGTGATGCAGCAGGTCAGCATGCTACTTTACACTTGCAGGTGGAGGCCCTTGCATTCAGTTCCACCCTTACTTAAGAACAGCATGCAGGCTTCTCTGGTTTCAGGCTGCTGCTACTTTTAAGCTTAAAGGGGGTGTCTGGTCACAACTCAGTTTTCCCTGACGTCTCCCCATTGGTGGTAACCATGGCTAAAATATCCATGGAGCCGACCAGTCTCAGAGCGCCAATCTTACGTGCTCTCATGCTTTTTTGGGCGGGGGGGTGTTGGGGGGGTGGCAGCTGGAGATGAGGGTGTCGGAAGTCCCAGCTCTGCCCAGCATGCAAAGAAAAGAAGAGTTGGTGTTTGCCTGGCTGCCCTCACCTGGGTCCTGACCATTATTATCTAACCCTTATGCCTTTGGGTTAGCAGACCTAATCCAGCCCGACCATAAAATATCTTATTGCAGGCTCCCAACGAGGAGAATTAGTGCTATGCTAGGACCGCCGTTCTCCCCCGGGCCAAGCCGAAGGGTCAGCTCAGCAGTTATAAAACTCAGCAGTAAGTATTATGAGTCTGGGTGGAGAGGGGTGGGGGGGTCATGTTTTAGAATTGAGAGCGAATGAGAAAAGTTCAGCTGCATGGTGTTAACAATGTGATGAAATGGCAGTGAGGTGCTATTGTGGTGCCCTCGGTTGGGGCGTGATGTTCTGGAAGCTGCTGAATGGGTTCTGGCATCAAGCTGGCTTGATACTCGTGATAAGCGCGTTTGTCAGGGCTATTTCTGAATGGTCCCCTTCCACCTTAATTTGAGACCCCACGTGATGTCAACATGAGCGTGGAGGTGATGGATATAGCCTGTTGATGATGCATGTTTGCAAGTTCACCACCAGTGGAAATGGCATTCTTTCATTTTTGGAGCAGAGGAATCATTTTGAAAAGAAAAAAACACCCATGCTGTATTTTAATGGTCCAGTTCTGACGGTTTGCTGGTGCTTAACTTGTCTTTAAATGACGTTCTCTCTGACGTTAAGCTCAACTCAAGCCCGAACTATTTTTTTACCAAATAGTTTGTTTTCGATTTGAAAGATTGGGCACGGTGACATTCTTTCTTTTCTGATACCATTTAGGCTTGAACTGTTTGACAGAAGTATCAGGAATCACTGTTAGATTGCATCTTTTACAAAAACTATTACGTTGCCCGATTTAAATGTCAGAAAACTCTCCGTCCGGGGATAAACGGGAGAAAGTCATGTCTGTCTCATAATCTTTCGTTTAATGCATACGTAACATTGTACTGCAGTGCAAGACAGCATTTTCTTTTACTTCAGTCGTGCTAAGTGGATACAGCTGTGTTGCAGCCTTCCTTTAACGTCCATCGAAGTTGTTATAAACTAAAAGGAAACTTCAAATAACTGCCTAATAACAATAGTAGGAGACCGTGACTTTACCCATTCAACACAGTAACCTTTACACATTGTATTATTTTGAACAAGAAGTGATTTATAGGCTGTAAAAGTGTTTTTCTCAGTCTCAGTCCTGACGACCTCACACTATGCACATTTTTGTGCAATCCCTCAACTACCACACTTTATTCAAACTGTTGACTAATTAACACGTTCCTCATGTGCAAGGAGAACGCAAAAATGTGGAGAGCATGGGGTCTATGGGAGAGACTTTGGGAGCCGCTGGTGCACACAGTCGCACGCAGTCTCACAAGCCTAATACAGACAAAAGCATTGAAACCTTTTTTTATTCTGATTTATACTATGGCTAGTACAAGCTGTTTGTGATTAAACCACTTCATTTAAGACAAGCGTCTAAAAATAGCCTGCGCAAACTACTCTAACACTCTACTACACAACAGGAAGAAATACACAGCTAGCAACGTGAACACACAAAGTGAGGGTGTTCTGTTTCAGTTTCCTACGACCTCGGATCAGACTGATCCTTTTTTCCCCTCAGATATCTGATCCAGCCTTTTTTGCAGATATTAACACTTACCGAAACCTGATCGGTGCAATCTCCACGTTTGTAGATAACGTATAGAAGAACATTCAATTCAAATATCTAACTTGGATCTGAAACACACTTCATGCACCTTTCAAGGCAATATTATATAATGTACTATATGTCATAAATGAAGCAGAATTCTAATAGTGGTTCTTGTGGTTCATGGAAAAAAGCCACGTTCCAGTCATAAACCTCCAGGTTCTGGGTTACTCTTTTTTAGCATGTATGTGGGACTCAGCACAGATGAATGGGACTCCGACCCTCGGTCAGTTCAGCAGAGATTTATGAACGCATCCCATCCCCCAGGGATGCATTAACTCTTTGCCTTTGCCACGGCCCAGATGATTCATTGTGTTTCTGGGTCTTAGACCTGCGGTTAAATCTTGCTGGCCATTACCACTTTTTACCCTGTAGCAGCTTCCCTTGTGTTTAAAATACTCGGGCTTGCCTCAGCATCCATGAGGCACTCAGTAGCTCTTTTAGCTCTCTTATTATTCTCCTGGACACACTAATCTCTATAAATATACTTAACAAAACTGTGCTAGTCTGTAAATGTGCCATTTAAGAAATTCAGCAAGGCCTTGTTTATGCCCCAGCTATTTGTCAACTGAGAATAATGGCATGGGAATTTAGAACTGAGACTAACCCATGGACTAGAATGTAGTTCTGTAATGTAGATTGTGTTGGGGATTTTTTTGTTGTTGTTTTTTTTTTGCATTTTGTCAGTGTAGACTGTATTTTATTAGTGTCTAAGTTATTTCTGGGATGCACTAACATACATTAACCCTTGCTGCTGACTTGGTGATATATCACACTACTATTAAGTGCATCCTGCTATTATCTGTATTTTTCATTTCAGCAAAAACACAGTTTTGCCGATTTGAGAAAAATAAGAGATGAAAAACTGTACAAAATAGTACCATGTCTGCTGTAATTTGACAGATGGACAGTGTGTAGTGCAGTGTAATGAAAGCCTGAGATTAATTTGACAACAGCCAAGCTCAGCTCCTGTAGTTTAGCTCCTGTAGGGCTAAATGACAATTCTGTTACGTCAGCTGACAGACACCCAAGCTGCATAGCGTCATGCTGAGTGACTGTGTGGGCGGGGGGGCAACCCACCCCACACCCCAGATAGAGCAAGGCCAATTATGCTCTCTTGGACCCCTGCTGTGGATGTGGCATCATCAGGGTTTAATGCTTAGGCAGCTGCACCTAAGCATGTTTTTATCCTAAAGGATTGTAAATTTACTCAGTTTTTAAGACTTCACTATTAATGATATACGCTTATAATAATACTGAAAAAATAAATAACAACAACAACAATAATAATAATAATTATAATAATAATTATAATAATAATAATAATAATTATTATAATAATAATAATAATAATAATAATAATAATAATAATAATAATAATGTGTCAGAAGTGTCTTTTGTGTCTTTTTGTGCCAAAAGTGTCTTTTGAGTCTTTTGAGAAATGCTTCAGAAAAACACACTGTTGGTTTGGTACAAATCCTTGCAGTGGATAGTTCCCGAAGGAGTCCTCCCTCATTTTTCAACCTAATCGCTCACTGTCACGTCCACAGAATTGTGATGATTACCACAGACAGTAATCTTGTCATGTAGTGAATGAACAGTGTTGTTGACTCCATATACAATGGATGCCTATAGAAACTACATGCCTTTATTATTAGTAGTACTTCTTAGTAGTAGCTACTGAATAATTCAGTAGTTACTGGATAACGATTGGAAATGAGTGACTGAATAATAAGCCTTGAGTTAGACATGTTCAGTCTCACAGGATTTAAACAGAACCCCAGAAACTTCATCAAACAGCTGTACTTGTGGTAAACATCTCCATTGTAATGGTGAAAATGCTAAAAAGACTCTTCCGAGCAGAGTGTTTAAGGGTGCCAGGATGTGGGACACTGAGTAATACATACCAATCGCCACAAACATGGAATGGAATGAGTTCATGACAGATGCACTTTCCTTCTTCTTTCACTTTTATGTTCCAGTGCTTCAGTTTCCCTTCTAGGAACTTTGCAAGTTTTCACTTTGCATGAGATGTCATTGTCAAGTATTTCAAAACGGAGAAAATATACATAAAAGGAAGTGAAACTAGGTTTGCCACACTCAGAGGTGAAGGAGTGGGAATAGTCTATTTTGTACATCAGCAGATTTCTGTTCCTCTTTTGAGAGTAATCTGAGCGTAAAGGATGACCAGGTAGCTGCGCTTTGTGCTTTTCAGCCGGATCATCTCACTCTTACGAAACAAGGTTTAAGCCTCATCCAGGTCAGAGCTGTCTTGCCCAGTGCAACAGATACGTAGAAAGATGTTTTATGATCTCCTTCGGCCAAAATACCCCCAACGGAAATAACACCCAGAGGTTTTCTAATCTTACCTCAGCCCCTGGAGTTCAGAGGATGGTATTTTATGTGTAATAATAACCGTTCTAACCCAAGACCCCCTCCTGACTCTACTCAGAATAGCATTTTGCCAATTACCAGGAGTGTGAATTTGTCCTTCTGAAGAAAACCAGAGGCAATACTGAACTGTTGAGCTCAGCTGTGTTGTAAATAATAAAATAATGAATCCACTTTCGAGACCAAGAGTGAACCAATGTTTTTCCTCCTCAAAGCTGCAGAACTCCTGCAAATGTGTGATTGCGAGTCACAGGCCTGTAGCAGGTTTGTGGAGGGGAAAATTTGGAGTGCCGTTTAGATATGGCTGCAAAGCCCTATTAATAATTATGTTTCAGTACGACTGTAAATCCCTTAGCCTGCAATTTGATTACAGTTCTTTCGAAAATGATTTGATGCAGCATGACATCACAGATTCACTGATTTGATCTGATGCTTTTTTGAAAAAAATACTGACTATACAAATGTGCCTAGAGGGACTATTTGCACACTGGTGCAGTACAAGCCATGATAGGAGTACACTAAGTTTTTTGCATGGTGTTTACACTAAGTTTTTTTGGTGAAAATCAGCCTATACCATAATGTAACATTATTTTGGTGGGTTATAATTAAATTCAAATGACTGCACTTTTCAGTTATCAAAAGGAAACAACAAAAACCTCCTTACTCCATTTGCAATGATGCATGTAAGACTTTTGTTCTTGTTCGTTTGAAAAATGGACTTGTATACAGCTGAGCCACTGGAAATGAATAAGCTGCATATTATAAAACAGGTGCATTTTATGTAAAAAAAAAAAACTGTAGTCACACTTCCTAATTAGTGATTTTTGGCTACCACTGCTGACACGAGTGTTCAGGTGGGCACACAAGTTTGTATATGATCTCCATAGAAAAGCACTGGCAATAGAATGGTTTGGTCTGGAGCAGCTACATGAGTCTAAGGTCACCATGCCCAATGCCAAGCGTCGGCTGGAGGGGTGTAAAGCCTCTCAGCACTGGGCTGGGGAGCAGTGGAACTGTGTTCCAGGGAGAGATGGAGCTCCATTCAGCAACTCTGGGATGAGTTGGAGTGGTGCTTGTGATCCATAATTAATTATCCAATGTCTGTTCTTGACCTCACTAATGCTCTTGTGGCTGAATGCAATCAAATCTTTACAGCAAAGTTCTTACGTAGAGTATAATCATCCAGAAGAGTGGCCTTAAAAGTCCTATTAATACCACTGGTTTCAGAAAAAACTTGGATGAGGCGTTTCCTATTCAAAATGTATATTTCAGCTATCATAGAGTATGTGCAGTTCTGTGTAAATACTCTTATCGTGGTATTTATGGCAGTCTGTGCTGTTGTTGGTTTGACTCAGACAGGAAACAGATGATAGGAGATCATCTGTTAAATTCAGGAGCTCAGGTGGACTGAGCTGCTTGCCGTGCCACACACACTGGAAAAACAGTCATCAGCCCCACACAATTCAGACAAACACACACACGCGCGCGCACACACAGTGTGCATACCTGTCATGGTGTCAAGTGATGAGTATTTTTCAGCTGTGAAATATGTGTTTGAATTTTGTGAGCCGAGGGCTATGCTTGGCCATGAGGCCAGGATTAATGATCTATGTTGTTAGTGTTACTAATTTTAGCAAGAATGGTCCCTCAACTCTGTAACGTATTTGTCTTTTACTTGTCAGTTAAATGATAAATTCAGTTTTGTGGCTGGACTTTCAAAAGGCTTTTTTTGTCTCATGGAAGATTCAATAGGCATTTCTCCCATTTTCTCAAACAGTGAATTCCTGGTGAACTGGACCGGGTGAAGATCCAGTAAAAATAGATTCTGCTAGTTCTTCACTGAGTCTTGCTGATGTCTGGTATGGATTAGAGCAGCACAATAGGGTATTTGGGAATATATTTTAACACTTAGAACTCAGAGTGTATTAGTAAAATCTGATTTTGGATGGAACCCACTTGTGAGCGGAAACTATTCTTAATGGGCATTTGTGTATGATGCCTTAATTAAACCCCACCAGCGGTTATTATTACATGTTTTTTTAATTACAATAACTTTGGTTCTGTGTGTCATAGGAATACCAAACAAATCTTGGCATGAGGTCTGACACCTCGAGCATCAGCTTAATCCGGGGGAACTCCCAAAAAGGGAGTCGTTTCGCTGTATGACAACAATTACCAGTTGTAATTGTTGTCATAAAAAAAAGAAAATGTCCCTCACACTAGTAAACCCAGGCTTAAATCAAGAACTGCAATCAAACTAAGATTCTGCCAGAGATGAAGTTTCCACCAGGTTCACGTCAGATCACACAGAAAAGACATGGAAGTTTTTTCTGTTTTACTGTTTTGTGTTAAATGTGGATTTGTGTTAGTGAAGTTAGTTTAGGGCATGAATATGTAGTTATCCCCAGCACTCCTTTAAAGATAGCGAGGGCTGTTCTAACAGTCACAGGACGTTCGTTCCACCAATTAGGTGCCAAAACTGACCCAAAAGTGATGAGTCTTGAGTCGTGTCATGAAACTTCTGTATTTGGATAAAGCCATTCAAATGATCTCGCAAATGTAAAAAATATTGGAATCAAAGTAGTACAGGCAGGTGTGAACTACACTACAAATGTTTGTAGACAAGTTCTGCTTTAAGGTCCAGTTACATTCAGGCATTCAGTTGCGTCGTTCTGGCATAGTGGTACATGAGCCTAAGCTCACCTTATCAAACAGGAGGTATAAACCTGTCAAACATTGGACTTCTTAGAAGCAATATAATGAGTGTCTAGAAACATTTGGACACTTAGTGTATATCACACCGAGGATTCACCAATGTGTTTGTAGTAAATCACAGTCGTAATATGCAGAATGATCATAATATGTAGTGACACTTAAGAGCTTAATAAAGAAATGCTACACACCTAAATGGCCAGTAAATGACGATTTCTGCTTGTTCGAATACAAAGGCCTTTTAGAAGCTTTGAATTTTGTATTGATTTTGCAGAAAAGAGGGGGGCAGGCAGTGTGCTGCTAATCTTGGCACTGCCTGTTCCACAGATTATCTGTATTTTTTGCAGATTTTGCAGTGGGAGACACTGCCAGTGTGTTGTGTTATTTACGACAGCCAGCAGTGCTGCAGCCCCTTGTTTCACAGTGGTTTCCTGTTTAAATGCCTGTGGCATATGCTGCTTACAGAACAGAGTGGCTGCTTCAGTACTCTGACTGGACCGCCTTAGTATATCATGTATGCGGTTCAAGAGACAGTCAGTTCAGACATATGCAAAACACTTGCTATGGTGGCTAATGAGCCGGTGAGTCTTGCATATAGCATATCTTCCCAATACATACAACAAAAGTATGTGGAACATCGTATCACTATGTGCTTGTTCATCATCTCATTACGTAGCCATGGGCATTTTTATATATACTATATGGGATACCTGACCAATACACCAACAGGGACTTTAATGAGATTGCATCTATGACAGATTCCACTCTTCTCAGAAGGCTCTCCACACGTTTTTCTGCGGGAATTTGTACTCCCTCATTCTTTAGAGCATTTATGAGGTCAGGCACTGATGTTGGACGAGAAGGTCTGGCTCGCAATCTCCTTTCCAGTTCATCCCAAAGATGTTGGATGGGACTGAGGTCAGGGCTCTGTGTGGCCAGTCAAGTTCTTCCATACCAAACTCATCCAACCATGTCTTTATGGAGCTTACTTTATGCAGTGGGGCACAGTCATGCTGGAATAGAAAAGGTTCTTCCCCAAACTGTGTCCACAAAGTTGGAAGCATGGTGTCTAAAATGTTTTGGTCTGCTGAAGCATTAAGATTGTCCTTCATTGGAAGTAAGGGTCCTAGCCCAAACCCTGAAAAACAGGTTTGTCCCAATACTTTTGTCCATATAGTGTTGCTGGACTCGGATGTGCTTCCACTGTGTGCAGACCGGTCAGATTCGTCCTAACTAAACTTGTGAACTGTTTCTTTATTGGGCTCACTTTATGAACAGCAGGTTGCTGTGCTGAAACTGGAACCAAGGAGAACAAACCAAGATGAACATCCCCTGTATTTCTCCTCCACCAACTTCTTCTTTAGATTCACACATACTGACTCTGCGTCTCGTAACCGATACAGTGGCACGACTGTGGCAGTGTACAGTGCTTTTTCCACATGGAGAAGTAGTTAAATAGAGTTACATTGCCTCATTTTGATCATTTTGAAATTAGGATATTGCATTTGTGTAGCGTCAACAGATTTCTTGCTTGTGGAAATTTCAGACCTGCAGATCTGCCATGTAATGTGTATACAGTGCAACATCCAGCTGGACACTGTTTGATATATTGTTGGAAAACGTATTTGTTCCAAAATGTAGACTGCCGATTGGTCCAGTTTACATTCTGTAAACATGGTATTAATGCCAGCACTTCTTGATTAGTCTGTGGTCTGTTACAGTCAGTAAGGTATACTATGAGTCATACTCACTTTCACTTTGTAGTAAAATGTAGGTTCTAAAAATGGCATCCTTTTGGTATAGTTGGTAATGTTTGGTATAGTTTGTGTCTGTGAAGTCGTGTCTGGACGTTTTATTTTTTGCACCTGTTTTTAATAAGCGGTGTAATTAGCGTTGTAGCGCCAGTACTAAACTACAGATTGAAACTTAAAGCACCCAACATGTCTTGGCTGATGGTATACATTTGGGATGAGGGCTGAACTGTCGTTTAAAACATCGTTAATTTAGTTAACTGCAGTCATTTTTATAGGCTAATCTAGGGTCAAATACACTGTTGTCCTGTTGGCCAAATTGCAGACACGACTACAAACTATTTTTCTCTCCACATCTGAACAAAAGTACACTTACAACAGAATCTCTAACCATGCAAAACTATACTACTTACTCCACAGATAACAACACAGATACCACGGCAGCACTGTCCATCTTAAGATGAGACTGCACCACATTTCTGTTGCCTGCATGTCAGAGCATCTGGGAAAACTGATTTTCCATTTTTAAAATCCTAAACATTACTTACTCAGTCCATCCATCAGATAACAGAGTGGTATGGGATTTGGGATGGGGAGTAATTATGAAACAGTACTAAGAGGAGTCTGCCTGACTTCGTAAATGGTTTCTTAATTCTTAATGGTTGCGATGGACTTTTATCTGTCTGCCCTGGTGGCCATTTGATCAAATGACTATTGAAATATTAATTGAAGAAGCCTAACGGAGACACTTAGGATGATGCACAATACGTCATTGTATCAAATGATGGAAGTAAATGAGTAGTTCAGCAAATATAAAATTTACACAATTTTCCCGTTACACTGAATGTAGTTCATTGGATGTGCTTGACGTCCCAAGTTTGCGTCTTTATTTCAGGGGCTACAAACTGATGTAGATAACAGTATAACACAATAGGGGTGCATGGTGATATAGGAATCAGGTAAATGCTTAAAATTTACTGACGGATGTTTAGATGTGACTGATACACATCATCAAACTGATGTTTGATGATCGATTTATTGTTCTCCAGAAAGGCAGACTGTGCTGTATCTGCATTTCATGTATTTGTAATGATCTCATAGACTAATCTAGAGCTTGACATCTTCTCCTCCAGGTCCAGCCGGCCATCGGCAGAATGGACCGGTGACAGATGACACAGATGCCCAGAGGAGGTGAGCAGAGACTCTTATGCCACTTAAGAACAAATCTTCAGTTTCAAACACTCAGACCCTGATAGCACTCGTCAGAAACACTGGGGCATGAAATGTCACACAAAACAAGACTGTTGACTGGAAAGTGTGGCTTAACTGCGTTAAGCCTGGGTCATCAGTGAGGCTTAGGTCACCAGTATCCCCATACATCTCCCCTTAATTACAGCAGATTAACACACAGCCAGCAGACACATACTTCTGATTGCAAAATATCTGAGCTTGGATCAGACTTCTCCTGGCTTTGCTTTGTTTGCATAGAAATTCAGAGTGATTAAGAGGCACCCAATCTCATAGAGATATAAGTGTCTTGAAATGTTCTAAAGCCTTCGCTGTAGAGCCAACAAGACCAGTAACACTACAGATCAAAATTCCACCGTCCAGTGACAGCTAGTGGAATATGAGCTCCCTGTTTGAGTCTTAGTCCTGTCATGGTTTCTTCCTCATGCTCTTTCTGCAGCCACTGTTGTCCTTGGCTTGCTTACTGTGGGCCTTCTCCCAGATTTCTGTAAAGCTCCTTTGTGACGATGTCCGTTACCGAAAAGAGCTATAAAACTAAAGCTGAACTGAACTGAATCCCTTGGACTAGTTGCTAGTGATTTGAGGTTCATTTAATTCAGCTCTTGTAAGTAAATGCTCCTATTATCATTTGGCATTTTTTGGTGTGCCCTAAGGTTTAGGAACGCAGGCCTTGTCCCATTGAAGATGCTATTAGGTCTGCCCTCTAGTGGCTGAGAGGTATTACTCCATCGAATAACTGAGACCAGCTCAACCAAGCATTCTGCAATCTGCTGAGCATGACTGCAAAAAAGGACACACAACCACACATATTTGTGCACACAGATTTAGGAGATCTGTTGTTGATTATTGTGTGGAAGAACACCTCTTACAGAGACTGTTTCATTGCTGTGGTAAAGCATTGCTGTAGAGTGACCAGACTTAGCCTGCCATGTTCTCAAAAGCTTTATTTGTGGGCATTTCATTTCGCACATAATACATATGCACGTACCGCATAGCATACAGATAAGTTGTATGCAGTAAATAGTAAACAGAGAAGCATTGTACGAATAATTGACTATTGCAAGTGGTTAAGACATTTCTATGCAGTGCACCCTCTGTGGACAAAAGTATTGGGACACTTGACCATTACAGCAATGGGGACTTTAATGACACTGCATTCAAATACATAGACATATGGAGTTGATCCCCACTTTGCATCTATGACAGTTTCCACTCTTCTTGGAAGGCTTTCTACAAGAGTTTTTTTGGGAATTTGTGCCCTTTCATTCTATAGAGAATTTATGTCATCTCCAAACTGTCCACAAAGTTGGAAGCATGGCATTGTCTTAAATATCTTGCTATGCTGAAGCATTAAGATTACCCTTCACTGGAAGTAAGAGTCTAGTCCAAACCCTGTAAAACAGGTGTGTCCCAATACCTTTGCGCATACAGTATAGGAAGAAATCACTGTGTCTAATAGTTGTGTATGTTCATCTCATGATGATTTCAGTGTGTACTGAGTATGAGTGTGTACTCAGCAGTTGTCATATACAAAAAATAGTGTGGTGTTGTTATATTAGTATGACCCACCACCATCTTTTCCACCCTTCCGTCCCATATTGGACCTTGAAATAAATGGTCAGCCTAAGCATGGGAGTGTGTCTGTGAAAGTTATAGACAATCCAGGTATTGAAATGTAGTTATAAAATAACTGAAGTTTCCATGCCTGAAGTTTCTTCCAATTTAATGTCCTATTTAAGTTCCATCTTTGCTGTTCCCATGATAATGTTTTGCACCCTGCCACATCCGTGTTCCTCAGTCCTCTACCAGCCCTGCCTCTGTTCATTAAAAGGCAGTCGGACCCTCCAGCTTAAGCAGATTCCCCACAAATTCTGGTTGTTAGTAGTATGTCAAGGCAACTAGTCCTGTGGTTTAATAATGAAGACTTTCCTCCACACTCTCTTTAGAATGATGAAGCCCCTCTGGGAAACATTGTTTTAAAATTATACCACCACCTTGTCCAGACACCTTGATTTACTGCTTGACTAATGAATGAGAACTCATGCTCTTTATATGCTGCAACCTCATGTGTTTTGGGCTGATCGAGTAGCGAGACGAAACGTCAATGCAGCTGAGATGAATGAGAGACAGACTGGTGTCCAATTATTCAGGTCTCGTTCGCACCTTTATTGATTTTTCTGCCAGTGTTCCACACTATTATTATTATGCAGAACTGAATGCCACAGGAAATCTTTTCTACCTGCTGAAAGTTCTTTCTTATCTTCTTATCTTATCTAATGTTTATTATTATTATTGTTGTTGTTGTTGTTGTTGTTGTTGTTATTATTATTATTATAGCTGTAATTTGGTGCCTCTTCTTCTCCTACAGTTTTTAAATAATGGCATGGTTCCAATGTGAAAATGTCCTGTAGTATCCCCTACTATGCACTCGTATTCAGAGTTTAGGTCAGTTGATCAGGGGTTGATTGTTTAAAAAATCAGTTTTTGACCTCAAGACACTAAAGCTATAGTCGGTTATAATTAAACAAACGTGTGTCACTGTTTGTTGTGGTTTAATTACAAATAATCAGCGTGTGAATGCAGCTACATGAGCGGTTGAAACCGGGTGAAACCGGTTCGCTCCACACGTTTTTCAGTCATCCTTAACCATAAATGGCTTGGTAAGAGACAGTAAGTTAATGCCCCCTCAGCACTTCAGCATTAAGTAAAGAGGATCAGAAGAGGCACCAGGTCAAATCCACACTGCTGGTAGATTTTTTTTTTTTTTTTTTTTTGGCCATAAAACCAATGTTTGGATTTATAGTAACTACATAATCGCACTTCACATTTTCTACAGAAATGCAGTCTAGTCTTAACATTGCTCTTTAGCTTTAGACAACCTAGGCCCTACCTCCACAACCTACTTAATCCGTGATTATATTCAATTAAAATATCTGCAGTGGTTTTTTTTATTTCCCCGGAGGAGGTCAGCCGGAAATGAGGATATGTGGCCAAGTATAAATGGAATTTGGATCAATATTTTCTGAACGTGATCTCACATATGAGATATTTGCATGAACAAAGGCAAACAGTATCTATTTGTCTTTGTGTAACATTTATCATCATTTGTCTATAGGCAGATGATGGAGCAGCATCAGATGCAGCTGGAAAGGGAGCGACGGACATCTGGCTCAGCAGGTAAATAGTTTACTCACACACACACACACACACACACACACACAGTTATGTAACCATTTTCTATTAGCGAGACACATCCCATTCCACCAGGAGTGAACTCTGCAGGATATTCTAGAGGAGGCTTGACGTGCAACATATCACATGGACAGAATTCGGCGCCTCACCCAAAGGTGTTCAGACCACCTATCACTTATTCACTCATTCACAATCTCTTTTTCTTTCTATCTCTCACTCTCTGCTCTTGCTCTCTGCTCATGTATCAGTCCAGCTCAGACAGACCACTCCCATAACTCCATACACATTCTCGTGCAAGTTCAGTCTGCCTGCTGGGACGTAATACATGCCACATACAAACGTGTATGGAGTTCATTTTGTGCCGAAGCTTTTGAACAAATTAAAACAAATGTGGAAGCAAAATATTAAGTGTGAAAATATAAATATGTGTTGCAAATATTTCAAAATCATTGAATAAAGAGGACATTTTACCAAGTGCGGTAACAGCATTCATTGCACTGGCATACAGCCACCCCCCCACCCCCAATGCCTGGACTTCCTGAAGTCGTTGGCATTACTGTAATTTAAGTGCTGTATTATGGCACGTCCGTTGAATTATTCTTGGCGTCGTGAGTGATCATTTTTTATGAGCTTAAGCTTGGAAAAGCTGCTCTCAGCAGTGGACACTGTAACTGGAGAGCCATAGAGATTCTGAGTGCCACCTAGGAGTTTGATTAAACTTTGATTAAACTGCATGTCCTTTTCACGCAGAAATTACAGGAATTTCTGAAACACACACACACATAGTTCACTTTTCTTGAGGGTTAAATTGTGTTCCCTGAATCCTGTGTTTCTTCAGATATTTATATGACACATAAGACCTCAGTGTTACATGAGGGAACCTATAGTTAAGATCATGAGATCACCAAAGACACCTCGAAACATTTGAAACAACTACGGTACATGTTTTTAAATTTAAAACGTGAGATGGTACAGTCTGGCTCAGGGGTCACTGCTGAATGGGTTACATGAAGAGGAAGTTTACTCTGTGCGCTGCGGTGTGGTGTGTTCATGCGTGACTATAGGGGCACTTTACCTATCTTTAAAAAAATAAGGATGTGTATGACTTTAATAATGTGAATGGGAAATGAGAGGGTGTTTACAAAAACAGACATGCCACTGTCAGCAAAGCAAAGACTGCAATTGTTTGCATAAAATTGGAATCATAAGAGGGTGGCATAGTGGTGAAGAGGGTGAAGAGTAGTAAAGAGTAGATTCCTGGCTGTTGCAGCAGAGGGTTTCTGCCAGGTGCTCTGGTTTCCTTCCACAGTCCAGAGACATGCATTTCAGGTTAAACTGACCCTAGGTGTGAATGTGTTTGTCTGTGATTCTGCCCGATGACGGACTGGCGTCCAGGGTGTTTCTCTGCCTTTTGCCACATAACTGTTGAATTAGGCTCCAGCGCCCCCACAACCCTGACTATGCAAGCAGTTCAGCAAATGGATGGAGTAACAAGACCCCAAATAGTCGTAAAGGGACTTCCTTTCCTTTGAAATGTTTGAATTAATCCATATTATATATATTTGCAGTGTGTATTTTTACACTGTGATGTCTCAATATTTTGCTTGCTTTGGCACAAAATTCACCTCATACACGTGGCACATGCTCGCATTTCACGTCTTTTTTTCATGACAGAATTTTCGTTACTCTTTTTTGATTTTCATCACTGTCACTTTTCTCTCTTTTTGTTTGTTGCTTGTTTCCATACCTCCCTCTCTGTCTTCTCTCTCTCTCTCTCTCTCTCTCTCTCTCTCTCTGTCTCACTGTGCGTTAGTCTCCACCCTTCAGTTTAAAGTGTCTGCCTCTCAGTCTGATACCCTGCCGGCAGAATACAGGCAGTATCGCGCCAACACTCTCCCCCCTTCCTACACTCGCCTGAATCCCTCCCCTCCTTCCACCTCCTCCCCCTCCTGTTCCCCTCAGGAGCGCGAGAGCAGCTATCGCACGATGGACTCATCCGCTCAGAAAAAGGCTCAGCAGCTTTCTCAGCTCTCCACCTCCCTGGCCTCAGCCTTCTCTCCCGTGCAGCAGGGGGGCGCTCCTCCGCCGTCCCGCAATGTGCGACAGATCCCCCTCTCTCCCCCCACCGCTCCCCGTCAGCCGGACTCCAAACACGGCACGTGGTCCTCTGCCCACATGTATGCACCATTGCCCACCTCATCGCCCCCTGTGGTCATGCCCGTACCCCTCAAGCAGAATGTGTCACCTGTGGCTCACCCTTTGCCGCCTGTCAACAACGGCCGCTCCAAAGCGCCAGCCTACTTCGACCCCACCCCTCTTCCACAGCAGGCTCCCTCCAGCCAGTCGGAGGACTGCTACCCCTTCCAGGCCCCGCCTCCACAGGCTGCGCCTCACCAGGCCCCGCCTCCCCAGACCACCTCCTTATCTGGGGCTCCTCCTCACCCACACTGCTTCCAGCAAGAGCCCTCCTACCCTGCCTACTGCGAGGCTGTCTCCCTGCCTCCCCTCATTGGTCAACATCAAGTCCAAGGCCACCAGCAGCAGTTCAGCTCTTTTCACCAACAGCCACAGTATCAGGCCACGCCCCCCACTGACACCACGCCTCCCTCTTATACCTCTGTTTTTGAGGGGCCCTCAACACCCCCATCTGTCTCACAGGCTTCCAGTAAGTATCACAGACGCCACCCAATCGGTAGTAGTAAGTCAGAGCAATTAAATGGGCCATCTTTTTCACATGCCATTGTTTAAATGTATTTTTTTATTGTTTGAGACTTGAGACTCAGGTGTGGAAACAGTCCATTCATATTAACATTACTACCCTTAAAATTAGTATTATTTTTCTATTAATACTGACATATGTTAGTTACTTCTGTTCAAAGGCCAGTTAAGGCTGAAATATGGCTTATAACTTCAGCATAAAATGGCTGTAGGTGGAGTTTGAGAAATATATAGATGCATTGGTTTTTTTCAACACAAAAACAATGAATTAAAAATAGGCCATACTGCAAGTTTTGCCATTCATCTAAGGATCGTTGTCTGTTTGATCCTTTGATTTCTTTTTTTTTTTTTGCTATCCAACAACATAATACAGTTGAAAATATATTACAGCAGACTCTGTTGTACAGTATAGACATGTTGCAGGGGGGCAGACCCTCAGATGAATGTTGATGAGTTCCGTGCTACTGCTTACTGCGTGCATGTGCCTCTGTAGGTACACGCCTTCACACACTGAGTGCAGCTGTTGCAACCAAGCAGGACTGATGACACACTGATTTTACACACTTCTTGCAGAATGCCTTTAAAACAGTACAGTTGTTGTGCTGTGACCCAGATAGAAATACCAGCTCAACTGCACGGCATGCTGTTAATTAGTTTGTTTGGTCTTCACTATTGCTGCACTTTGTCATGTAAACATCTACTGACTTACTCCCAAAGCTTTTGACAGGATGGTGTGATTATGTAAGCTGCTCTTTAAGATTCAGCTGATTAAACTCAGCTATCATTATTTTTGCCTGTCCGCTCTGGAAACATTGCCGTTTCACAACAGGACCACAGTTTTGTATAATATTGTTTTGCCAGAATGGCAATTTACACAGTTTTCCCATCACCACAAATATAGTTAATCAGCTAAAACATGTTTGGTGTCTGAAATTAACTTCTTTACTGGAGCTCCACCACTAACAGAAGTTCATAGCCAGTGATTATTAGTGTACAAACGGCCTAAATTAAAACACACACTTATTCAAAGTTGTAATTCACTGACTTGCTTTTAGCGTTCTGTGGTGGACAAGACTACACTGCATCGCTGAAAACAGTAGAAGTACACATTGTCCAGTATTTTGAACCATTTTCACAGATCTATGTCATACAGTGTGTCATGCGATGTCAGAAATGACATTAGTCCACCTAAGAATACATCACATAGTTTAAAACAAGCGTGTTATCATTTAGGCATGCAGTTTGCACAGAGCCGAGGTATAAGATCTACAAAACTAAAGAAGGAATGCGATGAAATTGTGTTCAATATTCCTTTACACTGGACCAAAAATGTATTCGTTCTTCTGTGTAAAACCACTACATTGATGTCTCTTCTTCTCCAACAGGTCCTCCCCTTCCTCCAGGACATCCCTCCATGCTCTCCTCCACTCCGCCTCTTCATCCCCCTGTTGCACCTATGGCTGGTCCTCCAGCTCCTCCTCCCCCGCCTGGACCTCCTCCCCCAGCTGCCGCACCTCCTCCTACCCCACCTCCTCTCCCGGCAGGCGGTGTTGCTGCACCCTCCGGCCTCGCTGCAGCTCTGGCTGGGGCCAAACTCCGCAAAGTTCAGCGGGTGAGTGACTGAGTCTGTTTCGCAGCCACCACAGTTGGGGCTTGTTTTATCAGATACAAGGTGTAAAGTTCAGTTCCAGGGACTTAAAAAGCTGTAAAACTGGTTGTGAAAATATTGTAGGAGGAGATAGGCATGCTCATGGATTGTGATGTCACCAATTGAATATTTTTATGGACTATTATAGGCTATTTTTATCCTGGACAATTCCATTACTTGATAGGAAAGACCTTAGAATGAGCATGGCATGCTTCATATGTATATCTATAAGGGGGCATTTGGCTGACGCTCTTATGCAGAGCGACTTACAGTCATTAGTTACAGGGACAGTCCCCTTGGAGCAACTGAGGGTTAAGTGTCTTGCTCAAAGACACAGTGGTAGAAAGTGGGTGGGGGTTTGAACCTGCAACCTTGTGGTCATCGGGTTCATAGGCAAGAGTTTTACCCACTAGGCCACTACCACCATCTGTGTGAATGTGTTTGCTCTGCAAAAGGCAAATTTCTTGTCAGGGATGATATATAATCAGTTCCTATCTACAGACAGAAAAGTGATGTTTACAAGAGTTAGTATTTCTTTGTTTAGTTTGGAAGCTGTTATCCCAGTGCCGCCTGAACATGCAGTATCAGTAGGTGCAGCTTTAGAATGGTTTGCACTTTTACTGGGAGTGTCCACTGCGTAGGCAGGTGAACATACAACGCAGTACCACTGGGGTGTAAAATTACATTGCTCTGCTCTGATGTGAGCTGACATCATGTCTTTAAACCCTGCAGCCTGAGGAGAGCAGTGCCAAGAATGATGCCAACCGCTCCAGCGGGGGCAGTGGAGGAGGAGAGGGGCTCATGCAGGAGATGAACGCCCTCTTAGCACGAAGGTCAGACTTCATTTGTAATATTAAGTATTTATATTTAATATTTATAAATGTAAATGATATGAATGGGAATATTTAATATGAATATTATAACAGCATTAGTAATGTAAATATTACATTTTAATATAGAATATTAATATGTTAATATGTATATGAAATAATATGTTAACATGTATATTAATATGTTAAATATGTACTATGGGTGTAAAAATGGTTGAAGGTAGCAAATCAGCTGCGCTGGCTTAAGATGTTTCATTTGTTAATAATTATTATAATACAGTACAAGTATGGCCTCCTTTTATTTTTGTTATTTTCGAATGTAAAAATGTGTGATTCACCAGAGTTTTGGGCAAAACAGAAACCGACATTGAGGACATCATAAAACCTTGATCATAAATATAAAAGTTTAGATTGCTAAAATGACAAGGAAATTACAGTATGCATGTACAAATGTACCGTATGTTTTACAAATTAAACATCCTCGACAGAGGAGAATAATTGCATTATTCTGTAGGTTAGAATCTGCACTTTGCATGTTGTCTGTGAATTAGATAATAATAATAATAAGAAGAAGATGCAAAACTGTGTCTGCAGGAGGAAAAGATGTGTAAGCAGGGACTTTCCTTTTTTGCTTAACTGCATTTTGATCCCGATGTCGTGTTACAGATGTGTGTAGGTGTTGTTCCAACTCCTGAATTGGAATGAACAGTGATTCTAAGTCGCTTTTCTAATAGTTCCTTGTCTAATAGTTCCACACAGCACCAGGGTGTTACTCCTGCCCCATTTACAGTGGAAGGGAAATTCAATAAGAAGCTATTGAGCAAGACGCTTCTGATCATATTTTGCACAGTTCATCATGAACCATTAAAAAGTTTTTTATTTTTATTTTGCTCTAATCTTTAATCACAGTATTGAGATTATGCCTGCCTCAGATACATCATCTGAGTTTTTACATCTCCCACTTGAGCTCCAGCTGGGGGGGATAATAACATTACCCAAATAATATGATATTTCACCTCAAGCTGCCAGCACCCCCACTTAGCACAGAGCAAAATGCTCAGCTAGCTGATACCTTTTCTCATAGAAATATGTTACAATACGAAAGGAAAATGCTTTTTAATTTAAAAAAAATTATAGTGTTAGTGAACATACCAAAATAGTAATACACTATATGGACAAAGGTATTGGGCTGCCTGACCATTATACCACCACTTTAATATGGAGTTGGTCCACCTTTTGCAGCTATAACAACTTTTACTCTTCTTGGAAGTCTTTCCACAAGATTTTGGAGTTTCTGTGGGAATTTGTGCCCATTCATTCTGCAGAGCATTTATGAGGTCAGACACTGATGTTGGACGAGAAGGCCTGGCTCACAGTCTCCATTCCAGTTCATCCTAAAGGTGCTGGATGGAGTTGAGGTCAGGACTCTGTGCGGGCCAGTCAAGTTTTTCCACACCGATACTCATCCAACCATGTCCTTATGGAGCTCGCTTTGTGCACAGTCATGCTGGCACAGAAAAGGTTCTTCCCCAAACTGTGTCCACAAATTCGGAAGCATGGCGTTGCCTAAAATGTCTTGGTCGGCTGAAGCATTAAGATTGGAAGTAATGGGCCACCTGAATTCAGTAATTAAGAGGTGTGTCCCAATACTTTTGTCCATATAGTGTATATCTAATCATTGTGAAATCTAAGTTTTAATGAGATGTTCTGAATTAATCCAGTAAGGTCATTTACACCCCTGGTACGCACCTGATTGTAAATTGTGTTTTACACCGAGATTGTCACCGAGATTTTCTCATAAGTTGTCTCCTCTTGCCTTTAGGAGGAAAGCTTCAGAGAAGCCAGAAGAAGGTCAAAATGTACGTGCTTTCTTAGAACAGCGTTTAATCACTTTGTCACACTCATTCTCCTTTTTTGAATGATACCAGAGACTTTATGTACAACATTTTTTTGTGCTTTTCTTGCAGGAAGAGGCTAACGGCTCACCTGCCTCACGTGGTTCAGGTCAGTAGAACTCAGCAGGCATCTGCGCTACATCTGGGGGCGGCCTGTAAAAGAGAGGATTTCTTTCTTACCCGTCTGGGATGTGTTGACCGATTTTAAGAAACACTTCCTTGGTGAGGCCACTATTTGGATGGTGAGAGAGAATCACTGAGGTTCATAATGCTTGCATAATGGGAATTTGAAATCAGACTCAGCCTTTATCTTGTTTTAGTATTTCCTGGTTAATACAAAAGGCCATTGTCAGAGTCTGGGATTGTGGGAACCTGGGACAGCTCCCATCAGATGATGGAGAGGCTTGGGAACAGATGCCCTTCAAAAGAAGAATGGACCAAAACAGTCTAAAATATGTGCTTTAATAAATTCCATAATTAATATGAACTATCATTTCAAGATAGTAGAGTCAGATACACTTGAACTGATGAATTATCTTTGTGCTGCTTTAGACTTTTTAGTTGTATTAGTAAAAAAATTGTTTCATGGAAACCCCTCACAATTATCCTTATATTGCTGACAGCTTCTAATGTAAATATAGTACGCAGAGCTTCTTAAGTAAACATGCATTTTGAGGACAAAACGGGGGAAAGACCACATTTAAATACATTATATGGAGAAAAGTATTGGGACACCTGACCATTGCACCAACACTGCATTCAAATACATAGACTTTAATATGGAACTGGTTCCCCCTTTGCAGCTGTTTTAGTTTCTACTCTTCTTGGAAGACTTTCCACAAGATTTGGGGGTTTCTGTGGGTGTTTGTGCCCAATCATTCTGTAGAGCATTTATGAGGTCAGGGACTGATGAAATGAGAAGGCCTGGCTCACAATCTCTGTTCCAGTTCATCCCAAAGGGTCAGGGGCTCTGTGTGGGCCAGTCAAGTTCTTCCACACTGAACTCGTTCAACCATGTCTTTATGGAGCTTGCTTTGTGCACTGGGGTACAGTCATGCTGGAAGGTTCTTCCCCAAACTGTGTCCACAAAGTTGCATGGCGTTGTCCAGAATGTCTTGGTACGCTGAAGAATTAAGAGTGCCCTTCACAGGAAGTAAGGGGCCTAGCCCAAACCCTGAAAAACAGGTGTGTCCCAATACTTTTGTCCAGACAATGTATTTTCAAATTAATATATAGATAATATTGTTATAAAACAATGAATGACATTTGCGAACCTGTGAAAGATGTTGCGTATGAAGCCACAGAAACATGAATGGTGTAGGTGTGCACTTCAGTAGGTTATTTGTCAAAAAAGACTTCATTTTAATCTGCCCTGACTTCGTCTAAACCTAAGCTGTTCATCATTAATTTCACAAAGGAACCAGAGCCAAAGTTTAAAAAACTGGCAGACATGTACTGATCACAGATATCAGGCCTAAATGCACTGAAAATAATGTAATTTGGCCTCATGGCCATTTTTCCTACATTATAGTGAAATGTTGATTTCATTTGTCTTAGAGAATGTTTTAGTTTCCAGCTAGAAATATCTCAAACAGCATTCTGTGGAAAACCAAAGATTCACTGAAGACTTAAGGCAACTCAGTGCCTCATTACTGATGGACATACTCCATCTGTCTACATTCATCTTTCAGTTCTCCATGTGCCTACATTCCTTCCTAAATCCATTACAGTCAGATTGATGAAATTCTTGTAAATGAAAATTTATTCACAGATGCTGTGAAGAAGCCATGGGAACGAGCAAACTCTTCAGACAAATCCTCTGCTGGGTCAAGGTCAGTGTTATAGCGTGGATGGAACATACCGTTTTGATATGAATTACTTAGTTCTCATGTCACTTGGTAATTACATTTTCTCTTCGACATATTGTTGAAGAATGCCACTGTTTCCATTTCCATTTAAAAGAAAGGGTCCAATTGAATTTCTGTCTCAAGCTTTATGCGAATCAATGGGCACATCACAAGATTAGCCATAGAACTGTTTGGCTACATGCGTCTGTAACTGTTGCCGGATCTTATCGATGGCCTGCTTAAGAAAATAAAATCTAATCAGCAGGAGGCTGGAGAGACCAAACAAAGCGAGTCCTTATCTCTCTCTGGGAATGCAGGCAGTGGTTTTGCCGAATCGACGACTCTGATAGTGTGTGCAAATATTGATAAACTGTCACTGTGTGCTCTAGATCCCAGCTGGAAATCAAACAAAAACATCATCATCCTCGGTTGCATTTTAGTCCGATATCTGATCTATTTGACCTGTTTGCGCTGGTGTTGTACTCGTTTTTGTGTGCTGTTAGTATAACAGTGTTTAATGGCTGATTTTCCAGATTTCCAGAGTTTTCAGGCCAGGGTTACACCTGCCATTTCAGTGAGATTTCAGTTAATCGGTACTACCAGATCCAGTCTCATCTCAGGTCCAGCTGATGTGTCCATATGTGACACTCATATTCAAACTCAGTGGTCAGACAGGAGATCAGGGCACTGGACACCTTAAAAAGAAACCCTTAAAGAGTCGTTCTTTCTTTCACATGGAAGTCTTTTCCAGGCATAGTCCCATAATATCTTCATTTATTTTCATTTTTCTACTTGTGTGGGGCCTAAAAACTAGCAAGGAGTTTACATTCATGTTTCTTGCAACGTGCAGCTTGTGACCATAGTTTGGCCCACATATAAATGAGCTCCAATAGCGAAGAGCGCGTCAGTATGTGGATTTTCAGCTCAGACCTCATAGCAGCTCAGACAAATACAAAGTGGGCAGTTAATGTATCCTGGCATGACCAGACATGCCCGCTCGCACTGAAAAGGCAGGTGTAATGCTAGCCCATGATCTTTACAGCATGAGATCTAAACCAGTCCTTTTATTTATTGTCACAAAATGACCTTGCTGCTGACTTCGCAGGGTGAGACCAATTGGCAGCACCAGTGATGCGGAGTCAGGAGAATTTGACAGAATGAAACAGGTAAGCTATAAAGTATAAAATCATTCACGCTATTAAGATTTTCATAAAATCGTTGCTGTGATCGTCAAAGTTTCTTGAAAACGCCAGCTGTCCTTTACATTTCAGAACAAAACAGAAAATAGAAATGCTTACTCAGGATATTGTACATTAACATACAATATTCAAAAAAGAGCTTTTCATTGATTTTCTATGAAGTTTCTATATCTGAGATATGGGATTCTGTAATAGGCTCATTGGTAACAAAATCGAATGCATTTTTTTTTTTTTTTTTTTTTTTCTGAATAGGAGATCTTGGAGGAGGTGGTTCGTGAATTGCATAAAGTCAAAGATGAGATCATTGATGGTGAGAATGAACACATGTTGGTGAACAGATGTTAATTAAAGTTAGCTCAGTTTCAACAATCATCTCTGTTTTTCTTTCCTTTAGCCATTAGAAGAGAACTCACTAGGATGGGCACTACATAGTGTTTACAAGCATCATGACACTGACGGAAGGTTCTTGGGGAAGTTCAAGAAAGACCTTGTGGTGCGCGTTGAAGGAATGTTCTCGCAACATAGCTGCAATGGCAAGGAAACGTTGGTAGGATTTTGCAGAAATGTTGCGTCAACAAGGAGCATTACAGAACAAGAGAGAGCAGAGAAATGGAAGTGAGTGAGTGTGAGTGGTTGTGTGAATGGATGGATGGATGGATGGATGGATGGATGGATGGGTAGACCTTCATACTGAATTTTTCTATTTTCTCCTGTATGAACATTAAAAGACTCAGCCCACTGTGCAGTTTGCTGCTCTCAGTCTTTCAAGTCTTAAAAGAGAAAGTTGACTAGTTGGAACTTGGATATTTTTGTTTTATACTGTTTTATTGTGTCTTTGACCATTACTATAATTGTGAAAAATAATTTTATTATCGGTGGTACAGAGAGAGAAAACGAGATACAAAGATGCTCACCATTTGTGTCAGCCTTTTATATTTTATTACTTTCTTCATTCTTTGGTTTTTTAAAAGCACACTGAGCACACGCTTGTGCTGGACTCTCACCAAACTGCATCAAAAGTTTTCTAGAGTTTTTTTTTTTTTTTGCCAATATAGGTGTATTTGTTCACTGGATTTTGTTTTCTTCAGCTTGAATTTGACTTGATGGTGTGAGGTAATTGATGACGGTTGCCCTTTGAGTGAATCATGAAAGATGTAATTGTAGCTATAGCTCTATGAGATGGCAGGTTTTGAAAACATTTGCTCAGAGAATTGGTTGAAAGGTTGGCTCCTACAATATATCCCATTAGGTTACTCATTTTAAACGTTGACATTGAAATGACCTTTGAATAAAACTAAGAACACTGAATCTATATCTTGTGATGTTGTCCTGATTATCTGCATATAAAGTTGTCCAAGAAAAGAAATATTTCAGAAAATATTATGTATGTTGCAACATTAAATAGACTAAAAAGTTCAGCACTTTTTCATAATTTTGAATGCATGAGCTTGTTCTGAGATTAGGCTAAAGATACAATTAAGGATGTCTTTGGAGCTGTGAGTGCTTCTCCATTAATGGAGCTGCAATTTGCAAAACCTGTTGAGACTTGGAAGGTAAAGCACATTAACAAACTGGGTCAGGCCTTCCAAGTTTCAGTAGGTAGGCATTTTGTTTTGTAACAAATATATATATATATGGGCCAGACGGTACCTATCACATTAATGACCTTGTTAACAGCCCAACATTTACAGTAGTGCTTAAAAGTTTGTGAACATTTAAAAATATTATCCTAAAAGTAGAAAAAGAAAAACAAATTAAACACACCAGATATCATACTTGGTCATTAATTGAGTGGCAAAAGTATGTGAACCTCTAGAATTAGCTGTTAATTTGAAGGTGAAATTAGAGTCAGGTTTATCATCTCATTGATTAAACTCAAGTGTGAATGGGCACCCTGTTTAATTTCAGGAACACGCATTTATCAACGTCTGATCTTTACAACACACGTTTGCAGAAGTGTATCATGACACAAAGATTTCTGAGCATCTCAACAAAAAAACAAAAAAAAAGCGTTGTTGCTCACTTATCCCATCTATGAAACATGGTGGTGGTAGGATCATAGGTTTACTGCACCTGGGTGATAATGGCTTGCCATTACTTGTGGAACAATCTATTATCAGTTATACCAATGATATGTAAAGGAAAATGACTGTGACAAAACCTTGGACTCCACCAATCCACAGTCAGACACATTATGTACAAATGGAGAAAATTCAAGACCACTGTTACCCAGCCCAGAATGATCAACCAAGAATGTTTTCTTCAAGAGCAAGGCATGTTGCAGCCCAGGAGGTCACAAAGTCACTCAGGGTAAAAGCGTCTCTCACATTGGCTAATGTTACTGTGCACCATCATGAGAACACAGAACAGCAGTAGTGTGCATGGCAGGATTGCAAAGAGAAACCCACTGCTTCTCTTCAGTTTGATGAAGATCACTTGGACAAGCCTAAGGGATGATGGGCTAAAATGTTTTGTGGATAGAAGAAGCCTAAAGAACTGTTCTTGGTTTAAGTAAGAAGTGCTGGAGAATGTTTGGAGAATGAAAACTGCCTTCCAGCATAGGAATCTTATCCCATCTATGAAACATGGTGGCGGTAGGATCATAGGTTTACTGCACCTGGGTGATAATGGCTTGCCATTACTTGTGGAACAATCTATTATCAGTTATACCAATGATATGTAAAGGAAAATGTCTGGACATCTGAGAACTGAATCTCAACAGAAAGTAGGTCATGCAGCACGACAACAACCCAAAGCACACACGCCATTCTACCAAAGAAAGGTTGAAGAATAAAGTTAATATTTTAGAATGGCCAAGTCAAATTCCTAAGTGTATTCCAATAGAAATCTTGTAGAAGGTGAGCAGTTCATGTGAGAAAACTCACCAACATAGGGAGTCATATCAGACACTGAAAGCACAGTTCACATACTTCTGCCACTATATTAAATCATTTTTCTCCATAAATAATTGAGATCTCTAGCTACTTTCATGACTTGTTTAAAATATATTTGAGGTCATTTATATAGAAATACAGAAAATTCTAAAGTGTTCACAAACTTTCAAGCATCTCCCTATGTAACAGGCTTCAGAAAATACTACACTCACACTTTAGGATCTGTGTTAGGATCTTAATGGCATAAATCTTTCAGTGGTTACTAGTTTTTTAATAGGGCTGTGACATTCAGATGATGTGAACTCTAATTCTATGTGTGTAATGCAGATTATCAATTAGGAGAAATGTAATACACTGTCAATATAATATAACCTGAGTTCTATTATTTTGGATATATCATGAGGAGCATTCAGTGCAAGAGACAATTATGCCTGGAACAGTTGAAGGTAGAAGAGGACGGCTTTCAACAAAGGCTGCACAAATACAGTCAGAAAGTCTGGAGGAAGCCAGAAGACCCAAACGGAAGATCAGATATTCTGGAGAAACACTATCCATACGGTTACCAGGAGTCTTTTCAGCACTTAAAAATCATAATAATGATAGTGACCACTGTGCGTAGCTATTTAATCCCTCATAGTCTGACAAAGGCGGCATTCAGGTAGTTTAATAACCCATTATTTCCCCCTAACACTGCAAAATTCAAACCAGCTTTAAATCGATGCAGACCTCAGAAATGATTTTTGGAACATGTTTTTTTTTTCCCCAACACCCCTATTCATTAATAATAAAAAAACAACACTTCTCATATTTCTGCTTCAACTATTTGTGGTATAATTATTTTAATCCAGCCATTATGTAAAGTATCTGGGAGCAGTGCTCCTTCTTCCAGTGATTCAAATTATTATTCAAAATTGTGAGAAATAGTAGGTCCTAGAAAATATATATTACTCATCAAAACTGTAGGCGTCATTGATAAAAAAAAAAAAGCATTTGAGGTATGCAAATTTCATCTCAGCCCTTCTCAGAGTATCCTACATTTGTTGTCAGTTCAACTGACCATAAATGTACATTCATGTGTATTCTGAACTGGTTCACTTAGTTGCTAGTTGAAAAGTTTAAACACCTGCTGCTTCTAGTTCAGCAGGCTTATCCAGATTTTCCTCTTCTGTTTAAATAGCGGCTCTGAGAG
Organism: Hydrocynus forskahlii; assembly: GCA_037974365.1. Lineage (NCBI taxonomy): Eukaryota > Metazoa > Chordata > Actinopteri > Characiformes > Alestidae > Hydrocynus > Hydrocynus forskahlii. Next base: position 43,447,500 of record JBBPCX010000001.1, read on the forward strand.
AATAATGCGTCTAGAGTACAGTTTTATTCCTGTTTGGCCAGTTTGTATTCTCGCTTGATTCTGGCATAGGGGCCAATGCTGTCGTCAAACACAAAGTCCCAGAGCACTCGTATCCAGGAGGTGTGCTGCGGTAGTGAGTCATAATATTCCGCCGCGATTCTTTTCACCTAGTGGAGAAGAGGAGAGAAAGGATTTCAAGATATGCCATTCTTACTGTTAGACCCACCACTTATAGGTAACTTATTTGGATTTAAGTCATACAACCCAATGACGGTGTGTCTCCAATAATTCTCTAGCTTTATCGAAATCCCCGATATCAAAAGTTTACAAAGATGAATCTGGCAATGAAAAATAGCTCAGGGAATTATTCTAGGCGTGCATCTGAAGTTTGGTTATTCATAACCTGAAATAATACCAAGGTTAAAGTTATGCTTAAGAAATACAGAAAAAAAACACTTAAAAAAAAAAAAGCTCCTTTCTTTGACACATTTTATGCGAGTGCAAATCTATAGGCCTGCTGTTCAGGCTTTCCAGAACTTGTTGAACCAGGTGGTTTATCTGGCTGTGTGTAGAAAAGACGTTGTGTCATTCCAGCTAAGGGGGTATAGCAGACATTCTCGCCATTAAAACAATGCGGTCTATTAGGAACAGACATCATAAACAGAACATTATGGGTTTAATGCATGCACTTATTACTGAATTATCATTTAGCACTTGGCATGTTGTGCCTTCTTGAATTTTTTTTCTTACCTACTGTACTATTTCTCAGCTGACTTACCTAAACACCATCCTTAAATCTCTTGCAAAACTCTGAAATCCCCCACTTGAGTCACTGTGGTGACCCACCCATCTAAAATTCCTCCACCCACACTATCTGCGAGAAGAACATCTGGCACCAAGAGGAAATGAGCGTGAACACTTACGTCAGGTAATTTACTACCGGGGATGCTGGGGAAATCGTGGTGCTCCATGTGGTACCCCACGTTGAAGGTGATTAAGTTCAGAGGGCCGTAGTAGGAGTAGGTCTCGTGGCCCTTCAGGAACATGTAGTGCTCAGCAATGAAGTGTCCAGAGATAGGATGCAGGCCCATACACAGTATAGACCCAGCAATGAGGTACACTATGGGCTTGAGTCCCCAGAGGTAGTAGATGACGATGTCCACTGCAAACTGTACGGCGGCGTTCAGCATTTCCAGTCTGGTCACAGGTTTTGGGTTCACCACCAGGGGTCGCAGCGCATAGAAGAAGGGCTGGAGGAAGAGCCAAAGCACCTTCCTCGTCGGGGTGCAGAAGAACCAGCCCTCGAGGTCTGTAGGGATGTCCACGTCCAACCCGTCTCCTCCCAGGTAGCGATGGTGGTCGATGTGGTACTTCTTAAAGGAAGCCGAGTAAGGCAGACCAATAGGCAGGTTGGCAAACATGGCGAACCAGCGGTTCCAGCGAGCCTGCTTGTTCCCAAAGGCCACGTTGTGGGAGATGTCGTGGATGGCCAAGGTCAAGGAGTGATTGATGCAGCCGCCAAAGGCGTACGCCCAGAAGAACACCCACTTCCAAGACAGGTCACATACCAGGTAACATGCTAACAGCTGGGTGAGAACCATTCCTGACACAACCCATTTCAGCTGGGGGTCGGGGCCCATCAGGCTCTTGATCTGAGGGTACTTTGCTATTCAGAGAAGACAGGAAGTAAGTACTTTACACATACACAATACAGTACATTTAATATGTGTTGCATTTTATGGAATATAGCCAACTAGGTATGTATCTGAAACACAGCAGATTTTGTGGACAAAATCTACGCCAAATAATACTGGTTTAAGAAACTTTGCAGAACTATTTGATTAGATTTAAGCCAACACTGATACACCTAGGCCTAGTTTTCTGGATATGGATTAAGCCTACCCATGGACTATATGTTCTTTTTAGTGGAAAATTTCCAATCAGTATCCTTTGCAGTGCAGAACTAGGCTTTATCCCTGCTGGGAAAAGTGGCCCTAGGACCTAGTTTTGAAATAAACCGAAGTGATAGATTCATCACTGACATGATTTCAGTCTTGTCTTAAGCTTAATCTGGGCCTGTGAAATTGGCCTTTACTGTATTTCAGCGTTTTATACAAAGGTCTTCCTCTGAAAATCTACATATTGCAAAGAGCCCAAGATGATAAAGCAACTATTATAGCTGTGGTTCTTCAGCATATCCAGTGTCAGTTTACATGTGTACAGATGGCAGTAACCTAGTGACTAGATGGAAATGGATAATAAACATCTCATTGATAAAGGCACACAGGAAGTCAGGCAGCATCTAATGCTCTCCCCATGGGCCCGCCCAAGGCCTCTTGATGATGTGCCTTTTTTTTAATTAGCACCTCTTGTTCCTACTCTTGTCAAAAAGGCACTCATAGTAGATGCCTTACTGTCGCACTCAGTCTGTAGTTTAAGGCACTTCTCTTGATTTGCTCCACCCTTCCAATTTGCATGCAATCTCTATGCAAACTGATGGCAAGGCTGAGGCAGCTCAGTGTTTCTCTGCCACAAAAAAATATTTCTGAAGTCCAGGAAAGTTCTGCTTGCATTTAATTTCCCTTCTCATTAACACATGGGGGATTTCCATATCCTCAGGGAGGCAACTTCTCTTTTCCCACAGCTTATTAAGAAACAGTACTCTCAAAATCCTTATATCACTGAGTGACCCCTTGTAGCCTTTTAGTCATTAGTATTATTTAAATGATGCCAAAATGTCCATTTGTGGAGCGTCAAAGGTAGGAACAGAGAGAAAAAAAAAACGCGGATTGTGTGTTTTTGTCTTTACTTCTTAACTCAGGAGACAACACCTGCACACTCATGGCAATGCTGACATTTCATTGACTAGTTCTGGCAAAGCTTTAGTTTGGGTGTAATATGTTCAGACTATTCTCTTTAGAGGTCATCTGTGAATATGCTACTGATCTGGCTGACAAGATGGAGTTTGTGAACACTGCTCAGGCCCAGCTTGTGTAATGAGTAATTAAATATCATACACCTTCACAGAAAGGACCACTGACCAGCCTCGCACAAATACAATACAATGGCTGTGACGTCCACCCTGAGTGCTTGTAGCTAAGAAACTTACACAAATGTATCTGAGAAGCTTTCAGAAACCTCTCACAGTGCTGATCATTCAACCTGCCATGCATCTTCATTTAGCAAGTTAATGATTAACACAGCTGTTTCAGTCACATGTCAAACCATCCTCTCTCTCTCCCTTTTTTATGATGTCATTTGGCATGATCCCTGAAGCATGACAAAAGTATCTCATGATCAGCTTCTGAACAGAAGGAAACTCCGACAGCTTCTTCCCTAAACAATGCTATCGCAATAATCTCGTTGAACCATAAGATTAAGTTTTCTATGAACCTGTGGAGGTTCCATGAAAATGGGAGCGCAGCACCGTTTGGATCATTCATGACCTTCAAGCACCAAGAAGGAGCTCAAGGCGCATTACCATCATCCTAGGTGTAAAGTGACTGTGGTGGAAACAGCCTCCACACCCTCTGTGTCATTTATAAACACTGGCCCTTTTGACTCCTTGCAATGCTCAAAGGATAATAAAAGAAAATGTAATAAATATTTGAGGAGCTAGAAAGGTTTCATGTGACGGTTCACAATAGAGGCTTAATCCTCCACAGTAATAGAATTAAAAACGATAAGAATGCGAACGCAGTTGTGATGAGGTCCTCTGTCGTTAAGTTAAGAGCCCAAATTTCAGATTTTGCATGCAAAAAAAGCAGCCACAGACTGGAAAACCCTTAACTACTGGATTGAAAGCCATTCTGTTGTCCAGACCATCACACAAACACTGATACAGTGGTGCGGGCTGTTTACCATCACAGTTCTGTTTCCAGGCAAAATCCATTAAGTCTGTCAGGTGCACCTGGACCACTCAGCCATTACTCCACATGTCAAAGTACAGCTTGACTGGAATCAGTTTATAAAAAATGACCAGGGTGGGAAAAAAAACCCTGCTGTCTATTTACATTACACCTCTTTTGAAGGAAGCTGAGGCTAGCAGATATTCCAGCTTTAAGTGCCAAATATTTCTGAATGAATTGCTTACCAATTTTCCAGATTATTTTAAAAAGTGGACTTTTTCCCAATCTTTCTATATGTGGAGTTTTTTCCATGTCCTTTTCCATTATATATATCAATAAGCAGCATAATTTAGGACATTACGTACTTATTTAGGTTCTTTAAACCGATTTTCCATCTACATATAATCTATGTCTACGTATAATTAACCTGTTGATTTAGAAGACAGAGTAATTGCCACAAAAAGAGATAAAGACATTTTAAAAAAATCTGCCATAAAAAGACAGTGCGATACTAAACCATGCCGAAGGGACGTTAACAAAGAATTAGCTCAGAGTTGCACCACACCTGAGTGACGCCACAGGGCACGCGCTCAGGTGGATAACAGGTCTCTCAGGTAAACTTGTGTCTTTGAACTACGCCAAAAGCAAACTGGGACTATAAACCAGCTTCTCTAGCAGTTAGATCAGTCTCTTTAACTTCTTTTTTACGAATATTTGAGAAATGTAAGTTCAGTCGAGTGTTTTGGAGCCCCCTGTGTGTGACAGGGAGAAGAAGTGAGAGGGTGACAGTACGACTGATGCAAAATAAAAAAAATAAAAGACATGTAAAAAAAGAAAGAAAAACACGGTGCCGACAGACCGCAAACTTTCACATTCAGTTCTATTTGAAAGGCGAGACTAGATCAGGTTACATTCAAAATGCAGTCTGTTTTTGTTCATCAGGTTAATTCATAGCCTCGTTTTAAAATTTATATTAATTTAGTCACTCTGGAAAGTGAAAATGTACCTACCTAGTATCTCCTTCCTCCTCCATGTGTGCGGTTGCTCGTTGTAAACCCATTCAAAGTCCCCTCGTCCACCTGCTTTGCCCATTTTCCACCTGCAGCAGTGGTGTAGTGATCTCAGGTGAGTCTCTCACACACTGCAGGTTTCAGCCACGCCCTCCTCGGCGATAAGGTGTGAGGGAGAAAAAAAAGGTGTGCCTGAATGTTACCAACAGAAACAGCCTACAAATAGCCTGCAGGCCTTTGGCTTTGACAGAACAAGCGAGGCGTGAGAGGAGAGCTAAAATCTCCCATGCGATCCCTGAACTGTTTAAAGTGGGATATGCGTGAGGAGCAGGCTGATCATGTGTGGTTGCTGATATTGCAGAAGACTTATGCAAGACTGAGCAACACAGGGAATAACTCACATCGCCCTTCAGCATCTGATTCTGATCTAAACTCCCCCAGCATCTTACACTTCTCTGAGGGATTAGAAGTGAGTGTCCGTTCTTCGTTGCCACCACGAGGTGGCGCGGTTTTCTCAAGTGCTCAGTGGTTCTGGGTTCACCGTCAGTGTTCTTTTCCAAACGTCACAGAACAGGAGGGGGTTGGTCTGTTCTGGACCTTCTGTTACGCACGAGGGACAGTTTTCATTCATTCAGATCATTATTATTTACTGACGCAGAATTTGCAAGTAAGCAAACAGGGAATGGTGCATAGGGTGATCACATTAGGAAAGTAATTTAGTTGAAAAGTGGATAAAAATATCTATTTATCTACCATTCAGGTGCCCCCCATAGGACCACTGGGCCAAAATGCCAAATACACACATTTTCCATAAAACATAAACACCCTCAACTAGCTCCTTTCAGTTTCTACAAAAACTAAATCACCAGGGAAATAAGTCATTGAACCAAAACATGAGTATTATGCAATGAAAATGGATGCAATTCAATCAAATTTGAGTGACAATGACACAAAATGTCAATGTGCTTTACAGGAATGGAATAAAAAAAAAGACCTAAAGAGAAGCATGAATAGGAGTAATTAGTAACATGGCAAAGTATTATTATTATTATTATTATTATTATTATTATTGTTGCTGTTGTTGTAATTATTAATAATATTACTATAGCAGCAGGCTTGGAGGAATTAAGATAAGTATTTAGTAAAGTGATAGAGTATTATTATTATTATTATTAATTATAAATAATAATAATAACAATAATAATAATAATAATCATAAACTATGTCAGCAGACATAAAGAGAGGTATGAACAGGAGTAATTAGTAAAGTGGTGAAGTGTCAGTATTATTATTTATTATGCGCGCCACGAGATCTCGCGATATTAAAATGTGACATTTCTCCTATTATTTTAAAAAGTGGTTCCGGTGCCCATGTACATAGACAGGCAACGTACAATTTGGCTGCTTGGTTGTAACCGTATCAGGCCCAGAGCTCTGATTCATCCTTAAAGAAACATCTGGTCACTCTGTACTTTGAGCACCGACGGTGTACTACTTTGATTTGTGGTTTGCACTTGTTTACACTCAAAATAGACGTAAGAAAAGCTTTTTTGTTAATTATGGTGTTTTTATTTTTCTATGTTCAATCTGTGAAAAGGTGTTCAGTTAGAAGGTCACTCACAGCTTCAACAAGTTAAGAGTTCATGTATTGTTTTGTGTTTTTGACTTTAAGTGAAAAAGGCTTTTCCAGTCATCTATTTAATCTTTAAAGTTATCTGAAAAACCCTGTTAAAATATCGTCTGTACTCGTTCTCGTGAACCCAACATCGCGTATCGTCTCGTGGCCTGAGCTGGGCCTCTCGTCACACTCCTAATTGTTATTAAACTATATTAGCAGACTTTAAGAGGGATATGAATTTGGAGTAATTAGTAAAGTGGTGAGGTGTCAGTATTATTATTATAAATATAAGAAGATTTCAAAAGAGGTATGAACAGGAGTAATTAGTAAAGTGGTGAACTGTCAATAGTGTGATCTCTAATCTCTTGAAGAAACCAGGGCAAAGTGGGTCGATTCTGAAGTCTCGCGAGACTTGGTGCAGGCGGCGGAGCTGCTGCCTGTGTTGTGTGTCGGAGGGGGAGAGGAGAGCTGGGCTGAAAGAGGGGCTGCATCGTCTCGACGAACAGGAATTCAGTTTTTTTATTTTTGCAAGAAAACAATCCAGGATGGCGTCCGGCGAGACACTGTACATAGAGACAGACGGCTCGGAAATGCCGACCGAGATCGTAGAGCTGCACGAAATCGAGGTGGAGACGATCGAGACGACGGTGGTCGGGGACGACGTGCACCAGCCGATGATCGCGCTACAGCCGCTGGTGACGGACGACCCGAACCATCTGCACCACCAGGAGGTGATCCTGGTGCAGACCCGGGAGGAGGTGGTGGGCTGCGACGACTCAGAGCTCCACGCCGGCGACGGTTTCGAAGACCAGATCCTGATCCCCGTCCCGGTCCCGGCCGCCGAGGAGGAGTTCATCGAGCAGACGCTGGTGACCGTGTCGGGCGGAGGGAAGAGCTCGGGCCGCCTGAAGAAGGGAGGCGGCGGGAGCGGGAAGAAAGTGGTAAAAAAGAGCTTCATAGGAGCCGCCGAGGGCAGCGGGCGCAAATGGGAGCAGAAGCAGGTGCAGATAAAGACGCTGGAGGGGGAGTTCTCCGTCACTATGTGGGCCTCGGGTGAGTTTGAGCCGTACCAAGCTGTTGTCTTTGTTCTCGGATCTAATGAGAGGCCTGACCCGAGGCCCCGGCAGACTGGGCCCTCTTAGCGACGGTTAAAACCACTTTTCAGCGTGTGAGCGGTGGAAACTGTTTTTTGTTTTGATGGGAAGCCATGTTTTAAGTGTTGCTGGGCGCCGCCATGTTCCTCCGGACCAGTATGGCCGCCCGAAAAATGGCGTTAGTGTGGCCGGGGAAAGATGGCGGCGGGGCGGGGAGAGAGCTGCGGCTGCAGCGGAGAGACAGAGACAGGCCGCGGTGGCGCAGAGTCCGAGAGAGAGAGGGGAGGGGTGGTACATACACACCAATATACACACACACACACACACACTTATGCTTACATACTTATACACTTACACACACACACATATATATATACACACACACTAATACACGCACTTACACATAGACATATTTTCACGCTTATACACACACATACATGTGTATGTATATATTTTCTATACGCATACACACACTTTTGTATACATATTTACACACGTGTATTTTTTTACACACGTACAAACACACACACATACACACACACACACACACATATATATATATATATATATATATATAATGTGTGTATGTATATATGTATCTCTCTCTCTCTCTCTCTCTCTC
>JBBPCX010000001.1:43455791-43510166 GCA_037974365.1 Hydrocynus forskahlii
TTAACCCAGGCACATACTTTTACACATATACACAATTTTTTTTAAAACACTTACGCACACACCTAAGTACATACAGACACGCAACTACACACATACCCGCCCCCACACACACTGTGCGGAGCCTGGTTTCCTGTGTTGTGTCCCGAGTTTATGTTTCACTGTTTTCTCCTGTTTGTGCAGTAACATCCCCGGACATGGTCTACTGTGTGTTAATGCTCTCTATTCGCGTTTCTTTATTATAGCGCTCTGTTGGGTAGCTTATGGCGCATATTCAGCTGGACTCTGTAGCCAGGAATAGCTGCTAATATAATTTATTATTTTGGAGTCATTTTAATGTGAGACATGCTCGGCTCGTCGTGGATTAGGTTACACTGGGCTTATGTTCCTGTACGAGTCAGACCTGTATTTTCTAAAAAGGATTTAAACGGACATGTTCCCTCTTTAGTTTTTGATCTGGGAGCCTCTGGTCCTGCCTGGCTGCACTGGAGTGACTCACATTTCAGAGTATGCTGGATTTACTGGGGCTATAGGAGAGTTAGTATGGCCTTTTGGAATCATGTAGATTGAGATGGTTGATTTGTGTTTAAAATATCAAACCCATTTTATCCCATTTGAAATTAAAAGCTAATTTTCTTTGCTTTTACACTTGCCTTTTGTCGCATACCTTAAGTCATGCAATGACATATGGGACAGCTGGTGGTTAGGGAGTCCCCCCTGCAATCAGAAGGTCGTGGGTTAGAATCCCAGGACTGCTAATGGCACCACTGAGGTACCCTTGAGCAAGGTACCATCCCCACACACTGCGCCCTGGGCGGAGACAGTTTCACATTGCTCACACTGTGTGGTGTGGTGGGGTGGTGGTGTGTTCACTCTTGACTATAAGGGGCCACTTTGCTTATGTCTAAACATGTATACAGTAGTGTGTGAGCTCCCTGCTGTAGCTACTGAGAGCATGGCACTGAGCTAATGCCTGAAACATTACATGTGGAACATGTAGTATGTAAAACCACACAGTAATTACTTGTGTGTAAAACCTGAGGTAATTGTGTCGGTATGAAAATTATTCAGGTTAAAATAACATTTCCCTGTTCAGGGAAAATACATTTGAATTACTTTGATCATTCTATTGACCTGCCTACCCCAGTATGTAAAACCTGAATTAATTGTGAAAACAATTCAGTAGGTTAAAATAACTTTTCCTGTTCGGTGAATATAAATTTGAATTACTACATTATTATTGATCCTGAGGATTCTTCTATTGACCTGCCTACCCTAGATCCCCAGTAAGCCCACTTTAAGGGGGGGGGGGTGTCACCCTGAATGTGATAAACCCACACCAGCAAGAAGTTTACAGTTTTCAGCTAAAATAATAGGATCCATCAATTTGAGTCATAAAACACTGAAAATGAATTTGATTCATACATTACAATAAAAATAAAGGTAGTAAGAATCACTTATTTTTGTATGAACTTTGAGGTTACATGCACTTTATTTCTTCCTGTGTTTACGAAGGTGGACTCAATCACCTGATTGTTGTATTTGACAGGACTTTAGACCCATTAGACAGTGGTTGTGTCAGTCAGTCTGTAGCACTCCTAGGTGTCCTTTTCTCCTGTTTTCTCCCTCTTAACAGTGTCCCTTGGGTTTGTTACAGATGACAAAAAGGACATTGATCATGAAACCGTGGTGGAAGAGCAGATCATTGGGGAGAACTCCCCACCGGACTACTCGGAGTACATGACGGGCAAGAAGCTTCCACCGGGTGGAATCCCTGGCATTGACCTGTCTGACCCCAAACAACTGGCAGAGTTTGCTAGGCAAGAACACTACCTCTAATAATCTATACTAACAGTAATTGTGTTTTACAGATGTTGTGGCAGGCAACAATCTGGAATGTGTGTGTGTCTGAGTGTGATACAAACATGCATGCTTGTGTGTGTGTGCACACACACCTACACATGCATATGTGTGTGTGTGTGTGTGTGTATACTAAATAGCATTGAAATCATTTATAAAACTGGGCATTGTTTTTACTTGTGCCCTGATCTATTGCATTGTATGTTATTAACCATTCAGTCCTGAGTATTGATTGCTGTAGTAAATGCATGTGTGTTAGTGTTGTTCATTAAATGTTGCCATTCATACAGGATGAAGCCACGTAAAATGAAGGAAGATGATTCCCCAAGAACGATAGCATGCCCCCACAAAGTAAGTCAGTCAGTTTACTCCCAAAAAACAATGTCCTTCATATTTATTTTAGTTTATTGCCTTGGAGAACATGCAGGGTTTTTTTTTTTTCTTCAACAGCAAGACAAGCAGTGTTAAACACACCTGGAAAATGTCATGAGCAAGTGTTAGATCATGTAAACTCATGTGAATCACTGCTGTTGCACTGTTGAGAATCAGCTCTGTAATGACTGTTTTGGTCTTAAACTAGTTTATTTGGACTTCCTTTAAGGCACTGTGTCTTGTCTTTCAGGGTTGCACAAAAATGTTCAGAGACAACTCTGCAATGAGGAAGCACCTGCACACCCATGGTCCGCGAGTTCATGTGTGCGCAGAGTGTGGGAAAGCGTTCGTTGAAAGCTCCAAACTCAAAAGACACCAGTTGGTTCATACTGGTGAAAAGCCCTTCCAGGTGAGATATATATACATATGAGATATATACTTACGTATTTTTATATATCTGTCTCTGAACCCTACCCATGGAGATCTACTACCTTTGCTAAATTTAGCCGCAACTGTAGCGTATCACATCTTAATTAGCTGTTGGTGTTAAAGTGGTGTGTTAGAATAAGGGGAATGCTAAATAGTGGCTTGTGTTGAAATTCTAGTACTGGGTACTGATTTAGGAGACAGCAAAGTCAGTGTTTCTGTTCTAATCAGATTAATCTCCTCCCCTGTAGTGCACGTTTGAGGGCTGCGGCAAGCGCTTCTCACTGGACTTCAACTTGCGCACACATGTGCGTATTCACACTGGAGACAGACCCTATGTTTGCCCGTTTGATGGCTGTAATAAGAAATTTGCGCAGTCAACCAACCTGAAGTCTCACATTTTGACACATGCTAAAGCTAAGAACAACCAGTGAATGGACTGGATGGAGGAACATTTCGGACCCTGGACTGCACCACCCAATGCTTTAAAACACCCTTTGTGTGTTGTTTGTAGAGGATTTTTTTTGTAAGAGAGAGTATCTACTGATGTTTTATCAAAATATGTATTTGAATGATGAACTGACACAACTTGCCCATATGACACTTCTTATGGTACAAACTTGACATAAAATGCATTACTTCCAGAGAATGTCTTCTTTCGAAGATGCACATTTCTGGACCTTCATTCAGACAAGATGTTCATTCTCCAGAGCCCAAAGAATCTATTTTTCCCCCTCATCTGTTACAAATCCACAGAGAAATAATCACTTTTTTAGTTGTCTTGGAAGTGTGCATATTGTACACTTTCTAGACATTACATTTTTGTCTTGAAATGTGTTTTTTTTTCCCTGAGATTTGATATATGTGAATGCTCTTCTTCACGGAGAAGGAGATACTATTAAACTTTTTCCAGTTGTGAGAGGTATCCTCCACAGGTATCTCATTTTGTATAACTTCTGTACAAATATTTTGGAATCATGTAGATAGAGATGTTAGATTTGTGTTTAACCTATTAAACCAATTTTATCCAATTTGAAGTTGCACCACTGTGTGCAAAATAGCTAAAATTTCTTTGCTTTTTCACCTGCCTTTTGTCATATACCCGAAGTCATGCAAATACAGATTATGTCCAAACATGTATCCAGTAGTGTGTGAGCCCCTGCTGTAGCTACTGAGAGCACGCCACTGTACTAATGCCTGAAACATTACATGTGGAACATGTAGTATGTAAAACCACACAGTAATTACTTGTGTGTAAAACCTGAGGTAATTGTGTCGGTATGAAAATTATTCAGAAGGTTAAAATAACATTTCCCTGTTCAGGGAAAATACATTTGAATTACTTTCATCATTCTATTGACCTGCCTACCCCAGTAAGGGTGGGGGCACCCTGAATTAGGGAAACCCACACAAGCAAAATGATGAACAAGTTTACAGCTTTCAGTTAAAATAATTTGATCCATCCATTTGAGTCTTAATACACTGAATATGACCTTGATTCATACATTAAAATAAAAATGAAAGTAGTCAGAACTTTGAGGTTACATACACTTTATTTCATCTCCCTGAGAAAACACTGTTGAAAATAAAGCATCTCATTCTTACAAAAGATATTGGGTATCCAGTGCTGGACAATATTCATATAAAGGAATCGGGTGACTTCACCTGAATGTACATGGTCCTCTAGGACATGAACAGGACAACTCCACAACCCATAGTGCATCTCTTTAAAACTTCAACGTACCAATAAAATGTGAAATATGAGAAACATTGTGATTTCCATCTATGACATAGGTGTCTTAATATCCCCAAATCACAGATGTGACTGCAGGTTTTCATTTCAATATGATCAGTCGTTTGAAGACTGGAACAAACGGACTGAACAACTGGTATCAGGTGGGCTCCTGCACGTTGGGAATGAAAACCTGCAGCACCTTCTGCCCTTTGTGGACAAGACCAGACAGCTATAATGGTAAAATCTTCAGGTGTAAGCCAGAAAAAAATCGTTCGAGCGGACATTCTTCCAACATCAGTATTGTAACGTAGCTTTAAGTTCTCCGGTTATACCAACAACCAGGTTCAGGTTTCACTGTCACTGTGGAGAAGTGCTCCGAAGTACTCCGAAAAGTTTGCCCAGAAATAAGGCAGCACTGCATTATCATGTGTTCTTTGTTCATGTTTTTTTGGCCAGCATGTCCTACAGCATGTTGATCGAGAGAATACATACATGAAGCTGATTTGATCTAGGTATCTGCTCTAATATTAAATTCATATGACTATATTGCAGGGCATTACTGGTTTAGTGCAAGTTATTCCATCACAAACAGCTTGACAAAAAAAAAACAAAAAAAAAAAAACATTCTACTAATAACTACCGTATTCACCTACTTGCAGTTGTGTTATATTTATATAAATGAAAACTGATATGGAAACACTGATTCTAAAGATCAATCATTGGTAAAGCAGCCTATTTAATGATCCACCTAGTCACCCTTTGGCTTTAAAGCAAATCTTTCAGTTCTTTCTTTCTTTCAGTTTTCAGTAGAATAAAACAGGACAAATAAGAGGTTGACTTTTAAACTGAAAAAATAAAATGTCTGGTGGCAGAACCGGGTGTGAGGTGTCAAAACAGGTGTAATAAAAGCAAACTAAAATAATTAAAACATAAAAACATAATTGCAATCTGTGAAGCGGAGGCCCAGCGAGGTAAAAGCAGAATGGTAAAATTTAGAATTTAGAAACTACTGGATGTGTTTTGATCGTATAGGCCTGTGGCTTATTAATCCTGTACCAGAGCAGCAAGAAAGGCAGGATAATTTGGCGTTCCCCATCCAGTCACTGGATCCCATGCTGGGGCAGCGCAGAATCCCTGTCCCTGCACCTTGTCATCCAGACAGCTCAGGTGACACCCCTCCGTTACCTGAAGCAGAAACAAAGAGTTCAAATTCACTTTAATGCATAAATACAACACTTAAGGAAGTTAAAATGCACTTTGTTGCTTGAATACATCCACACTGGTCTCAAAATGTAAGTCCAAGCAATGTCAATCATAGGGTATGAACTTCTCAAATGACAAGTGCAAACAAAAGCAGTAAGGAGTGAGAGGCTTAATCACATCACACTTTTAACTATGGTACTAATCACTGGAAACCTTGTGCTAAAGCAGCTTTTTGCTTTCAGAACATGCCAGGTTATAAGAGATGGAATTAACCAATGTTGTTATATAAGTTATTAAACATATTATCATAGTAAATAAGTAATAATAATAACAACAACAATACAAATCATGCAAAGTAATGTGATTCTTAAACAGCAGGCTAAACCGCATAGATTCCACCATTTCAACAGTAAGTAGTTTTTAAAACCTTTCCACAGTTTACGGCAGTATTTCATCAGCGTGTGCGGTCAAATGTGTGTACAAAGGCTTTGAACATGACATGCAGGTTTTAGTATCAGTATCATTTATTTTCAATAAGAATTTTGGACCATAACTTTGATGCAAGTCTCTTACGTCAAAAAGCCCAGTGCCTTTGAGTTTATACAGCCGAGGGTTGAGGAAGCCTAGGGAAGGAAGGCCTTTCAGGAACCGGTGGTCATTAATGAGTGAGAGAATTCCCCCCACAACCGGAGTGGAAGCCTAGAACAAACATCAACGCTTCAGTTATTACACTTGCCCCTGAGGCAGCTCTAGGTAATCATCAAAACGAGCAAAGAATGTTGAAATAAAGACATAAGTAAATAGAAATCTCATGAATTAGGTACCACTCTTCAATTTACAATACACAAATACACACAAAACGCACGTTTTTGAACATTCTTTACTAACCGAGGTTCCAGATACCCATGGGATGGGCACTAGGTTGGTGACCACCCAGTAGTTGTCCGACAGCGCTGCCATGTCAGGGTACGCTCTTCCGGTGGTGTTGTAGTAAGACATTGGAGGAAGGGACTGCGATCCTTTCAAATATGTGTTCACAGCACTAGCCTTCAGACAACAAAGGCAAACCCATTTGTTCATGCATCCTGCCAATATTTACTCCAAATGTAAGGGTTAATTTTGATAAGACTGCTTCTTCTCTGTGTATTGTCGGCATTCATTTTTGCCTTTGCCTTTACTTGCTGCAGATACTTAAACCTCAAATGTGATGTGACATATGATCTGCTTCTAAGGATATACAGATACAAAATCCTGGGCTAATTTAGATTTAAACATCTACAGATGTTTAGTGTGTTCATATGGGACTCAAATACTACAGATTACCTTTCCACCTTTTCTAGTCATTGTGAACTTCTATAAAAAATGTTTATCCCTTTGTTTATTGTTATAGTGAGCTAACTTTGACCTAATAACCTAATTTTAGTCTGCGATCCAGGGCATTTGTGGAGGTTTACCTGATAGTCTGGCATTGCAAACACATTACTGAAGCCGCCCCCACTGATGTAGTCTGTGACCTCATAGGTGAGTTTGAAGGGGTTCTTGAAGGAAGTTCCACCCACTGTGGTCACATATGGACTGTAGACATGGAGGTACAGAAGAAGTTTTTTTTGTTTGAAATATTCACATTAAACCAGAGGCCAAAGAGTGATTTATAATGAGCACATTTCATTTGCCACTTTCAGATCCAGTTCCTTTTTTCACTTCTCTGAGAAGATCAGTGTCTCTTGTATGTTAATTACATTTGCTCAATAAGCGTCATGAGTGACCTAAAGTAGTGCTTCCTCACCCTGCTTTCATAGCAGATCTCAGCACTATAAAAGCTTGTTGTTTTCCTTGCTTAAACATGCTTGATTAGACTCACTGCCATTGATTTAATTACCAGGCACTCTATGAGGCAGGTTTGCAAAAAAAATAAACAAAGACTTATTAGTAATTTGTACCTGGAAGCAGGGTAGCTTGGCCTGAATACATTTTCTTCTTTGGTCAAGTGCCTACAGCCAGCACCACTATCCCCTGCAATGAAATAACACATGCAGCATTCAGCAGAATATTCAGTCTAGCTAGCAGTAACTTGGTTAATAGCAGATGTTGATTTAAGTTCAGCCTTACAAGTATGAAGAACAGATGTGAACTACTTAAGCACTGATGTACGTCGCTCTGGATAAGAGCGTCTGCTAAATGTTGTGAACGTAAACGTCTCAATACTGAGTGGATAGTCATGTAAAATCAATATACTGGCATTTCTAATAATAAATGTGTGAAATACCAGATGCAAAAAGCATGGAGATGCCTCGGACGCCAGCCTTAACGAACTCAGTGTTGATGCGGTCCATGTAGGCAGTGGACAGGCTGTCCTCGTCGTCTCCGTAACTGATGGTGTGCACCCAGGGAACGGCCGACATGTTGCTGAGGAGCAGCATCCACTGAAGGAACGGCTCCTGGGTCTCATGGCGACCTGGAAGAATGAAACTCCTGATCGTCTACCACAGGTGATCAGCTCTTTGCTTTATATCACAATATCCAAGCTTACAAAATCACAACACGTTTTTTTTTTTATTATTTTGTTTTCAATGTATCCTTTTTCGAAAAAAAAAAGTATTTTTCTACTCATTCACCCTTATTTTTGTCTTTGGTCTAGTCCAAATTGTTATTGTTCAGTCAATTTTATTGAATGTTTTTCCAAACACTGATGTGAGCAATCATCAAAAATCCCAACATCGCTAATATAATTAATAGTGACTTCACTAATTTTCAACTGACTTTTAAAACTTGTTGAACTGGTACTGCAGCCCACATCAAGGAAATTTAAGCATCCTGGCATCAAAATAGTACCCAGCCAAATTATTCCGAGATACTAACGATGTCTGAAGTTCTTGTTCTTAAAAGTATGGTAATCTAGTGCACTTTTGGAGTAGGCTGCAGGTTAGAGGAATCTGATATATTCGTGCAGAAGAGTTAAGCAATCCATCATAGATAGATCTGAAAAGCAGGGAGTTACATGAGCTACCTTCTAACGCATAAAGCTACTTTGAAAAGACTGAACTGATTCCTACCGGGGTTGGTGAACACCCAGGTAGAGATGTTGGCTCCAGTGCTCATGATGTACTCCACATCCAAACTGGCTTCCAGACCAGCTTTCCCTCCTCCTTGGGTGCCCACCACTCGTTCCACTTCTGTCAGATGTTTAAAATCTCTGGCAAATAAACTCATGAACTCAGCCAGGTCTGCTGGGTGGTAGAACTGCTCCAAGAACTATTGTGTGTGTAGGAGAAAGTTTACAGCAGTGTTCAGTATGCAGGTCCTCTATTATTCACATGAAGGTTCAATTAAATAAAATAACCTCAACAAAATGTAACAAGTATAGTATAGTCATGCATCACTACAAGATTTATCAATCTGATGATGGTCCATCTGAAGGTTAAGTCTGGAAAGGTAGAATTAATGACTTACAATGCTTTATTATAACTGACTATAATATTTACAACTACGTAAAAACAGGCTATTTTCAAATGTAAAGATGTAAAGAAAAACAACTAAATGAAAATCAGGAAAAAAAAAATCTGAAAGTCTTCATGATACATTCCATCATTTTGCAAGAATCACAATTATATCAATAGTGATGCCAAAGGTTTAAGAAATGTCATTTCCTTTGTTAAGAGAAATCATTCAAAACACTCACCAGAAAACACTACACAAACGACCCAGTAAATTATGCACAATTTCCTACCTGTGCCACGGCCTGGCTGTTGTTAGCAGCAGTGCCAACATCTGCCGCAGTCAGGTTGTAGCGAGCCCTGAGGGTTGCTGGGGTTACACCTAGGTGAAAACCCTTTGAAGAATGTCTACGTCCCCAGCCCTTACTGATTTCCTTTCCTCTGGGTGGAAAACGGAGCACGCCGCCCACTAGGAAAAACAAAACAAAAACTCTCAAGAACAATTCCTAAACTTACTATATACATTTAAACATATTATATGTATAATGTAGAACACCCCGGTGTTATACATATCTGCAAAGGGCCAGAGTGGGTGCAGGTTCATTTAATTCTAAGTATTTAATCACTTTTGTTTCAGTCTTCAAATAACTGAGCTCCTGCTTTGCTGACCGAAAACCTGCAGCCACACCAGCCTGTGGTGACTGGACTGGAGACCCCCGAGACTGGAGACCCCTGAGATGATTAAACAGTGTACTCAATGATTCTTCAGTACTAACCACACTAACACCGCCACTGTTCATTTCTAAAGCAATAAATGCTTAGGAATTAAATGAAAATCCAGTAAAACACTCTCTAATGTCTCTAAGGACTCAACAGCTGAGCCAAATATGCACTCACCAAAATCCAGATGCTGTGACACTGCAGAATGTACTGAGTACTGAGAGGATGATCTCACGAGGGTCTGACCGCCTCTCCTGTAGCGGTGAAATTCAGTACCAGGGAGCAACGTCTCTGCCACCCTGAGAGGACAATCACAATCCGTACTTAACAGACCAACCAACGATAATAATAGCAACATTTATAACTGAACATTACCACTAGAATTAAATCATGGTCCTACTGTCCAACACTGTCCAAATGAATCAAACTTAATTTTATTTGTCAGGTTTTAGCCTAAATGTGGTTGACTCATCAAAACATGGTTCTGACATGTTGTTTATATAATGCAGAATGGTTAGCCTCAAAGCTTTAGTGCAGGAGTAAACTTCATTTAACAAACTTGTCTTGGGCTTGGTTGACCTAACCAGCTATATTTGGAAAATTATAAGTTGTGGGTTTAATAGTTCACTTACTTCAGTGTTTGGTTCGGTTCTTGTGTTTCTGAGCCACGGTTTGGTTTGTCTCATGGTTCAGTTTACACAATAATTAAAACAACTCTAAACTTGTTACTATTCAAATTAAACATAGGTTTCAAGCAAGATGTGCAAAGCACAAACTGGAAGTATTTTCCTTGAAATAAACTTTAAAATTTCCTCTTTAATAAATCTGTTGCTAGTGTGAGGTATTTACATTGTTACATATTGACAATATTTCCGGCATTATTAGATGCATTAGCAATAATGGCACACCTGCCAAATGCTCACCTGTGTGTGCTTCACTTATCGGACGTGTCAGGAGAACTTCATGTGTCAGTGATGTAGTTTGTAAGAACTGTAACAACCTCTCTGTTGATTGAGAAGTTCAGCTATCTGATATCACAGCAGTGAACTGGGTCTTCACAAAATGTTATTGTTTCTTCATTCATCTTTTACACCATGTGTACCAAATCACAGCCTACTTAAAACTCCACACCAAAACCCAGTTTAAAAATGATGAGTATCTACAGTTTAGTGGAGTGCATACGCAACCTGCATGCTCTGTTATTTCACATGGTTCCGTGATTATCTGATGTATGTGTGTGTGTGTGTGCGGGAGAAAGAGAAATTCTAAAAAAAAAAAAAATGCTGACTAAAGTCTAATGAAAGTTCAACATAGAGATCTTACTGAACAGTCATCGAACATTGAAGGAAGTCCCGAGTGAGAACTGTGTCACAGTGGGTGATCCCATGACTCTGAAGCCAGGTCTGCACCACTTTCTCGGTCAGTTGAGACGGCTGCACCAAGGATGCAACTTCCCCCAAGCTCAGAAATTTCCCTAATCAGGACAAGGAGTGAAATGAATCATGATACCGCATCAGACTTTTCCATTATCATGTGTGGAGGTTATGATCATTCACAGGCACCATACCATACTGTTGTGAATCTGGGTCTGACACTTGCCCCAAGAGCTCCTTTAGTCTGTCCACATTTTGCTGCTTGAGGGCAAATGTGAGCTCCACTTCTTCCAGAGCAGTGACCCGGCCATCATGGAGCCAGCCTTCCGGCACCCTAAGGATAGTCACATAAGGACAGTCAATGGCATTCAGCCAAAACAAATTAACCTGGTCCAAAAACACACATTTAAAACATCTACATATATATGCATCAGAAAATCTTACGATACAAGTTGATCAGTCTCCAGATACCACCCATGGACAAGACTCTCACAAATCAAGAGGAAGGCAATCACTCTGTAAAAGAAGGATTTCCTTTAATTTTTTGATGAGCACTGTTGGATGGACACATATGGGGACACCTGACCATTACAAAAACTATATGGACAAAAGCATTGGGACGCCAGACCATTACACCAACCGGGACTTTACTGATGTTGCATTCAAATACGTAAGACTTAAATGTGGAGTGATTCTGCTGACTAATGATTAAGGTTGTGAAGCCAGGCCTGAGCCGGTTAGAGCACAGTGACATGATTAAATCAATGATGTTATTTGTGTAAACCCTATGTTTTCGAGCTTTTTAGATAAAGTGTTTTTAGATAAAGTGTTTTGTTCAGACCAGAACGCACTTGCACAAGACCGTTGCCATAGAGTCTTGCCATTATCACATTTTTGATAAGGTGAATGGTCCGTTTGCTACTATTAGAAGTCTTCTGTGTCCAGGACGAGTTGGGAGAATCTTCAACCTGGGACCGCCCCGGGACGAACGTTCTCTACTTCTTAAGAAGAAAATAAAGTCTTTGTTCTGAGCGACGAATCTTTTGTCAGTTTGCTGATTTTCTCACCGCCGTTACAGAAGCATGGCGTTGTCCAACATAACTTGAAATGCTGAGGCATTAAGATTGCCCTTCACTGGAATAAGGAGTCTAGACCAAAACCTAAAAAACAGGTGTGTCCCAATACTTCTGTCCATTTAGTGTATGTTTGTGAGCTTTCTGAGCTAAACTCGCCTGCAGTGACGAGTCAGACACTATTTTAACGACACAGACACAGACACAAAGAGCCTGAAATAATGGCTAGTATGAAACTTACCGCATTGTCTCTGCATGAGCGATAAGGTGACCTGCAAAGACAGAGACCATCACACCAGCAGAGCCCACCACATTCACTGCAGCAGTGAGAGGAGACTCCACCTCCTCAGAGCTGATCACGTGACAGTCACATTCCAGTCAGCTGATCTATAGACGTAACGAAACAAAAGTGCTAACAGGCTACATCTATTCTGTTTCTTTACCTCAGTAAATAACAATTATTTTATTTATGAGGAAAAAATACTCTCTGTTTGTATCACCTCTTGGTACTATTTTTGTGGCAATACACAATATCGTCAAAGTATTGGGAAACACCTGCTTTTCAGGTTTTGGGTTAAATTTGAATTGGGTGTGGAAGAGCTTGACTTGACCTCAACTCCACCCAATACCTTTGGGATGTACTGGGACGGAGAATGTGGAAAGCCTTCCAAGAAGAGTGGAAGCTGTTCTAGCTGCAAAGAGGGGACCAACTCCATATGAAAGTCTGTGTGTTTAAATGCATTGTGATTAAAGTCCCTGCTATTGGAATGATAAGACGTCCCAATACTTTTGTCCATACAGTGTAGCATTGTCCAGTTAGAGCGTGGAAAATATAAAAAACAAAACAGAGAAGAGCAAACTTAATTTCATATGATTACTAAACCTCATAATAATAGTAACAATAATAATAATCATCATCATTATTTTTATAAATATTACTGGTAGTAGTATGTGCAGTATATTAGTATCATTTAGCATCTTATAGTGAAACAGGAAAAGTATCTCCTGTATGGTTTATAATAAAAGCAATGAAAAAACATTCTGGAGTGAGCTTAAATTATCTTGTGCTTTATGAAATGAAAGATTGCTAACCTTAAAACAAATACTATATACTAGAAATTATAGTGGCTTATAGTATAATATACATATTTCACAGTATTTTTCTCTTATTTTTCTCTGTTTTTTTGTCTTATAACAGGAGTGAGTTCTGCCATGATTTTGGCCAGTTTTGATTAATAATTTTGATTTTCTACCCCAGCTATATTTATCTGGAGAACTGAACTGGTGTTGTTTACTTCGTTCGTTTCTGAAGTAACTGTTCTGTCGGAACCCATTATGTAAAAAATTTGAAAAAAGTGAGGACCCTACGCATCTTCCCAGGTATGGACGGCCTGCCAAAATTTGTATGCAGCAGCAAATCACCTGAGAAGTCAAAGTTTCTAGAAGAACATCTTCGGAACCAGGACATTACCATGCCTTTTTGGGGTTGTTTTATGGATGTATCAGTCTGAAATGTAACTTCTTGAACAATTTTTAAATCTATAGTAAATACTGTATTCCACAGAAGGTACACCATACCAACTTTCACACACAGTGGAGTAGCTGGATGGTATGAGGATATTATGCTGCCTTGGAACCTGGACTACTTGTTATTATTGAACGAACCTGTTGTGTTGGAATGCTTGTTTATCAGTACATTATTTTTCAAAGTTGAAATGTAATCAGCTGACATGAGAATGATCCACAAAGCAAGTCAATGATCCACGACAAGAAAAGCAAATCCTCGTCAGTATGGCTAGAAAGAAACAAAAGCAATGTTTTAAAGTGGCCTTGCCCGAGTCTTAACTCTGAACCCAGTAGAGATGCAGAGGCAGGATTTAATGTGTGAAAGTATTAAGTATAGTTCTGCAAAGAAGGTTGGGCTCATATTCTACCCCAATAATATGAGAGGCTGATACCAAATTCCCGCAGCATTTTTGTTTTAAGGGGTTCAGTACTTTTTCACTGGGTGGTTTGCACGTTGGATAACATATTTGAATAATTTAAAAATATACTTTGCGCTTGATAAGGTTCTTTCTTATGCTGCCTTGTTTTACCCATTTCTGCTTTGTTTTCCTTGGTGCCTTGTGTTTTTTTGTTTTGGTTCTCAGCTCGTCCTTAGTCCTGCCCCTTGACTCATGTATTCACCTGTGTCTATCCATGTCTCCGCCCCTTTCCCAGGTGTTTCCTATTCTGACCCAGTATAGATGTCCCTGTCTGTGTGTTAGTTCTGGACGGTCAGCCGTAACCCGTCACATGTTTCTGGATTATTGTATTGCTGTTTATTGCGTTTTCTTTGTGAGGCTGCTCCAATAAAGCCCATGTATGTTTGCATTTTCGTCCCCTCTCATCCTCCTTCACGACATTGCACTCCAGGTCATGTTCATAAATGAGAATTAGTTCTCAAACTGTTTACCTGGATAAATAAAGGTTAAATAAAAGTAAAAAAAACACTCTTTGTCTGAATAGTATGATTTGTATAAATATCTAAAAACATGCGCTTCCACAAATATATGGTAAAAAATATTGCTTTTCACCATAGGAAATTAAAGCACATTCCAGTTGAAAAGTGGATGAAAAATGAACGTGTGCTGAACGGAATGGTGTGATGAAAGACAGCGTGTACAGAACTCCCCACCCACATTAGTTATTTGGTACAAAAAGGAAAAAGATAATGACGACTAATGGTTGTGTTTCAGTGATCTAATGCATCTTATGTTCATTATTTTTGACATTAACAATGTTGCCTTTGTCCTCACACATCCTTCAACTGCTATGTCATGACAGAATAGCAGCATCATTGCAAACGGACAAACAGAGTGCACAGAAAGAAGGAAACTGTATTCTATTCATATGTTAGACTGTGATCATTTTGATGTCATGCAAACTTCGTACGTAGTCAAATGCAAAGTATACTATCAAAGCATCTTTCAGTTACGCTGTATGTTATCAGTCATCTAAGCAAAGCAATAAGGCTCATGCTCTCCAAGCAATTCTACAGTTTCATCCGAATTCTACATTGTTGAGAGTGCTACCACGCTGTAGAAATGTTCGTTTTAATTTTGACACAACTAGCCCTGTTTCTGTTTAGGAATGGTTCTTGCTTGACAGAGGAGGATCCACAAAGAATTTTTGCTCCTGGGGATATTGTTATTGGTGGACTGTTCCCAGTACACAGCCAAGTCACCAAGAACAAGACTGTACCTAATGCAGTGACGTGCGACCTGTAAGTTTTATATCAAACTCAGTTTGTGGTTCTACAGAAAAGCTATTATTGCTTGTTTTTTATTGGTCATATTGGATTCATGTGCAGTTTTGTGTTAATTTTGAATACCAGGTAAAACTGCACATGTATCCAGTTTGATGTTCATGTTATTCCAAATGAATTACTATGCTTTGGTATGGCTTTGCCAACAGTATTACATTGCTTAGAGCAATTCCTACACCTACAAAAGAGCCTCTAATTTCCTACGCAACAATCTTTTCTTTTATAGAAACAGTCTAAGTATGCAAGTGCTACTTCACACTCAAGCAATGATCTATGCCATTGAGCAGATAAATAACTCCTCACTATTATCGGATGTGAAAATTGGATACGAAATCTACGACACCTGCTCGCATGTCTCCACGGCTCTTCGTGCCAGTTTAAAAATGATGCAGAAAAACACGCTTAATGAGGAACAGGGTATTCTTCCTACTAGCGATGCTAACAATACTGTCAAAGCTGTTATTGGGGAGCTCTATTCAGAGATTTCAGTCGCTGTGGCTCGTCTGCTCACTCTGCCCTTAATGACACAGGTAAGACAATGTAAAACATATACAAAGCTACACTGAAAACGTGTTTTTTATTGTCATTAAAGGGCCCAGGTCCTACATTTTCCCTGTTTTTCCCTGTGGCCTACTTGTGGTGTTTAAGTAGTTTTATATAAAATATCCAACAGTATTTCATTTAAAAACAATTTGCCACCTCATTTATTAATTACATTTAAACAGTTAGGCTGATTTTGTTACTGTGTCTTCAAGACTGATATGTTAATGGCCGCTGTTCTGATTGGCTGCCCCATTTTGATCATCATTCATAAAGCAGTGCACTGTTTATGACTTTGAGGCATGAGTAGGGGGTGCTAAACTGCTGTAGACTAAACAGGCAGATATATGTAATTAAGATTGTGAGATCATGAAAACAATGGGTTCATAACAGGGCTGTAAGGACCGGGGAGGGAATGATAAGTTTTGAAACCTTATTATGTACCTTTTTAATGATACACAAACTTCTCAATATGTTTTGTGATTTTTGCACAATATGTTACATTCTCGGTATAAATTTGTATATTTACTTTCAGGTTTGATACAATTAATTCTAAGTTCAGGATACGAATAGATTTTCAGTATGTTAAAATGTCTTGACTCTATAGAGCTCCACACTACACAGATTGGTTTGACCTAGACAAATCAATGTTCTTTTGTTGCACTACCCTCTGACAACATAAACCTCAAAAAATCCAAATGCTACAGGTTATAAGCTCATCAGAAAAGAAACCCAGTCATTCGAGTGTTCACACCATAGGCCTACCCTGGTTCTGCCACTTTACTCTGATAGGATACAAGTCTAGTTTTGGTCTCAGGCAGTAGATGATGTCAGTCATTAATTACTGGTATTAATAGGGCATTTATTCTTTGCTACTAATTTATATTAAGTAATAGGATTAAACTATGCAGGTCAGTTGGTACTCAGGAGCTAAACAGGTGGCCAGTGAACTGAAGAGATGTACTGAAATGATTTTGTGTTGTTCAGTCTAGATTGTACAGCTTTTCTGTACAGCTTGAGAGTAAATCTGCTGGTCAATTCAATTAATATGCATCTTGCCTATATTTTCATTTCCTCATTTACTCTAGATCAGTTATGGATCGACAAGCGAATTGTTGAGTAGCAGGTCCAAGTTTCCATCCTTTTTCCGCACTGTCCCAAGTGATAAACACCAGACCAATGCTATTGCTCGCCTAGTGGAACATTTCAAATTTGTGCCCGTGGGAATCATTGGTAGTGAGGATGAATATGGAAAGTATGGTGCTGAAAGTCTTACAGATTATTTTACAAATTACAATATATGTTGGGAATTCAAGATAATCCTACCTGCAGATTTTTCACAGAACATCTCCAAATACACTGATATTTTGAAGAGACTGAACTCAAGCCGTGCAGAAGCCATCGTGCTCTTCACTGATGACAGTAACGTAAAGATCATCCTGAAGGAAGCCATCAAAGATGGTGCAAACAGAACATGGATAGCAAGTGACGCATGGTCCACTTCAAAGGAGATCCTCAGCTTGGACAGTCTCTCAAAATCTGGAAGGATCCTTGGTGTCACTTGTAAAAGAAATAATGTGCCAAAATTTTCAGAGTATATGGATCAACTCATAAACCAAAGGAATGTGAATGCTAGTTTTTTCCATCATCTTTTATCTAAGACTCCTTTCTGTTCCCATGAAGCAGAAGACCAGGACTGTTCATCATTTGCATCAAATCCAGAAAATCTGACTGGACAGAACTGTATTTCTAAGAAGTGCCTCCTGGACTTCATAAAGCAAGATGAATCCTATGAGCCTCACAGTGTCTACATGGCAGTGAATATTATTGCACAAGGCCTTAAAAGTGTGCTGCAGAAATGCAATAGCACACATTTTCCTGCATGGATGGTACAGAACATATATTTTCTTTCTTTCTTTTTTATTTACTTTATTTACCAGGCTACAATATATTTTCCACTAGAAACAGTTAATAAGCTATTTGCTCATTTGACAGAGCCAATACCCTGAAATCCAATGCGTGTCTGGAGTGGGAAAAGTCCGGTTAGAGGATGGTGAAAGCAGAGTCATTTAAAATATAAATATTTTTAATATAATATTACATATAGGCACAGTATTCATGTAGTATTTTAATACTGAAATCACTATTTGGATATTCCTTTCATCATGGAAACACATAAAAAAAATACTTTCAAATAGTTCAGTAAAAGCCAGATTTCAAGTTTTAACAGGAATTTAAAATGTGATGGTTTTGCCAGAATAAAACTAAGTAAGTTAAATTGTCTTTCACTGCTACAAAACGTGAGTGTGTTGCCAAGTGCTTGTTGTTAAGGATACGACTGAGCCGGCAGAAATAGCAGGGTTTTATTGCTAACTAGACCAAAGAAGTTACTCCAGCTGGTTTCAGTTAGTTCAAGAAATAGCTTTGAATGAGGAACATGTTGGTACATTGTACACGATTGTACCAGCTCCCAACTGTAAATATGTTATCTTAGCTTGTTAGTCATTACTCATCCTGACAAAAAACCCCCACCAATTTTCTGTTGGTTATTTTTAAACAACAAAAAATCCCCCCTGAATGTTCTGATATTTATAGAATTATACTCAAACTGGATTATTTATTTTTTCACGCAAATCCATTTTTCATCATCTGTATAATCTGATTCCTGAAATTCCCACCTCAGATTTGCTTTGGATGTCAAGATGTCTGATGTCAAGATGTCTGCACATAACACAGTTAAAGGTGCATTAAGGTCAAGAACCTTTTTGAAGTTCAGGGCATTTTCACATAATGTGGAGGTTCTAGGAAAACCCTGGAATTCATATAGAACCTTTACATGATATATATGAAAAACATAACTATGGCAGGTATTTATTCATAATTATTTCACTCCATCAATCTGGACCCGAGGCCAGTAATTTCTATGCTATGTTGTGTTTGTCTTTTCAGCTCACAGAAACAATCAGGAATCTAAGTTTCTCTCTGGATAACACAACGCACATAACTCTGAATGAGAATGGAGAAGTGGACATAGGGTATGACATTTTACAGTGGGGAATTGAAACAAGGAATTTTACAACGATTGGGACATATACGCAAGATGTTCTCCGGCTTCATGGAGTCAATGAAACTAAAAACATTAGCAATGGCACTGAGGTACTCTTGAGAGATGTACCACCCCCACACACTGCTTCCCGGGCGCTCTGTTCCCGGCTGCCCGCTGCTTCACTTGGTGATTGGGTTAAATACAGAAAACGATTTCATGCTGTCCACGCTGTGTGCTGTGGTGTGTTCACGTATGACAAATAATCACATTACACTCACCCTTTCAACACTTATACTGGCTTACTTTCTCACACTATGCTTTACAGGATCATTGGCAGTTGTTTTGATAAATACATCAAGGACAAATTCCTCTTAAAAACACATGTCCTTCTGTGTTGTTTCATTAGGTGACCCAATTCAACTGCTCTAAATCTTGCGAGACAGATTATGAATTTTATGTATTCAGTCTAAATAACACATGCTGCAAGGGTTGTAGACGATGTGAGGACGATTTTTTCTCCGAAGATGGTGAGTCAATGATGTTTTATTACTACTAAGGTAAACGTGGTGCCTGGTTATGACAAGTTGGAGCTGCCACAGCTTTAACCTGCACCTCGCGCATAACCGAAATGATGCGAAAGTCTGCAGTTGCTTTTTATGTAAACTTTGTCTGAAACTAATGACATTTCTAAAAATTCACAGGTAAACAGTGTAAACCATGCAAAGATTCAAATAATCCAAAATGCAAGAAAGATCTAATCTTCCTGCAGTGGACAAACGGCTTCATCATCACCCTGACTGTATTCGCCATCATAGGCTTTGTTGTCACATTAACTGTCACTGCCTTGTTTGTTGTGTATCATCGCACGCCTATTGTGAGGGCTGCTGGTGGCTACCTGTGCTTCCCTACACTCCTCTCTCTTCTTGGTTGTTTCATTAGTGTTTTCCTCTTCCTAGGGAAGCCCTCACATATCAAATGCAGGGCAGGACTGCCCCTGTTCAGCATGGCCTTCACCGTGTGTGTCTCCTGCATCCTAGCAAACCTGCTACAGATCTTTGTGGGTTTCACCTTTAAGCTCCAGCTTGCTTTCTGGCTGAAGCGTGTCAACAAGCCCGCTGTGGTGGTGGTGGTCTGTGCTGGTGTGCAGTTGATCATGTGCGTGCTCTGGTTAGTGCTGTGGCCCCCTTATGTAAATGTCAGCAACAATGTCACGCTCGTGTGTGAAGAAGGATCGATTGTAATGTTTGTGGCCACACAGGTGTACACTGCACTCCTTTGCATCGCCTGTTTCCTTTTTGCTTACAAAGGGAAGAGACTGCCAGACCTGTACAAGAACGCCAGATATATTACAATTAGCATGGTGATCTACCTGGTGGTGTGGATCCTTTTTATTCCCATCTACACACAAGAAAATGGAAAGTTTGAGGCGGCCATCGAAGCCTCTGCCATTTTGGTCTCTGCGTACAGCATTCTGGGATGTCACTTCACTCCCAAATGTTACATTCTGCTCTGGAAGAAAGAGCTGAACGACGAAAGCAAAATTGCAGAGTACATCCGGCAGCATTATGAAAAAAAGGGAATAAGGGTTATGTCATGAAAAAGCTTCACATTTATGCAAAACCCTGACAGTAATATACAGGGGCCAAAATGAGTTCTTTGCCCAGTGCCAGCTTTGTGGTTCTCAAATTGAAGGGTGCAGGAAAGCAGTAAGGAAGCCACAGAAAAATATTTTTATTTTTCCTGCTCTGAGTGTGTGTCTGTATATATACACACATACAGACTTATATTTTTGTAATATTTGTGAAAAAGTGCCAAAAATGCCAAAAAAAAAAAAAATGTTCAGTTTCTCAGGTTTTATCTTTTATTCAACTGAACAGTTTGCCTTAGTTTTTAAGAACTGCTGACAATATTTCTACTAATTTCTAAATAAAATATTGTTCTTTAAAGCATAATTTTAAAGGAAATGACATCAAAGGAAAAAAAAAGAAATGATGCAGCATTTACAGAACTTGAATAATTCAAAGAAAACAAATTTCTTGTTCACTTTTAAACAAAATGGCAATAATTACCGTTGATGCACTTCTAGCAGTGTTTTGCCATCCAACTGGTCACATTGTGAGAGGAGAGTGTTGATTACAGCAGTCTTTTATACTTTTTATACTTTTCCTCATTAATTAAGATTTGATTCAGGTGATCACTAATTAGTACCTTATAAAGCAGAATAAGGTGAGGAATGTAACAGACACTGGGGTGGAATGGTTGTCATACTCCTAGAGATGCTGATTTAAAAATAAATTGCAGTGGTCTCTTACTTTTTTTCCAGAGCTGTCTGTATTATATTGTGTAGCCTGTACTCTATTAGTTATGCTGATTCTGTTTTCTTCTTTGGTGCTGTCCATATTGTCTTCGTTCATTTCCAATTATGTGGGACTAAAAAGGTTATTTTATCTTATGTCTCTAGTATGAGAAGGTGTGGTTCAAGCAGGCTAAGTGGCATTTAGCAGCCACAAAGGGGGGCTGAAGACCAAAGTTGATGATTATTAAGAGAGCCATTTTTTAACTGAGATAAGGGTGAAAAACATACATGACGCCTGCAGGGTATTTGCTTCGTTGTATGCTGTTAATGAATATTTCCCCTTGTCCCAAATATAAAGATGAGCCAAGACACAATTGGTGCTTGAAGGGCACAAGGCTAAGGTGGATAACAAGTAATTGATGAGAAAAGCATGTGGTGATGTAGGCAGGTGGTTTGCACTGTGCTGTTTTGTGGGGCATAGGTGTACATTAACTGTTAGCTATATTAGCTCTAGTGCAAAACTAAAGAAGCACACTTGGAACACCAAACATGTCTTATTGGGTTAAGGGGAAACATTGTCTCAATGTGATTATTTGCTTTAAATCTATTTACAGTATGTTTTTTTAACGTCCTGATAGGCTTGATGTAACTAACTTCTTGTTTTTCAGTGCCTGTATACTGTGTGACTGTGCTTTCTGTGATATTTGTTGCTTAATTAAATCCATTGTAACTAAAAAAAGACACTGTGCTTTTATGTGTAGGTCTACTTCGTCCTGCAAATGCATGATATGTTTTAGCTTAAGAGGCAGAGACATTGTGACAACCAGTCATTTACTAATCATAAGTTTCCTAAACAGTGGTGCCAACAGATTACTGTCTGTCAATCTTTTTTAGTGTCTGAAAAGGTGAATACCACCAAATTCTCAAAGTTCCTGCCTAACAAAGTGAAACAAAGTGGTTTAATGTGAAATGATTTATCATGGAGAAACCTACCAACAGTGACAGTAGGAAACAGGTGTTTTTTTCCACAGTGACATTTACATTAATGGTTTCAGTGGAAGTGCTTAACTAGGGCAACTTGCAAAAGAGTTTTTGTTTAAAGAGGCACATTATATGGACAAAAGTATTGGGACTCACCTGTTTTTCAGAGTTGGGGCTAGGCCCCTTACATCCAGGCAAATTGTGAAAGGCAAATTTTATGCTGCAGACATTTTGGACAACGCCATGCTTCCAACTTTGTGGACACAGTTTGGGAAAGAACCTTTTCTATTCCAGCATGACTGTGCCCCAGTGCACAAAGCAAGCTCCATAAAGACATGGTTGGATGAGTTTAGTGGAAGAACTTGACTGGCCCGCACAGAGCCCTGACCTCAACCCCATCCAACACTATTGGGATCAACTGGATCGGAGATTGTGAGCCAGGCCTTCTTGTCCAACATCAGTGCCAGACCTCATATATTCTCTACAGAATGAATGGGCACAAATTTCCACAGAAACTCCAAAATCTTCTGGAAAGCCTTCCAAGAAGAGTGGAAGCTGTCATAGCTGCAAAGGAGGACCAATTCCATATTATAGTCTGTGTATTTGAATGCAATATTATTAAAGTCCCTGTTGGCGTAAAGATCAGGTGTCCCAATACTTTTGTCCAGAAAGTGTATTAAACACGGTAGACGCCTGTTTCTATCACCAGCATTGTAAGAGGCTGAAGTTGGCTTCCACCTTAAACGCTTCTGCAGTAGCAAGATTTGGTCGCTAGGGGCCGATATTTACTGATGGTGAAGGCAAGTCTGACAAACCTCAGCCTTGATAGGAGCATATCATGCAGGCCAAACTTTTGATTATTAAATAGTACTTTGAATCACCAGCATTTAAAATTTCTTTACCATGTTTTATTGTATTAAGATCATCTGAACTTACCATATGAGAGGACTGAAGGAGAACTCATCGTCTTTCTGCTTACTTGCTGGAATCCTAATCTTGTCACCATTGTTTACATTTTAAGGTTCCAGGCACGAGGTTCACTTGTCATCAACAACTGTGTACTGTGTACCATAAATCCGTAGTGAGATGAATATATATAAATATTTGGTCAGCCAGGCCACATCAGGCAGCAGAGTATTGCATATAACAGTATGAATATTTTTAAACTGTTGCATTGTAAGAACATTGCATAAGAAAATCAACCATTTCAGCATGTGGAAATTAAAAAGATTGTGGAATGTAAACTGCCGTTTGGAGTTCATAATACACTGTATGGACAAAAGTATTGGGACGCCTGACCATTACACCAGCAGGGACTTTAATGACATTGCATTCAAATACATGGACTTTAAAATGGAGTTGGTTCCCCTTTTCAGCTATAACAGCTTCCACTCTTCTTGGAAGGCTTTACACAAGATTTTGGAGTTTCTGTGGGAATTTGTGCCCATTCATTCTGTAGAGCATTTATGAGGTCAGACACTGATGTTGGTTGAGAAGGCCGGGCTCGCGATCTCCATTTCAGTTCATCCCAAAGGATGGGGTTGAGATCAGAGCTCTGTGTGGGCCAGTCAAGTCCTTTCACACCGAACCCATCAAACCATGGCCTTATTGAAATTGCTTTGTGCACAGAAGCACAGTCATACTGGAATAGAAAAGGTTCTTCCCCGAACTGTGTCCACAAAGTTGAAAACATGGTGTTGTCCAAAGTGTCTTGGTATGCTGAAGCATTAAGAATGTCCTTCACTAGGAGTAAGGGGCCTAGCCCAAACCCTGAAAAACAGATTTGTCACGATACTTTTGTCCATATCTTCAGAATCAGAAAAATATGTATAATATTACACATGGAATGACATTAGCAGCATCTGAGGATAATGTACAGGGTGACACAGAAAAATGGGACCTTTGGGCAAACAAATAAAAATAGAAAACATTAGAAAATAGAAAACAAGGACAGTCATTTAGCAGCATCAGTGTGTTGCTATGAGGAAGAGCACCTGGACACTCATTTGGCAGCATGTAAGTGCCAAATGCTCCATTACAGTAATGCATTTGGCATTAAATATCTTTATGATTTAATTATGTGAACGTTGTTTTGTTAAAAAAAAGGCAAATGATTTCTCTTATTACCAATTTTCTTACCCTGATGAAGGTAGCGTAATGTCCACACTATACTGTTTACATACACTACTATTATGTCTCATCACACTACGTATGTGTTCACAGCTGCTGATGACAATAAAGTAACCTTGAACCTTGAACCTTGAATGTATCATCTCAACATGGCCAGAGCAAAGAGCAAAACAAAGTCAGTATTAACACCCTTCTATCAGCACTGTGATAATGACAGACTGCATGACTTTAACCCAGATGACCAGGGTTTGATTCTCACCCCAAGAAGGACATGCGTTTGAATCTCATGACTACTAGTGGCACCACTGAGGTACCCTTGAGTCTCCTCAAAATGCTTCCCGGGCACTGCGCTGGTGGCTGCCCTCTGCCTCACTTGGTGAAAGGGTTAAATACAGAGAAAGAATTTCACTTTGCACACGTGTGACGATAAGGGCTACTTTACTAAACGCACAGCTGGAAGGTGTAACGCCACTTATCGACGCTAGATGGCGACTCACGAATACCCCCCTCCCCTTCCAACCCCCAACAAAATGCAAATTGGAGCCAACGTTTTACAGAAACTGCACATTCCTGTTGGACGCATAAAGAATTAGGTGACAGACAAGTGACAAACAGTTGCCCTGTGACATTCTCCAGCCGAGGAACAAAGCGTCTCCCCTGTTATTCAGCAGGAATGTCTTGACCCTGAAGCCCTTATTGCCCCTGGTGTTTTACCTGTTTGGGCGGAAAACAGCTATTTGTCAATAAAAAAGACAGTACAGTGTCAGGCAGGAGCAGTTCCCTCTTTTGCCCAGTGAGGGCGCTGCTGGCGCTGAGGCGCAACAGGCGGATAGAGTCAGATATTAACACTATCTAAAGAGTAAAAAAAAAAACACATACACACACACACACACACACACACACTCACTCACACACGGGGGGAGTTTCCAAAGTCATCACGGCACGTCCAACTTTTCCCCAATCTTTCTCCCAGAGAGCAGTGAAAATGAACCACAGGGAGAGTGGCGCTCCCTTCCTCCTCTGTCTGGCGCTCTGCTTTGCGGGCGTTTGGGAGATTGCGGCTCTGGATGCGCGCCGCGCGCAAAAGCAGCCTCCCCGGAACGGGACCTCAGTCCACGTCCCATCCTACATGATGACCCTGTACAGGACCCTATCCGAGCTGGACCGACGAGGGGTTAACGGCAGCCTGTCCCGCTCCAGGAGACACCCCAACACAGTGACCAGCTTCACAGACCAGGGGGAAGGTGGGTGTCACAGATCACACACTGGACTGGATGTGGGGGGACAGGTCGTGTCTGTGGATGCGTCTGACTCTGAGACTTCATTATTTGAAGGCTAGTTTATAACCACAGGCTTCACCATCTTCATGAACTCTTACAGTGGTGAATTCACTGGTGAAGTATTTATTTGGCGCATGCAGTGCTGAGTGAACATCTGTAGAGCTGAACATCTGTCAACTAGACTGAAATATGAATAAACACAGCAGTGCATTCATTTAAGTGCTTATTTTACATTTGCGTGTCAACAGACAGCGTAAACTCGGATAGACACTGGAAGAGTCCATTCAGTGCGGGGAATGTGCAGATGTGCCAGTTGTGCAGAAAGGGCATGCGTCCCAGTAGTTATCTGTTCAGCTCTGTGGAATCAGGTGGAGTAAATGGGTTAGAGTAGATAGATAATAGAGAATACAGTAGATGGATAATATATATTCTGTCCCCCTGCCCTCCTGCATCCCTGTAATTATCTATTCGCAGCTCTGTGGAATCAGGTTGAGTAAATATGTCGGAGTTGATAGATAATAGCGAACAGAGTAGATAGAGAATAGATGTCATGTCCTCCTGCCCTTCTGACATTTTTATAAGTAAAAAAATGGTTGCCTGTTTCATTCGGATGTTCCTCTCCAGATGGGAATGCTTTTAAAATGACCCACTTCAAATAACACGTCAGGAACATGAAGTCAAATGTGTCGAATTTGCACCATGTGTGATAAATAAAGCTCTCCTGGCATCTTGGCTAAACGCTTGGAAAGAACTTTCCAGCTCTCCAGGTGCTGCTGATAAAAAGAGGAATGGCTGATTCCAAACTCATGTTCGAGAAAAGTACTGGTTTTTGTTGTTGTTGTTTTACAAAAAGCAGCCCAGGTCTAGCGTGTGAGCAAATAAAGTCAAGCCCCCTGAGAGCTGTCCTTTATCCAATGAAGGACCGGAGATGGGCAGCTCAGGTCACTGCCGTGCAGAGCCCACACTCGCACTCTCAGACTTCACGGGCCAGCAGCTGTGTTTCAAGCAAAAAGAGCAAAAGAATAGGAAGGCGGTGCTGATATCATAGCAAAAGCTCTGAAACATATTAGTGAGATTTATTTACGTAGCAGAAGTGTTTGCCGGTCTTTTTGAAACTGCATTATTACTTGCACCATCAGCCAGTCACTCACAAGCCTCCTCTCCCTGTGAAACAATTTGAGGGCAAATTTGGCCGCGAGTAGCAGACCTGCATACGTGTGGGAGAGACCGGAATGAAAGCTAATTCCCAGACTGCCTCTTCAGGTCATTTTTTAGGTTCTTTCATTATTTTGTTTGGCAAGTGGATATTATCTCTCCAAGAAGATGCTTTGCCCCCTCCCTCAGCAGCAGCTCTTTGTCCAGGTGTGAGTGTCCAAGAGGCGGCTCCCTCTGGATCTTCTTGGGGCAGCTGGTGGCCTGGTGGTAAGGGAAGGCCATGGGTTTGAATCATAGGACTGCCAGTGGCACCACCGAGGTTCCCTTGAGCAAAGTACAGTCCCCACACATTGCTCCCTGTGTGCTGCGTCGCTAGCTGCCCCCTGCTTCACTCGTTGAATGGGATAAAAGAAGTTCACACTGTGTGCTGTGCTGTGCTGTGTTCATGTGTGACAAAAATGGCCACTTTAGATGCCCCGTCCCGTACAGCCTCTCTCTGGAGGCCAGCCTCAGCAGCAGATGCTTAACTGTTTGCAATTACCCATTATTCTTAGTTCTCTCTCTCATGATATGCAGTCAACACAATATAGCCAGATTTGGCCTTGGGTTCTCGTGCTAGGCCCTCGTATTAGAAGAATCTCCTTCATCTTTTAACCATGAAACCGCGGCCTGCGTCTCAGGTTGCGCAGAACTCCGGCTTCTGTGCTTGTGCTGGATGTCAGGATGTCGATGTTGAAGCTTGTTTTACTCTGACTGCTAGATCTGGTCCCTCTTAGCAAAGCCCTCTCCTTCATGGCT
The DNA here is from genome assembly GCA_037974365.1 of Hydrocynus forskahlii. Classification (NCBI taxonomy): domain Eukaryota; kingdom Metazoa; phylum Chordata; class Actinopteri; order Characiformes; family Alestidae; genus Hydrocynus; species Hydrocynus forskahlii. The sequence continues at coordinate 43,483,518 of JBBPCX010000001.1, forward strand.
TCAGTCACATATGGCACAGTGTGATATGGGCTCGGGACGAAGCTCTTTCTTCTTATCGCACCAAACCTGCGACTGAACACAATCTACTGTGTGTTTTTACACAGTTATTCAGAAACGACTGGGTCTACCTGTGAGGGAAAACCCCATCGTTTCCCCAGACGTTGCGAACATTATAAGACAGATCTAGGCAATATCAAAAAAACACTTAATATGCTGACAAAATACCTTTCGTAACAATGAATGTGATGATAATTGAGAGAAATACATTTTTTGCAACAGTTTTTGCATTGCAACAGGCAGCAGTTGATTATAACAGTAAATAACTGCAGTAAATATTTTTGTGCTGTATTTCTTCACTATCCAGAAAAACCCAAAGTATCTTCCAAATGGTACCTTTACAGGAGAAGGCAAAACATTCTTAGCTTTTAAAGTAAGTTAATGAAAAGTAATTTTAGAGCATGCCTATTCATCAGAACACAGCATAACGCACGGCTGCTGTGGTAAAACTGTGTATTGAAAAATATATTTTTCGAAACAGCATTGCTAAATCTTTGGGTAATGTTGAATATCAAAAAAGCATTGATATTACACATGAAATGTCAGTATCTGTGAAAAAATTATGATTATCACCCAGCTCTACTGTAAGGTGGGTGAACAAGTGTCACTTTCGACATTCTCTTGTAAAATGATTCTCTTCCTAACCCGATCGTAAAACTCCTAAGATGCTTTGGGAGGACCTGAGTCCAAGTTATTTGTAGTGCTCTTGACCATGGCAGTTTAAAGGACTCGACAATTTGAAAGTGCTAAAATCTAATTGCATCCCCAGGCCACCTACCACTCCTCTTAAATTTACAGCCTCTCTCTGGTGGAACGCAGCAGAAGGGGAGGAAAGGGCTTGCTGGAGGCCGTGTGCTTTTGGTGCGTCCTGCCAAGCCCTATTCTCACTCAATCAGCATAATTAGCAGATTCTGCCAAGGGCCGAGGCAGACCGACAGGTCAGCCAAACACTCTCCACCTGGCCTGGGCCGCCGCTGCGTGCCTCATGTTTGGAGAAACCATTTCAGGCCCCTGAATGTTATTCTCATCGAGGAGAGGAGCTGACAGTGTCTGTATGGCATTTTCAACAAAAAAAAAGGCCATGCGGTAGACTGCTCACAACAGGGTGAGGAATGTAAGATTTTCTACCCCCAGACAGCTGGCTCTTGTAAGCGCCGCTGAAATCAAATTAACACCGGCCCATTATTGAAATCCCTCACAGAGACAGATCCGTCAAAAGTTTGCAATCACTGAACATGATTCAATCACAATTTTTAGGTAATCATTTAAAAATGATTCTAATATGCCACCAACTTCACCAGAGTCCAAAATTAATTGGAATCTGTAAAAAAAAAAAAAAGACACATTTCTGGCAAAATGGTGTTAGAATAAAATTCACAATGCCATATATTTCAAGGATTTATTGTACAAAGCTTCTTGTTCCTAAAACATTTGAAATATTGGAAAAAAAAAACATTTGATATACATATATTTTTTGTGTAGTTTGTAAAATGTATATTTGATTGTCATTATTTTCTTTTTGCTTGCAGGGGAGTCTTCGGCTGGGTCCCGCCGGCGCTACGTCTTTGATCTATCTGGCCTCTCCAGGACGGAGGAGCTGATGGAGGCAGAGCTGAGGGTACTGCGGAGGCCACCCCCTAATGTTGGGAGGTTACTGTCCTGGGGAGGAAGCCTGTACCGCCTCCTCCTCTACAGCTGCCCCTGTCCTGGCTCCTCACACAGGTCTCTACTGCTGTCCTCCAGAACCATTGACATTCTGGACACCACCTCAGCCACATGGGACGTGTTTGATGTCTTGGCTAGCGTGAAAGCCAGCCGCAAAAAGCACAGGACAGCTCGAGGCAGCAACTTTGTGTGTTTTACTATATCTGTTGTTTGTGACTCAACAAATGAAGCAGTGTACCCTCCATTGCTGGGCCTGGGAGGAGATGCCCAGAGGAGCCAAGAGAGGGCCTTGCTGGTGGCCTTCTCTCGTACCCGAAAGAAAGAGAATCTATTCAGGGAGATCCGGGAGAAAATGAAGGCTGTCCAAAACGGGGGCTTGCCAGGCCCCACTCTGGATCGCGGCTTTGAGGGTAGCGGCCGTCCCAGGAGGCGACGGAAGAGAAGGACGGCTCTAACGGGACGATCCAGTGGAACAGGAGGAGGTGGAGGCGGGACTGGTGGAGGTGGGGGTGGGGGTGGGACAAAAGGAGGAGGAGGTGGAGGCAACAGGAGAAGGACCCGTTGTAGCCGGAAGCCGCTGCACGTGAACTTTAAGGAGCTGGGCTGGGACGACTGGATCATAGCACCCCTGGACTATGAGGCATACCACTGCGAGGGCGCCTGTGATTTCCCACTGCGCTCGCACCTTGAACCCACCAACCACGCCATCATCCAGACCCTCATGAACTCCATGGACCCGGAGTCAACGCCGCCCAGTTGTTGCGTGCCCTCCAAGCTGAGTCCCATCAGCATCCTCTACATCGACTCAGGCAACAACGTGGTTTACAAGCAGTACGAGGACATGGTGGTGGAGCAGTGCGGCTGCAGGTAGCAGCGTGGGAACGGGGCTGGACCACGAGGCCCCTCAGGACTCAGAACCGAAGGAAGCCTCTCTTGAGGCCTAGCATAAGCACTGCCAGGCTCACAGAAAGGAGTCAAAAGCACTACTCCTCCTGGATTAGTTTTATTTGTAAAGGGATTTGACTGTCTGAGTCGTACGGGTATCTGTGTACCTTCCCTAAACACAGATAGAACAAAGGATTGCAACATCATATCTCAAGTTATGTGTTACGTGACAGGCGTGACACTACCTCGAACAATAACAATAACTAATAGTAAAAACAGGGCACACGCTGTGTTTGTTAGCAGGTTTTGATTTGATTCCAAAAGGAATATTCTTACTGAGGGAGTTAATTTGCACCAGAATTTCTACAGACTCCTATAAACTGTGGACGTCTGAGATCACTTCAATTTTATACCTTCCCAGGTGAAACCAGCTCATACGACTTAAAACTATAGCCACATTGCAAGGACGGTGCGGCACATTGCCGATCTTCCTTTACCTAAATGTGATGTAGAACTGACTTTTTTCAGAGCAGTTTGAACGCGCATATCAGATGTGAGCCACCGATAAGTGGCCTTGCTACCATAATGAGAACGGTCAGATCAGTGTGGAACCGAGCCTTGTCACAGCACAAGGGCTCGTAACTAGTTACAAATGTCTACCGCAGATAAGCATGTGTGCGCTTGTGAGAATGGAGGATCCTAGAAGAACCCATCGAAGGGCATTTAAACTGCGTGTGAGCAATGAGGAGAGGACACGTGGGTAAAATCTTCACAAATTCCCCAATACTGAGTAAACAGCTCCCTGATCGGAAAAGGAGTTAAGGCCAGGAATTCCAGCAATGACATCGCATCCCGATAAAGTAAACGGAACAATAGATTGTTAAAGTGCTCTTGCAACGCCTGAGAAGGAGTCGGACTATTTTCAGCTTGAAGTCTGTCAACAGTTTCATACGACTTTGAGACATGAAGGAGCGGAGGTGCTCTGCAGGACAGTGGGCTTAGTTTGGGATGGGGAAAAAAAAATAATACGGTTTTGGTGACTGACCTAACAAATGTAAGTGTGAGAAAGAGAGAGAGAGAAAAAAAAAGCCAGTGGCCTTAATCAGACGCGGCATTGCTTGACTGAAAGTTGGCGGTTTTGACTCGTTTCTGAAGTTTGTCTTACACAATGTCCTTTCCATTTGGAGCTTGAGTTGTTTTTATAATCAAGAGGCTCGTTTTAAGATTTATTGAGTATGGCAGTTTCTGAATTTTATATCAAGATAACCCACACACATCTGATGCTCCCTAGAGCTGACATCTCGCTTCCTTTTTCTCAGCATAGGGGACAGTGTTTGGCCCACGAGAGGAAACTCACAAACCATACGTCGTTACGAACTTTCGGATAGCCGCACCAGCTAGTCTTTTCACATTTCATTCAAAAGGCCGCTGAAGTTGTAAGGCATGTAAAACTTGGACACTAGGCCCTTTACAGCGAAATAAGCGCTGTTGACACCACATTTGGCATCTGCAGGGCGATAGAATGGCTGTGTTATGCATACGCTCCAAATGTGTAAGAGATAGATGACTTCACTGCACTCTGCGACCTCAGACCTTACTCTGTGAAAGAGGTTAGAGAGCCAAAATCAAAATGATTCTTGCCGTTCTGAGTTTCTCTATATGACACCCTCTCTAACAGCATGTGGAAGTCTGTTTGCTTTCACCCTTTTTCTGCTGAAACTGTTCCTTTTCCGTCATAATACATCTCTGATTAGAATACATATCCCCTTAAGCACAATCCCCACACTGCACAACAGCTCAGAGGTGTAAGGACTGGAACTGATACAACAAGAGTTGAACTAGCTTCCTTCTGATGAAGCTAGTTCAACTAGCTAATGTAGTCTTAGATGTGATCAACATAATAGAACAGTTCGGCGAAAAAATTCCGTTTACACTCCTTTCCCTTTATCCCAAGTGTAGCAGATGAGTGAAAATGTGTTCAGCATTGGAGCTATGAGGCTGATGCTAACATAATAGCACCTTATAAACACTAACCAGCCTCACGCAAGCTGCAGGCCTAAATAATCCCACTTTTGCCTCACACCATGTTGAGTTCTTAAAGGGCCCAAATCTTGGAAAACCAAATTTTCCTCATTAATGAAATAAAGAGTTCAAAGCAGTATGCACGTATTTTTAATGTTTCTAAACACACTGTCCACTCCCCAGTCGATATGATCCATAAACGGAGACTAAGCTACAAAACAGCCCGTTTTAAATTCATTGTTTTCGTGTTGAAAACTCAACATGTTTACATGCCAATCTGAACAGAGCCCATTTGCATTCATCACATTCAGTAAAAAAAAAACCCAAACAAACAAAAAAAAAACTTGCTTATTTGTAACTGATAAGGAGAGGTTGGAAAAAAGTGATGTAAAAATGAATTGTGACTGTTGTCAAATGTCATTGACAAATGTCAATGAGAAAAATGTAGGATATGGGCCCTTTATGTATTCTCTGATAGACTTTCTCTTGTGGTTCCTGATACTATGTGACACCTTATTACCTATACAAATTGGATGGTCATGGTTAAAGGCAAGCGTGTGACGATTTTTGCTTGTTTTTATCGATAACAGTATGTCATACGGTGGCAGAAGCCACATCAGCAAGTCTATTTGAGCATGTGAAAATTAAGGCCTGCAGTTTGAACAGCACTAATTGGGGTGAATAAGCTTCCATTACTTGTTTTGCCTCCAGCATGAAACCAAAGAAGCAAACTCCAAACACCAAACATGTCTTGACTGATGGAATACATTTGGGGTGCGCTATTGTGTAGATCTGATGCTGTGGATTCTGTACATGGCGTATTTATTTAAGCATGCTGGGAGGATTTATTGAGGAAAGGTGACCAGTGGGTTTCATTCCAGTGTGGTGGATCTGAATGCAGCAGTCTTCTCTTATTTAGACCTTCATGTTACCTGTTCATCAGAGCCAGGAACATTTGACTCCTTACTGTTTATTCAACATCCCCGACTTATAAGAAACCACAAAGCAGATCTGTAATCAACACCAGAGATGTTTTTTTTTTCCTTTAAGGATTTCCTTTCACCATTCCGCTTAACCAAACTGGTTCTCTGTGAATGAAAACAAATGTGCCTCATATGGCCTATTTTAAGTTGGGATTCGCATTCCAGAACAAACGGACAGTGTGAAAAACGCAGGATGGCCCACACTCATGCCTTTCGTACAGCTTTGTTAAGGGTGAGGGCATGAACAGAGCTGGGTATCGTTGTGGCCTAAGTTCACCCCTTTGAGCGTGTGTGAACTGAACACATTTCATGTTTATTCAACATAATATAAATGCACGCCAAGCATGATGACTTTGTCCCAGTGGCATTTTAACCAGCATGATGATTAGACGACTTACAGTCACATTACAAAGCTTGTATAGGCATTAAACAACACCTTGAAAGACTTTTCTTTCGCACATTTATACAATACAGCTGTATACCCAGAGGCATCATTAGGATCTTGAAACACTGGGGGCTATAGTTTCAGGGGTAGGAGGGGGTTTACTCGTCTCGGCAGCGTGTCACCGCGTCTCTGTGAAAACTTGGAATGACAGATGATCGTGATTAGATCCAGAGCTATTGGCAATTTTTTAATTAGCATTGTTTTTGAGTTCCAGGGCTAATCATAAAACATTCAAGGCCCCGGATGCCCAGGCCCAACCGCGCTTCTTTGTATACTCATACTTTGGTTATATTTTGCAACATACAGGCTGAAATGTCTTCCTTGGCATGAAGACAAAGTTTTTGGCTAATCAATGATTCAACAGTCCTCTTTTTCAAACTACTGTCAAAAGCCCAGATCTTTGGTGCAAATGTTTAAACCCCTGAAAAGGGTTGAGTGCTGATGAGTGGAGTTTGACCTTTGAGGTTTGGCATTATTCTTAAGGTAGCACTCACAAATATTTACATGTATGATACTGAGCTGTAAGTATTACATTACACCAATTTTTTTTTAAATTATTGATCAAAATGTACCTTCTGAATGAGGCAGCAATAATTAATTGGTAATGTTCACATTTTCAGTTCTCCCACTGGCCTGTCTTATGTAAGAAACAGCTTTTCTGGAATCTTTGAAAGGTTAGATTATTATCATTCAGTCCATTTTTATTATTTGGCTTTTAAAGGTCATTAGAGTAATCAGTACATTCCTTGATTACTAACATAACCGATGGTGATTACACCTAGCCCGATGTTGTATTCCTAGCAATATACCCAGTTAGTCTTAGATATGAAATTCCAAAGTAACAAAGAAAACATGCTCATTAAAAATCTAAAAACTAGGTGTCTCCAAACTTTTGGTGGGAAGTGTATTTCTAGGGAACAAAATATATCAAGCTGTCGTGTAGATGGAAGTGAAAACACTGACCTTACGTAGACTGCATGACAATCCAGGCCATTATAAAATAACTCTTTTAAATGTTTATCCCAGAAAATTGGGGTAAGCCGTTGTCTTGGTGGTCTTTAATACGATTGTTGAGTCTTGGAAGTTTACTGACTCATAAGATCCGACTACTCGCACTGTTCTGGTGCTCGATATAAAAAGCCGTTGGAAACATTTAGGTTGTTTGAAGGATTAGGCCAAGCGCGTTCAGATAACGCCCGTAAACCCTGCAGCATCGCCACGTTTCAGCGGAGGGGGTTGGCAATTTTTCTGTACATCACCACCTAATAAAGATCTAACAGCATCTGTTTTACTTTATCATGTCCCCGTTATTATGGATTATATCTCGAACATGAGACGGAACGCTAAAACAAGCAAATGTCATACGAAAACCCCGTTTTTTGGGGCATTCCTGCTAGTTCATTAGTCACTACATGTTTACACAATGTAAAGGGCACCTGGTCTTTTCAAATAATGTTTAAGAAAAATGCAAAAATTAGCCACAGGCCTTTGATATGGCATTGCAAAGAACGGTCTTTATATGAAAGTTGGAAATGGTATGAATTTGTACACTCATTTAAAGTAATGGCCTTAATTACATGCATCGCCTTTAATTATCTCAAGTGGCTCCTGACTTAAAACAAATACATAAATAAATAAATAAAATACCGGGAACATGAAGTGATCCTATAAAAACCCAACCTGTAACATCATAACTGTCTTTGATAACGACTGTCTGCAACTGTCTTAAAAACAGTAATGTGGAAACATCGACATTGCACTATGTGCATGGGTATGGATGTGTGTATGGATGTATGTGTGTGTATAAGATATAAAAGAGTGTACATAATTCATTTGTAAATTATCTTGAAACAGCTATGTATTTTTGTTTTCTCTTTTGGAAATATGATTTAGTAGTATATGTAAAAAAAAAACCCAAAATGTATATCTATATAAATTTCAAAGCCAAAATTAAGCACACATTGTATCCTTTTTTTTATTTTTTATTATTATTTCAAACTTTTTCAACGCCTTGTCGTTTTTGTACAGATGATTTTATTAAAGAAATGTTTTTTACTGATAAAAAATTGGGCTCCTGTGGCTAATCTGTTTTCCCAGACATCTATATGAAAGTGAACCCTTAGTGACTGTCTGTCTCAACCCACGGTTCCGGAATCATTATTGCGTTTGTGTTTTGTCTCGTTCTTTCGCCAGCAAAGTATTCAGGAAGTTTCCAGGTGATTCTGAATTCCAGCTAGATGAGGGAGAGAGGGGTAATGTCCAGCCCCGGCGAAGTCATGCTGCATTATAGGCTCCATAATCCATCAGCTCTATGAAAGGCTCCACACTCTTAAAATAAGGGGGCCCGAAAGGGTTCTTTGGAGTGATGCCATAGAAGAACTGCTTTGGATTCCCTACAGAACTTGTAGTGGACGGATCTTTAAAGAACCATTTTTTGTAAATGAGATGTGCCAGCGTAAAAAAAATCAATTAAAGACATTTTCCTAAAACTGTATGTCCAAGCCATGGTCCTCTGTGTTTAAGGGTGTATATGTACAGTCCTGTAATGTGTCTGTGTGGGTGTGTGTGTCGTGTCCCTTTGGAAGTTTTTAAAAATTGTTGACTTCATTCCCTGCACGAAGCGCATGTCCATAGAGGGCTGTGATGCAAGAGCAAGTAAAGCCATGCACTGTAAGTCATTTTTATTATGATACATTTAGTGTTTGGGAAGTAGTAAAAGAGACGACTCACTCAAAAAGTTTACAGGGCCTGTTAAATGTGTTTGTTTTTTTTTGTTTACTGTATCAAGGTAATTTATTTTTGAACACTGCTGGACTGGCATGTAGAGGCTAGAGAGCCTTCAGCATCTGAAACCATTTGCAGTCCCTACCTCACTGATTTAGCATGTTTAATAAGATCATACAGATGTAATAAGCATTTAAATGAAGGGGTATCTGTAATAACAGTTTACGATGCATATAAGCTGTAAACTCATTCATTGCAGGCATTCTTTGTAACTAATAGCGTCTGATCTGAATCCGAAGCTCTAACGTGTTGTGCATGAATACCAAACTGTTACTAAAATCCAAAATCCTTTCAACATTTAAGTCACATCCTTAATGATAACCAGGACTGCATGACGTTAAGAATGATATAGATAATAAATACAAATATAACTATAAATACAGAAATCAAAGTAGCCTACATTTGTCATCACTGAATGAACTAAATAAATCTCTCATGAACAAATCTTCTACAATGTCTTCTGGTATAGTTTACTTCAATGTTTCAAAATACGCGATTACTGCATTAATATAAATGTTTTAAGTTACTTAACTGCTCGTCACAAAATTGTGTCTGTATATACACACACATTTATGACTGTCCTTTAACTGTCCACATTATATTAGGGGGCTATGTGTAGGTCACTAGTGTAAAAAAATGAGATTTACTAGCTAATAAAGTACTCAATTGGTGAACATATTGTAAACTTATTTAAAAAAGAATGTAAGTGCAATTTTAGTAAATATTACATTTTAGTAATATTAAATATTAAAGTAATCTGTGTACAGAAAAAAAAATTATATATATACACATTGTGTATATGTGTATATATACATAATGTCTACAATTTTTTAAATGTATTATTTGTCATTTTTAATCTTTGACAATATCTGAAAGTATTATCTGCACCAATCTTAACATTAATCATTCTTAGAAATGGTTTTTACCTTTTCTTATAATGTTGGATGTTTTGTTTTTGTTTGAAGTACATACCTTATATAATGCTGGATCTTTAAATGTAATCAGAACCTTTTTAGTCCACTGAATGTGGATTTTTATGACAATGTGTGAATTGATGAGCAGACTCCTCTGTCAGAACATGATGCCTCGGGGTTGGCCTGATCCAAATTTCTGAAAATATAAGACAGGACACTGTGCAAATACCAAGTTATTTCAGAACACAGCCCTCAGAACAACATGAGCAGGCCCACAAATTCTCAGAAAGAGTCTCTATTATTCCATTGTGGTTTCCTCTTGATCAGGGCATATCAGACAATGCAGTGGTACAAAAACTGAAAAGGGGAGGGTGAACAAAGAGCAACTATTGCCATGTCAAAACAAAACATAACGAAGAACAGTGGAAAAAATATGATCTGTTGCAGATGATATTTCAGTGCAAAAAAAAAAAAAAAAATACCCAAACCACTTTCAAAACGTAAAACAGTAAAGCTTGTTTGCTTTGCCACAATTCAATCCACCCGGGCGGGATTACTCCATTTCCTTCGATGAACTAGCCCGGCCTCCTGGTTTAAATCAAGGATAAGCAAATTAAGGGGCTTTGTCATTCTTTTCTGAAGAAGCAGAAGAGAGAGATTAAAGAGGCCTTGGTTTACATGGCGAGTCTTTCGGCTGAGATGTCCGGAGGAGCAGATCAGCTGGAGATGTTTTACTCAACATTTGTTCAGCTTTTCAACACGAGATATTGATCACTGGTGCGCTGGCTTTGGGAAATGCTGGAACCGAGGATGAATTATGAATAAATGAACCACCAATAGTTACATATTATGTAGAAGGAAAAAAAAAAGATGTGCATGATGAGGATCTGCAATTAGTTTAAGAACTCTGGTACAATGGAAGCTCCGGTTTAGGAGCTGTCAGGGTTGAAATCCAAAGAAAATCCCTACTATTACTGTCAGGATTTATACCATTTCCAATACCCAACACTGGGCAAAACACCTACTGGGCGTCTGTTGTGTGCTCTTGTGGGATGCTTGGAAGATGCTCCTATGATCAGCCAGTGAAAAGCATGCGAGGACACTCTGAACCTTCTGGAAGGTTTTTCTTATAGCAGGGCCCTCTTTGGCTCCTCTGTTCACCATAAAAAAATCTCGTGGGACGGTTCAGCAGCCAAGTGGGGGCCCACAAAATCCACATGATTCTCAGTCGAAGAGAATATCAGCTTTTCAGGTAAAACACTATTCCAGAGTTTCTGTGTGCTGTCTGGGAAATAAAACCAATCAATTCAGAATGACAGGCCTGATGTTGAGGGCTATTCATACGGCGACCGCTGCAAACACACAGAATGTGCATTCACTGGACTTGAAACATGCCCGGAAGCCATGAAAATTCATAATTCTGCGGTTCTTGAAGGCACCAGGTCGCTGCCGCTGTCATAAGGCCTGCCATATTTGACTCCTGCCAGTATACATTTATTCTGGTTTCATGCCGTTATGACAAAATGCCATTTCAGACCAAGAATGAATCAAAACCCATTTGAGATTCGCTTAGGGTCTAAGTTTGCATGTGAAATTGAAAACATATGAGAGTGCAGAGTTCCTACACTTAATAAAACGCCAAAATTGGGACAATTTGGGAAAACAAATATACATTTTCAAGAACTTCCATGCTGCTTTTTGGACAACAGAGAGCAATATGAGAATACATGCACCGTTCTTTAACACCTTTCACGATACGTTATTACATTTCATATATTTGATACTAATTTGATTATTACAGTTAATAAATTAACAACATTCATTTACAGACATTAACAAACCCATACAGGCAACTGCCACCGGAGCTGAATGCCATACTATTTATTATTACAATGGCATATAATGGCCTTCAGCATACAATACTGGGCTTTGGAAAAAGAGAGATTTAGAGAACTGTCCGTAAATCAGTGTTCTTGGTATGGGAAGGTTTGGTCTTGAAACATGAGAAGTGTATGAAAATATGTCAGCTGGGTCATTATCAAGGATTATAGAACAGTGAAATGAAACACTGCCACCTAAGATTCTTCAGTAGTGGAGGAAAGGGTTGAGAGCACGCTTCTATCCTGAACCTCATCAGAGAACTATGCAAGAAACAGTCAGCATTATAAGAAACTAATTTAAAAGCTATGGCATCCTTTTATTATTCCAATACTAATTGTTATGGCTCTATTACTGGGATGACAGAGTAGTTGTATTTGGTTGTTTTTTTACTTTGAGAATCAGTAGGAATGTACCATAGTTCAAAGTAAAATTGCTTTAAAAATCTCTGACTGAAGTTTTTACTCAAATATGTACAACAGTACCCTGCCTTATGGTCATAATTGCATTCTTTCGCCAACCGAAAGCTTTGGAATTACATAAAATAACAGAATGAATAACTGTTGATTACCACATGTATCAAAACAGTGTGTTCTTCCAACCAGTTACAGTACTCTAATTAAGGCCTTTGGTCTAAAGGTCCCATGGCCTAAAGGTCTTAAAAAAGGTAAATTGGAAGATCCCTGTAACCTGTGATATAGAGTCAGTCTAGGTCAGCGTAATCCCTAATATTGGCACTGTTAGTGCTACAGTCTCCTGAGGTCATCACGGATCCAGTCTATGGTCATCCCGGCCATCTCTTCCCCGGCATCCAGGACGAATGCATGGCGGAGGCCTCTCTCACACAGGCGAAAGTCCCCTTCTGGAAAGTCTCTTCGTATATCATAGTAATACTGCACGGGACACCAGTGGTCTGTGGCTCCGTAGTAAAAAATAAGCTGATGAAAGGGGGAAAAGTAACATTATCACCCATTTAATATGCAAGATTATGTTTATTTGCAAGATTCCTCACTTAGATATTGCAGAATGCATAGATATTGCAGAATCTATGGTGGCTGTTATAGCTACAGTAACTATAAAACATTCTTAACTTCTGATGTAGGTTCATACTACACATTTTTATTTCTGCAGTATTTCTACTGGTCCATTCGTCCTGTAATGATTATATAATACAAAAGTCAGCTGGTGTTTAAAATAATAGTAATAATAAAAAATTTAAATATAAAGTTACAATATGTATTTAGAACCTATGATTTAACCTATTAAGCAAAAAAGCTTACTGCCAATGTTGTGTCAAATTATAGAAGTATGTCTTTTCAAATCATTCTAATAGCGATGGTTTTGAAGCACTGAGGGTGCTTAGGCATGGCAAGTTAATGTCTTAATGTACACTCTGATTTGAAAGACTTTGTTGTTTAAAAAGAAAAGGTTAGATGCTACAGCTTGACTTGAGAGAACAGTCTAGTTACAATTCACATTGTTTTACTGTTTTTAATAAACATTCCCATTAAAACCCATTTAGTTCAGTGTTGAGCAATTTTTGTCCATTCAGTGGGAAGCTACAGCCCTCAACAATTTCATATTCTGACCACCTTTAACCTCTCTGGGCTTATTATGCAGTTAGTCATCTTACAACTTAACATTCATGACCTACTACAAACTACTTGATAACTACTAACTAATATCAATATTTATAAAGGTGAGACGTTGAGGTATGAGCAACATGTGGCTTTAAGGGGTCAACATGGTGATGGGTCAAGTTCTACCACAACAGGGAAACATCAAACTGTGTATTTCAGACTGGGAATCCAACCCTCCACCCAGTGGAAGAGAATAACTGTGGGCTTCTTCATTTCTCTGGACCCAGTCCCAAACCGTCCAAGCATCTTTTATAGCACAACTGCTGTTTTGCATTACCATTAATAAAGGCACGTGGTGGGACACAAGCTGATTGAACTTAGCTGATGAGACGTATTGTATTAGCATCAAAACCCAACAGACAATAAACAAACAAACAAAACCCCCCCCCAAAAAACCAACCAAACAAAAAACAGTACAGGCAGACGCAGCAACAAAAGCCACACGCAAATACACTTCAAAATCCTGATCAAGCTCTTTTTAGGAGATCAAAGTGCAAAAAAAATACTATTTAGTAAGTTATTATGAAATACAGGAAAGACCCGCAATAAAAATGTGACTCTGTCCATCTCCCCTTGGAAGCCCTCATGAACAGATGATGAGCATTTCCCACGGTTAGGTGGCCCAACAGCGCCAATAGCGTTTAAGAGAAAAGGGTAAAAAAAAAAAAAAAAATCTCCCCTACTCACTGCTGAAGGCTATTTATTGTAAAGCTCTCTAGCCCTGTACACAATAGAAAGATCACATTTACTTGTCAACTACTCCGCATGATTCTGCTGACGAACTGCATAATGCTTGGCCTTTGCTGCCCGTACCAGTTAATCATGATAGCTTCTACATCTGTCCGCCTGATCGATTTCCCCACAGCCTGTAAATCTAATAAAGGAGTCAGATGCATGTGGTTAAAGACTGAAAAGGGGGTTCAAACATACGACCTCCTGTCTTCACCTCCAGTTCTTTTAAAAAAGAATTATTCTGGCAAGGTTGCTGGCAAGCAAGCCTTTGGTAGTTTCAACCACCCAGACTACAACAAAGCACTTTAAAGAAAGTAGGGACACACACACACGCACACACTTGGCAGTGAAACTACAGATCAAAGCAGATAATTGCCTTTGTCATGCAATCTCTTACAAACCTTGGGCGAGACGCAACGTTCCTGAAACTGTCCGAAAACACTTTGTACCTGATGTTATGACAGTCAAGCCTTCTCTTCAAGCAGAACAATTTGGCACAAAACAAGCAAACAAACAAAGACAAGTTTTAGCGACAATTACAGCTTCAATTTCTGTCAGTACACCTTTGCCCAGTTTTAAAAAGAGCAGTATGTCAGAAACATCTACACGACTAATACACAGTTAACATACAAGCGTGTTATGGTTTAGTCATGCAGTTTGCATGCTGTTAAATGGTGGGCTATACTAATAGGACAAGCTACAATACCTTCATAGTTCCAGTGCAAAACTAAACACACAAACTTCGCCCAACAAACGTGTCTTTGCTGATTGGCTATTTTGGGGTAAGAGCAAAATGATGTTAACTTCTGTGAATTTTTCACCAAACGATCACTTTAAACATGCCTCTGGCGTTGTCTTTAGGCTGCGTCTTTTCAGCCGAGCACGGCCGGATGGTGCTGTATGTCTTGTGACACTCGGGGTTAAGGTATGTGATGCATATGAGAAGCAGAGTGAGGGCGGCGATGATATCACCTTTTTAACTGATGACAGATAAAGTCCACCAGTCATCAACATCCCAGCCAGCCACATCCCACCACTCTGCATGCATGCAGCCTCTGGTTAGCATCAGGGCGATGCACTGAACACACACACACAGACACGCTGCGTTTTTCATGCCCCAGGAGAGCAAACGGTTCTGCACACTGAGAGTCTGCTGATTTTGAATCCTTTGAGCAAAAAAGCCTGCTGCCTGCATCTTCAGCGAGCGCTGCATTCTGGAAGATCAACTGAGGTCTTCCGTGCATTTAGTACAGCACAAAACAGTGAATCTTTCCATTTCCACTAATATAATTAAGCAATGAAGCACGGCAATGCACACTGCCTTAAAACATTTGAGGGACACCAGAACTATAATCTAAACATCACTTGCAATAGCGTTCCAGAAGTGTGATCTGTTTAGAGCAGCAGAATCCCTCTCTAGCTTCAAAAATCTCATCTTTTCAGAGAGCATCTCCTCTCCTAAAGCATCTTATTACATTACTCTTACATAAAGGTTTAGCATTTCGTACTCTCCTCTGGTTCTCACTGAAACTTGAATCTTTCCTCATGTTGGAAGCTGCTTTGGATAAAAGTGTCTGCCAAATGAAGAAGTAAAGTAAAAGAAGTTTACTAGCTTTTGGGGGGACAAAGCACAAATCAATAAACGAATCTGGACCCTTTTTTCATCATCAGCATCGTCAGCATTGAACAGTTGCACAAACTAACACTGAGTGATCCTAACGTTGGCTTTTCATTCGTAGCTGTGCACATTCATTAAACAGCCTGAAAAGTTCAGGAGACGACCTGGCAAAACTTGACTAGGCTCAGGGCTGGGATGTAGAAATATCAGTAGTGAGAACAGGTATTCAGCACATGGACAGTAGATATCTGTATTCAGTCTTTGTTACATTTAGAAGAAAAAAATCAGAACGGAGTTACTTGTTAGTCTTTCAGGAGAACGTTTTAAGAATACTTACACACTACAAAAATCTTTAGGATCTTTAACATCATCGTCATTAATGTTTGCTTTTTAACTATTTTAAAATCGGTTCTTGCTAAAGCTTGAACGTCGAATAAATCAACGTGATGAGCCAGTTATTTATCTCAGTGGTATTAAGCTCCTCTGAGAGATTAACATTTGTGTCGTAGTGGACTCGTGTAATGTTTCATGGCATGATGTTATATTCATATCATAATGCAAAAATAATATAGCCACTAAATATATTTTCATTTTCTATGTATTGTCAAAATTGTGTTCGATTTTTTGACAAGATGGATTTGAAGTAATGTCCGGCATTTTTTGAGTTCCTGAGACTGGGGGCACTTCTGTTCAGGGCACTGTGACTGAGGCAGGTGGTGAGAGAAATGTTAACAGAAGGATTACACAAACAAAACTACCAAGCAGTAACAATAAAGAAGTGAGAAATATAAGCCAGAATAAAGCAGAGGTTTTCCTTTGAGCCTTATTAAGATTCTATACATGTTCTGAATGTATTTCTCAACATACATTATTCAATATGCTTAATTCCGTGTATTCAGAATTTAGCCCGAGCCACTTTTTCAGAGCATTCTGCCCAACTCGGACTAAGTTACATAATGACTTGCTGGTCTATGACTGCAGTAATCTACAGCCGACCACAGTAACCAGCAGTCTGGTCGGGACAGAGCCTGTGTTATTACCACCCAGTGTTGTTTTCAGGTTGTGTCTAACTACTGAACAGTGCTGTGTGTTTCATGACAAGGGCTGGTGGTGGCCTAGTGGTTAGGGAGTTGCCACTGTGATCAGAAGGTCATGGGTTTGAATCCCAGGACTGCGAGTGGCATCACTGAGGTACCCTTGAGTAAGGTACCGTCCCCACACTCTGTTCCCCGGGCTCTGTGTTCCTGGCTGCCCGCTGCTTCACGTGGTGAATGGATTAAATGCAGAGAACATTTTCGTGCTATTCACACACTGTGCGCTGTCCTATGTTCACGTATGGACACTTTACATGTGACATACCAAACAGTGTTTTTTTTCTATGATGAGTAGTAATAGTTATAGCTTTAACTTTAGAGAGCAGCTGTTTTTCAAAATCACTCAACTGACATGTTACAAGACGAAAAACGGCCGACATACCTTTTAGTGACTTAAAATGCTAACAGGTCGAAGGGTCCAGCATGGAGAGTACGTTTTGCCTAAACACTGATTCGCACATATTGAAAATATTTTAGACGAAAGATGGTTTAAACACCTGACATCAAAACAAATGGGGTAAAGATAATTTCAGGATAGCAAGTTCGTCAGCTGTTCTTTCGGTTGTGCAGGTTTTGCAAAGAAAAAAGTAGCACGATCGAAACAGTTTCTGGGGAACTAATGGTGTTGTCCAAGTTTTGAAGTGCTTTGCATTATTGTTCAAATGCTGCCAGTTACCTTGTGAAGGTGCTGACGTATAGTGGAGTTATCTCGTTCTAGAACCAGTCTCATTTCTTGACTACCCATGTACATAGCATTGGCTGTGAAATGAGAGAAAACAGAACAGAGACAGAGAAAGGAAGAGGGAGTAAAGGGGAGAGAAAAACAAGAGAGTGCATTATTACATTTCACAAACGTAACATATAATGTATACATATATACATTCTCACTAAATCCTCCCCACCCTACACACAAACACCTCTATGAACAGTTAGACAAGACTTCACCAGACGGACGGTGCGAATTACATCTGGTCCCATTTTTTGTGAACACATTATTCACAAAAACAAGCTGCACCTTGAAATGGGACGGATATACACACTCTCCCTCCCCCTATGCAAAGGGCTGCAGGCCTTTCAAAGGTGATCATTTATGACAAATTATCAGTGCAAATCTGTGCAGGAGGAGACGGCGGAGAGGAAATAAGAAAAGTCCTCTCTGGAGACACAGTAACCTAATGCCTTTGATCTTGCATTCCATTAGAGGATTCCGCCAGCAAGGACGTTTTATTAAAACCATTAGTTGAGGTACATTATTTATTTATTTTCGGCTGCTCACATGGAACTGGACTGTAGCTGCCATTTGGTCCCCTCCTCCTCCTCCTCCATCAGGAGGTCTAATACACTGCAGGGTATTTTTACTCTTTTACACACACACACACACACACACACACACACACACACACAAGCAAGCATGAGGCATGAGCTAATACACACCGCCTGACATGATGACCCTGGAAAGTGTTCAGCGAGAGCGATCCTGTTGCATGTGTAAGACCGTCCCAGGACAAACGTATGGCAAAGAGGGGTGTTCATATCCTGTACTGTCGGGACTTTCCTTTCTCAAGGAAGGGTGTGAGTGCATGCATGCACTGTACTGTGGAGTGGTCTAAGGCCACAAGCTAACGTTTTTATCTAAGCAACCAATGTGTTTCTGCTTTTGAAATTACTACTTCAAATAATTACTCTACAAGCATTGTTGCTGAAAAAGCTCAATCTCACATAGAAAATATAAGAAATATAACACGAAATTGAAGTATATTAAGTATATCCTTTTCAATGTGCAATTTATAATGTGCTATTCTTCTGGCGCATTATTACTGTTTTTGTCAATGGCTGCCACTCCATTGTGTACCTGTTTGTGTATGTTTGTGTGTGTGTGTGTGTGTACAGTGTTCTTAGATATATTTATATATCCACTCTATACTTAATACATACATATACTCAGTGTTTACATACATACATATAAGTTTACACATACATATACATTTTTTAATACACATGTCCATATTTATATTTCTAGATTGTTTGTATAGTGTACTTTTTATACTGTAATGTAGGTACAGTTTTTAAATTTTGCTGCTCTTACCTTTGTACTGTCCACTTTCTGCCATGACAATGCAAATGTCCCACTTGTAGAACTAATAAAGGTTTATCTCATCTTATCTCTTAAACTTAAGTATGTTAGTTGTTGGCACCCCCGCATTTACTACTTTGTGCAACCTCTGTTTACACAAAGCAATATGTTTCACCTTTAACGCCATATGAAACAGAGATCATATAGGTTTTCTGTGGGGTTTATGTCAGGGAACCGAGACGGCCATGTCAAAAGCCTGATTCTATTGTTATTGAACCGTTTTATCTTATGTTTATTTATTTTATTTTAACAAAATAAACACGGTTTACTACAGCTCAGAGTGCCCAAACAGTAGACTTGGGCAATTTCAGGTATGCAGCTTAAATGTGTTGGATGACAGGACAGTGAAATAAAGTCATGGACAACTTTCTGAAGACTCAGGTGGACTTAAAAGTAATGCATACATAAATAAATATGAAGTGAAATCCAAATGGGAACATACAGATGGAAACAATAGTTGCATAGATACACACTTATGGCTTTTTTATTAGGGGTTTGCATTCTTAGTTAAAGGCAAGGCAAAGTATTTTATTCATGTTTCCAGTATGAACGCAAATCAATCCACATTTACTTATTTACTAGTATATAGTAAGTAATTCACTGATTGTGTTGATGTTTACTGATGTTTAACAGAATTAAAGTAAGAAGGTTCTTCTTCTCCTCAATGGAGTTCCAGCCATGTATTAAATGTGCTCAAATCCATCACCAGCACACCTCAGTTAATTGATTAGATGCACCAGGTATTTGATGGAAACTACATGGACTAAGCTGATGATTGAGCTAACCCACTGACACAATATCAGTCTGTGATAGGGTTTACTGTACTTATTCTACAGGGAAAATAAAAGTTTACGCCTCAGATAAACAACTACACATACACTTCTTTCATGTGGGATAGGACTTTTGCACACTGAGGTACACCCGAGCATATGGTCACGTCTGTGCGTGTAAAAAAACAAAACAAAAAAAATGCCAACAAAATATTGATTGATACGTAGTCTCATCCTCAGTTGTGTACATGACACACGAAACGAGAGAGAAAGGTCAAACATCTATTTTTCATTTCACCTGCCAAAAAAAGCAAAGCAGACGGTCACTCAAACCAGACAAACAAATTTAAGTTGTAACATGTCAGAACACGGTTAATCCTTAATGGAAGAGTGCTAATGTCTGAGAGTCTAGTTAAGCATTGGACAGCACTGGAGTTTGACACAAAATGTACAATAAGTGATAAGCACTGAATAAGTCATTTATAAAACAATATGTACGTCAGTAATTGCAGGGTGACATGAGATATTTTAGGAAGTAAATGACATTGTATTCACATGAAGGGCCTAAAGTGACTAATGTGACTTTTATAATACTGATATAAAGCAACATTCCCAAGTAAGGAAACCTAAAAAGCAGAACCCTGCTTAAGAACATATATTAGTTTGAGAAATTAAAGCTCTTAAACGTCATATTTGTGATATTCATAGACTTGGTATTCATGATGATATTCATACAGTATGAGATAGAGTAGAGATGTGCAGAAATGTACTTCAGTAAAAGTAGAAGTTTCCCATCGACATTCCCAACTACAAGATTTATTTGGAAACGATGCTTCCTTACAGTTTTAAACATGGAAGAAATGTTAATTTCTTTACTTAGCATTGCTTATGGTACAAAATGCTCTTCATCACTTCAAACATACTTTACCTGCCCTTAAAGAGCACCCAAACCATTTTTCAAATAACTGTTTGCTCTTTCTTAGGGTGTGGGGCACATGGATAAATAAGGAAGTCTCCTTCTTTCTAAACATCACAGTTATTTCAAAGCTTCTTAAGATATTTAGGTTGGCTGTGGTCTGGCAAGCAAGACATGAGTGATTATTTGCCTGCTGTCATGTGTTTAAAGCCGTGTACTCTGATTGGGGAAAACACTGCATTGGTTAACAACCTAACACAATGTTTCTGACAGGCCCATCAGACGTCCAGTTTTATTATAGTGAAACAGGGTAGACTTGGATGTGGATCAGCGTCAGGCTAAATTGAGAGGAATGACTAAACCTTGTTTAGTTTGAGACAACTGCAGAGTTAGCTTGATGTCCTCGTTTTGCATTAGGTTTTCTTAGAAATAAATACTTTCAGGTTGAAGATTAAAGAAGTGTTTAGACAGGTTAGAAAGTCTGAATAATCTTTGAATGCCTCTAGGAGAGAGAAATCCTGTAGCTATTGTGGCAAAGCATGCGGCTGTTCTTGCAGAAAACCATTTCTTATTCAATCTTGATATTATTTGATGCACTCTATATATATAAACAGGGCAGAAGAGAAGAGAAGAGAAGAGAAGAGCAGATAATAACAGGGCAGAAAATAAAAGAGTGGAGAAGAGAAGAGAAGTGCAGAGAAGAGAAGAAAAGAGAACAGAAGAGAAGAGAAGAGAAGAGGAGAAGAGCAGCGAAGAGAAGAAGAGAAGAGAGCAGATGCAGAGAGGGAGCTGAGTGTGCCAGTCTTGGGGCAGTGATGTTCGAGACATCCCCTGCTCTATCTCACTTATCTCCAGGGGGTGTCTGGGCTGGAGGTTTGGCAGGACACAGCATTCCAGCCCAATTTACACATCCACACACATGTACCCAGTTAACATCAGACATAAGACGTAGAGGAGATGCGCAATGCACGCACACGCTGATTCACCCACTGAAGTCACTTCTTACATCAGAGTAGTGACAAAGCAGCAAAGGGAACCTTTAGCATATTTAAGCTGCTTTCATTAATGTAGGTACATATCCACTTATCAAACTGAGGCCTGATCAATCAGAGTCAGAGAAGTCATTACTCTTTAAAGTATGTCAAAAAAGACACTCAATAGAAAGACACCCAAAAACAGCTGCCATCTATCAAGTCAGTTTGTCTGAATGCGTGTTTCTTTCTTTAATTATTCATTGCCCAAGTCATTGGAACGGAGTCACAGAAGCATAAAAAAAAATGTAGAACTAAAATCTCAGCCAGCCGCTCCTCTGCCCGTTTCTGTATAGTCCTCTTTAGCTTGCTTACATTAAAAAAGACAGAACTTGAACAGGACGATTCTTCCTCCAGTTTAACAAGACATGTCATGATACAACAGCACAAATCAGAAGAACACAATGCAGATTCTCTCCCACCAGACAGAACTTAACGTAGGTGGGCAAGCTCTATAGTAACTCTTTTACAGCCAGACTGCTGTTTGGAGGGGGGGCAATTCCATGAAATAACAGAAACAAAGATCTTTCAATACACAGAATGTAAGCGACTTTTCCATCACCGCCTTTTAATTACAGCTGATTTGAAACTGGTGGGGCTGCACTTCTTTGCGGTTTGTGACTTCTTCTACATGACAGAGGACACCTGTGTTCAAGCTATCAAAGTGGCAGCAACACATACTTAATACAGGTTTTAGTAATAAGTGACGGTAGCTCCAATTCACCACAATGGTACTGTTGTTACAATAACTGATTATTTGTCACAGCAGAAAACTGGAGTAATGTGTTTCAAATAGGAAAATTGTGGTACCACTGCGCAAAGCCAAAGCCAAAGCCAAAGCCAAGACCATTTGAGGAATTTTGCCTCTTAGATCTCAAACAAGCCTTGCCTACGGACACAAGGTCATAAGGAGACAGAACCGCAATTTCATTCGACAGGACAAAACAATCCACAGTGTGCAAAATCAGGAATTTGCACAGTCAACTTTGATATGACAATCTAGAGTTACCTCAAACCAGCTAACATATTTCAGCCTCTGTGCCACTTTTGTTTGGATCATTTGAGTGCCCTCGGCTGTTTGTCCAATGTTATTCAACTGATGGGTTTCATCTTTCAACTGAATTTATGTGCCTGAACATTTGCTACTGTCAATAGCCTATAGGTTACAATATGCAAAGGTTTTCTAATAATGTTTTAAAAAAATCACTACTGTTCTTTAAAAAAGGCAATAATTACATAGAATCATGCACCTCAAAGAACCATGCGACTGTTTAGACTATTCTTTGCAAGGATTTTAGTGTGTAGCATTCTAAACATGGTAGTTATTATTGCCAGTTTCTGTATTACACATTGCATTGATTATTATATCTCACACATTTCTGACTAACTCTACATCTGAGTAAATCATATGTACTTTATTACTGATGATCATGTATAAATATCCAATCCATTCCATTGTCATCAACATCATCATGTATAATATCCATGAGGTCCCATTATATATATTTAAAAAAAATATGAGACCACTGCAAAAATGTTCAGTTTCTCCCAGGCTTTATCTTTTATAAGTGCAAGTATTGAACTGAACAGCTTTGCTTTAGTTTTTAAAAACTGCTGACAATATTTCTCCTACTTTGAAAATAAAAAATATTGTTCTTTAAAGCATAATTTTAAAGGAAATGACAAAACATCAAAGTAAGAGAAATGATGCAGTGTTTATGGAACTTGAATAATTAAAATAAAATAAATCTCTCTTGTTCTTAAATGAAATGGCAGTAATTACCTTTTCCATCCAACTGGTCACATTACAAGAGTTGATTATAGCAGTGTTTTTTTATACTTTTCCTCATTAAATTTGATTCAGGTGATCACTAATCAGTACCTCATAAAGCAGAATAAGGTGCTTGTGTAGGAATTTAACAGACATAGAATGGTTCTCATATTCATAGAGATCCTGATTTAAAAATAAATTGTAGTGGTCTCTTATAGTTTTATATGCTATAACATTTTATAGACAGTATTGACAATAAGTCCAAATTCCAAAGTCATGTTTGTTTCCATATTCCACTAAGGTCTCATTAAATCCTGTGGAGCAATGGATTTGGGCTTTGCAGCAGAAGCTCCTGTTTCCTGTTGTGTAACTGCTACTGTGTGAAATTACACAGAATGGAGATGATGCCCCATAGGGTGTTTCTCCAGTATTGTACTCAACATTGCTTAGGGACTCAGCTCTTTTTGCAGCATTATGCAAACTTATAAAAACAAATATAAAATAATAATAATAATAATAATAATAACTGGACGACTTCTGTTAAGAGTCCTGTTATAGATTTTCCGCTGTTTACTATCTGACACACACCCACTGATTAGGCTGTCCTATTCAGGCAGTCATATATCTAGGATTTGCAGACATGGTCCCATCCACTGTAAGTCAAGTGTCTGGTTGATTGTACTGTCACCTCGTAATAATGTTGGTGGTTAATCTGACACATTAGGGCATCAGCACTTGGCCTAAAAGACTTGTATTGAACTAGTGGGGGATTTGAAACAAGTATGAAAAGTACTGGGAGAGCTTTAACAAAATAGCATTCCCGCTCATTGCCATAGAGATTTTATCACTATATTCTATTAGAATGTTGTTATTCTAATATCTGTGATGAACAGAATTAAAGAGAATTGACAAAATAATTCTAAATTGATTGACATGTTCCTTTCCTGAGGCTGGTAGGAAGTTTACGTGCGTGGCCAGTGGGGTTAGGCCCATGTTTCGCTCTGACAGAGAAACAACGGTCTAGCAGCGGCACTCTGGTTTCGCACTCTCATGAGGGAGCCAAGTCGGGGTCCTGACCACCATACTGACCCCAGAAAGGGGTCAACTGGGAGGGCAAAAAACACATCCAACTCTATCATATCAAATCGCTTATTGTTTGAAAAAACCCGAGGACAAAACATGACAGAAACTGCTGGAAATATGAATTCCTTAGACGCAATGTCACGAAAAAAGCAGAATACAAATCCTGTCGAGATAACGTGCACTGTAGGCTAGAGCCCAGTGGCACTGGGGCACACTGGAGTCAGTTCAATGGTTCTGCTCCCTAAGGACCATCTAGGGAGAACTGCCTCATTAGTTTATATACAGTCCTACATGCTGACAATGGATCTGTGCTGTATGTATGTTTCTCATACAGTTAACATGAGAGCATCAACATTCTCCATTTCAAGGAAAGGGATTTCCGAACAAATAAATCCTTAAAAATACCCAGGAAGCTCCATCTAATCGCAACATGCTTTCTTAATTAAGTCTGTCAACTCACCATTAATTATGTGTGTAATGCAAGACAGAGAGCGAGAGCAGCTAGACGAAGGCCAGCGGTACAAAAGGCACCCACCCACCCAGAGTCTTTTCAAAAGACAACAAGACATTAAAATATGAAAACAAAACATATGAAAACATTTGTTTGTATTTTCAGAGGCCAAAACAAAAAAAAAATTAAAATAAGAGTGGGGGAAAAATGAAAGCTTGAAACATCTTGAACATTTTGTTTAACTGAAAAAAGAAAAAAGAAAGGTTGGGAAAAAAAAAAATGAAATCTCAAATGACAATAGATGGAAAGTGCTAAATGATTAAAAGCATGCTTATGAGTGCAGTTGGGGGTGAAGATCTAAGTCTCAGTATGGAGAAAGTGAGAGAGAGAAAGAGAGGAGAAAAAGAGAGAGAGAGAGAGAGAGAGAGAGAGAGAGAGGAGAAAGAGAGAGAGAGAGAGAGGAGAAAGAGAGAGAGAGGAGAAAGAGAGAGAGAGAGAGAGAGGAGAGAGAGAGAGAGAGAGAGAGAGAGAGAGAGAGAGAGAGGAGAAAGAAGAGAGAGGGAGATTAAGAACATTGAGATCTGAGCTCACTCTAACTCTTCTAGAATCTACTGAGGCCTCTTTGGCAGAGAGTCTGTAGCCATCACAGCATCAATCATCCACCTCCCAGGACAGACAGGGAAAACACTCTGCCTTCCACCTAGAGAGACAGAAAGAGCAGAGCAGGTCTGCTCCCCACGGAGGAGAGGACTCTTAATTACTCCTACTCACAACACTTCATCTGCACCATTACCCAGCAAACGGAAAGCCGTGGAGATTAGATAAGAGTTCTAATAAATACATTCTATTCAGTGCACTGGGAAAAACCGCTGACTTGGCTGCCACTCAAATGTTGATTTCATTTATGTGGACTGTCACAAATATCGTCTTCTCATGTGTTAATTTATCTCTTACCAGAGGATGAAATAGAGGAGTGTGCCTCTGAAAAGCTGATAAGAGGTTGGAGCGTTAATACCTCTATTAGACTTTACAACCATCACCTCGCTGTTGACCACACACACACACACACACACACACACACACACACTCAAACACCATGGACCGACAAGTGAAAGTTTCTCTTGTGTGCAATATTTCTGGCGCTAACATATGTAATAAACATAATGCTATACATTTTTTTAATCGCTTAACTTTAACTTTTGTTTGGGGGGGGGCAAGTGATTAAAGAAATTAACTGAATTAATTAATTCAATTAATTTTTTTAATCACTTGAAACGTCGTATGACGAGACTGAAACGTCGTATGTCGAGACTGTCATAGCCCAAGGACTCCCCATAGCTGAACATTTCTTCTTTGGAAAACATTGTTTTTGACTGATGTTGAAATGACATCTTAAGCCTTCATCACAAACAGTGGTATAAAAAAACGAATACAACTCTCCACCATTGCAGTTATTCTAAAAAATGTCCTTATAAGCAACCAGGACCACAGACGAAATGTGCAAGGGAATCTTCTTCTACTTTAGGCTGCTCCCGATTAGGGTTCGCCACAAGATCAGCAGTCTCCATTTCCTTTTATCTTCTGCATCTTCCTCTCTCACACCAAATGCCTGCATGTCCTCCCTCACCACATCCATAAACCTCCTCCTAGACCTTCCTCTTCTCCTCTTCCCTGCAGCTCCATCCTCAGACTCCTCCTACCAACACACTCAGAGTCTCTCCTCAGCATCCTTCTCCCAACACACTCAGAGTCTCTCCTCAGCATCCTTCTCCCAAC
>JBBPCX010000001.1:43515115-43529998 GCA_037974365.1 Hydrocynus forskahlii
GTCTCTCCTCAGCATCCTTCTCCCAACACACTCAGAGTCTCTCCTCAGCATCCTTCTCCCAACACACTCAGTCTCTCTCACCAACACATGTCTAAACCAACGTCTCTCTGACTTTTCCTCCAAAAGGTCCAACATGAGTTGTTCCTCTTTTAAACTCATTCCTGATCCTGTCCATCCTTGTCACTTCCAATGCAGAAAATAAAATGTGCAACAGCTTAAATCTTTGCTAATAAAGGAGATTACAACAGGTATCCAAGACTTAGGCACTTATTGAGGAGGCTCAAGTTTTTAACATTTTATTTATTTATTTTTTACTGATTTTGCAATGACAACTTGAGCATTTATCTCAGTTAGCAAAAATGTTACCAACTTACCGACACAGTCCACATCAATCAAGCTGAGAATGGCAGAAATGGAGCTGGTGTCCAAAGAGTACAGGTTCCTCAGGGCCAGCTGAATCAAGCCGGCCTTCAGCCTTTCGGGCAGTAGTGAGAGAAGAAAAATGGGAAGGTAGGCAGCATAGCGAAGCCTGCAAAGTACTGGGGTCATGACCTTGCCCTGAGGAGTACATGCCATGCGCTCAATCGTTGGGAACAACATCACAGACTTCACCACCTGAAAATGGAGGGAGAGGGACAGTGTGTTCATGCCAGGCTGTTACTCAATATCTAAATTTAGGCTAGCTTCAAGTCAGCCTAACATGACTGAACAATATCGTTCCAAAGAATTACTTTTGTTGTATTATTCAATAATAACATACAGAAATAAATACTAAACAATCACAGGGTATTTTTACATATATTACTTAATAATATGTCTAGGCTTTATAATATCAAATGATAAACAGTACAGTGCAATTATCTAGTGCTTTAATCACTTTCAAACAGAATGCATTCAGATTATTACCTTTCATTATTAGTATTATCATTATTATTTTTATTAATATTATTATTATTATTATTAGTAGTAGTAGTAGTAGTAGTAGTAGTAGTATTTACTTCATTCTCTATGTTATACAGATTACAGTGTATAATTTTATGTTGAAACCATCTCCAGCTCTGTAATCTGTAGGAGTAGAAAGTACTAGGATCATAATGCAATCCTTTCATACAAGTCTCTGAAACTAAATATGTTTCATATAATTGTCAATGGAAATGCCAAACTTTAGAATGGTACTGTAGCTCAGAAAGCGTAACTGATTCAAAATTAGACTGTACTCTGTTCTTCACTCCCAGTACAAAAGGTTCTTACCAATGCTTAATGCTTTCCTTTATTCCAGAACATCTGATTTATCTCAGAGTGGAGCTCACAAGTCAGCTGAAAAGCTGATTTAGGTTTCTGATAGCATGAAACACTGCAGAGCTGTGCTTCTCAAAAAGTAGCAATGAAGAGCACATCTATAATCTAAATAAAACATCTTCATAAGCACTGCTACCAACGATGCCTTTTCACTTAATATAAGGTTCAGGCTAAGCACAATATAAAAAAACAGATGGATAGGAATGGATGGGGGGAGAGAAAGAGAGAGAGAGAGAGATGCTGACAGAGAGAGAGAAAGGGATAAAGAAAGAGAGAGAGAGGGAGAGAGAGAGACAGAAATAGAGTGGGGAAAGAGAGATAAAAAAGAGATGGGGGATGGAGGGAGAGAGAGAGGGAGACAGAAATATAGAGAAAGAGAAATAAAGAGAAATAGAGAGAGAGACAGACAGAGACAGAGAGACAGAGAATGAGGGAGAAAAAGTGAGACAGAGAGAGACAGAGAGAGAACTAGAGAGACAGAGACAGACAGAAAGACAGAGTGAAGGAGAAAAAGATAGAGAGAAATTGAGAGAGGGGGGGAGAGAGAAATAAAGAGAAAGAGAGATAAAGAGAAATAAAGAGGAAGAGAGACAGAGAGAGAGAAATAGACAGACAGACAGAGAGACAGACAGAGAGAGAGAGAGAGAAAGATAGACAGAGAAAAATGGAGAGAGAGAGAGGGGGAGAGAAATAAAGAGAGAGACAAAGAGAAATAAAGAGAAAGAGAGAGACAGAGAGAGAGAGAGGGGGAGAGAAATAAAGAGAAAAAGAGAGAGAGAGAGAGAGAGAGAGAGAGAGGGGGGAGAGAAATAAAGAGAAAGAGAGATAAAGAGAAATAAAGAGAAATAGTGAGCAACAGAGAGAGAGAGAGAAATAGAGAGACAGACAGACAGAAAGACAGAGAGAGGGAGAAAGAGAGATAAATGGAGAGAGAGGGGGGGAGAAATAAAGAGAGAGATAAAGGGAAATAGTGAGAGACAGAGAGAGAGAGAAATAGAGAGATAGGCAGACAGACAAAGACACAGAGTGAGGGAGAAAGAGAAAGGGAGAGAGAAATAAAGAGAAAGAGAGATAAAGAGAAATAGAGAGAGGCAGAGAGAGAGAGAGAAAGAGAGACAGAGACAGACAGAGAGACAGAGAGTGAGAGAGAAAAAGACAGACAGAGAGAAATGGAGAGAGAGAGAGAGAGAGAGAGAGACTTCCAGAAACAGGAAGCACCTGCCTCTGTTTGGCCATTGACTAGAAGGCAGCTCAACTCATTCAGTGAGCAAGACAAAGTGAATGCGCTTTGTCTGACTCTGTGAGGCTTTGCAGTCGGGGCCAAGTATTTTTCAATGAAACTAAACAGTGCAATATCTTCCATTCCCTTGTGTAAAATACATGATAGCCAACAAAATAGATTGTCTGCAGCGCCAACTGCAATTTATTCATTTTCAAACCAACTCAACTCCATATCCTCAAAGTACTGCACGACTTGCCTGAAATGGTATTGGTTTTGACTTACAGCACGCGTTTTACTGACTTGGCGATGCAAACACTAGCAGAGACCAACATGCTGCAAACATTTATTACGGTTTTGCAAAATGTAGTAAAAGTGTTGATCTAGGATATGTTCCCACTGTCTCGCGTAACTGTCCACTGGGACATTAAAAAAACAAACAAACAAAAAAAAGCACCGATCAAGGTCAGAATTCTTCTTACACGTCCACTTAATTTGAGTATGATGTCTCGCCTACAAAATGCTTTGTGCTATTTTCAAATGAGAAGCAACTGAACTCACAGATGAGTACAGCACAGCAACAAATGGATGGAAAGAAATTATGTGTTGGCATTCATTTGTTGGGTGTTCTAATGAAAAGTGTTTGGGGAAAAAAAAAGCATGCAATATACTTTGTATAAACAAAAAAAACACCCCACATTATTAAATCCACCTACTACTGCATCAAGCAGCTGCTGTTCACATAGAAGATGAATTGCTGGATATGGTGGCCTTTGAGAGTTTGGCTGAATATGAGCTAACACTGAAAAAATGCTTTCACTGGAGGTAGCGACTACCTTTCAAACGCAAAATTTTCATTATGCATTAGTGGGGTGGATTTATTTGTCTTAGCTGGGCCATCCCTCAAGCTCCATACTGACTTACACTGCTGTGAAAAAGTATTTGCCCCCTTTCTGATTTCTTATTTTTCTGCATGTTTGTCACACTTAAATGTTTCAGATTATCAAACTAATTTAGATACTAGACAAAGATAACCCAAGTAAACCCAAAATGCAGTTTTTAAGTGATGATTTTATTTATTAAGGAAAAAACTGTCCAAACCTACATGGCCCTATGTGAAAAGGTAATTGCCCCCTTGGAAAATTACAAAGTAACTTTGGTGAATCACATTGTTTGGAAAACTGAGTGCAATTTCACTAGCCACACCCAGGCCTGATTACTGCCAGACCTGCTGAACCATGAGATCACTTAAAAAGTAGGTTAAAAGATCCCAGAAAAGGAAGACATCATGCCCCGATCTAAAGAAATTCAGGAACAGATGAGAAACAAAACAATTGACATCTATCTATCTGGAAAAGGTTCCAAATAATTTCTAAAGCTTTGAGACTCCAGTGAACCATGGTGAGAGCCAGTATTCACAAATGGAGAAAACATGGAGGAGTGGTGAACCTTCCTAGAAGTGGCCGGCCTACAAAGAGCGACGACTCATCCAAGAGGTCACAAAAGAACCCAGAACAACATCTAAAGAACTGCAGGCCTCACTTACCTAAGTTAAGGTCAGTGTTCATGACTCAACCATAAGAGAGAGCCTGGGTGAAAATGGCATGCATGGCAAGTTCCAAGGCGAAAACCACTGCTGACCAAAACGAACACAAAGGCTCGTCTCACTTTTGCCAAAAAACATCTTGATGATCCCCATTTCTTTTAGGTCAATATTCTGTGGACTGATAAAACAAAAGTTAAATCTTTGAGAGGTGTGTGTCCTGTTACATCTGACGTAAAAGTCACACAGTATTTCAGAAAAAGAACACCATGCCGTCAGTAAAACATGGTGGTGGTAGTGTGATGGTCTGGGGCTGTTTTGCTGCTTCAGGACAACTTGCTGTGATTGATGGAACCATGAATTCTGCTCTCTACAAAAAAATCCTGAAGGAGAATGTGTGGCCATCAGTTTGTGACCTCAAGCTGAAGTGCACTTGGGTTCTGCAGCAGGACAATGATCCAAAACACACCAGCAAGTCCACCTCTGAATGGCTTAAAAAAACAAAACAAAGGTTTTGGAGTGACCTAGTCCAAGTCCGGACTTGAATCCAATTGAGATGCTGAGGCATGACCTTAAACAGGTGGTTCATTCTCGGAAACCCTCCAATATGGCTGAATTAAAACAATTCTGCAAAGAAGAGTTGGCCAAAATGCCTCCACAGCGATGTGAAAGACTCACGCACAACCACTTATTAGGTTTAGGGGGCAATTACTTTTTCACATAGGGCCATGCAGATTTGGATGTTTTTTCCTTAATAAATAAAATCATCACTTAAAAACTGCATTTTGTGTTTACTTCGGCTATCTTTGTCTAATATTTAAATTAGTTCGATAACCTGAAACATTTAAGTGTGACAAACATGCAAAAAAATAAGAAATCAGAAAGGGGGCAAATACTTTTTCACAGCACTGTATGTAAGATTATGTATGGGGCTATATATATGTTTACACTTTGCTCTGGTGCATCCTCAATGTATCTTGGATGCACTGGTCAAATGGCAGTGCCATATCTTGGATGCACTGTTCACTACGGCAGTGCCATGTTGAAATCATGGCAATGCTAATCCATGAGGACTGTATAATAAAGTGAAGCGGCCCCTTATAGTCACACGTGAACACACCACAGCACAGCACAGCCCACAGTGTGAACAATGTGAAATTCTTTCTCTGTGGCATCTTCAATGCATGACATAAAGCGCTAGGTGTTCTTGCGTTTTTGTTTTGCTTTTCTTTGTTTGTATTCATGTGAAATGTCAAAAGGGCCAACAGAAATAGTCCAAAATTAATAATAAAAATCGTAATGCATTAACTTACACTGAAAGTTAAGAATGTTTCCTTCCCAACATGTTTTTCCATACTTACTCAGTAATGTTCCTTTTAAAATTTCAACAAAAACAGTATTACACTGTTTAGCTTTCAACAGTCTGATGTAATTTATGGGGGTGAGAATATAAGCCTAGATTGGGAATAATATGAGAATGACAGAGTATGAGAGAGAGAGAAAAAGAGAGATGTGTGTGTGTGTGTGTGTGTGTGTGTGTGTGTGTGTGAGTGTATGTGTGGAACAGGTGATCTTTGATGTGTAAAGTAGTGGTTTTGATGAGAAGCAGCTCCTCTTCCTGCAGGTCACAGGAATGTGCAGGAGAACACAAAGGAATCTGACAGATCTCTAGGAGGGGCTCTTAATCAGCCAGACAGACAGGCAGTCTCTATCTCTCTGACACACACACACACACACACACACACACACACACACACAGTCATACAGGGTTCTAGTTCTAGTCTAATGTCAGTCAAAAGCACCACTGAATCTTTTGCAGCAGCATCTGGAGCAGTGAAGGTAAAATAAAAAAAATAAAAAAGTTTAGATGTCACTGGCTGATTTTCACTGACCTGAGGGATGAATGTGACAGTGCAGGAATGTTAATGGTGTACAGATCTACTTCAGTGCTGGCTTGACGCTCCGTACTTTGATCTGGGCCATACCTCACTACCTGCACATTTCAGCGGTCAGTCTGTCTAGTACACACACAAGCTTACAGCTCCTACAGATGTAGACGAAAATATGCTTGAATGCTACAGAATAATGCTAAAAGCTCTCTGAGAGTATGAGTAAAACCGAGTGTTTTTTGTTTTACCCTGTAACACTCTAATTTAGTCAAAAATACCTACAAAGATTGAACTGATTCTTTGGGTATTTGTTGCATGTTTTTTGTAGTACTGGATGGAATATTATCAAAATCGGTGAATATTACAGTCATCTCATAGTGTACATTTTATGCGTGATGCTGAGTTTTCTGAACGCTGATCCTTGTCTCACCCTCATCAGCAAAATGTAATCCTCAAGTGATTATGTAATGAAGGGCTGCTCTATTTGGACATTTCAAAGCATGACTAAAATTTTGGCGATCTTTCCATTCAAGTGAGCATTTCTGAGGTCAGGCAGTGATGTCGAACAAGAAGACCTGGCTCGCAACTGACGTTCCAATTCAACCTAGACGTGTTCGGCTAAGGATAAGGCCAGGTCTCTGTGCAGGACACTGGCGTTCCTATCCGACAAATTATGTCTATATGGATCTTCCTCTGCTCATGCTGGAACAGGAAAGGGTCTTCCCTAAACTGTTACCACAAAGTTGAAAGCATATGGTCTAAAATGTCCGTGTGCTGTAGCATTAATATGATCCTTCACTGAAACTAAGGGACCTATCACAAACTCTGAAGAAACTGCCCTAGACCACAATCCTCCAACTGAACATTATTGACAGTACTATGCTCTCCCATAGGTAGTGTTCTCCTAACATCTGCCAAACCCAGATTTGTTCATCAAACTGCCAGATAGAGAAGTGTGATTCATCCTTCCAGCGCTTCAGCACTCAACAGCCCCACTCTAAGAGTTCGCATAGTCTGCTACTATGTGAGCTGCTGTTGCTCATGGATGCTTTAATTTCACAGTAACACCTTTCACAGCTGACAGAAGAAGATCGTCCATGGCGGAAATTTCACAACGATATGGCACCCTCTGACAGTACCATGTTTAAAGTCACCTGAACTCAATAATTAGGAAGGGTATCCACATACTTTTGGCCATACAGTGTATTAATTTCTAAATAGGCTGGTAAGCCTTTAATGAATTTATAAGCTCCTTATGGTGATACAGGTTTGTTGTGACAGAAGCTATTAATTATTTAATGGTGTCTTTAACAAAAACGTTTAAAAAAATGAATATGGATATTGCCCAGAGCATTACACTGCCCCCACCAGCCTGCCTTCGTGTTTTCTCTTCTCCAGGTAAGAGACACGTATGGACCTGGTTGTCCACATGAACTAAAAGAAAACGAGCTTCATCTGACCAGACCACCTATTTCCAGTGGCCTATGGTCCTGTTCTGATGCTCCTTTTGGTGATGGACAGGGGTCAGCTTGGGCACTCTGACTGGTCTACAAAAAGCTGCAAACACTTTATGTACTCACTTCTTTCCATCATAAGAAGCACGAACAATTTGTGCAACAGTAGCTCTTCTGTGGGACCTGACCTGATGGGCTAGGTGTTACTCCCAAAGTGCATGAATTAGTCTTGGGCAGTGGGTCTAACCACTGCACACAAGACCTGACATTGTCCCCTTAATAGTAGAAACTTCAGCGACATTCAAAGTATTCCTATAAACTGTCTAAACCTGACTGCATTTTCCTTCCGGAAAAGATCGTCACAATTCAATCAAATTCTGATGAATAAGATTCAGCTCCATTTATGATTTTTTCCACCTGTTTCATTTGAAAATATGCCACGTTAAGGAAGAAAAATCCAGTTTGATGACCAAATCTGGTTGACTTTAAGAAAGAATGCATAATCATTGAGACGTATATTGTTTCCACAAAATGGCTCAGGAAGTTTGCATGTGCAGTTTATGGCACATACTCTTTTTGACTAGGCCTTTAAATATTCATCTGACCAATTTACCCAATTAACATAATCAGACTACACACTCACAAACACCGCCAAACAAGCTAAAATCAGCATTGCGGGAGCAAGTAGGGCACAGAGCAGTTTGAGAGTCTGATCACTCTTACTCTCAAATGTGCTAAAGGCCTGGCCGGGCTGCAGTGTGTTAAGGGAAATTAAGCATACGGGTTTTTAAAAGCTGGAGTGTTTTGGGGCAGTAATGCGAGCCATGCGCTATATGCTGTAATGTTTATGCTTGCATTTGGCACAAGCTTTGACTGTAATGATGTTTTATTTGACTGAGTTATGAAGAAAAGCCAATACTTGTGGACATCACCCCTGCCTGCCTGACCCCTAACTCCCTCAACTGAGGCCCACCCAATGTGTAGTGGTACAGACAGGCTCAGACACACACACACACACACACACACACACACTCACACACTCACACACTCACACACTCACACACTCACACACACACTTACTTTTGTGTCAGATAGCTTTTGTGGATGTGCCATCATTTCACTAAGGAGAATGACAGGACTTGTCAAGAGCTCCTCCCTTTGAAGCTCGGAAAGATGTTCCAGATAATGACTCTATTTAAACATCTGAAATAGTCATTCAGATCACCCAGTCTTTTGTTTAACAAATACTTCATTCCACCAATTGTTCAAGGCGCCTTCAACATCAGCTGTTTTTTCCAAATCAACACCAAGATTTCTCTGGTGCCATAAATTGCTGCTGGCAACAAAGTGACGATCTTCAGTTTCAACTAGTAAATCATGTATGGCTCTAAGCTCTTTTAGATAAAGGTACAATTGTGCTTCAGTATAAAATCAAAGAAGTGATCATGCTTTTACTGGCCCAACACCCCACCTGCAGTGTAAAACGACAAATGACTTAAAATGACTGGTGTCAAATAAACTAATAATTTGACTGATCAGTCAAAAGTGTATCTATTTCACAACAGGATTTGCAATGCGAGTTCATATGCAATACATGTGTCTGTAACCAAGCATGCTTTTAATCAGTTCGATGCAAATCACTGAGGTCTAACATAAATATATAGTTTGTGCACTTATAAATAAAAAAAACACAAAAAACAAATATGCATACGTTAAAGGAAAAAAGTGAGCACATTAAAGGGCCAAATTCTTGTACTTTATGGTATTTTTTAAATCAATGAATAATGTTTTTGTGTTTTTATGAACTAAAAGTCATTACTGACTTGCATTACTGACTATTTTCTAACATCACTCTAAGCTTCATCATTAAACTAGCCTTTCTTGCTATTGTCCGTTTCAGATCAACAGACTGCCCTGCATTGCACCTTGCTGTAAAAGCAGTCAGGGAAACGAACAGAACAGACAGCTGGGCTGAAATTCCCGGACTGAATTCCGCGAGTACGTCAGAAGAAAATGACTTTAGGTACTTCTTTCAGATGTCTGTTTCTTTTGGAAAGCTGTAATGACACATTTACTTCCCCAAAGCCAACAATTTGATCTTTCACTCCAACAACTCTGCTACAGATCAGATGGTCTGTAGTAGCTACACTCTTTGTCACTTCAAAGTGAATGGACATGCCAAAGTGCTGTATGCAAAATGTAAGATTGTTTATGAACGTGATCATGGTTGTGACATCACAAGGATTCTGAATTCACACAGTAATCTGTGGAGTAGCCTGTTGCTTCTTGTTGTATATTCTCTTACCAAGTTTAATATCTACCATTACGCAAAGGACTATGTACATTATTTTGCTTTGATGTGTAACAGTCTACCACAGGCAATATACCACAGTCTACCACGTGTAATGTTCTTGTTGGGTGCAAAAAAATTATCATTATGTGCAATTTCCTCTGTGCAGTTGTCTTACTATGTGCAATGTCATGACGTTTTTCTAAATGGGTGCTGAATCTCTTCATAATGTGCAATCTCACTACTCATGTCAATATTACTTTTATACTACTGATCTCTACTATGTGCAATAATGTGCTGCTAACTACCATCTGTGCCATTAGATTTCACTTAACTGTAAGTTACTTATCTATAGTATTTATACACAGCATTTTGGTATATAGCATAGTGTATTTTCCCTACAGATTTTTTATTTAGATTTTATTTAGACTTCATATCATATTGCTCTTGTCTCTGTGTGTCTGTGCAGCCATTCCATAAGCAATTTCCTCCGAGATCAATAAAGTGTTCTGATTCTGAATCCAAGACAGGCTTATTTTGCAGGTATTTTATATATAAGGCCTGTTTAAACTAGAAAGTGAATGGCCATTGTTAAACGTGAAGAAAGTTTACGGGACAGAGATTAGGCCTAGTTCTGCAATGCATTTCTCATTTCTCATCTCTCATTTTTTATTTTCACTTTTCTGCTTACCTTAAGCATTCAGAAACGTCAACATAAAAATAGTTACCAGAGAAGAAAACACTGAATTAATCCTCAGTAATGTCTGCATAAAAACGATCGAGAATGGCATCGGAAGACATTAACAAAAAGAGTAAGAGAAACAATATAAATGAAGATGAAAATGAATTGCATTAAGTTAAGAAACTGAATGAACATCTCAGTCTGTGGCTCTTGAATGGGATAATCTGTCATTGCTGACAGTGAGGACAGAATGGCCACTAAAGTCAGGGACATGGAACACATTTCTCATGCCGTTTCCTCTATTGGCACAGTCTCAGGCAGAAGTAGGGGCCAGAAAAAGGCCAACTGAACTTAGTGTGGCCCACTGTCACTGAGGCACGTCTGCAGTGCTTTTTTAGATTGTTCATTAGACAGTCTAGATTGTTCATGTAGTCTAAACATTCACCTCAGAATGAGCAGAACCCCCAACACACGTTATTTTCAACTGAACTGCTGGAGCAGGCTGTGCTGAAGTTGCGCAACTCTGGCACACATGTGCAGCAGGCCCAGAAGATCTTCATCCTGTTGAGTAGCCCTGATTGGCTGATATCTGAACTAAGGCACATTTGTAGGAAAAGTATTAGACAATGAAAGAATAAATAATAATAATCATCAGAACTGGCCCATTTGTGTGAAGTATGGAGACAGCTACTTTTGTAAAAAATAAAAAAAGAAACAATAATAATAATAATAATAAAAACATGTGATTAAGACAGTAATGTGTTAATTAATATGCAATAAAGCGGCTTGAATTAAACCGTGCAGTAATTATGTGTAACTGATTCTTAATTTGTTTTGGTCTCACTGATTATCTGGCAATTTCACTGGGATGCCCCTAATCACATCCACCTGAATCTTACACTCAAATACAGCTTGATAAACTTTCGGCTTGACTGAGCACAGGCCTAGACTGAATCAGGTGTATGAAACGTGGAGTTGGCAAATAATTAAAAACTGGATGGACTGGCATAAACAAACACTAGTCTTCACCGTCCAATACTTCAGAGTAAGACAACATAACAACATAACTGTCAACCACTGACAATATAACTGTCAACCAAAAATCTTTGGTTAAATGAGATGTTCAAGGCTATTTCAGAGCAATCTGTCACTGTAGTCTGTCAAAATGGCTGTGTGTGATGACCACTACAGAACATCATTTAACTTTTTGTCGACAATATAAATATAGAGGTGTTGCCAGTAAAAATGAAATATAAACATACTGACACGTTCAATAACTGGCAACTTAGTAACCTAGTCAACTATGTAGCCGAAAAAAACTCTTTGCTTGCTTGTATACTTTTGACCTTTAGTGTGTCTTACTGACCACTTCTCCATTCTAAAGACCAAACTTATCATCCATTGGGGCGGCTGGTGGCCTAGTGGATCAGAGGGTTGTGGGTTTGAATTCCTAGTGGATCAGGAGGGTTGTGGGTTTGAATTCCAGGACTCTTAGTGGCACCACTGAGGTACCCTT
The DNA here is from genome assembly GCA_037974365.1 of Hydrocynus forskahlii. Classification (NCBI taxonomy): domain Eukaryota; kingdom Metazoa; phylum Chordata; class Actinopteri; order Characiformes; family Alestidae; genus Hydrocynus; species Hydrocynus forskahlii. Next base: position 43,527,008 of record JBBPCX010000001.1, read on the forward strand.
GAGAAAGGTGCCGTCCCCACACACTGCTGCCCGGGCGCCCCTCGTTGGCTACACTTGGTGAATGGATTAAATGCAGAGAAAGAATTTCACATAGTTCACTCTGTGTGCTGTGCTCTGGTGTGTTCACACATGACTATAAAGGGGCCGCGGTGCTTTACTTACTTAAGAGAGTAACTTGGAGTGACTGGCACGATTCTGGTTACGAGTTGAATTCTACCAGCTTTCCCAGATAGAAGAGTTGAGCAAACCCTGCCATCGCCTCACCAGGGCCCTTTCCTCCAACCAAAATAGCTGGGGCCCAAAGCAACAGAAGTTTCTGATTATCACACATCATACATAATCACCATGCTGGCTTCTTGGCAGCCTGCAATCTGTAGCAGTAAAGGAAATCTTTTTCCTTTTTTGTGTATTTTTTGCTGCCTGAGACATGGCATGTCTTGAGTACATAATAGTCTAGCAACAGTCTGTCCAGGAACATACCAAAACATGGTCCACTCTTCATCTTGAAGTTAACAGATGGACTACAAACGCAAACCATAAAATTAAAAAGGCCCGAGTCTGAAAGACATGCAGTCAGTCTGATGTACGGCTAGGGCCGATGTACCACATGATCATAAAGAGCAATGTAAATTATATCAGGTGCTTAAAGAATGAAGATGTCTGCCTGTAAAGCTTTGGGTTATAGAAGGTTAGCAGGAATTTCATTTGGGTTCTTACAATTTAGTCCACCATTTGAGGGAGGTTTGGGTGTATCTTTTCAGGGCTCTACAGTGAAACTTAACTTTTCTTTCAGGGAAAAATGAGGGACCAATACAGATGGGAAGAAAAAAGGAGAGGGAGGGGAAGAAAGAGGGAGAAACCCACCGGAGAGCAAAATCATGAAAATAAAAATGATGAAGAACACATCTTAGTAGCAGGAAAACCCCTGAGGGAGAAAGAAAATCAAGGTTCTTTTCCACGTTATTTAATCTCCTGACCTTTTGCACAGCAGGCACAGGGGAAAAGAACTGTCTTATTATCCTGTTCGGCATCTTGGGGAACTTCAAAACTGTATTGCTGTGTTGCGCTGAACGGTCGAACCATGCCAGACTCACATATCACTATGGTGGTCTACAGAGATTCTAGTGACAGCGCTGAGGAACTCAAGCAGCGTAAGTCATTATTTACACATTTTAATATAAAGAAGCATCGAGAACCAGCAGACAACAGCCTATGAACATATCAGTGAGTCACACAGAGAGCAATTTATTACTCAATCTTGAACTTGTTCTGGTTCATTCTTCTGCATCTTTGAAATTCCAAGGAAAGAGTCAGAATCCTCGTAATCTGGGTAAATATAGGCTGTCTCAGGTGACTTAGTCTTCATTGGTCAGGTTGTAAATAAGTAGTAATTCATACTTGGCTGACATGTAGAAACAAAGGTAAAAATTGAAAGGAAAATGAAACTAAGGCATGACCTAAAATCTGCATTTTATAGTAACAGTACAGCAAAAAAAAATATCCATAAGTTTTCCATTATCCAATATGTAGCTGCTCAGCCAAGACATGTTATCAGGGAGCTCCTAAGGCTAATGCAGCTACCTTGAATATGATTCCAGTGCAACATCAAGTGCTGATGTGCAATAATATATGTATATATGGTGCAACATTTTCACTCTGGTAGACTAAGATTCACATCCCACTCACATTGCTGTACACCACTATACTGTCTATTTATTGTAGTGTTCTGTCATACCCATAGTGCAATACTCATCATTCCAGAATGTTTACATGATGTCCACACTTGTCTATTCGCTACTGTCTGTTGTAACCTGCACTCTGTTGAATGTTGTATGTTGCTGTATGTTGCACCGTGGTCCGTGGAGAAATGTTTCTGCATCTCACTATGTATGTGTTCACAGCTGCTGCTGACAATAAAGTAACCTTGAAGCCAGAATATTCCTTCGAATTTTGTCCAGCGACAACCTGATGCAGTTTGGGGCCAATGTGTTTGGTGCATGGTTTGCACAGTGCTAACCAACTGATAAAAGCTTCCATTGCTTTCATTATATTAGACTCACAGCCTCAGTGTAAAATTAAATAAGTAAACTGAGACCACCAAACATGTGTTGACTTATTAAGCATATCTGGGATAAAAGAAAAGTTTTGCCAAACTACTCCTTGGCTTGGACTATTACTAGTGCATTATGGTGCGCGCGCACACACACACACACACACACACACACACACACACATTCTTTTACCTTTAAGTCTGGTTCTCGCTTCATAATCTCCAGGATGATGTAGCAGCCAATAGAATGACCAACCAGGACCAGGTGTGTGTCTCGGGGCACATGGTCTGAGAGAAATCCCAATTTGTGCTCGATCTGACCATTCAGGCCAAACGCATCTTCCACCTCGATCACTGACGCATCTGAAAAGTACAAAAATGGGGAAAATGGAATAAGCTGCAAGCATTCATGCCAGTGTGTATCACTACCATTATCAACAGTAAATATGACAATATTAGTGCGTTCCTGATCACAGCTCTCTGATTACAGCAGGAATTGTGTACTAGGAAAAAAGAAAGAAAGAAAGAAAAGAATGATCCGAAAGGCACTTTAATCTGGCAGGTTTTTCATGTGAGAAGTTTTCTTTCAACATCTTGATCTTGTTCTTCATTATTTCTTTGGAGAGGTAAAATTACACCCTATTGAACGATTCCGGTAACTTGAGATACTGAACAATGCTTGGCAGGCTTCGAGATTAGCTTCATCCAAGGAGCACTGAACGAAGCAGAGTCAACTTGAGAAAGACACGCTGCGGGACTGTGGATGAGTGCAGGAGGAGAGAGAAAGAAAGAGAAAGGGAGAGAGAGAGAGGGAGAGAGGGGAAGAGGGAGTGAGAGAGAGAGAGAGAGAGAGAGAGAGAGAGAGAGAGAGAGAGAGAGAGAAAGAGAGAGAGGGAAACGAGAAGGAAGGAAGTGGGAGCACATCAGGGCAGAGCTACACT
>JBBPCX010000001.1:43530098-43551707 GCA_037974365.1 Hydrocynus forskahlii
GGGAGCACATCAGGGCAGAGCTACACTATCTATCAGTGTAAGGAATTATGATTGAAAGCTATTTAATAATGAGAGACAGAGGGAGAAAGGAGAGGCACAAGGGAGAGAGAAATAACTCATAACAGCTTAAAGACATAAAAAATATTAAACACTACATTATGAGACATCACAGAATATATGGTTACTGGAGCATACTGCATCTTCTTGTCTTTGCAAAAAATTCTGTTGATTGTATTCGAAAGTAAGAGTCATTATTTTGTTCAGTATTAAGTAACAAGTTGAAAGGAATGTATGTGGATTGTATGTGTAAACCTCACAGAACTGATCTTACACAGAAAGTAACTTTATTGACAGTTTCACAATACATGTCCTGTTACGTATTTCCACAGTGTTACAGAGGAATCTATACTGGTACTCGGCTATTCTTTATGAACATCATCTTTTACAAAAGGCCAAACATATATGATGCCATTTAATTCTATGTCTTCTGGGGAAAAAAAAACCCTTTGAGCAGTTCCTATTGTTACAAGTTGTGATTAGGACTGCTTGATACGGGCAAAATCATAGTATTGCAATGATACTGCTACATATACTATATTCTAATATATTAAAGAGCTCATATCACTTTTCTGGACTTGAAGTGTGTAAATATTGCGATAGCTAAAATGATTAAATGTACATTCACTCCCTCATCCACGCAGTCCATGTATGGAAACTGACCCGCAAAACTGACAGGCAAATTTTCAACTCATAGTTGTGATGTAACAAAACCAATATATTTACATCCTTGTTCAGTCTACACCATTTTAGCCCCACCTGTTTAGCCCCATACTGCCTTCTGGAAGAGCTGTAATACAGGGAAGCCAATCAGAAAAGAGATCATTTACATATATAAGTGCAATTAAGCAAAAACAACCTATTTATCCCTCTTTATGTGAGGGATCCACATAGGTTGGAAAATGGTAATGTAACAAAGAATTATGATGAATTATGAATGATATTTTTGGTATACAAATGCTCACAAATGTCAAAATGAAGAAAAATATAGAATATTGGCCCTTTAATTGTTTTATTCTGAGATGGGATCTTCCATAAAGTTATGTTCATAAAATGATCCAGTTTTTAAAAAATTACTTAAAATGTAGAATACTGGTCCTTTAAAAAATGGTCAGTCGAGATCTTTAATGGTTAAAGATTGGCCAAAATAATGAGACTTTTGTTGATTTGCATGAAGCCCTCAATTCATCAGAACACCCAGTAACTCACCCGGAGCTATGATTAGTCAACCTATCGAAAACACTTTGACTGGTTAGATATTGCAGCCTTCTGAGATATCAGAATTGCAGAGAGCGACATTGCAGTAATGATTAACAGACGATCCATTGTGCAGCCCCAGTTATTTTGTTATTAGATCATCCTTAAATAAACATTACATTTAAGCTGATCTTAGAATCTGTCGTAAAGTAAAGCTCGATTTTCATAAAGTTTCTGTAGGTTTTTGAACAAATGGTATTTTTTGTTTCATGTATAATACACCTAAAAAAAAAACAATGTCTACCGAAAGATAAAGAGGCTGAAAGCCCTTCAAGGCATGAAGGAAAAGTCCAAGATAAAAAGGCCCGAAAGGAGAAACCGATGAAAACCATACTAAGAGTTCAGAACGTTAAATCATTTTTAGCACATAAAATACCAGCGCATAAGAAAGACTGATAAGGCAGCAAGTAGCGAATACATTTCAGAAGGAGAAGAACAAGGTACGCAAGGTTACTTTAGTGTCTGCACTGAAGTTGAAAACTTTGCTCCCTGCATGCATATAACATCATTACCTGGTAAATGCGGGAATAATACAGAACACACTGATTTCTGGAAATAAACAGTATCTCTGGCCATCTCTGGCATCATGCTCTTTCAGGAATCATCAACTCCAACTAGCAAGAACAATCCCTCAACACAGAAGTGATGTGATGCATGACACTAGATGAGTTTTCTGTCTGTAACTGTTTTCCACATTTTTCTGCAACACATTCTGAATTTAAAATGTTTTCTGATCAACACAGCCCACAGTTTCAAGTCACAGATCGATGAAAGAATTCCAGAAGCTTTCAGTTTAGCTTTTCAGAAATGTTAAAAAAGGATTCATTCCTTTTGTAACTGCATGCCAGAATCACCTGATTTCAAAATATTATACTCTTCTTTACAGATTATTTTTCCACTCAGACATGTGTAAATTTCAAAATGAATGCAAAGGAGTTCTCTAAGCAAAGGAGGATTTATAGTGTATCACTACTGATCATAAAGGGGAAATTAATTATATTTGCATCAACATCAGTTTCTATCCAAATCAACCTACAATCATTACAAGTGTAGGCACATGTATTGTTAGGAGTCTTGTCCAAGGACTCTCACTGGTGTAGTGTGGTGTGTTTTTCAGTGTAGGAATCAAATTAATGTTTGAGCCAGTAAAAACTGACTAAAAAAGTTGCTTTATTAATGTGTCATGTTTTATCAAACTATGTTAACAATGTAAGATGTGAGTCATAAGGTAACTTTTTTTCCCTTTTTTTTGGTTTTCTTATGTCAACTGCCCTTTACATTGCATGACTATTTCATGACTCAACCCAGTCATTAAAAAAAACACAGGTGACACAGGCTTCCATTATATGAGTCTCGTAGCTCCACTAAAAACCTTTTTTTCCCCTGTTCTCATGTCAACTATATGATTTTGTTACAATAGCGTCTTTGAGTATTTTGAAAAGCGCTTTATAAATCAAACGTATTATTATTATTAATAGTAACGATACACAATCACAATATAATTTGACCTCAGTAAATTATGCTGGTAAGATCGGCTGGTAATGCTCCTAGAGGTCATACAGATAATGCAAATGTATTTCAAAAGCACGTTTACAACAATCTTCTACAACATCTACAACCAAAATACCTTGAAAATTAGCATTCATTGCAATCTTATTTTTATTTTGAGATGGGATTTTCCACTATTTGTATATTTGCAGGTTATCAAGTAAAAAAAAAAAAGACTTTTGCACCAAGATCTGCTGACATTGGCTATTTTCACTGCTGAATATGTGCTAAAGATCAAACAGTGAGATTTAAATGCAGTGACCTGTGCACGACTGCATATTTAGCTCCCCCCAACCACTCCTTAACCCTCATTTCCGACTTTCCAAATCCGATTTCGATTTTTTTCCCCAGAAGTTCTGAACCCAAGCAGGGGCCGTCGTGTTTATCTAACAGCACAGAGAGGGCAGTGTGAGCACAGAGCTCAAACACCATCAGCCTCACACTCTAAGTAGTCTCTCAGCTTCCCTATATACAGTGCTGTGAAAAAGTATTTGCCCCCTTTCTGATTTCTTATTTTTTTGCATGTTTGTCACACTTAAATATTTCAGATTATCAAACTAATGTAAATATTAGACAAAGATAACCCAAGTAAACACAAAATGTTGTTTTTAAGTGATGATTTTGTTTATTAAGGAAAAAAACTATGTGAAAAAGTAATTGCCCCCTAAACCTAATAACTGGTTGTTCCACCCTTAGTAGCAACAACTGCAATTAAGCAGTTGTGATAACCGTGAATGAGTCTTTCACATCGCTGTGAAGGAATTTTGGCCAACTCTTCTTTGCAGAATTGTTTTAATTTAGCCATATTGGAGGGTTTCCGAGCATGAACCGCCTGTTTAAGGTCATGGCACAGCATCTCAATTGGATTCAAGTCCGGACTTGGACTAGGTCACTCCAAAACCTTCGTTTTGTTTTTTTAAGCCATTCAGAGGTGGACTTGCTGGTGTGTTTTGGATCATTGTCCTGCTGCAGAACCCAAGTGCACTTCAGCTTGAGGTCACAAACTGATGGCCACACATTCTCCTTCAGGATTTTTTTGTAGAGAGCAGAATTCATGGTTCCATCAATCACAGCAAGTTGTCCTGAAGCAGCAAAACAGCCCCAGACCATCACACTACCACCACCATGTTTTACTGACGGCATGGTGTTCTTTTTCTGAAATGCTGTGTTACTTTTACGCCAGATCTAATGGGACGCACGCCTCCCAAAAATTTAACTTTTGTTTCATCAGTCCACAGAATATTGACCAAAAAGAAATGGGGATCATCAAGATGTTTTTTGGCAAAAGTGAGACGAGCCTTTGTGTTCATTTTGGTCAGCAGTGGTTTTCGCCTTGGAACTTGCCATACATGCCAATTTCACCCAGGCTCTCTCTTATGGTTGAGTCATGAACACTGACCTTAACTTAGGTAAGTGAGGCCTGCAGTTCTTTAGATGTTGTTCTGGGTTCTTTTGTGACCTCTTGGATGAGTCGTCGCTCTTTGTAGGCCGGCCACTTCTAGGAAGGTTCACCACTCCTCCATGTTTTCTCCATTTGTGAATACTGGCTCTCACCATGGTTCACTGGAGTCTCAAAGCTTTAGAAATGATTTGGAACCTTTTCCAGACAGATAGATGTCAATTACTTTGTTTCTCATCTGTTCTTGAATTTCTTTAGATCGTGGCATGATGTCTTCCTTTTCTGGGATCTTTTAACCTACTTTTTAAGTGATCTCATGGTTCAGCAGGTCTGGCAGTAATCAGGCCTGGGTGTGGCTAGTGAAATTGCACTCAGTTTTCCAAACAATGTGATTCACCAAAGTTACTTCGTGATTTTCCAAGGGGGCAATTACTTTTTCACATAGGGCCATGTAGGTTTGGATAGTTTTTTCCTTAATAAATAAAATCATCACTTAAAAAACGCATTTTGTGTTTACTTGGGTTATCTTTGTCTAATATTTACATTAGATTGAATATCTGAAACATTTAAGTGTGACAAACATGCAAAAAAATAAGAAATTAGAAAAGGGGCAAATACTTTTTCACAGCACTGTAACCTCAGCGGGTCTAACAAATGGCCTGAAATGAATTTCAGGGCTATGGTATGATACTGAAGAACAGTTGGGATGATGCTGTGTGTGCTGATTGGCATGTAATCTTGAGTTTGTGTGCCAAGTCACAGTTTGTTACAGTATCAATCATATCGCTTGAAACATAGAGTTCTGTGTTGAAATAGTTAATGCTGACAAACACCATAGTAACATTATGAGGGTTATCCTGTGACACTTAAAGAAATATAAGTATATATAGCTATTTTTTTTATTTATATACATATAAATTCAAGCATTATAGCATAAATATTATAAATGAAGAATTAACAAGGAGCACAGAGAATTGAAGGAAGAACAGAAGAAAATTGCTATAATCTATCACCATTGGAAAGGTAATATGCTGACTAACTGTCACAAAAAGTTCAGCAAAGAGCACTAGCCTTAAACTCAAAACAGTCATAATAAGCTTGATTAAAGACAGACAGAGATGTAAAGAAGATGCTCTAAGGATCTTCTAGACTTTGAGCAGTCCCTTTTTGCTGGACTAGTGCATTTACTGGTAATATAGGATGGTAAGGACCATCACTAGGCAACATCTCAGTCTTTCCAGAATTAGTCTGATCCTTAAAAATGATGTATTTTTTCCTGATTTGAAGTCAAGCAAAACAACACATCAACAAGCAAGCCTGTCTCCAATTAGCTAGAGGACTCCAAACATCTGATCTGTTTCTAACTGTTACAGTTCAACCAAACCAGTGTGACCATTCACTTTCCTGGCAACAGACTTGCAACACTGTTACAAGAATGAAGGAAATTCCTTTTGTTGCCAGCATGCTTTAGCAGTCTGGACACTAATAGTAGGCAATTTAGTCATATCAAAGCCGGGAAAGTGGATTTAGCAGCAGATTTCTAGACTAATTCTTACAAAATGAATGAAGGCTGAAGGTCTGAGCAGCGAGGCTTGACCCAGGGCAGGGTTATTGACATTGGCAAGGACCAAAATGTTCCCCGTGTTTGTATTAACAGATATTTTTACTGTAATCAAAAGCATAAATCACAAATTGCCAACCACAGGAACAGTTTTCTCCACAGAGACATTTGGCATGTTTACCCACTACCTTCCACCCCTGCCCTCCCCGGCCAACCCCCCCCCCCCTTTCGTTTATATTTCCAAAACAGAAGGATGTGATATCGCTTAATATTTGCTGTTAAATACAACCAGTCCTATAATTCCTGAGTCAGTGAAGTGGTTAGAAGGTTGAAGATCTTATCAATGCACTCTAAGTCTCTCCAAGTCTGTGCTGGGTTGGTCATTTCCCCAGATGAAACCAAGGTTTCTAAAGGGTTCCATAACTGTTGCTGACCCATGGTTGACTAGGTGCTCTTTAAATCAATGAGCTGCTTTCACAGTCAATTCCCAAGCAATCTCTCTTTATCCTGTCCTTTAATGTAGTATTTCTACTGTAAAATTAACACTGGTTAAAATAATAAATCCTAATGGACGCAAGTGTAAATCTCGAACTTCACAATAGTGCATTCAGAGTCTGACTGGTGTTAAAAACAGATTAAAAAACAATAATAATCCATGCAGTTAAATACGCCAAGCATATTACAGTACACCAAGCATATTACAGTCCTAAATACATTTGGTAAGTGATCTGTCATGTCCCAGAAAATCTGAGTGAACGAAAAAAAACCCTCCTCTTATACCAAACTGGTTGACGTATTTGACACATTAAAATCACTGATGATATCTTTGAAACCATATGTGACTGAGTCTTTCATAAATCTGGCAGTTGTGAGATCACTAATTTTGTGTGCATTCTGTCCAGTATAACTGTGTGTCACTATATGGATATGGGGAAAAAGTCTGATTGGGCCAAAATAATTTGGAAATCATTGCTTACTGTAATCAGTTCAAATTGACGTGAAAGCTTTTTTTTGCCCGTTAATACCCAAGCAAGTCCCTGCGATACATAAAATGAGGTCCACAGGGTCAGATATTCTGCAAATTCAGCAGTGGGTTGTAACATAAGCAGATACTTCCCCCCGACAGGGGCATCTGCGAACCAAATGGCAGAACATGATGAGGGATGGATCATTGAGATGAACGAGACAATGGGCCAAAGGAAAAAAAAAAAGCACTTCGCATACTTGATACCGCCCTGCTTAGGCTTACTATTGAGGATAATCAGGAATGTCACTGAAACAGAGAGCTTTTGGAGAAGAAATATAACTTTTAATTATATCCCCTCTTTCATCTGTGGTGCTTTGGCCAAAGCTTGCTGCTTGTTGTCAGATCTTGGCACGTTTGATTTCATCGGCAAGTCTTGACTTTTAATCATCTCACTAGTGATTGGGCGACATAACACGAACAGCAATGAATGTCATTGTCTGCTGTTTGAGCATCGCCAGATATGGCTTGTGTGCCCATGAATAAATTATGGCTGCAGTTTGTCAAACGTTCGCCATGTGTTCACGATAAAAAGAGAAACTGTTTGGCATTTCAATTTGTAGCAATGCTTATGTTGAGGCAATATGTCACCTCGAATGCACTTAATAATGTTGAAGACTAATATCTATACATTTGTAGCCAATTCCTGTTTACTCTCAAAGATCTAGATAATTCAAATTACAGTCTGTGGTAATCAACCACATGATATAAACATGGATTATAGAGATATGGCTGAACAACTATGAAGTATTCCTTTAAAACAATTACGTTCAAGAAAACAAATCCGTTTTCATGCCTTCATTACATTAGTAATGACATGATTTTTAGAATTTTTTTTTCAAGATCAGGTGTCATAAATATGTGGAAAAGCATGTCTAACTAGAAGCTAATGAGAACTGAATGGCCCTTGCAGCTTTTTTTGTCATGTCTGTGGACCTGATATGGCCAGCATCCACCTTTACTGTCCAATCCATCAAGCTGGCCAGTGGAAGTGCTGTTTTTGGAGATCCCTGCCATCTGCATGTGGTTTGGCTTATTACAGGTGGGCTTGGCTAATGTCTTTCCCACGTAGCGAGCTCAATAAAAACGTCCACACTGTTTTATGGATGAACATACTGGACTTTCATATACTGGCACAGGGAAGAGTTGGGAGAGGCTGCCTGGTTTGGCTGGCCAACACAGTCCACATTCTACATTCCACCTTACTGTGGGGTAGACCTGACAGGGGAGCGTCTTGCTTGATTTAAAAGGTAATTCCAGTGATTTTCAAAAATGCTGTATCATTCAATTGCTAAAATGTAAGAATATCGCTCACAGTGGTCTATGCCCCGTAGTAGGGTAGAAACTGAAGTAGGGTAGAATAGAACTGTTAACATTGTTAACATCTGAAGCATTTCGTGCCACTAAGGTCACGTACACAAGGGTAGTAACTACAGGGCAAAGGTAAAGAAAAAAAAAGGACAGTACTAAAAAACACTCTGAATTACTTGGTGCAGACTTCAACAAGTGAACTGTGCAGATTTTCTGGAAAAACAGTGGAATTCCTCTTGAAGGTTTGCCTGGAAACTTCACACAATGTCAATCAAGACACCCAAGCCTTGGCAAGCTGTCCATAAATTGTAAATGTCTCATTGTAAGTAACTATTATGTAAAATTATGAGTAACACCAAAATAAACACAAACAAACTACTACGGAATGTAGAAAACGCTTTTTGGCTGTTAGTGAGTTCAAGTGAATTTGCTTGATACACCACATATCTCCCAGCCTTATTACCATGTTCATTGTCTGCTGCCACCTACTGACTTCATGGCAACAGTGGCCTTGTCATCACACTTAAATACAGATGTGAGTAAATATAATGCATAAAATAGGAATTATATTGATTTCTGCAAACTTTAACAAGTGAGGGAACAGACATGGGAAAAAATGGTACCCGTATAAGAAACAAACTATTGTGCCCAGTTTAATCACACTGATATACAGACTATCGTAGATTTGTTACCTTCAATCATGTCCATTGTGTCTGGAGGCGTGCAATGTCCAGCGTGACTGACGGCCCAGACTGGGTATTGTTGGTTAAATGCCTGATACAGTGTCCACATGAAGCTTTTATAAAACCCCACTATGCCTGGGTTGCCTGAAGAGAAAAGAGAAGAAACAACTTAAACACTTTAGTCAGTGCTCTCACTTTTACACTCGGAGTAAAAGAGGTAAGGTGACATGAGGCACAGTAGGAGTTAACTCCATGCCCGAACCACAAATTGCAAGCTCAGTGTAGCAGGTTTTCATTTATTTTCACCCACCTGCTGGTATTCATTGACATATCAGAGACAAAGGTTCCAGGTAGAAACTATTCAGGTTAAGATCTTTGGCAGAAATTGAATGTATGAACATTTTCAGGCTGCTTTATGTGCCCAAGTAAGAGGTACTCTGCACATTAAAATGCCTGTGGTGAAAGAGGAGCGCTCTGGTGAGTCCAGACTTCATCTTGACATTAAGGAAAGAGGTCTACTACCTGGCCTGAGCCTGAAGGGGCCTGATTTCGCCTTAGATTTCTCATGCATTTTCACTCTCTCTCATGCATGCTCTGTTTTTCATAACAGCTTTGAGGAGTGGGTGTACATGCTCCTCAGTGAAACCATGGACAATGAGAGGGTGCGCTGGGTTTATTAATTTCTGCTGAAGTGGGTCAAGTTTCAGGCAGGCTGGGTCGGGTCAGGTAGCAGTATTCACCATTAAATTTCATTCTCATACCCTCCTCACACTACCACTAAAGGCTAACAAACGAATAATGGAAGTTAACAAGCGCATCACGAATCTTATGAAAATGATAACAGGCCAATAAACGCAGTGGCAAGTTTTTGTATTTCGGCTTTAGCTGTGTCTGACTGATCTGGAATGTCGTCCCAAATCCTGTTGTATAAGCAAGCTTTTTTTTCTCTCTCTCTCTCTCTCTTAGGTAAGGATGAAGCCGCATTTTCAGAATGATCAATCTGTAAAGGGTCCAGTTAGTTAGCATTTTCTGAAGCTAGAAAGGTAATGCTAGTAGCATTTGTACACGCAGGTAGAGAACGAGTGCACATTTTTACACTATCAAAAGAAAATCACACTCTGTTTGAATCCTAGCAGCATTTTTGGGTGAGTGTGTGTGCATAGATATCATATTAAGAATGACAGATATATGTTAACAGTCTGTTATGATCATTTAGACCTAGTTAGAGAACTAAAGAGCTAAAGAGCTACTCTTAATGCATTCATTCATATTATAGCAGTAGATGCATGTCAGAATTAGAAAACTACATTTTTAAACAACCTGCGGTGGGCTGGTGCCACACCCAGGGTGAGTCACTGTCTCGTGCCCATTGACCCCGGGATACGCTCTGGGTACCTGCGACCCTAGTGAGGATCAAGTGGTTGCAGAAAGTGAATGAGAGTGAGAGAATGATCAAACAAATCCATGGAGGACACAGATTTATCAAATGCGTGGCACGGTGCATTAATCAGGCCGGTACACTCCCTTATACCTGCACTGTTTAAACACAAGATAACTGCGTTAACTATAAAAAAGCAAAAACCTATTATTATTATTAAGAGCAACAGCGGTAGCATTAATAACAGTTTTTATTCTATTATTTCAATTGTTTCGAGGAAAGTAGCAGTGGCTTGTAAAACCTGGACTGCACAGTATTTCAAATGCACTCAATGTATTGTTCCATGTTCAATGTAGTAAATGACTGTATTGTGATTGGCAAGGACACATTGTCACGCAAGTCTTTTTAAGCCACTAGAATGAAAATCACTTTGGTGTTTCACTTCCCTCACTTGCTCCAAGGACTCTTTCCCTCACAGACACAAAAAGGGAAAAACTCATACACGTCCCACACACTTGTCTGAGCATCCAGACCACTCTCCTGAGAAGCAGTGTATGTTAAGCATATATATTAGATTTGTGTTTTGGTATCAGGGGGGTGGGGGCAGGGTGATTTTTCCCTTTCTGAAGACGAGTTTAAATAGTTTCATAGAAGATACCAATCAATACAAACAAGAATGATTTAATGCAGACATATGTTGCAGGCACTGCTAGTATCATTCTGGTATGCAACAAAGGGTGAAATCAAGTATTTATGAAGTGCTTTAGAGGCGATTTCAAACCAATGAGATATATAGTAAATAAGCAAAGTGTCCATTTGTCTTATGTGATCACACCACTGCACAGTGTGAACAGCACGAAATTCTGCTATGTATCAAACCCATTCACCCGAGTGAAAAAATGGGCAGCCAGGAGCACAGCACCAGGGGAGCAGTGTTTGGGGACGGTATCTTACTCAAGGGAACCTCAGAGGTGCCACTAGCAGTCCTGGGATTCGAAATAAATATATAAAATAAGCAGTCACGTCGTATTGTAGCTACAGCTAAAAAAAAAAATAATGAGCCTATATCAGACACCGAACATTTCGTGGCACATCAACTACATAAGGATAAGGGGAAAATACTTTCATTTTTACTAAAGTATTCCCTTTAAGAGGAAGATGATTTTTTTTTATGTGTACATTTTAAAGCCATTTTCTTTCATATACAGTCATCACATGAGCTGCTCCTGGTGTTCCATTAAATGCTGCAGATCCATGTTCTTCAGGCAGGTGTTGAGAGGTTTAACTGGCCAATGGCACCAATGGTTAAACTTCAGTTTATAATATAGGGAGACCACTGTTCCAGGTTTAATGATGTAGTGCTTTTAGGCTTAAAATATGAGGCTGAGCGTGAGTGAGAGCAGATAGAAAGAGAGCATCACCGATTACCGGCCGCCACTGCTGCAGAACAATGAGCATACTGTCAGTGTGGTCAAAGCAAATTCACTCTGACTCTCTGAGAGTACAGCCCCAAACTGCAGTAAATCAACTGTGCGTTTGTGTGTGTGTGTGTGTGTGTGTTGGGGGGGGTGAGTAATTGAATGTATGAGTTTGTGTATGACCGCATCACAGCAAAAATAATCCAACAAATTCACAGATGTTTTAGGCAAAATGACTGAGAACAGGTCACCAGTTTAGTGTAGCCCAGCAGCTCCTCCCATTTAGAGTCATTTAAAAGATGTGCATTGTAATGTGCCTTTATCTTGTCATATTGCCCTGCTACATATAACACAAAATGCCATATAAATTAACAAGGTATTGTTCTTTAAGAGTCATCAACTGGCAGTGTAATATGTGCCAAGACAAGATTCAGGCTAGCGCATCTGTAGAACTGGGCACGTTTAATTCCCAACAGATTCAAGTAGTGGGACCAACAGTGTTGGCTGATGGCTATTACAGGCAACATGAAATTCTTTTCCTTTGAAGTAACACGCCGAAGCAGTGGAGCAGCAGGCTATGCAGTGAGAGTGTGTTTTCCAACTGGTTCGGATGCTTAAAGAAACCTTGAAGCAAACCGAGACACTTGACAAGCAGCTTAATGATTTATATTACAAAACACAAAACATCTAAACAAGAGTGCTGCGAGGCCATGAGAAAACAGAGCCTTGGAGAAAACAGCCGTGACAGGCGAGCAGTAGTCTTTGCTTGGACCCCAAATTATTAGGAGCTTGATCTTTGTAGCATTAACTTTCGCAACAGTTTCTTGTCTTGTTTTGATATTTTCATTCAAATATCCTGAGTCATTAATCAGAAAACAGATTGCAGCTGCTTAAAGCATGCTGCAAAAAGGCCTTCACGTGCAGGCCTGCAAGGATGTTTGTGTTAACAAGAAAGTCCCTTAATCTACATCATATTACAGAGACAATCAGTCGAACAAAACAAGTCAGTGAAAAGGAACATTTTCATTAATAACCCATGCTGAATGAATCAATCGAGAATCAATCGGTGACCACCTCCTTGTTTTGTTTACATTCCTTGAGAAATTTTGCCTGTCTCCTTAATTTATAAACACATTAGAATCAGTGTTGATGGTCTTCACAGACTATGACTGTTTCGTACCCTGTTCTGACTAAATGGAAATGACTGAAAATAAATTTTTTATTCTACTTATGAACTGCTCATGACATCTTTTTTTGCTTCTTTCGTTCTTTCATAACTTTGACAGTGACAGTAATAAAATGAAAAAACAGTACTAAGGTGAGGTAAATACAGGGCATTTACAGTAGGTGAGGTGGGGGGGGCTGCGCTCTCCTCGGCCGCTGCAGGAAGTAGAGACGCCGCTGGGCCTTCTTGCCGATGGAGCTGGTGGTGTTGAGGGTCCACATGCGATGTCAGCATGTCAAGGAACTTGGTGCTATGGACCACGATAACTCTCCACTGAAGATCAATGGCTCTTCAGTGGAGAGTTATCGTGGTGTGCTCTCCTGGAATCAACAACCACCTCTTTTGTTTTGTCCACGTTCAGAGAAAGGTTGCTGGCTCTGCGCCAGTCCATTAGCCGCAACATCTCCTCTCTGTATGCTGCCTCTTCATTCTCTAAACCCACCATGGCTGTGTCATCAGTGAACTTGATGATGTGGTTTGA
Source organism: Hydrocynus forskahlii (assembly GCA_037974365.1). Taxonomy (NCBI): domain Eukaryota; kingdom Metazoa; phylum Chordata; class Actinopteri; order Characiformes; family Alestidae; genus Hydrocynus; species Hydrocynus forskahlii. Next base: position 43,543,441 of record JBBPCX010000001.1, read on the forward strand.
ATTGTGCAGTCGCAGGTCAGAAGAGTGAACTGCCGAGGGATGAGCACGCAGCCCTGGGAGCCCCTGTGCTCAGTGAGGTGGTACTGGAGAGATGATGTGATCAGTGCCGAACTGAAGTCTATGAACAGCATTCTAGCATGTGTCCTTTTTGTCCAGATGGGTGAGGGTCAGATGAAGGGTGGTGGGAACAGCATTATGCGGTTGCGACAACATGCAGACTGCGGGGTATCCAGTGAGGGGGCATCTGTGATTTTATGTGTCCGATGACGCACCTCTCTAAGCATTTCATGATGATGTGAGTCTTGTTTGGATGGCAGTTACTGAGGCAGGGCACTGACGAGTTCTTCAGAATAGGGATGATGGTGGTGGCTTTGAAGCATGTTAGAATGACAATGATACTGATGTTGAAGTTGTCTGTGAACATTTGCCAGCTGGTCTGCGCATCCTCTGAGTGCACGACTGGGAATGTTGTCTGGTCTGGTTTTCCGATAGCTCCTCGCTTCAGCCATGGTCAGATAGTGCACCTGGTCATTTGGGAGAACTGCGTTTTTACTCACTGTTGCACTGTTCTGTGCCACAAACCATGTGTAAAGTCATCCAGTGCATCTGGAAGTGACACCTCACCATCACAGGCAGGTGGAGATGTCATGTAGGTGGTGATGGCCCAGATGCCCTGCCACATGCACCATGCGTCACTAATGTCCTGGAAGTGACCATGGATTTCCTATGATGGGGCCGCTCTGATGGCCCAGTAAAGGCTGGTCCTTGCTGTTCTCAGGGTAGCTTTAAGACCTGACCTGAGGACAGTGACACAGGTTCTCAGCACCTGGTTTCTGTTTGGCATGTGGTACTGGTCTTGGAAGCAACATCAATGCGCTCACCTAGTCTGATCCCATGGAAGAGCTACCGGAGCACAGATTCCTGAAAAAGTTAGTACTGGCTGTGACGGAAGGTGAGAGTGTATCACAGCTTGCTGCATATAGGACTGCATAGCTGCAGAATGGTGTGAATGTCCATGCTGACTCCAGTCACCACTGAAGAGGCCTACAATGGACATGTGAGCACAAGAATTGCATCATGTATCAAGATGGCCTGGTCTGAGGGATCACGTTTTGGTCTGAGGGATCACATCCACCGGTATGTCTGTCACTTACCTGGGGAAGAGATGGCAGTGCGATGCTACGGACAATGTTCTGCAGGGAAACCGCAGATACTTGTATTCATTAGGATATTACTTTGACCTAAACATTGCTGCACACCAAGCACGCCCCTTCATGGCTATGGTCAGGCCAACCCGATGCATAAGTGAACTCTGTGTGCTTAGGGTCCCCAGAGTCTCCAGAGGTCATGTGTTCAATACTCTGATGATGATACGTTCCCAAGTGCAAAGTAAGTGTAAAGTGTACCGTGGCCATTTCTGTCAAGCGTGAACACACCACAGCAAAGCACACCATTTAAACCATGTGAATTGTTCTCTACATTTAACCCATTCACCCGAGGGAAGCAGTGGGCAGCCGACGATGCAGCGCCCCAAGGGGCAGTGTGTGAGGACAGTACCTTGCTCAAGGGTACCTCAGATCGCAGGGACAATTACTCAACCACCATGCCACCAGCTGCCAGCATCAGTGATCATCTTGCCACTGTAATTTCAGCACTGCCACCCATTCCCTCAGTTGATTATACAGCAAATGCAGTTAAGAAAACGAGGAATATTCCCCAGATGCATATACTTATATAGATAAACAGGTTAAACAAAGTGTTACTGGGGTGAGTAGAATCCTTAATGATGTTTACTGCTCTGGTCCTACAGCGCCTGATGTAAATTTCCTGTAAGGGCAGTAGAGCAGATCTGGTGTAGTGAGCAGATGCTTTGACCACCTTATGCTAATCCTTTTGGTCCTGGGTAGAGCAGCTCCTGAGCTAAAATGTTATGTTTATGGTCAGGTTGTTTTCAACAAGAGCTGTGTAAAAAGTCTCCAGGAACCCACAAGAGACTCTGAACTGCCTTAGCTTAGATGGTGTATAACCACTGCCTTGCCCTTGAGCCCTGGACACATGTGTGCTGAGACTAGGTCAAATGCTTTGAGATGTGCACACCAAAGTACTTGAAGTTATTCACCTTCTCCACAGGAACCTGTTGATGAGTGGAATGTCAGACTGCTGCTTCTCCCTGCTCAAGTCCATGATCAGCTTTATGATTTTGCTGATGTAGGCTGTTGCTCTGACACCATACTGTGAGGTTCTTGACCTCCTTCAGGCAGGCCGACTTGTCCTTGTTATTGATGAGGCCTTGCAGTGTTATCTGCAAACTTCGCAATGGAATTTGAACTAAGCGTGGCCACACAGTCATGAGTCTAGGGATATTACAGTAGGAGGGTCAGAACACAACCATGTGGAACTCCAGTGTTGAAGATGATTGCATTGGGAGACACTGTTTCCCACTCTCACCACATGGGGTCTGCTTGTAAGAAAGTCTAGTACCCACTCACAAAGCTATTAGTTCAGTACCCAGTTCCTCAGCTCAGTGATCAGTCCTTGTGAGAAGGGGGTATTGAATACTGAGCTGTAATACACAAACAGCAATCTTACATAGTTCCCATTCTTTCTGTACATGTGGGTAAGAGTGGTATGCAGGACATGGGAACTGGCGTCCTCTTTGGACCTGTTCGGATGACAGGGAAACTAAAGTGGATTGCTGGTGAAGGGGATGGAGGAGCAGGTGCAGTCTCTCAAACAGCTTCATGATTAAGGCTGGGTGGCTGGTACTAGCATTGTTGTCAAACTGGACATAAAATACAGTCTGCTTGTTTGCAATCTTGGGGTCAGTTCTCTTGAGTCTTTGTCTGAGATGGTGCATAATCCTTGTCAAATGCGAGGGAGTCATCCTGGTTGAAGGACTGAGATCTAAGGGCAGTGCAGACCACTGAAACAATGAAAATTCAGTAGTATCTCTGGAGCTATTTGATGACAATACATGCCTTGTGACATGGTGCAGAATTAGTCTGGAAGTTTTCATCAGAGCATGGATAAGCCGCAGCCATGAAGGGATGAATTTGATCACCAAATTTCTTGGAAATGTAGTAGTAAAGACACTGGCAGTGCTTCACAAGCTAGACTTCCACCACTTAAGGACATCCCCTCTTAGGTCTTTCAGTTGTCCTCCTGTCCTCTGCCAGTCCCAGGACCTGGGGCTAGCCAGTCTTAGATTGTGTATACTGATTGGGCTTGCGCAGAGCTGGCAGGCAGCAAGAACCAACAGCAGCCCTTCTGAACCCTCTTCTTACTGATTAAATCCATTTGTATGTTTTCATTCATGCTGAGGGGTTCCAAATCTCTCCCAGATGGGCCCTCACATGCTCAAAGCTGGTGCAGCTCCAGCCCCGTGCTATTGGAAACGACAAGCCACCACAATAAAGTCCACTAGCGCGCTCTGTCTCAAGGCTCAGACAAAATCAAAGGACTTCCCCAAACAGTGTACTCTAATGGGGGTTTTCCACTGACTGGTACCAGCTCGGTTCGGTTTAACTTCGGTTCAACTTTTTTTGCTTTTCCATAACTAAAATCTGGTACCTGGTACCCAGTACCATTCTTGGTACCACCATGGCCGAGGTTCCAAGCATGCTGAACCGATTCTAAATGATGACGTGTACGTATTGGAGGTTACTGATTGGTGGTCGCTATTGATTGTTACGTCAGTGTTGTTGACCGAACCCAGACAACCCGCCCGGCATTTTTAAAGTATCGCAGAACACTACTTTCTCTGCCTCAGCTTTCTGACAGCGAGTGTTAGCCAGAGATAGGGACTCGAGTCGCACTTAAGTCACACAAACAAAGACTTGTGACTTGACTTGAACTTGGTAAAAATGACTTGTGAACATCTCTGGTGTTAGCATCAAACTGAACAGAGTAGAACCGAACTGAACCGAACTGAGCTGGTACCAGACAGTGGAAAACCCCCATAACACACATGCTTCTATGTATCTGTTCTGTCAGAGTGAGGTGGTGGACGAGGATGGTGAGTTTTAGAGGCAAGTGCCTAGAATTAACCCTGGCTGCAACAAATCATTAGTTTTATAACTGAGTTAAATAATTAATTATAGACGAGTATATATTGTTTACATTTATCTATGCATATATGAAGCAAAGAAAATTGATTGTCTCTATGACACCTGTCGTGGGGTGGAATCTATTAGGTTAATTATTGGGTTGGAGACAGAACGGCTAGACAACTGGGTCAGAGTGTCTCCAAAACAGCATCTCTTGTCTGATGCACCCAGTATTCAGTGCTCACAACCTTTCAAAGGAGTCCGAGGATGGACAGTGAACGGCTGATGCTTGTGGGGAGCATGCTAGACCACCTGGTCCAATCGAACAGAAGAGCAGCACAAACTGCTGAGCACACAAAGCTCAGCAAAAGGGTCCAAAGGCACCCAAAGTTTAAAAAACAAACATACAAATATTAGAATAATACAAATTACAATAATATAGTAAATTGGGATTTTATGTATGTTATTGTGTTCGCTTAACCATTTCTAGACTTCTCCTTATGGAACCCTTGTGGTTACCATGAAATACCTCAATCAACACTGTAAATGTTTATACATTAAATAACATGAACACTATAAACATTCAGTTAAATTAGGTGCTTATATATTCACTGAAGGAGCTTCTATAGAAACGCTTCTCTATAGAAACGCTTCTCACTTCCATGGATATGAATGTTACAGAGCTCTTTCATATTAAAGTAAACGATTCATCACCATATTAAGCAGTATTAGTGACCACTTCGCTAAACTAATTGTTTCAGTTCTATTAAAGCTTGTACAGAAACAAATGCTCCACCCTGTCTCACATCGTGCAAACAGGTGAATGCAAACAAGTCACTACATAAGTGCAGAACGTTTATTTATATGTTTATGGGAGCAATGCGCTCAGGAAGCATTCTGAGCCTGTGTTTCTTTACTGTGTTTCACTTTACCACTTTACTGTGTTTCACTTTACCACTTTACTGTGTTTCACTTTATCATCTTTGACTGAATATTCCCCATCAAACTGGTGACGGAAGAAGCAAATCTTGCCCGTTTCTGTCTAGGGAGAAAGAATGTAAAGGAGGCATTCCTATATTCTTGAGAAAAAAAAAAAAGAAGACAGAAGCATGAGCTATTCTCTCTTCTCCCACACGTTATCATTTCCCTCTTTTCCGTGGGTTCATAAATTCAGAGCTGTTTCACTGGAACATTAAACAGATACCCCTGCCTGCCGTCTCTGACCCTGAGGCTGCCTGGACTACCACGCCACTGACGTAGCCCTGCAGGTGCACAGTCCATTCTCTGTCACACTTTCTTTCCAGCACACACACACACACACACACACACACACACACACACACTCGCGCACAGCACTAAATCAACTGATATAGGTTTAGCTGAACTGATGTGTGAGGTCTTAACAGAATTAAAGACATTGTCAAGTTTGTCATAAGTGTAAAGAGTCTTTTGATATGCATACTGGGGACAACGGTCACTCAATGCTTTTCCTAAATTCGCCTGTCAAAACTGTTCTGCTTGGATTGATACCTAGTCACTGGCGACGCTGAAAGTTAAGCAAGAATGGCAGGCGCTGCGTTCGCAACAAAAGATATTCACCTTTGAGATACTGAGGACCCAGCAGGTGCTGGAATTCTTTACCACAGAAAGTGTGTGGAGTCCTCTTTAACGTATCGGCTCTTAACATGCCAAAGAGCCTATCCATCTTGAAGATGGAGGGGAACAAGTGAAAATGCTTTATTGACTCTGGCGAACAGGCAGACGTAGGGTCACTCTGGCCAGATCTTCTGATAAACTACTTTCTCTAAAGGCTTTTCTCTCAGATTCATGAGGCTGTGTGGCTCCAGAGAAGGGCAGGGCTGCAGTCGTTCATTTCTAAAGTGGCCTGATGGGTAAAGATGACTCCCGGGTCAAATAAAGTCATATCCAATAATACATCAATCTCAATACTACCGTGATCAATACTAATAATAATGTGAAGAGAGTTTCTTCAACAGCAAAAAAAAAAGGGTTCTTACTGATACTGATATTTTGGTACTGAATGGTACTGGCAGGATGCAATTAAAGGTAACATTAAAGGTTGTCCTGACCTGACTCAGATAGTAAATCATTAGTCTAGTTTTTAAATGTTAGGTTTTCCTTATGAAAGTTCTCACTCAATCCTTCTATCAGTTCTCCTTAAGGCAAGAGGTAAAAAGGTTACTGGGATCTGAGGATGAACTGGCAATCAAATATGACCTCCAGGTAACATTCCGCCTAAAATCTCAAAAATGCATGAAAATACTCGGACATAACCTCTACTGGCACTCCAGCCTTAACTCCTTCTACACTGACAAATTCAAGAAATGGGAAATCTCCGGGCTTCACAATAACACTGATTTAGCAGGAAGGTGCAATTTGTAAATGGGACCTCTGAAAAGGTGCGAAGTCAGCATTCCAAACAGCCTCAGATGTTCCAGGTGAGTGTTCTGATGGGTTAAAGCACTCTCACTACCCAAGACAATGTTCAATCAGGAGTTTCCTGATGTTTTACCAAATCAGTGGGGCAGCTGGTGGCCTGGTGGTTAGGGAGTAGCCCCTGCGATCAGCAGGTGGTGGGTTTGAATCCCAGGACTGCTAGTGACACCACTGAGGTACCTTTCAGCAAGGTACCATCCCCACACACCCCTGGGCGTCCCTCGTAGGTGGCTGCCCAATGCTTCACTTGGTGAACGGGTTAAATGCAGAGAAAGAATTTCACACTGTTCACACTGTGTGCTGTGCTGTGGTGTGTTCACACATGACTACAAGGGGCCACTTTACTTCAATCAAAATTGCATTATAAAGCAGCGTAATCGCAATGTGACATTCTGTCTTTATTGTGCAGATCCTAGGTGCTTCTGATTCTATGTTTATTTCAGGATTTGTAAAAAAAATAGTTTGGTCCTCACCGGCAGCATAGTCGGGGATGTTAAAAAAACACGGCAACAGAGCAAAGTGCGAGACCAAAAAAAAAGGTCCTATCAAGTGAACCTACTTATTGCAAGAGTGAAGAGTGATGAGCACACTGTGTATGGTTTCCATATTCCAGGAAAAGTCTTGGAAAAACTTATAGAATTAAAAGGAAAGGAAAACATACATACATACATACATACTTCGACCTTTTATTAGGAACCTTACTTTATATGACACACAACTGATTCATTACACAAAAAAAGGTCCTTCAATCCTCAACCACTGGGAAAAAAGCAGGAGCAACACATATGTAGTATATAAAGAAGAAGGAAAGACTAGAAGGAATCTTTGTAAGATTATTACGAATTATCAAACAATGTGATACTGAAGGCTATTGGATACAGCTGTTTGGACCAGGAAAGTGCCAGCAGGTTCTTATAAATACAAACCATCTGTGGAACTAACCAATTGAACATCTTTAAGGCTTTAGTATTAGCTATAATAAGTTACTCTCTTCTCACCCCAACAAATCATGAAGGGTTGAACATGGTCAATTTCTAAACTACTAAATTCCAGAATTAAACAGAATGCTGAATCCTTTTTATATCAGAATAGTAGCTAGCAGTTTTACATACACTCTGACATCAAAAACAATCTGTGTTTACTTTGCTATGGGAAGAGTATGATATACTTGAATAATTTCTTTGAGAAGACACATAATTACTCATTTTTCAGCATGGCTGCAATAAAGACTTGCTGTAGCAGAGGTCTTAGCAGATTTCTCCCAGAACAACTACTGAATGCTGTCGTCATCAATAGGGGTGGTACACGTTTAAATTTTACTGTGGCCAAATAAAATGTCAGTTCACCTGAGCACAAATCCTATCTCTACTCCCAAGCTCTCCTCAGTAATGGAATTTGATCTTTCTGGAGAAATAACTGACCTCTAAAAAGGCTGAAATGCTCTCCTTGGTCTGATAAGAGCAGAGATAGTCTAGACATACCCTGCATGGAACATGAAATGCTGCACAAAAACAAGTTGTTAAACTTATCAGCCAGGCGGGACTAAAGGAGCAACTTGAGATTTTTATTGATTATCTTTATTTATAACACAGTTCAACTTTCTGGATTTAATTCAGTGATTACAAATGTCATCAAGGCAGCGATTACAAATATTTATACAAATATGAGTGACCATTGTCAATATACTATATATTTATGCATTGCTAATATACAGGGGGGGGGGGGGGGTCCCCGGGTTACAAACCCGTTTCGTTCCCACAACAG
>JBBPCX010000001.1:43553237-43584568 GCA_037974365.1 Hydrocynus forskahlii
GGGGGTCCTCGGGTTACGACACAGTTCTATTCCTACAACAGTGATGCAACCCGAATTTTGGTGTAAGCCAAAACACACCCTAGCCTAGGTCACCTTCCTATCCTAACACAGTTGTAAAATCATCTAGAACATAAAAACAACACTAGAAAAAATATACTATACACTAAATATACTACACTTGTACATTATATTGTACTGGTGGACGCCAACTCCCTAACACAAAGGCCGCGTTACTGCTGATTCTTCCGAGGCACGCAACTAGTTCACTCCCGTAGTCCATAAGTACAATGCTAACAGCGTAAGCCGAAACGCTCACGTCTCAAAGTTTTTATGAGAGTCAGCGTCATAAACGCAAAACGTATGTCGAGACTGTCGAGACCCGAGCACCCCTGGTGCTATATACTATGAGGGCATTTACAGGAATTCAAGTTCTGGCTAGCAAGAATGGGCAGGTCATAAGCGATAGGTAACATTTGATTATCAAAGGACTGAAGACACTGTAGAGTACAAAACCAGCTATTCAATAAAAGCACTAGTCTGCTGTATTGGTGTATACATCTGAAGTTAGGGAGCTTGGGTATGCTCTCCTCTCCATTGTACAAACTTAATGGAGTAGATTAAAACAGCAGCACCTGTGCGGATATGAGACACTGTTGGAGAGGGTGAAGTGACTCTGGCGAGACGGTGGTGATTATTGCTGTTATCTCTGGGGAAAAGGGCACTGGCTCTACAATAACAGCCCTTACGCATGGGCTCTCTGCGAGCCATAAAGAGTCCATTGAGCACAATGCTTAGTGACATTCAGAGCCAAAGAAAAGAGGCCACTCACACCAACTCGCGTTAAGGTCATCGTCCTGAGTGGGCTTTCTCTTAGTGACACCTGCTGCTGGTAGGGGTGGGAGGTATAAAAGCAACGTTATCCCACAATAGGTATACAAAGTCCCTCAACACTGAACCAAACAGCATCACCCCCAGGACAAATTAAACATAAACATGAAGAGTCTAACATGAAGAGTCGAAATCACTCTACTGCACGCTGTACAAAACATAACATGCAGTTTGAACATTTAAGAAAAAACCTACGTCAGAAAACATGTAAAACCTATATTAATAATAATTAATTCTATAAATGATTGTTTCATTTTCCTAAAACTATATGAATATGGTATAAAACTGCATAAAGTATTTTTAATACTGACATTTTTCTAACAATTTAACCACAGAAGACACCACACCGCAGCACAACACACAGAGTGAACAATGTGAAATTCTCTATCTGCATTTAACCCATTCAACCCATTTATACTGTTACTTTATATTATTTCAGTTAGGTAATAAGATAGGTTAATATCATGTTTTCCAGCATTTGGAGAGTTTTTGTTCTGATAGAGGCTAAATTAGAAAAAAATATTTAAAAAATGTAAATTAAGCTGAAAATCTTTAACAAATTCTTTATATAGGAATATCACTATCAATTATAAACCAATAAAGCACAATAGAGACTATTTTGACATACGTTTGAGCATTTGAGCATTGATCAATTGTGTATCAGAACTGATATGGTACATTCGAATAGTGGAAAATATTCACATCACCCAATCTCAGTGGTTCACTGTTTAAAAGGGTTGCGCAAAGAAATCAACAAGTGCAGAAATATGCATGATGGAGGTCATCAAGAAGAGCTATGAGGACTTCCTGTGACTGAGTAACTGACTGTGCCAATACATGCTCAGTTCCGTGTAAAGACGCATCAGCGATACTTTGATTAAAGTGATGCGAAGGCAACCATGCTTAGCATGTGTGTATGCGAGGGCAGTCGTTAAACACACTGAACAATGAAAATATGCATTCTGAGAAATGCATCATGTCAAAAAGTTTTCACCTTTAGAAATATAAAAACTTATAGCAAGGCCGGTTCGTTAACATGGTCTAAAATGTAAGGATCACGAGATTCACTTTTTGATAAGTGCGGTCAAAAAAATCTTCCAGCTGTTAATGTAACAAGGTTTCTCAAATAGGTCATGAGAAGAGGTCCTGCTGACTCTCAGCCCTTTCTCCACCATGAGCTGAAAAGCACTAAGGGTACACCGATGTGTGGAATGGGGGGCTGAGGCAGACATTCAGTATTCTTTCATGTACATACCTGCCAACATTATGTTGTGATTATGTCATTGAGAGAAGGCGATTTTCGCTAGACTCTCACAAATCTGCATTACAGAGAAGTCCAGCATTTATTTTTGCAGGGTTTCACAAGCAGTAACATTAACAAAATGCCATAGTAGTTCAGTGTGCCAAACATTCTACTCTTCCAAAGTACAAGTAAATACATCATCAAATATTGCTCTGTAATATCAGTCAAATCTAAACATTAGTCTTTAGATTATAGGCCCATCAATGATGTGACTCTGATATCATGAATCTCTGGATAATATTAATGCCAATCCTTCTCAAAACTCTTCATTAAAAAAATGCTCTCTATTCCCTGGTATAGAGAGAGTAACCTGCAGAATAAAATGCTGTCGTCTTGTTTGTTGAGTGAGTTCCTCATATTGTCAAAGGCAAAAGTAAATGTTCCAAAAAAGAAAAATAAATAATTAAATAAATAAATAAATAGGAGGAAAGACATAAACCTTCTCACTACAGTGCATATACCAACTGACTGGAAAGATAAAATTCCAATTGGGTAAGTGATAATACTACGATACTTTCTGCTGAACCTCTCAAAGCTCATGTGAAAAGCACAACAGCACTTTTTTAGCCACACAGCTTTTCCATACAGTGACTTCACTTGGAGACTCTGTCAGAGGGAAAGTAGTAGCACGTCCTCAGGTGTTCCACTGGGGCTTTCCTCTTGAACTGGGGCCAGATTTAAAAAGGTAGATCCATGTCTTACGACTCTACTCCAATTCATATGCCCTTCATGTGCTGGGGTGAGTAATGTCCGGTCCTTTCGGTTGTTCTGACTCATTTGTCCACCTGTGGACCAACCTGAGACTCCAATGTGCCTCTAGGCCCGTTGTATGAGTTATGTTTGTTTATATCTTGGCAACAAAAACTGAACATATTCCGAGATAGGTTTATTTGGTACTTCATCTTAATGATGAAAGTGAGGTCATAAGCTTTGAAGTTAAGCAATAATACAAAAAAAAGAGGAAAGAAATGCTCAAGGTTCATGAAGTCATTCTCAGATATTTGGAAGGTAACCAGAAAATGGAAAACGACAGCAATAGCTGTGATTATTTCCTACAACCAAAAACTCTTCTACTGACATTCTTAAGCTGTGCACAACGTGGATATCTGCTTTGTGAAAATTGATGATATTTGCATATTCATAACTTGATCTTTTTACAAACTAACTCACTTTTTTAGGATTAGCTGAGTCAATCCTAGAGGAATTATTAGCATTAACTGCTAAGCTCACTGCCCATGGCTGTAGGCAGGAGCTAAGAGGTTGAACAAGAAAAAATCCCATTCAAATCATGCTCTGACAAAACTTTTACAGTCGGGAAATATTTTTTGGCATCCTTGAAGTAGACCAGAAAAGGTCATGATAAACTGTATTTGCTGCTCATCTCATACTGCATACAGAAAACAACTGAATATTCACCCAAAACCACAGATGACAATTACTGATAGCCCCATAAATTCCTATGGACAAAATGTAACTTTTTATTTCATATGTCACTTTTTATAAGTCCCCCAGCTGCTCTAATGTTATGCTATTCCCAGCACCCAAACCCCTTGCCAAGCGTATTCAGAAGCAGATAAAGATCTCCCCAGTTGCTGTCTCGGCTCTTCAGGACTGTTTTGAGCACGCTGACTGGAACACGTTCAGGGAGTCTTTAGGGAGCACACAGTGTCTGTGACTACATCAGCAAGTGCTTCAGTGACATTACTGTCTCCAAGACTATCACCGCTCACCCCGGCCAGAAGCCGCGGATGACTGCAGAAGTGTGCATGCTGCTGAAAACCTGAGATGCAGCTGTCAGATCAGGTGACAACCTGTCCCGGGCCATCAGAGCAGTGAGGTGCACACACGATAAGAAAGCCCACAGCCACTTCCAGAACGCTGAGGACGTACAGCGAACATGGCTGGGAATCCAGGCCATCACCAACTACAGGGCACAAATTGACATGGCGGCGAGTAAGACCACCCAGTCCCCAACGACCAGGTGCTCTGTCTGACCACGGCCGGTATGAGGGAAAACTCTGCTTAAAGTCAACCCACGGAAGGCTGCCGGACCAGACAACATTCCTGGTTGTGTGCTCAGAGAATGTGCAGACCGGCTGGCAGACGTTCTCATAGACATCTTTAATATGTCCCTGAGCACCAACGCTGTTCCAGCATGCTACAAAACCGCCACCATCATCCCAGAGACAAAGCAGTTGCCGTTGTCCTGCCTCAAACACTATCGCCGCGTCACACTCTTCATAAGGTGCTTTGAGACGCTCGTCATGAGGCATATAAAATCACAGCGGCCCCCTCACTGGACCTCTGCAGCTTGCTTACTGCGAATGATCTCCCCCACCCTTCACCTGGCCCTAACCCAAAAGGGACACATAGGTGGGAAAGCTGTTCATAGACTTCAGTTAAGAATTCAGCACCATCATTCCTCAGTATCAGATTGGGAAACTGAGACGGCGGAGCTGGAACACCTCCCACTGCAACTGGATCATGGACTTCCTGACTGGGATCGGAAGCAACGTCTTCAGCACCTCCGGGGCTGTGTGCTCAGCTCTCTGCTGTTCACGCTGCTCACCCACCACTGTGCAGCAATGCACAGCTCAAACCACTCCAAGTTTGCTGATGACACAACCGTGCTGATGACACAACCAAGTGGCGTAAAGAGGGGAAATGAGATGCACGGCCCAGCAGTGTCTCTGCTTCTCATGAAGACTGAGGAGAGCACCACATTCGTCACCACATTCTACAAAGGTACTACAGAGCACATCCTCTGTTGCTGCATCACAGTGTAGTATGGTAATTGTTCCATTTTGGATTGCAAGACCCGACAGAGGATGTTGAGAAAAGCTGAGATAATCATTAGAGGCTTTTTCCCCTCTGTCACGGACATTTCCACCACACGCGGCATCCGCAAAGTCACGAGCATTGGGAACGACCCCACATATACCTTAAACAAACTGTACCCACAGACACCCAAACCCACCCCTTAACTGAACTAATACAATTCATATACACACTGAGCTGTTCTGCCTTACACCCCGACTGCCACAGTAAATACCCCTCTATTTGTGATATACTGCACATTCTCTGTCCTGCTGCTGCTATTATTCGCACAATTATTATTCATTGCTGTCTACCTCTGTTCTGCATGTTTGCACACTTAACTCCACTGCTAGAATACAGCATCTGTCATAATATTGTATTCATTGTCCTGTCTGCACTTATCTATACTTGTGTTGGTTCTGTTTTTGTTTTTGTGTTCCACCATGGTCCTGGAGCAACACTGTTTCGTTTCACTCTATACTGTCTATATGGCTGAAATGACAATAAACCTGCATGACTTGACTAATGTAATCACAATGGTTAAACAAACCAGGAAAAACATGGAATTTGTGTCCCCTTGCTGACACCACAAAAGGAATCTTACTGCTTACCTGGAACAACGAGAATGAGCACTTTGGGGCGGTTGGGAGTTTTGGCAGCAGCATGCAGGTCCCTGGGCCCATATTTCAGCAGTTCAGTTACAACGCCTCTACAGTAGATATGCTCTACAGTGGCATCCTCCCTACTACTTTCAGAGCTTGGGCTGCCCATCACTTCAGCTTGATCAACACGGCCAGGTACTGGAACAGAACACACATACTTGCTAATGCTTGTGCTTCATGGCTGTTAATCTTTATTCTAAATGTGAGCAATACCACCTACATATAATTTCCAGAGGACATAGTAAGTGTGACTTAGCCCATGAAAACCACAGAGCTGCCATTTCACATAGATGAAGTAGCCTTTTGGGAAATTTTACCACATAACACAACATACTTTAATCATATGTGTGTCAACTTATTAACAGCACAGTGTTTCGGACAAACAGCAACAATCAAACTTTAATGCAATTTCTATTATTGGGGTATGTAGTAACTGCTGACAGAGCTTAATTAAAAGCTACTGCAATATTTTTGCATCATTAGCATGAAACTTAAAACTCATCAATATTTTACGTTATCATGGTTTACAGGTAAAACGTTTGCCTACTGACAGCATTAAACCTTTAACCATTTAATGACATGATTAGACTGAAAGCAAGTAGATGCAAGAAAGACATCAAACACAAGCATATTAAAAGACCTGCCTTACTGACATGTTACATATCAGGAATATATGAATATATTCATTATACTCATAAGGCTGTAAAATCTTCCCTGAGTAGTTAGGTTGTAACTGTTTTAACATGAAAACAGACAGATATTCATTCATTCAGAGAGACAGCTAAGAAGATTAACGCTGCACATATAAATCTATGCCTCATGGCTTCATTACACCTAATTATTGCAATCCTTACCGATAAAACCGTCTTTTTGGCTGCCAAAGGGGTTCAAAAAACGTCTTTTTATTAGAGTGAGCAGCTGCCTCCTCATTTGTAAACAAGGATGACTACAAGACACGTTTTCCGTGTGTGCTTCTTCTGTCCTTTTGCTTGGTTGTTTAAAGTTATAAACGCTTTACTGACACCCTCTGTTTGGAGTAAGTGGGTGAAACTCAGCACTAATGTCCATTTTACGTAGTAACATTACTTGGTGATGAAATGCGTTTAAAAGGGCAAGAATCGATGGGAAAAAAAATCATGAAATACGTACTCTTACCCTATTTAGTGTAAGTAGAAGTGTAAAGTGTCAATTTGTCATACGTGAACACAGCACAGCACACAGTGTGAACAATATGCAATTTTTCTCTGTATTAACCCACTCACCAAGTTCAGCAGCGGGCAGACAGGAACTTAGCTGTATATATATACAGATAGATATATAGATAGATATAGATATAGACATATAGATATAGACAGATAGATAGATATGTAGTAAAACATTGCAATATTTATTTATCATTCATCTGGGTGAATAGATGAATAGATAAATAATATGCCTCTCAAACAACACATGTTCATACTTTACATAGACTACACTACGGAGTGCATTGCTAACAGTAAACTATTTTTATGTACTATTTAGTGTGGCAGTAAGTCGTCTTGGATGCAGCCAATTAAATAATAATTTTAATTATTATTCACTATACAGTGTAGATGCAGAGAGAGGCATGCCTCACACTCACAGGGAAGTTTTGGCAACTCTCTTCTGTGTAAAGTATCTAAGGTTTGTCCAAAGAGTTCCAAGAGTGTCTAAGGTTTGTCCAAAGAGTTCCAAGATTGGCAGTTTTTTACATTTTGTTTTTTTTCACTGGCAAAATAAAACTTACTGAACCATTAGAATAGAATGAAATGAATGGTCAAAAGAGAATAATAATGTAATAATGTAAAAGACTAAGACTGAGCTGTAAAAACAACTATTTTAATTTAATCAGATACTTTAGTAGCATCACTTGGAATTATCCAGAAATGTGCAGTTCCAACAAAATGTCAACAACACAAGGATGTGTGTCCTAGTTATACCCAGTCATATCTTCCAGTACTTTAATTAGAAATCGCTGGAGGCTAATATATTTCAAGACTGTCTCTGTATTTCATTATCGTTTGATCTCTTACATTGTCAGATGTGTGTTAAACTGGAATCATAAAATGCAAATAAATCAAGATGCTTTGAATAGATCTTGTCAGTCGATATGTTAATTTTGATAGTATCACTCAATCAACAGTACTGAAGCTGTTAGTGTAAACAGAACACACTGCAGCACAAACACTCTGGGCTGCTTTAATTCTGCTTTATATTGCCCTTACCCTCTTAACTGTTTGTCCTTTCTTGTGTATTAACCTCTGACTTTTTTCTTTTGACAGCATTTGTTAAGTTGTGTACCTTAGCTGGCAGTAACTTGGTAAAAAGCAGATATTGATTTTAGGATAGCTTTACAGGTACGAAGAACAGACGGAGACTACTTAAGCACTGATGTACGTCGCTCTGGATAGAAGCAGCTGCTAAATGCCGTAAACGTAGATGTAGTCACATGGACAAAGGTATTGGGACATACCTCTTACTGAATTGGTGGCCCCTTATTTCCAGTGAAGGGTAATCTTAATGCTTCAGCAAACCAGGGCATTTTGGAACCTTTTCTATTCCAGCATGACTGCGTCCCGCTGCAAAAGGCAAAGTCCACAGAGACATGGTTGGATAAGTTCAGTGTGGAAGGACCTTGCATGAACTGCACATTTAAAGTCTGTGTATTTGAATGCAAAGTCACTGCTGGTGTAATGGTCAGGTGTCCCAATACTTTTGTCAATATAGTGTACCTTGTCTCACTCTCTCCAAAATTAGTGGAACAATTGCCACTTTCTTTTATCTACAATGCCCCACAACAATCTATAACACTTCTTAATATTCAAGTAATGGTTTGCAGAAAAATCAAATTAACGCAGTCTGTCTCTTACCTCAAATGCAGTCAGCCAAGACATGTGTGGTGTCTGAAGTTTGCTTCTTTTAAGGAGCTTTGTCATGTGGTTACATACTCTAGACCTTAGATGACTCATCTGCCATGAGGCATCATTTACTTTCAAGTAGTTTCATTAAGCCCAGAGGTGCCCCACATCAGGACCATCTGAAGAGTTGCACCAGCTGCATTAAATTAGGGTTGGAACAAAGTTCTGCAAGGTATCAGAAGCCCAGGACCAGACTTTTGTTTAGGCTCACCTACTGTTTAAAAGACTACTATGTTTTTGACAACAAAAATCTTTTATCACCCAGCGTCACATCCCAAAAATTTCTCAAAAACATCACCTTATCAAAGGGGTCAAAAATAGGAATATAGTAACCATGCAATAAAGTCTTATTCATTGTAGGGGACGGTGCATAGTTATGGGTCACATTAAATCCATATAATGCACTGTTTTGAAGGTTTGGCAAAAGCATTAGTTAAAGCGTTAGTTATTGTAATATGCTAACTTCTAAAATGTGCAAAAATGTCCCGTTCAAATAGGCTGCTTTTAAATCAATTGCAAAATCCCAAGACCATCAGTCCAGGCCAAAAGTAATGATGAAGCAAAGCGGAGTAAAGTGGAACTTTAACTGAAAAAGGACACCAAAAAGTGAAAAGGCCTCCCACCTTCCAAGTTGCTTTCTGAAAGGCAGACGTGTTTGCATGATTAGCTTGGGGATAGAGAAAAAAGGGGATAATCCTCTGCAGCTGCTCCTGCTTAGTACCTGTGTCTCCTCACGCTAAATCTAGCATGGGAGACCTTTTTTTTTCAAGCAGCCAACAAGGTCAGAGGATCAATCGCGTCTGTTATCAGGAAGTCTAACCACCTTGACCAGTTTATTGTGTACCATGTACTGTAACTCGTTACAGTGAGAAGTTATAACAGCTGACACATATCAAGACCATGAGAAGCACTTACAAAAGGACACAACAGGATAAACAAGAAAATGCAAGCTGACGTGGACAATTACAATCAGAAGTAAAGCAAGGAGAGTTTACTGTATGCTCGCTTTGCAGGCCTGCACCGAGTATTCTAAGAATTCCATGCCTTCAGCCTGACGTCCAGAAGTCCCTGTCTCATCAATAATAGTGATATTTTACTGGAAACATGTGTAAAGTCCAACCACACGCAGTCAAACTCATTTTGGCGAACCTGTTTGAAGACGCTGGAGAATACTTAGTGCACCTGTGAAAACATAATATCAAAATATTGAGAGCAGTCTTTGGTGGAGAGGGCTGTATGGTGTGTTCAAACAAGAAAAAAAGAGGCTATAATGCTAAGTATTTCCTGAACACATCTTGATGGATGACAGTGTGAATATCTCTCATTCATTAATAGAGATCTAATACGCAGATGTTTTTCCCTGGTATTTTCTCTCCTGATTTCTCAAGCAGTGCATTAATCAAGTTCTTCAAAACTGCCTCCACCGCACCACCCCCCCAGCTTTGGAACAAATAAAGACATATGTCAAGATTCCAAGCGTTTATGAGTTTATGAGTTTCAGGTGTAAAACATCTCACTACGGTATTAGATACACAACACACTTAAGTTTGGCTTCGGTTATATCAAGAAATCAGCAGAGGAAGTTTGTTCATTTTCACATAAGTAAGAACTTATGTGCAAATGAATAAAATGAGAACAGCAAAAAAAACGAAAAAAAAAAAACCCTACCACTATGCCTTTTTTGACTGGTTGACTGGTTGGAACGGTCACTATTTTTTAAATGCCTTATGATGCTACTTAGGCAGTTTCACCACTATAAATCATAGCTACAACTTTTTAATAACATACTCAGCATAGATTAAAGCACTGCTGTAGTGCTTGTAAACCAACAAACTCAGCTTTTTTATTTGGAAATTAGGGAGATCCTAGTAGTGTCACTGGCAGTTCTTATTGTCCTATTGAAGAATAATCAATAGACGAAGCTATATTTTACTGTAGTATTTCAAGAAGGGAAGACATTATTAGTCTTATAAACTATTTTTTTGTTGTTGTATACCAGCCTTAAGTAAACATGGGCACCTGAAGTTTGTAAAAGACATTCCACATTACATTTTTGACTGATATATTAATAAATATTTTCCCTGTAGGCATTTGCAGAGTGACCCCTATTTCAGTAAGGAGTACTGGCATTCAGCAGAGACAATGTACCGTATGACTGAAACCCAGCGGTTTGGCTGCTGCTAAATTGCGCAGTCAGTGTAATATCTAGGACTTCCACAAGCCCTAGTGTCGTTTTCCCTCCTATTCACTGGAAATCAAGATCTAACTGGTTGGTTTCACTGTCACATCCTAAATATGCCGTTGTTTAATCTGAGACATTAGGGCTTTAGCACTTTGCCTGATGGCCTACCTCTGTGCATATGCAATCAGACTGCCATTTCTGTGTCAGAGTGACATTGGTGAGAACTGTCTTAACTTCGGATAAATTTATTTTTATTTTTCATACCTGGAGGAATTTACTCGACTCCTTTGCATTTAGCCCCTTCACCTGAGTGAAGGAATGGGCTGCCGACAACGGTGTCTGGGGATCAGTGAGTGGTTACGGTACCTTGCTCAAGGGTACCTCAGTGGTGCCACTGGGAGTCCTGGGATTCGAACCCACAGCCATCTGATTGCATGGGCAACTCCCTAACCACCAGCTGCGTTTGTCTGTAATGCTTGTGGAACAAAATGAACTGTGAGTTTACTAACTGATCATTTACCCCAAATGGCTCTAAATGGTGTACTCTTAGTTTAAAGCAGAACGCATCTACTTTCCGCCTAAAATGGACACAAAAGTTTGAATTCAGGTGCACTGTGAGCACATATTGCAGTTCCATCAAGGTATGCACTGCATCTGTGCTCTTACTGACATCTGGTTCAGAGTCCAAGCCCAGGCGCCCATCGGCCAGCCTCACCAGTGTACACTCACCAATGAATTTACACACAAAAGGGAAAAATGGCCAGCATATCATAACAAACATGTGCACACAGCCCTCAGCAACATTCTGTCCTATTGATACCATGTTTTGATCAGGACAAAAACTTCAATAAATATTAAGGTTGATACAATATGACAACAATTACGTACATAAGGCAGTCTCAGTATACAACACAGGCCCTTTTATTTAAACTTTTAAAAGACTCGAAACAGATGTTTTATAAGACTCAAAATAGATAATCAAAGAAACATCCACTAATAGGTCGCCTAGGGAATGAAAAGTGGTTCCTCCGTGCCATCGCTCCAAAACATTAGTGTAGGTCTTTAAAACGTAGGAACAGGTGTCAGGTCATCTGACCGATAAAAAAAAAAAAAAAACATTATGCAACAAGAGCACCCAGAACAGACCAACGGTTCGTTCCCTTCTCCTTCCGATCTGAATTTTTTGTGAAACTGCTTCTCATAACTCCAGCCTCCCTCTGCAAGTGGATCTGGATGTGGAACAGAGGCTTATTCCCACATGCCTGTCAGCAAGCCACAGCACAACACAGAAAGCAGTCATTACCCATTTCTCACAGCCGTTCTTCAAAGCCCCACGTCAGGGACATGCACTTTCCCTCTTTTCAACATCTTTCTCCATTACCGCGCCTAATTCACAGACCGCGCACGCTTGATACATGGCTGATATGGTCATTGTTTTTCTTGCAGAGGTGGTCTTGGGTTGGAGGCGTGCAAGTTGTGTGGTGTTATGTCCATGATTTAGCCAATAGTGCATGGACCCCACCCATCATTAAGAGCTGCTTGTGCTTGTCAAGAGAAGGATCTTAGCGCTGATTAACAAAGTATTGACTCGAGCAGTAGAATGTGTGTGTATGTATGTGTGTGTGTGTGTGTGTGTGTGTGTGTGTGTGTGTGTGTGTGTGTTGGGAGGGGGTAAGCGTGGGAGTGCCAGAAAACTGGTTGCAACCAAGCCAAAACAGTTGTAATATTTCCAAACACAGCAGTACTGGCCAAATAGACCATACGCCATAGTGGGGGTAGGTGATATAATGATACTGTCAGGGATGGTTTGGGGGCTGGATGTAAATGCAATATGCAAAACGTTTTCTAATAAACACGAAAAAAACAAAGGATCCAAGGGTACACAGAAACATGAGATGATCCAGACGGTTTAAACAAAGACTCAAGCAAGGCATGGAGACTAATGATACCGACAGAACAAAGGGTCACACAGAAACACATAATATTAGAGGTTAACTAAGACATTGACAAAACATCACAACTAGAGATCAACAGAAAATCCACAAAGACATACTGAAACACGGGGGTTTATGTATAGACAAGGACAATGGAAACGCCTGGGCAGGGGTGGAGAACAGGACAAGACATGGGTGCACAGGAAAAGACAGGGGCAGCCTAAGTTGGAGAATATCAAAATGAACACAAACTCACACGGCGCACAGACACATGGCAGGGTAAAGAGTCAAAAAACAGCCACACAGTAGTGGCACACATTACAGATACATATAGTCATTGTGATAAATTGTGTCATAAAAAGCTGTTGCAAGCGAATTGCAGGTGTCAGCTATTATTTCTAAAACACTAGCTACTTATATGTTTCATAAAAGTAATTGTGGTATCAGACTGTCAGTTTAAAATGGTATGGTAACAATGGTGTTATGCCAATTTATATTTTTTTAATTTATGTAAGTTTTTGTTTTTTTTCCTGGGGCAACAGGGTTCCACTGTCACCTCACAGCAAAAATATCCTGGGTTTCATTCCTGTTTGGGACAGCCGAAGTCTCCTTTTTGGTGGACTATGTATGTTCTCTATATATTCATTTCTGTGCTTTTCTCTCTATGAGTGCTGGGATAGGCTCCAGCAACCACCAGGACCCCGGTTATCCTAAGGGGCTAAGATAATGACTGTACATTGAACAATTTGGGCCATTCTAGAAGTAAACATTGGCATGAAGTATGTAAAAGACATTCCCTATTGCATTTTTGACAGACATGTTAATAAATATTTTCCCTGTAGGCATTTGCAGAGTGAGCCCTAATTCAGTAAGGAGTCCTGGCATACAGCAGAGACTATGTACCGTATGACTGAAACCCACTTGTTTGACTGCTGCCAAAATGCACAGTCAGTGTAATATCTAGGACTTCCAGAAGGCCTAGAGAGTCGTTTTCCCTCCTATTCACTGGAAATCAAGACATGACTGGTTGGTTTCACGGTCACATCCTAAATATTCCGTTGTTTAACCTGAAACATTAGGTCTTTAGCACTTGGCCTGAAGGCCTAACTAATGAGAGAACTCGATTATCTATGTCTGCCTGAATACCATGAAGGAAAAATAATCTGGTTTGTATAATTTTCTACTTGTTGGGTAAAATTAATCTCATTGTTTGAATGAAAAACTTTAAAATGATATGATTCTACATTAAAGACAGATGTCTGAGGTTTGTAGAACACAAAGAAAGAATCCTTATTAGATCATTTTCTGTTTAACCTATTGTTTCCAACCAAAACTCAACTCAAACATGCCTGCATTGAACAAAAAGGAACAAAAATTACAGATGTGTTTTCTTAGTTCTCAGAAACCATTAGGCCTTCTCTGAAAGACTAGCAGGTCCTGAGGTTTTCATTCTGATTTATTTGATCAATATTACATTTTGCCATGATGACAAGTGGACATCTCTGGTCAACAAGCAATGTTTTAGATTAGCCAGCATACAAGCAAGAAGTCCCAGATTTGCTGTATTGTTTAAAAAAAAAACAACAAAGCTTCCAGGTACTTTTCTCCTTTGACTTATGTGCTGCAGGAAATGTTTCAAATTTCAAACTCCCATAGTTGAGAGGAAACAATTTGCCACAGTACAGGGATGATCGTTAGTGTGCCAGGGCAGTAACACTGCCGCACCCAGCTGTTGTTTTATGAACTAGCGCCATTGTAAATCAGCCCGCAAAGTAGTGAGACACTTTAAAATCCACTGAAGTGATTTAAGAAAAGGATAGACCGAAGAGGTTGAAGTTCATGGTCTGTATTCCCAAAGGAACACAGTCCATCAGAAGGATAGAAAACACTCATGTAAATGCACACAGCCACCTGCACACACACACACACACACATACACACTCAGCCTACAATAAAAAATAGTTGATGTAATGCATGCTATCAGGTGCACATAAGGAATGTCCTCAGAGTGTGCATATGTGTGTGTGTGTATTTGATGTGATTTACACCGCAAGGTCAGGAGGAGAGGGATGGCCAGCTATCAATATAGTGGCCAGTATCTGATCATATCACTCTCTCAAATTCCAGGCCACAAGCATTCATCACAACTGCACCTTAACACAGCCAGGTCTAAATCCTCCACTCTTATCAAATGTATCAGATTTTCCACAAAAACAGCTTCAGAGCTTTTAAAGTATTTTCAAATCAATTAAAAATTGTAAATACCTAACCAGGATGAATTCCTTACTAGTTACCCTCAAATGAATTCGGGCCCCCTTTTCTAAGTGAATTAAGTATGCAATCGTCTATAGAGAAAACATTTTGCACACTTAAAGGAACAATTATGGTTCACTTGCTGATTTCTAAAATACTGAAATAAAATATGAATAAAATGAATCAGCAAAACTTTTAGAAAACCAACAATGTTGTAAGAACAGTCAAGTTTTTCATTCCTACCTTATATGATCAGTATTACATTTTGCAATGTTACACTATAGCCAGTGGTTACAGGCAATAAGATACAAATGGACCTTTGTGGTCAACAGGTGACATTTTAGATTACCCAGAATATTGATATAACAGGTAATCCAACAGGTAATAACAGGTCATCCAAAAACACAATCCAAAAATCAGGCAGGGTCACAGGGTCACCATCATAAGGAGTGACAGAGGCGAGGCAAGATGCAAGAAGCAAGTCAGAGTACAAAGAAAGGTCTTATAACAAAAAGCAAAATGGATATCGAGGAACACTTGGTACACCAGTAAAATCAGAAATACTTCACACAGTCTCATTTTTCTATCCAGTCTATATATAGTGCAGTAAACAGGTAGTACTTTGTCAACTTAACATAGAAAGCTAGAGCTCCTCTAGTGGCGAGGAGTGTGAGCTGCAGTACTGGATGTCACTGAGGGCCCCTCCTAGGTGTTACAAGGGCATGGAGGTTTTCCTCATGGTCGAGGTGTGGACACATCCAGGTGGTCCTAATGGAAAGTGGCTATCAAAGTCTCTGCTCGAGAGTCTAGTGATCTGTCCTGGCCTGTATGACGGGCCCAGACTTCAATGGTAATCTGCTTGTCTTTTCTGGGCTGCAGCCACATTCAGAATCCAGTCTCTGGTGCATTGCCATACTCTGTCACAGTGTTTGGCTCATTGGTCTACCGAAGGGATCTCTATGGATGAGTCATCATCCGGAATGAACGAAGGCTGATAACTTAGTACACACTGAAAGGGTGAATCGTTAATGGAACATTCTGATAAAATGTGTTATGAGCAAATTCTACCCGAGGTGGGAATACTGCCCATTTGTGTTTCTCCTGGCTGCAGAGGGAACGTAGCATCTGGCCTATCTCTCTATTCAGCCGTTCTGTTTGTCCATTGGTCTGAGGATGGTATGCTGAGGATAGTTTTAAGGTGCAACCTAGTTTTTGGCAAAACATTCCAGACACATGAATTGGGTGCCATGATCCAATATGATTTCTTGAGGGATTCCTGATGAAATAACAGATTAGCTAGTTCCTTTGACGAAAGTACATTTTTCAAAGGGATGAGATGACAGGCCTTAGAAAAAGAAAATCTGTAACTACAAAAATGATTGTGTTAACAGAGGAAGCAAGGAGGTCTGTAATAAAGTCTATTGAAATTTGCGGCCAGGAATGAGTAGGCATGGCCAGTGGATTTAGTAGCCTGTATAGCTTGGTATTAGAGGGTTTGGAGCGTGCAAATACTAGACTGTCACGCACTGTCATGTTTTGCCCCAGCACGAGGCACAGATGCAGACTTCCATTCATTTGTTTTCTACAAAACTTATATAACAGTGCCCTCTAGCGGCCACTGACTAGGGACATCATAGTAGCCCCTCCCCAACGGTGCCACCCCGGGGCACCCAAAAGGGCCACCAGGCCAACACAAAAAAGGAGCTCCAGGATTGAGCTCCCTCCGTAGAGCCCTCTCTTAGGTGTTATTCTCCGTCCCTAAGATCCAAGGCCCTGCTGGGGGGCTCCCCAGGAGCTCTTCAAAACCCCAGCACACACAAGGCTGGATGTAACAATGGGGTCTTTGGCCCTGCTAATGGGGTCTCTGGCCCAGCTGTAGTGGCTAAAGGCCCTGCTGGTGGGGTGAGAAGCCCTGCTACGGGCTCTAGGCTGCCTGCTACGGGCTCTAGGCTGCCTGTTCTAGCCCCCATGCTAACCACTGATACACTACCTGGGGCTGGAGGTTGAAGCTGGGGCACCAGCGTGGGCACCCAAAACCACCTCAACTTTGGTACCAGCGGCAGGCATCTCCTGGGTGCAGGCCCAGGTCGCTGGAGCGCAGCCTGGATGCTCGGGTGCGCAGCCTGGACGCTTGAGTGCGCATCCTGGATCCTCCGGAGCGCAGCCTCGGCACTCGGGAGTGCAGATTCGTCGCTTGGGAGTGCAGCATCGATGCTCCAGAGCTTTCTCAATGCTGGGACAGGAAGTTGGTGTGCAGCTGCGGTGACCTCTTGCTCGGCGGCAGCTGCGCTCTCTCACTCACACACACCCAGGGCAGCACTAGAATCGCCAATGACCACAAGCTTCCCAGACCCTAGGCAGTTTGTCTCAGCTGCTGTTTGCCTTGGTCACGAAGGGTGGCCACCAGGCTCACAAGCATCTCTTTCTGCTTTTTTATGCATCGCTGGACCTCCCCTGAGACAGCAGTGGACAGAGTGCTTGGCTGCTCAGCCTCCTGGAGCAGCTGGGCACGCTGCCCAGTGGGGGATGTGGGCTGCGGGTGAAGCCCCTTCACCCTCTCAGCTGCTGTGGGAGCCACCATCTTGGCTCTGCCACGGGTCTGCAGGTCTGCACTATTTGCAGGTGGGACCCACTGGGCCGGCACGGGACTCACTTCACAGAACGGGTTGGTCTCAAGCGTGTGGGGACTCACCCGGGAGGACTTCTGAGACGCTGGGAGTAGCCGATCGGAGGCGCGGATCCAGAGGTTTTGCGAACCTCTCCGCCTCTTAGCCCATTTGGAGACACAGGCTTCTTAGCCCGTTTGGAGTCACAGAGGTCCGTGAACATCTCTGGAGCCAAAATCGTCGCCTTGTCCTCCAGTCGGCCACTCCAGCCATAAATTTCGCCCTTGTCGTCCGAGCTAATGTACCCCAGCAGCTCCTGTGGGGTGTACTGACTCATCCTGTTCGGTGCCCCCACCTGCCAGGGCCAGAATGTCCCACTCACCGAGCTGGCCACGGGTTCCCACAGACCCGTGGCAAAGTCTGCTGCGCCACTTCTTGTGGTCGGTTCATCTGTCATGCTCTGCCGTGTTTCGCCCAAGCAGGAGGCACAGATGCAGACTTCCATTCTTTTGTTTTCTTTATTCAAGACCATACAAAATGAAACAAAACAAGGCACGAGGGCCGATACTTTTACACAGAAGACGAACACACAACAAGCCTAAAGTGAATGGTGAACCGACAAAGCCAGAAATCCAAAGCGTGCTATTTATAGCAGAACCTAAACACAAAACACCTGCTGCTGATAATACCTCATCCCTGGCCTGCCGAGGCGCAGGGATGAGGCCACACCCAGTGTCAAAACAAAAGTCAAATACAAAATTTACATAACAGTGGCCTCCAGCGGCCACTGACTAGGGACATCACATAGACTGGTTGGGATAAGTGCCTTCACATCTTGGGCCAATGTGGGCAACGAGAATGTTCTTAGTATCCTCTCTGTCTGACTCTAGGTTGTCCTATGACCCTGGAGGAATGAACCAACATATTAAAGACTTTGTGATATTCCATGGAAACTTTAATTTTACCTGTAGGGCTGAGTATGTACCACTGGTTTGGTCAATTATTTCTTTTATTTGGTCAATTATTTCCCAGGTGATGGGTGCAGTGATACAATCTGGTGCTATAATATGCAGTGGTTTTTCAGCATCATCCTCCCATACATAGATTTGAGATAAGGCATCAGCTTTTTCTTATTTCTACCTTGATAGCCAATATCATTTTTTCTCTTACATGTTTGGCAGGTGGAAAGGCACAAGGGTAGACTTTACCAGATTCCTTCTAATATTGTGATAGGCAAAAACCCAAAAGAGCAAAGGTCAAAAATAAGGAGTGTCAGAAGCAAGACAAGAGGCATGAGCCAAAGTACAAAGAAAAGGTTTACTGACAAAAAGCAATAACGGCATCAAGGAATGCTCGGTACACTATTAAATCGGCAGTCTCATTGTTACATCCAGCCCTTGTATAGTGCAGTACACAGGAAGTTTTTAAACATAGAAAGTCAGACCTCCTCCAATGACAATACAAAAACAAATCTAACTGACTGGTTTTCAATATTTTATATTCTGTAGTGACACATTATTTTAGCCATAAAGGCTCAGACTGTTGGTTTTGAAGAACACATACCAATTCTAATTTTTTGGGAACTGATATTCATTTTGTGTAGGATCCTGAAAAAGGAAAAGTATCACTTAGTTCTCCAACATCACATAATTCCTTCTGGTTTACATATCTTAGGATAAATGGTCATTCATCAGTAGGATAATGATCCCATGCATTCTTAAAATTTGAACCAAAATCATATACAGTCCAAAGAAAAGCAAATGGTTTTGAGAATTATATCTTGGCCTCCCAGTCAGCAGATCTTTCTCCCTTGGTATGGGACCAGCTGGACCGACAAGTTTGAAATCAGTGTCCCGCAAATGAGACTGAACTGACTGCATGTTTGAAAAGGTGCTGGGAGGGTTTGGATGCAAGTTGTTTCCAAAAAGGGGTGGTTATTTTGATTAAATTTGTACATAAGTTTTCACATCCATTAAGTTGCACTTACAGTTGCACAGTTGCATTTCATTTAAAAACCAGTCAGTTACATTTGTTTTAAGTGTTCTTGCTATAAAATGTTGAAAGAGCAGTGAATCGTTTATTTAAAAATGTCTAAGGACGCACCCAAACTTTTGCCCTGTCTAAATAAATGGTTACGCACTTCAAACTGTTTGACAAAACAATTTTGACATGACTTCAATTAAACTGTGTTATTTGATATGTGTCATATATTTCATGCGTGCTATGTATTTTCGGACCATATAGCAGCTGTGCATTTCCCGTCTGCTCTGCTAATCTGGATCACTATTTTAGAAGATGCATAATCCCACCAACATCCCATTTCCTTTTGGCTGCAGTGGGATGTAACATTATGAGGGGGAAAAAATTCTGTGACACACAGAAGTAAAAACGTTTGCTATTTTTTCAGCTGTTTTTAGCCCAAGCTGTGATTTAAGTAACAGCTTAGTACTGTCAAGTGGGTCTTACTCTTACAGGTGAAGATCTGTTTCTGTGGGAAAATGTTGGCATTTCTTTGCAAGGAAGCTATCACCTTAATAAAAAGAGAGATACGTTAAAGGGAGCTGGAAAATCCGTAGGTGTTCTGCAGCTTTTATTGAGGCTATTCTTTACTGTAAAGCTCAGGATACTTAGGATAAAGTCTCTCTTACAATGGTAATGAACTCATTGGGATCAGAGAAAAAAGAAACACATTCTGTTCACTTATTTGTGGGGAGAACACTGCACAGTTCCAGCCGTTTCAGCCAAAGAGTTCAAAATGCATAACTGTATTCAAGTATACACTTTCAACAGCTTTGGCACATTTTTAATCAGTCTTATGTAAAGTCTGATCATATTACTTGTTTTATTTACAAATTGTATAGATAACTGAATAGATAATACAAAAATAATTTGTAATTTTAATAGGAGGAAGAAGCTTTTCAAATGCACTATGTTTTTCCGAATGTTTTTATTTGAGGTTTGCTTGAAACATTTGTTTACAGTTTATTGCACTAAATTGCTTTATCTCAAACAGTCCATTTTTGATACAATGCCCTTAAGACTGATGTACATTATATGGACAAAAGTATTGGGACACACCTGTTTTTCAGGGTTTGGGCTAGGCCTCCTACTTCCTGTGACGAGCAATCCTAAAGCCCTTTTCTATTCCAGCATTCTATTCCACCGTGTCTTAGTGTACAAAGCAAGGTCCATAAAGGCATGGCTGGATGAGTTTGGTGTGGAAGAACTCCACTGAACACCTTTGGGCTGACCAAGCTGCAAAGGGGAGACCAACTCCATATTAAAGTCTAACTATTTGAATGCAATGTCGTTAAAGTCCCTGTTGATGAAATGGTTAGGCGTCCCAATACATTTGTCCACATAGTGCGTACAAGTGCTCTGACTAGTTGGGGTATATGTTACCGCTTATATAAAGCAGTCCGTGCTGAAACAATCTCTAGAACGTCAGTGTGAGTGGATGGGGCTAAACTGTAGAATGGAAATGTACAGGGTTTTGTGACATCACAAAAAGAATGAAATAAAAATAGCTGTTTTGGCCGCTTAGTTTCCATATATTTGGACTGGAGAGTGGATGCCATGCTTTTTAATAGTGTTTGCATCTAATTTTTTATTACTACAAGAAAGTAATCCTCCATGGATGCTCATTTTCTCAATGATTGTCAAGTACAAGATATAAAAAGAGCAATTAATAAAAAATAAGCCAACTGCTGATGATTCTTCTGGAACAAGCTTCTGTGCTTATTCTCATAAAGACTCTTTATTTTCACAAGTGCATCTTTATTTTTTTTCAGATTTGTTAGTGTCATAGTGAGGCTGAGATAATGCAAGTTACTACGCCAAGACTAACCCTTTACAGAATGCAGTTGGGGATAATATATCCACATTTTAATTTCCTCTCTCTCATCCACAGTGTTTCCTCTTCACTTCGAACTTACTCTGCACTAACTGTTAAGGTTTCACATCAGCCTCATCTATGAATAATTAAACCACCTGGGCCAAGGAATATAGCACTCAGAAACACGAGATGTATACAGTTAAATCATATTTAAGCTGTCATTTAGTTCCAGGATTACTCCGAAACAATCCTCTCACCTCAAGGGGCCAAACTGGAAATCATTAGTGCAAATGAAAAGTTCTCTAATACATCAATGCAAATAGTGATATCATAGAAAGGAATGTGAGTGTTTGCAGTTTGTAAAAATCTTTAAAGTAAGTCCCTGCTTGGGCTACTGTGCCCTCTCTCATGCTTTTACTAGTTTGAGAAACAGAGCCCTAAAGAGCCTTTAATGGATGGTGTGAGTGTGAAGAAGCTATGTATAGTTCCCAGGATATAGAATCTTAATTCTAAGCCAAAAACACTTTTATTTGTAAGCATGCAGTGCATGTTTCATCACACATCTCTTTTTTCTCCTTTTCAGCGCACTGTAATTCTAAATCATTGCCAAAAAGATCATATTGTTGTTGTTGTTACATTAGTGATTTCCTTTTTTCCATTTGAAGATAGGAAGGCTCTCATGCTGGCATGTTGGCACTGGTTGTTTTGTCTGCTTGACTTGTTCTCAGTTGGTTTTTATTATCTTTATTTTAATTATTGGCATCAAGTTGGGTTAGCATAGAGGCTTTTTGACATGAAAGCAACAACACTGTAAAAATGATTAATTCATTCATTTTCTGTAACCCCATAATCCTTATTAGGGTCATGGGTACCTGGTGTCTATCCCGGGGTCTACGGGTGCAAGCCAGGGACTCACCCTGGGCGGGGCGCCAGCCCACCACAGGGCACTCACACACACACACACACACACATGCACACACACACACACACACACACACACCAGTCACACCAGTCACTCGCACAGGAAGTACATTTACAATCCCCAATTCACCTGACACGCATGTCTTTGGACTGTGGGAGAAACCAGTGACTCCGGAGGAAACGTACGCCACCACAACATGTAAACTCCACACAAACACAAGACCAGGACCCAGATTCGAACTCCCAACCTTGGAGGTGTGAGGCACAGTACTACCCACTGCACCTCTGTGGGGCCCACTGTGAAAATCACGAAATAAATAAGAAAGTAAGGAACTTGCTTTGGGGCCGCTGGTGCCTGGTGGTTAGGGCATTGCCCCTGTGATCAGAAGGTCATGGGTTTAAATCCCAGGACTGCTAGTGGCACCACTGAGGTACCGTTGAGCAAAGTACCATCCCCACACACTGCTCCTCGGGCGCCCCCATTGATGGTAGCCAAGCGCTTCACTTGGTGAAGTGCTTAAACGCAGAGAAAAAAATTCACATTGTTCACACTGTGTGTTGAGCTGTGTCCACGCATGACACTTTACTTTAAAACAGTAAGTTAACAGAACAATAATGTTTTGTGCCTAACTGAGTTATGCCACACATTTTCATTCAGTTAAACTGAGTAGAGGCAGCATGTAAAGACTTTCTGATCTCAGCATAAATTGAACTGTTAAAGCAAAACTGAAATATTTAATTGCAACTCACTCGTCTTTCACTGGAATAGAAGTAACTTGGAACCAAAACAGATTACTTAAAGACAGCACAAAATGTTTTTTTGAACAGACACATTTTCAGTGTACACTTGAAAAAAAAAGAATTTCTTAAAATGCTTCAACAAAAACAGATTTTATTTTCTCCAACCAATACAGTAAGTTGAAGCCACTCCAGTTTACAACATATAAACACACTTTGGGCTCCAAAGTGATACCTTGTGAGTGTTGGCTCTACCATCATGAGGTCAAATATTTCCACTGATGCCCATTTTTTAAAACACACTTTTAGAAAATACACATATTAAATATATATATATATATACACATATATATTTCTATTTAAGTGTATATATGTTGTTATAAATGTAATGCTTTATTTTAACATGCCCATACTATTCAGCATTGAAGCCAAGTAGTTTATCCCCACCTTCAGGCAGAGCTGACTCATCTGTATTTTGCTGGGAACTGTTCTCTGTACCAAAACACACTGTATGAATAAAAAGGTAAGGAAACTTACAGAAAGAGAAGAGTCTATTAGCATTCTTTATAGTTGTGGTTCCCAACCCTGGTCCTGGAGCCACTCTCGCTTTGCACACATTAACATTTTCCCAGTTCCCAGCACACCTAATCTACTGAACCACCAATTAACAAGCCTTTCTTGAGTGGAGTGGGTGTTGGAGCAAAGAAAATATTAAATTGTGCAAATCAGGGGCTTCCAAGACCAGGGAACCACTGCTATGTTGACTCCGGCTCCATCTGCAACAGACGTTGACCTGTTCGGGGAAAAATAGGGGGAGAGAGAGAGACACACACACACACACACACACACACACACAGACGGAGAGAGACACACACACACAGACGGAGAGAGAGAGAGACGGAGAGAGAGAGAGGGAAAGAGAAAAAGAGAAAGAGAGAGACAGAGGGACAAAGAGAGAGAAAGAGAAAGAGAGAGTGAGAGAGAGAGAGAAAGAGAGAGAGAGAAAGAAAGAGAGAGAAAGAGAGAGACAGAGAGAGAGAAATAGAAAGAGAGAGAAAGAGAGAGAAACAGAAAGAGAGAGAGTGAGAGAGAGAGAGAAAGAGAGAGAGAGACAGAGAGAGAAAGAGAGAGACAGAGAGAGAGAAATAGAAAGAGAGAGAAAGAGAGAGAGAGAAACAGAAAGAGAGAGGGTGAGAGAGAGAGAGAGAGAGAGAGAGAGAGAGAGTGAGAGAGTGTGAGAGAGAGAGAGAGAGAGAGAGAGAGAGAGAGACAGAGAGAGAGAGAGAGAACTGGGTAACTGCTTCTGCATACCAGTGTTCTATAAGGCATGTGTCTTCATTCTATATTAAAAGTTCTCTTGGGAGGCAAAAAAAGACAAATGA
The DNA here is from genome assembly GCA_037974365.1 of Hydrocynus forskahlii. Classification (NCBI taxonomy): domain Eukaryota; kingdom Metazoa; phylum Chordata; class Actinopteri; order Characiformes; family Alestidae; genus Hydrocynus; species Hydrocynus forskahlii. Next base: position 43,577,695 of record JBBPCX010000001.1, read on the forward strand.
CCTTTTGATTAATATGCTCCTGGTGCAAGGTGCTGATGCTGCCCAAATGCCAGCAGGACTAGCGGAAAGCCGGCCTGCACTTGATCTGTAAGAAGGTCATGCAAAAAGCAGAAGAGGTAAGGAGCATGAAATCATCCTCTAGCGTGAGTGTGATTTTTATCAGAGTTTTAGCTCATGTACAGCTGCAGCGGTCCGGGACGGGCCCGGGCTGTGAGGGGAGCGGATCGGCCCATGCTTTATTGCCTTTTACACACCCTGTAAATCATTGACATTTTGTTTTCACTCGCAGTCTTGTTACTCCTCTGTAGAAATGAGATTACTCACGGCTGGCACAGCTCCAGCTCAGGGGTATTCGACAATGGGAGATGTTATTTATTACAGAGGACGGCCTACTAACATCTGCGCCCTGGCTTGGGTTACAGCAAGTGTCTCTCTGCACTCTCTTCTGTCTTCATCCGAACGCCGCCCCAACTACAGTGCATCCGTCTGATGTTTATAACCAGAGGCCTCCTGCAAGACGCAGATTATGTAAAGGCCAACAAACAGAGTGAATTGCAAGAAACTGGCAAAATTTCTTTTCTTCTGGCTTATCCAAGGTTTTCTGCAGAGCCTTGCGTAGACAACAAGCCCAAGAGAAATAAATGTGAAACAATCCAGGATTTATGGACCCCTTGACTGAATAGTAGACATAAAATCTGCCATAACTTTTGCAGTTTCACTTCTGCGATTTTTGACCAGAGCCATTTTTAATGTTTTTTTTTTTTACATGCAGTGTATTAATACATTTTTTAATACTGAATTTTTTAAGCTTTTTGAGCATTCAGTGCTGGTGTTAAAATGTAAATCCTGCTCAAAGTAAATGGATTTTTTTTCTTTTGAGGTTTCTGAGCCATAGTTGTAATTTACATATACATTTACAGCATTTAGCAGACGCTTTTATCCAAAGCGACTTCCATTCCCTAACTACAGGGGACAGTCTCCCTGGAGCAGCTCGGGGTTAAGGTTCCTGCTCAGGAACCCAGTGGTGGTCTGCTGAATTTAGGATTCAAACCCATGACCACTAGGCCACCGCCACCCCCACATTTTGTTGTCACAACTGCTCATTTAGAATTTTCTTATAGTGTTATAATTGCACACTTCAGTCCAGAGTACTTTTATACAAAGCACAATGCAGGGTAACCAGTCAAAACTGAGGTCATTTACAAATATCAGTCTTAAAGGCACAGTAACAAAACTGATGTATATTTTTCTAAAGGATAATGAAAGGCTGAAACTTATCATTAAAAATTAAATGATTTCTGTTTATTTTTGTTGGGTACATAAACCCATAAAAATTTTATAGATTTTTCCAAAGAGGAAAAAATAAACTACCAAAAAGTTTTAAAATTGGACCCTTTTCCTACTTTTAGATCCAAGCCGCTATAGTTCCTACCAAGATTGAATCAGTCATGACTTTGCTATGGCTTTCACCTTGAGCTTAACATGGAGGATTACTAGCAATGGCAAATACTGCTCTCTGATCTGTCTTTTTACACCAGTACCCTGAGAAGAACTTTGGACGGTGTGAAGGGAAGAAACACTAGATGAGGCCTGTTATGAAATACAGTTGAACATGAAAACCATCTTCTTTATTTAGGAGTGAAATGGAACAGATATTGCTTTCACTTTAATTAACCGTGCATGCAGTGCAACAACCACAACCAAGTCAGATGAATGGATTAAAACAGACTTACTGCAGTCTCAGATGCACTGTGGGTTTAGGTGATCTCCCAGATTTCATGTCAAATTGTATACTTTCAGTGTTATGAGAGTATTTCATGGCAATATTTTTAATTCTAGTGTAGCGACACTCTATGCGGTCAAGCGTTTGTCCAGCAGTGAAGCAGTGATATGAGACTTTCGAGTGCAACGCGGAAGTTTTATTTATTGTACTTTTACATTTCCCTTTGGAACGAAACAGACAGCTTGTCTGCTCTTCATAAAACATCAACTCAGCTGTTTTGCCAAGTATCCATGGCCAAATAATAACTGGCATACTCCTTGAAGTGTTACGTTAAGCCTCTGACAGGTGAATGAGCAAAGGCCAAGACAGATGGAAAACGTCTTTTCAAGACAAACACCCCATTATGCAAAAGGTAGCGAGCTACTGCATGACTCCTGGGGCCAGAAGCGAAAGCATTAATGTTAAACTAATCTATCTAAACTAAGGTATCAGGTAATTTAGTGCCACATTATGAAGTATGGTCCTGCAGGCGTGGAATTTTGATTAGGATTCTTCATATTTTACTAAGTCTGTGCTGAAAAAAGCATCGAATTAACCATGAATTAACTTCAAATGTTTTTCCACATCATTAAAATGTATCTCAGCACAGTCACTGATGAGAAAATAAATGTGTGAACGCATTATCAAGTAATGCAATGTGTTACTTTGCTTCAGTGGTTGGAAGGAGTGGAATACATTTGTTAGTTGCCTTTACGGTCACTACTGGTGATGTTACTGCAGCTTTCCTGTAAAAATAAGTATACGGCCTGTAAACAAAGAAACAAACAAAAATGAAAACATGCATCTCCATTTTTCAGTTCTTATTTCTCGTTTCTCTTATTTTTGAGGGGTTTTTTTCTGGCAGTCTGTTGCAATATACTAAAAGATGCACTTGTCAGCCATAACATTAAAATCACTGACATGTTGTGTTAATAGCAGGAAAAATGGGCAAGCATAAAGGTCGGAGTGACTTTGACAAGGACTAACTTATGATGGCTAGACGACGGGATCAGAGTATCTCCAAAACGGCAGCTCTTGTGGGGTGGTCCCATGGTGCAGTGCTTAGTGCCGACCAAAAGTGTTCCAAGGAAGGACAACCAGTCACAGGGTCAGGGATGCCCAGAACCCAGTGATGTGCATGGGGAGCGACGGCTAGTCTGTATGGTCCCACTCCATGAAAGAGCTGTTGTAGCACAAATTGCCCAAAAAGTTCATTTTGATTATGATAGAAATGTGTCCGAACACACAGTGCATCTTGGCTTGCTGTGTATAGAGGTTGCAAATGGATGGGGGCAGCATGGTCAAAGTGTGTACAATAGGCACAGGAGAATCAGAGCTGGACCACATTATATAGTAATTAGCAGTCTGATGAATCTAATTTTCTTTTACATCAAGTGGACGACCTAAATGGAGGAGAGATAGCACCAGGAGACACGATGGGAGGAAGGCGGAGGTGAAGTCACTCCATATCAACTGCTGTTTCATGAATAAATCCACAAAGGCATACTTAACTCTCAGCCTAAATAAGGAGAAGTTAGTTCTAGCTAAATTATAGTCATTCCCAGATTTCATGGTCTCTGGTTTGCATGCAGTGATCTTTGTTTGCTTGTAATATGAAGAAGACGAAGCATCTGGTTTAATATAGCTTATGCCGGTAGTCAGCCTAGTGGCTAAAGCAAACCTACCTATCAAATACACACACAGAAAATGGATTTAAGGATAAATTGTGAACTGATGTATGAAGTTTCCCCAGGCTGGTATTTGGAGACACCTGTATTACATTATGTTAGTGAAGAACACTGATGCCTGCAAATTAAATCAGTAGCATGTGTATTCATGTCAAATTGAAATGCTTTGACTATTGAATGTTCAGAGATCATTCCAGGGGGCCAAAGAACAAAACGAGAGCCCAAAAAAAGCAAATGTTTAACACCAGCCACTGAGGATTTGCTGTGCATTAAAATCTATTCAATTATAGGCTTATTATTCAGTTATTAATCTTAAGACTTGTGTTTCAGTTACCGCTATGAAACTAATATGCAAGTAAGTAGCCCTGAGAGGAAGATATTGAAGTGTGTGGCCCTCGCAGTTTAAGGGGTTAATGTGGAAGAAAGGGTCAGACAAGACTCCTTTACACCCATTTTGGTAGTGCTGATCTTTAACCTGCCTCAGAAAGAACACTGTGGGAAAAGCAGCACGCTCCTGCGCACAGCACAGCTCCGGATTCCAAACAGGTGGCAGCCACTGTGCTTAGCAACATTTGTCTCGGGCCTGTTTTGATGAAGGCTATATGAAAGAACCGCAGGAGGTAACAGTTCCCCATCAGGTAACCAGGGGTAGTATAGAGTTGGAATGTGACCTACAATATTAGAGCAGTGGGCAGCGGGCACTGAGTGGACTGAAGCGAAACAGCTTGAAGAGGCAAATATTTCAGAAGATTTTTTAAGAAATTTGGAGTCACACGTTTAGCTGTCTGAAATGTGTTTGATGGCACTGCCCTCTAATGGCAGAAAAGGATAAGTGCAACCTAAAATCATACCCGAACCACTCTGTGATATAAAATATACTTAATACTTAATGACAGAGCTACTCTTGAAGGATAGCATTCTCATAATCTTATTAAATATGTTGCCATGTTTTTGTCGCGAATTATTTCACGCCTTCGAAAAGCAATACATTTACATGATTTTAAATCATTTTCATTATTGTTTCATAATTCACGTTCTGCTTCTTGCACTTATTCTTTGAGTTAAAGAGCCAGTATAAAATACTTTGCTGACATTTCTTGGACACTTCTTGCAAGGAGAATGGTTGTGTTTCCATTTTTTTTTGCTTAGTAGCACCCCAGCTGATTCATGCTTCCTGTTTGGGTAAAAATATGATTACTTGGAACAGTGGTTCCCAGTCCTGGTCCTGGTCTGGTCCACTGTCACTGAGCACTAGAGTACGTCTGCTAAATTTTGTAAATGTAAATGTAAATGCCCTCTATATTTTGGGATTTTCTCTGTTCTAACACACCTAATCCAATTGATCACATAGTTACACAGTCCCTGCTGAAGTGTGTCTGTTTAAACAGGAAAAACACTGAATATTCAGGATTTTAGGTGTAAAATGCCACCACCGCTTGTTGTGTCTGTGAGTAAACTTGCTTTCATTAAAATATTCCCACACTGTCAATTACATTCAAATAATAAAAAAACCCCAGAACAAATAGAATATAATTTATGCAAACAAAAACTTTAATATTGAGTCATATCAGCAGTGGGTTACACATTTCCTCACCACATATTAACAATTACGAACTCAGTCAAACAAAAGTTAATTACACACAAAATGTCAAACACGGTTTTTATGTAAGCAAAACAAATACACTTTCAGAAAATTTAAGTTTTAACTGTCTAAACCATTCTAAATGAGAACATTCAAGTCATGCTTGGCCATTCACTGAAAGAATTCCAATAAAAAGGCAAAGGAACATCAACATCTATTTTTTTGTTGGCCACCCTTATGTATGGCTGTGTATACTGTGAAGTTTTCTTCGCATATTCAATTATGTTTTCAGTGTTGGTGCGAAGATGACTCTCCAAGACTGAAATAAATTTACTAATTTCGGAATTGAGTTGCTCCATAGAAATCTCATTATAGACCTCTTGGACCCTCAGTTTAACTTTGTCTTTGTACTCAGCTACATTTTCTACTGCCAGAGACATCTGTCTGGAAACTTCTCGAGTTATTGGCCCGATACGACTGCTATTTGTAGGAGTTGACAGGTCCTCCAGATATTCATCCTTCACAGAGGCAATGAACTCCCCTGCCTTCTGGATACACAGTTTCACAAAGTCACTCAGGTTCTGGAGCAACTTCTCTAATTTCAGGCCTTCCCACTTCTTCATGGCTTGAATGACCTGATCCTGTGCAGATCTTACAGCAGACTTGAAATCTTTCAAAATCTCTTTTCCATTGATAACAACATCTGTTCCCGGAAGGCTGAAATTCATTCCATTGATGTAGCTTGCAATGGTGTCAGCTATTGTCTCCATGAGGCTGGTAAATCTACCAGCAGCCCGTCTGATCGCCATCGAAATGGAGCGTCTCATCTTCTTGTACATCTCCTGACCAGTGAGCTTCTCCTCCAAACCTGGCAGGTGGAATTTTGTCTCACTCAGGAACTTCATGACTGCATCCAGTATGACCCTGACGTTTGTCTCATAGGTTTGAAGCAGTTCTTTTACCCTGTTAGAGACATCGCTGCTCATCTGCCGCATGCGGTTTATTGCCCACCTCACCATACCTTCACTTCGCAGAGTCAGGTACTCAATTGAGCCCCGCACTTCATAGGACACTTCGAGGAACTTGTTGTGAGCTCGGTCAATACTGTTTGATACTGCATCTTTCAGCATTAAGGTGGCATGATTAAGGTCCATCCCAAAATGAGCTTTGTGATATTTGTTAATGAAGTCTTGAAGAGCTGCTATCATGGCAGGCAGCTTGGCTTTAAAACCATTCAGTATGTCAAGGAATGCATTAAGTTGCCAGCTGGTTTGAAGGTTCAGTTTTTCAGAGTTCTTCAGAATTACCTTGAAACTCATGAGATCAGTATCCTTGTCAGGAGTTGACTGCAAGAACAAAGAAACACATTTACTGGTTGTAGATTTCTGTATTTACAACCTCAGTAATACAACCATTCATATGTTCATGTTACATTACACGTGTCACATCAATTGCCTTCATATCATTTGACCAAAAGCTAACACAGCACATTCATATGTGCAGGACATGATTTCCTTACCAAGGATCTGCTGAAGACCTTTGCATAATACTGAGATGGTGACCTCCTTGTGAACTGAAATCCAATGAAGCCAGCTGAAGGTGAGGATACTGAAGATGTGATACCATTGTTGTGTGAGGCATAACGGAAGCTCACATCAGCAAAGGTCTGGCTGTTTACATCAATATATAGAGTGTGGGTTGATGGTCTGTGAAAAGAAAGCACTTGATTATTTCGTGTTTTAAAATATTTTTAAGACTTTTTAATCTAAATATATATATATATATATATATATATATATATATATGTGTGTGTGTGTGTGTGTGTGTGTGTGTGTGTGTGTG
>JBBPCX010000001.1:43584668-43630247 GCA_037974365.1 Hydrocynus forskahlii
TGTGTGTGTGTGTGTGTTTGTGTATGTGTGTGTGTGTGTGTGTGTTTGTGTATGTATGTGTATGTGTGTGTGTGTGAAAGCTGTTTTTAAGCAAGACATAACTCATGTGTAAAGATAAAGTTATGCACAACAAGAATTAAATACATTTAATTCTTTTTAATTTCATATTTTGTGTAGAAATTGTTAAAATTAGCAGCATTTACCTTGAGGCCGTAGGCTCGTCCCGCTTTACTCTGTGAAAAAAAAAGATTTTTCAATGTCATAAATTCACAATTTCAACAGATGTATTCAAGGCGGATATGTTCTTTCACATTTCCCATACGGCTGAGTAACACTATGAAAGTTTCAAGGTTCACCTGCCAAAGGGGGTACATATGAACATAAATATTACCTCAGATTCTGTCGAAGATCATGCTTCCAGTTCACTTTTACATCACTGTGGGTGAACATGCACTTTCCATCCAGGCTCATGGCTCCATCTTCAAGCAAGATTTTGGCAACAGCTGAAAATGGAATTTGCAAAATAATGATTATGAGGGCTAGCAATGCTTTTATTCATGTAAAAACATCAAATAGATAAATCACAGTATGATCTTACCATCCAAGTCATATGCTAGGAAGGTCATTGTGGATGTGCATGAAGACTTCAGAGTATAAACAAATCCTGGCTCCTTGTTCTCCATTTTTGCAGTCCATGTGTTGTTGTAAATTGGTGAAGAAACTTTCACAGAAGTGGAGAGGGCGCCAAAGGATGGAATGAATATACTGGCAGGCAGGTGCAATGATATCTCTGGGATCTCTATTTTCTGTTCTGGTATGGTGATGGTTGGCATCTCAAAATGATAGATTGCTTTTGTGATGTCATCCAGATTGATGACTTGCTCGACAATGGTAAATGTTTTGGGCAGGGTAAAGGGCATGATGGTGATGTCATATCGCGGTAGCTTCACAAGCAGGAGTGCCATTTTGTCCCTCATATATTGTGTATCAATTTTAAAGTCGGGGATCCTGACTGCAGGCAGACCTGGCAAAGTTATTTCAAAAGCAGCTGTGCTGATCATATTTGGAATTTTCAGATTTTTTAGATCTATTGTGAATGAAGGCACGTGGAGAGTTGTGAGAGGTACATCAAAAGGCGGAAGGGTGATGGTGGGTGGGAGAGAAACATAATCAGGCAGATCAACATTCTCAAATCGCTGGTCCATTTCCCTAATTGTCTGTGGAATCTGCTTCATCCAGTCAGGTACTGCTAGTGTGATTTCTGGAATGTCAAAAGTAACTCCATTTTCAAATACTGAAGCAGGCAGTGCAAACAGGGTTCCATCCATGCCCTTGGTATACACCAAATGGGTAGAAACATTGAGGAACTGTAATTCGTCAGTGCTGGTGGCCTCATCAAACTTCAACACATCCCATAGACTCTTCTGATAGATGGGCAATTTGATGGACTTCAGAAATGCCAGACGACCTTCTAAGGATTCTGTCATCTCAAGGCGTATTTCAGATTCATCATTAGACATCATCAGATCACTGGAATGTTTAACGAGTGAAAATTGTTCCTTGCCACTCCAAGTGAACTTCTGCTCATCTGAGGTGACAGCAAGGTCTATATTTTCAACTACGCTTACCAGACCAAGGACAGATGACTGTGATAAATCAATATTGAGATTACCAGACAGCGTTGTCAGTGGGACAAACTCAATAGTTCCTTTTGCAGAGTGCTTTCCACTGGTTGAATAAGATGCAAGATTCGCCTCATTGCTGCTCACATAGTTCATTGTGGCATAAACACGTCTGAGAGATGCCTCAAGAGCCATGGTCTCAGTAATGTCTAAATTCCACATTTCAGCCTTCATATACTCAGCTTCAGTGTGTACATCTAACTTCATAGTGGAACGAAGACCATTGGCATTTAGGTATATAGCTGCTTCATTGTCTAAAGATTCTGAGAAACGTCCTGTCTCCAGAATTGTTCCATAGGTTTTGGCCTTCAAGGAACTCTCCAGAGAAAAGTAGGATGACAGTGTTTCTAGTCCAAGATTATGATTTAGAACGCCATTCCCTTCACTTTGTAATAATGGCAAACTGTATGTATACTGAAGCTTTGTTTTAGAGACGAGATTCGGCTTGGTCTTGGTATTTCCATCAAGTGCCTGATTTAATTCCATTGTAAAAACAGGCAGGTTGATTTTGACAGCATTCGCTACAGATGCCTCCATGTTCCTCTTGGTAAGGCTGATAGTGCTTTCATGAGTATATTCCGCATTCCCGTGCTCCAGAGACAAAGATGTGGCCACCTTCAGACCTCTCTTCTTAGTGATGCTGGTTGTCCCATCAAGTTTGCTTTTAAGGAATTCAAACACAGAGGTAGAAGAAGCTCCCACTTTGACCACGAAGTCCGATTGATTGTAGAGACCACCATTGGAAGTCACACTAACCACTGGTGACTTGAATGAGAAATCATAGGTCAGATTTCCTAGAGCAGGTAGCATGATGTTGTTCTGCATATCTGGGAATGTGACTGTAGGCAGTGTCAACTCCCTGAGTGTCTCAGGTACGTGCAAGACAGGCAGCTCCAATGATGGAAGAACAAGAGTGTAGGAGGGCACTGAAAACCCCATCATTGGAACTTTGAAACTTGGTGTGCTGACCTCCTTGGGGATGAAATAGCTGAATGCAGGCAACTCAGCTCTGAAGGCGGATACTTCAATATTCAGTACTGGTACAGTGTAACCAGGGACAGTGAAATATCTTGGGGGCTGGTTAGATGTGTCAATATTGAATTTTTCAAACTGAATCCTGGCTTGGTTGTAAGAATTTGTTAGGACATCAAGGACTTTGTCTCTTCCAAGTTCAAAGTTTGCTCCTAAGAGCTTAGCATTTTCATTAATGGAATTGTAGATAGGCTCAAGATGGATGTCAAAACTGTGCTTGTCGGGGTTTTTGTGATATTGAAGTTTGAAATCAATGTCTAAAGACTGACGAGGAGTGGTCAAGAGGTCTTTCAAACCCAGATCCTCCCACAAGGAATACTCTTTGATCACTGGTGTTTTTCTATCAAAGTATGGCACAGTCATTTCTGGGACACTTAGGGGCACAGTCAGGAAGTCGAGATTAGCTTCACCATCGATGGATACATAGATTCCTGCATCTTTTTCGTTGTTGTCCAAAATGAAGTTGTGGTTATATTTATATTGGTTGAATCGAGCCAGAGCCACCCAAGAGGCATACTGTTTTTCAGGACTCAGAGCAATCTTATAATCATGCTGCAGATCAATCTTTCCAGTTAGTTTTAGGGGGAAGATGATTTTGGAGCTTCCCTTATTTTTGCAGTCAAGGGAAATCTCAAATGGTTGGGCCAAAAAGTCACAAGAATTAGACAAGGTTCCACTGACTTTTCCAATCAGTTCTGCATTGTGTGAAGCTGTTAGTTCAACTTTGAGACCCTCCATCTGAGCCTTTCCTGTCAGTTTTATCACACTTGCCTTCATGAAAGGAGTCTCTGTCTCAGCACTGACATCAATAGTGATGTGACTCAGGATGACTGATTCAACATTGATTGATTGTTTCATTTTGAGGCTTTGGCTGTTTGTTTCACCATCAAAAGTGAGTCTTGCTGTGCCAGCGTTGACAGTGTATTCCAGATTGCTCTTGTGTGTGCCTTCATCAGAGTAGTCCTTGAATGACCATTTCCCATTTGCCTCATCCTCAACAGTCACAGAAATGGTTCCAGAGTCTACACCAGCCTTAGCTGTGTTTGTAATCGTGGCCTGACTTGAGATGTCCATGGAGGGGATGTCCAAGTTATGGTTGTAATTTGTATCCATAGTCACTGATATTCCATTTTTTAGAGCAAATCCAAGATTGTTTACTAAATCAGCTTTGTATATTTGGGTTGTGGCCTTTGCGGTTGTCTTTGCCAGTGCTTCTACTGATGGATTTTTCAAAACAAGAGAACCCTCATGATCGATAGCAAAAGCCATGTGTCTGGCCTTGAATGTCTCACTAATGATCATTTTCTTCATTTTAGGAGCTTCAATCTGAAGCATTGCATTCAAAGAGTAGCCAAGAATCTCAAGAGTTGATGTTGCTTGTGAGGTCAGGGTAGCTTTGAACTGTGGCTCTAAGGTTTTAGTTGTTGTATTCTGAACTGCTGCTGCTGTCATCACTGAATAATGTGGGGAATTTAATTTGAACTCTCCATATAACTTGCCAAAAGCAGGGATGCATGGTTCAAATGGAATTTGAGGCAGCTTGATTTCAGGAATTGGCAGCATGGTGATATCAAACTTCTGCAAATTTAGCTTTGGTATGTTGATTTCAGGGAACTTGATCTCTACAAGCCTCACTTCTGGGAGAGTAAGGTCAGGCAGGTCAAACAGATAAAAAACTCTGAAATCCCCAAAGGTGGCCTCAGGATCTAATTCTGGCATTTCGAACTGTCGAATTTGATCAATGACTTCAATAATCTTGCTCTTAATCATTGCAAAGTTGATAGTGATAGATGGAACATGGATTAAGTCCAGAATTGTGAATGCTGGTACTGTTATTTCTAGTGGAATAGTCATATCTTGAAGCCTAGCCATGGTTATCTGAAAAGCAGGAACCTCAAGGGTAGTGAATGGAACAGTAAAAGCCTGCATTTCAATTTGTGCTGTTTTGAGAGCATTGAGAACTGCCTCCACTGCTTGATGGATTTGATTAAGCATTTCTGTATCCTTGAATATCTCCATCAAGCTCTTGAGCTTTAATGAGATGTAGGTAATCATATTAGAATAAGATTCACTTGCCCTTTGTAAGTAAACAAGGAGTTCATCTCTGATGTCCATGTCACTGATTCTCTCCCTCATATCTTCAAGAGTGTCCTGGATCTTCAGTTTTATATCCTTATAAGCCGTGGTGTCAATTACATCTTTGATCATCTTGTAAACCTCTGCTACTTTTGTGTTTTTTAGTTGCTCCAAATAGTTAATAATGGAGGCCTGCATCTCTCTTAAAAACTTCCTGGATGCCTCAATTTTCTCAGGGATTCCGTAGACTTTCATTTGCTCATTAACATAATTTGTTACTTTGCTAATTTGTTCATTAACCTCATCAACAAATTCATTGTAGTCAAAGTCCTTTAGTCTACTGATTATCATTAGAATATAATCATTTAGGTCGTTCAGGTTATGCTTGATGTCAATTGATTTTAATTCACTGACAATGGTATCCAGGAGTTGCATGATCTTGTCTGAGAAGTATTCAAAAGGAATAGACTTTAAAGCAGCTACCGCTGCCTCGACTGTCTCTCGGATTTTGTATCGCTTGATTAGAGTCTTTGCCTGGTCGAGGAAAATGTCCATCTTCTTTTCAATTTCATATCTTTCAAATAGCTCGCGTAGTTTTGAGTAAACAGAATTGATCTTTTCCACAATTTCGTATTCATCGATCCAGTTGACGATGATATCTTTCGTGGAATCAAGCACCTTTTCAATGTCCTCTGAGGGAATGTAATCGGCTAGCTGTTCCACATACTGAGCCAAATCAAATGAGTTTATATAGTCTGTCGCATCTTGAACAAACATTTTAATGTCAAAGGTCTCTATTATTTGCTTTAATTCATTTACTTTCTCCTGAAGTTTTGCTTTGATTTCATACTTGCGGTCAAGTTCCTTTAACCAAGTCATGCTGCTGTCTTGCAATTTTTGCAGATCAATCTGTCTAATTACATCTTCAATGGCACTTATGACTCTTATGATTGTTCCACTAATATCATGTCTTTCATCAAAGGCCTTGAGTTCTTTGCCAATATTTGTCAGAATATCTGACCAGGATTCATTTTCAATAACATTTTTGATTTGTGCCTTTAGGTCCCTTAATTTGACTGCCAAATCAATAAATGTTTTTGATAAGGCTGTCTTAAGGTGCTCCACAGATGCTTCCAGATCATCTAACGAGACAGCATAGTCTTGTACCAGGGAGACCACCTTATCCTTGGCCATGATTAATTTGTTCTCTAGGTCAATTTCCTCCATGAAGTCACTAACCTTCTGAGGGACTTGATCCAAGTTCTCCCTGAACTGTCTGACCAGATCATCCATGTCCAAACCATTGAGATACTGCTGGAGGGACTCAAGAACACTGACAGCTGTAGTTCTCATTTTCTCAAAGGCAACTGGAAGACTTTCAATGAAAGGCAAATTAATGAGATGGCAGTCACTGTTTTTGTCATACTTCAGGAATCCAGAGACACTGAATTCTTGGTTGTCCAATGAAATGTCACTAGATTCTCCAGCTTTATTGAATAGATTTGTATGTAGCGCTCCAGACAGCTGAACTCCCATGCCTGCTTCTTTGTTGAAGATACTGACCTCTTGGTTATATGCGTGGTTATTTAGCTTGGACTTGAATCTCCACAGCACAGACTGCTCATTGGGTATCAACAAACCATCAAACTTGTTTTCAAAGTGAGTTTCGGCTGAATCGCCATTCGGCAGCATGTGCGTGGCAGAGGCTCTCCAGTCATAGGATTTAGCAATTGCTAAAGGTTCTGCTTTCAGGAGGAACTTGCTGTAGATTTGACCGGTGTGCTTACCGTAGAACTTCACTGAACCATCTCCATTCAGAATGGCATCAATAGTGAGGCTAAATGGCATAGCCATTGCACGGATGGCATTTTCAAGATGCAGAGTCTTGGAATTCAACCGACTCTCGCTGTTAATAACAGAGGAAAGTCCAGCAAATTCCACTTCAAAGTTGTGGTTGACCTGAGAATCCAGGACCTCTGCAACTGAATCACATTTTATTGAACCAGCCATGTCAGAAAAGCTCATTCCACAAGTACTCTTGATGGTGTTCTCATCTCCATATTTCCCAGTAATGCTTTCAGATGCTTCTAACTTAAACGGCTCCATCTTGAGTTGCCCCTCATTGCTGAGACTGATGTCGAACAGTTCAACTTTATTGACTGAGAGCACTGATCCAACAAAAGGCCTCATGTTAACCTTGATGTCGTGGTTGTATGATGCACCCTCACAGATGAAATTGTCTGTCTTGGAGCGAAATGCCAGCGTCCACAGAGTAACAGTCAGGCTATGGGAGCTTTCAGTCCTCATCTTTTGGAATGTACCTGCCATGGTGTTGGAGAGGGTCAGACCCTGCTTATTCAGACCCAGATTCATTGTGTTCCTGGCGTCACCGTCAAAAGCATTGCCTTTAAAAACGCTGTTTAGCTGCACTTCATAGTCTGAGATTTTGCCCTCCACAGTGAGCTCTGCTGTGCTGTCCTGTGCTAATCCTTTGGACACAAGAGACATGGAAGCTCCCGTCCCATCAATTCCAGCTTCGAAGATATTCTCAAATGTCATAGAGCTACACTGAAGAATTGTGGTACAACTTGTGGCCAAGCCATTCGCTCCCAAGGTAAGTGTACCTTTGTGTGTTCCACGGCTTTCTTCAAAGTTTAGGGAACCATCCACGTTCACTTCAAGTCCATTGCCATTCAAAGATCCAGTAAGCAGGGTGTAAGCTCGGTTGGATGCATCATCTGCCTGGATCTCAGCTCTAAAGCTGGCTTGTTCGCTTGTCAACTCAAATTCCTCCTGAGAACGGAGGGTTTTTCCTAGTACTGCAGCGTTAAAATCTGACTTCAAAAGCAACTGGCCAGTCTTGTATCTCATTTCACCTACATGCTTCAGAGCATCATTTAGAGCATTTGTTTTGGACACAATCAGAAGCTCATCATTGCGATATTCTCCCTTGATCACATTTTTACCCTGGATGATCGAGGAATCAAAGCTCAAGACGGATTCACCTTTTCCATTACTTTCAAGCAGATTCATAGTGTAGGATTGGGTATATGCTGAGTTTGCATACAGAGGGCCTATGTTTAAGACTGTGTCCAGATTTGCATCTCCAGTAAGATCAAAGTCTGTGAGAGTTGCCTGTGTAGAATAATAGAGTGAGGTGCTTAGACCAAATGGGGTGGTTACTTCATACTTGTAAGTTCCTGTTCCTTTGCTATTTGTTCCATCATCACTTGTCATGCTTTTGGTAAAAGAGTAGCTTTCGAAGGCACTAAAGCTAGCATCAAGGAAACTGTGGGTCAGGGAGCCATTCACAAGGTATTTAAAGTGGTCATCTGTAGGCCCATGGACCATGGCAGTGCCTGTATGAAGAAAAGAGACCAAAATATTATTGTAACTCTGTTAAGCAGGTTTTCAAAATGTGCCATGCTGGTATATTTTGGATTAAGAATGAGTAAGTCAAAAGTACCTTCAGTTTTATATGAAAGAGGTGCCACCGGACAGCTGGCTATAACTTTGTATTTAGCAATGTAACTGGGAACATCGATTGTATAGTTGCCTCCTGAGACTGAGCCCTCCCAGTCATAGAAGTTGCTGTTCACCTTAGCAGACACCTCTGCTACCCCAAGCTGAGGCAAGGAGAAGTCCAGGCTGTGGGGGATTGTGAATGAGGGGATTCGGAGTGTACTTTCGAACATAATTTGTCCAATGTGAGGCACAATTATTTCCGGAAGTGTGAACACAGAGGGTATGTTTAGATCTTCAGATGATTTCCCACCAAGGGGGAGGGGCAGTGAGAAGATTATTTTGTCCTTGTTGAATTGGTACCTGAATAGTGCATCACTGGAAAAATAAAATGATGAATAATATGAATATGTTAAACAATAAATAATTGATATAGCAGTATAGTGGTGTACTAGTACTTGTATTCATAGTAGTACAATAGTAGTTCAAACACTATTTCACAGACATTCATGCATCAGTATTTGATTTGAAATGTATAGATCAACAAAATTCATTATACACAGCTCTACAGTGTGCTGCTTTCTTGTCACTGGTGATTTGTGAAAACAACCCTTTTTCTTAATGGAATATCATAAACTAACTTACGATTTGAGAAACAATGTTTCTGGTATACTGGGCATCACAAGCTCTGGAATATATCTTTTGTTCCTAAGATTCTTCACGTATGGAATGTCTTTTCCAAATTTGTCAAGCCAGATGTTACCTGCCTGAGGTTGGTAAAAAAGTTAACAAACATCAGAAAAGTTGTTTTGACTATACATGTCAATGAATAATATAAATAATAATAAAAGGCATATTTTTAGAGTTACTTAAATGTTTACTACAGATGCTGTCAGTAAACAATCTGTCAGTCAACAATCTGTTGATTATCAATATTGCTAGGGTTAGAAATAGGTAATTAAAGTTCAAAATAAAGGGTTACATAGCGAGGGGTAATCAATATATCACAAATATATACTGTTTTTTGGGTGTATGGTCTGTGTACATTTTCAAAATTGCATCAAAATGAACAAAATTCAAATTTTAAACATTACAAATGCCTAATCAAATGAGATAATGGTCCTGTTTTTTTAACACTTACCTCTATACCTTTCAAAACAATATGGCGGAGTTTCATGTCAGTTTTGGCCACCTTTTGATCAAGGATCTCATCAACAAATGTCTGTAGCTGGATAATGTACTGATCCATGTTTGGGATGTGTTTTGTAACTTCAGAATTCATATCGGACTTCATTTCCAATTCAACCTTGTTCTCATCTGCGAAAAAGAATCGTAAAATATCAGAACTTATTCATAACTTATTCATGCATTATGAAGAAATGACATATGGGATATTACTACCATATCTAAGGACAGCTTTCTGCAGAGAGGAAGTCTCTGGGAAGTTAAGGGCTGTTTCGAGCTGTACGACAAGGCCATTTGCGCTCTTAAAACTGGCTGTTGCAGAAGCATCCATCTGTAGACCAGGGAAGGCCATCTCTAGTTCCAGTGCACCATCTTTCATGGACTCCAGTCTGCTCAGATAGAGACAAATTGAATCATTCAGAGGGTGAAACTTAAAAAAAATGTATTCCAACCTTAATTTCATGCAAAGATAAATCTGTATTTATGTAATAATAAGTATATTAAAAAACACCAGTTTACCATATAACATTCACAGTCATGTGATAAGGACAAGTACATGCATCTTGAGAGGTCTGTATACTGGTAGGCATCAGTGATATTGATGTTCTTTGGATTAAATCTTTACCTGGCACGTCCAACTAAGGACAGCAGGACATCCTTTTTGTTGGTGACGTCAATTTTAATACCACGCATTGCTTTCCCCACTCCAGTGACTTCTAGCTTAATACCAGCCTCTACATCATAGGATGGAATCTGTAGCTCACTGGTGAAAATGTTCTGCTTATGGTTGTATTTCAAAACAGCTGTAGCTGTTGTGGGTGGGGCGCCTAAAGAAAGAGAAATAGTCATGTTGACATCTACAGTACATAGAAAATGTAGATTTATCTTAATAGGCAGAATGAATGAGTACACTGAAAAAACAATACATAGGCTGAAAAATAAATCCTTACCCTCTGCTTTAAGAGAAAACACCAGGGAGTCAACCTTATCGCGTCCTTCACCCTCTCTTAAGATCTCGTGAGCCAAGGCTGCTGTGTATTCTGATACGTCTCCAGTAGGCTGAAGCTCCACTGCAAATCTGGCAGTAAATGGGTTATGCAGATTAACTTACAAGAACATATAAAAGTACGAAGAAGAAGCAAAGCTTCATTGCAATGTTACACAATGGAGTAGTAATTAAATTTCTCTTTTTGGATTCTCTTGTTATGACCCTTAATCTTAGGTAGAAACATTGTTTGATATAATCACCAAAAAGGGGACTAGTCCAAGAGCCCCTAAATTCTTTAAATAGTGACGCTGACAGTATGTCTTCTTCCATTTGCTCTTATATGTCTTACCTGGTTTCCCCAGTTAGAGGGTAGTAGGGGGCACTGTCGGCCGAGCTGGCGTTGGAATACCGGACTATGGTGCAGTACTTCAGTCCGGGGAAGACAGGATGGCACACTGTGGAGTCAGTTCTGTCCTCCACAATAGGAGACACTTTCCTGGTCATAGTGGAGGTCAAGGAAAGCAGCTCATTGCTGTTTTTGGAAAGAAGAGCGAATAAACATTATCCATTTGAAATCCACTGGTCCATTGTATAATATTGCCTGTATTGTTTTGTAATCTGTACTATTCAGTGCTTGTTGAAAATGTTTATTCTGCTTTTCTGCTGCACTTTACTATAAGGTGGCCCTTTATACATTTACATTATCAAGGTTACTTCATTTGCTTTGTTTACAAACCCTGCCAAAGCTATGCGAGAATATAACAGAGATTCAATGAATATTTTCTTTTTTTTGTCTGGAGGCCAGAAATGAACAACAACAAAAAAAAAATACACTTTTCTCACTAACGATTTTCCTTTTGGTGTAGAGAGCTACTAGGAATCATACTGAATCATATTTAAATGGTTCTCTGTTATCTTTGTGTCAAGGCTTGTACTGAGGCTGGCCTACCTGATGCTGATGAGCTGGGTGTTTCCCGTCGGGGCGGGGATGGAAAGCTTGACTTGGCTACCACTTAGTGTGACTTTGGCATTCAGGCCACTCTCATGGTACAGGTTTGTGTGCATCCTAATACCAGCATCAACAAATTCAGGGATGTAGATGCCCATTTGGGTAACAAACTCCACTCCTGCAGATGGTCTGAATGACAGCTGTTGCTGTGAATGAAGATCGCCACATATTACCATTACAGTCAAGGTCCAGCTCAGATACAATAGCAAATTTTTAAAAGAATAACTACACAAGCAAATTCATAATCAAACAGTCAAATCCGCTTGTTTTAGCACAGATTCCAAATCACTTATCTTTTGTAACAAGTTCAAAAATATCAGTGGACAGAAATCCAGTTAACATGTTTTAATGAGCACAGGGTTTACAGTAAACAAATACACAGCGGGTCTTTCCTCTTACTGTTCCTCTAAAATACAACCTTTCCCACAATAATGAGCAGAACTTCCTACGTCTATTAAAAAAGTTTCACGTTTCAAAGTGACAAATATTGCTCCTTTAAATGTACTATGCAATAACCACAGTAGGTTAAGTTCAGATGAGCAGAGCGACGCTGTGATTGGTGTCTGATATGAGGATGTTAGATAGTTACCATTCTACGATCAAACGTCACTCCCCCTGCAGCACCCGGAGCAAAAACTCCAGCCAAGGAGAATTTCAGAGGGAAGCCAGCAGCTGTGGGCAGTGTGAAGGCTTTGTCCAAGAACATGTAGTGGGCAAAAACCTCATTATCTATTCCAGATGACAGTTTTTTCATGATCTGCAGATGTTGGAGAAAATAGTGAGATTATATTTGAGAAGACATTCAGAAATAATGCCTTGCATAGAGCAGTGGTGAAGCACTTTATTATATTTTTAGTGATTTTGCTAATACTTACTTCTATAGGCAAGATGCTGAAGAAAATCTCAGAGTATGTCATGATATTCTGAATAATGCCATTGAGTTCGGTGGTCTTCATGTACCCTAATTCTGTTCCTAAGAAGCGGAGGTATGCCATGGCTTTAGGAGCATCTTTGTCCTCTTCAAGATATTTGAGGCCTTCAGCGATCTTTTGACTTTGCTTAGCAAAGTTAAGCTTAATCTGTTTCAAGATGTTCTCGGAGACCTGCAAGGACACGTCTTTAAAATCCATTCAATTTAGATTTTTTTTTCTCTGCATACTAGATTGTCAGTGCCATTTCAAAACCCCACTTTTTTGAAAATGGTAGCTGCCTTTAACATTACGTGAACAATCTTCATAAGAGGACCAGTATAAATGATCAAAAACATACACGGAATAAAATCTCAATGTTATGAACTACATTTAAGCACAAATTTTCCCTCCTATTATGAAGCCACAGCTTTGAACATGTGAAGTTTTGTTATGAAAGGGACAATTGACTTCTTGTTTCTAGCATACCTCTCTCTTCATCCTATCTCCTCTTAAAGGAGCCATCCAGTTTTCCAGGACCTGCCTTACTTTGGGTGGCGCCTGGTCCTTAGCCCAGTACATGGCCTTGGAGATGGCATCAGGGAAGAAACCATTTTCCCCAAACAGGGCCTCAATGGTTGGCTCAAAACCTTCACCCTCCAGACCAATCTACAATAGCAATTACAATTAATAAGAACCTAAGAGTAAATAGTGGGTATGTATGTATGCTCCCAGGGTTTGAAGTGCAAAATATTTTACAAATTTTATGATACAATACCTCCAGAATCTCGGCGTTGAAGGCATCAAGAGTGGTTGCCAATACGACCTCTCTTGGCATGTAATTGACAGAGTCAAAAATCACATTGCTTTCAATGGGGCCGATCTTGTAGTTGTGGGAGAATTTAGCTAAATCCATAGCAGAGGGGCTCTCAGCACTCTTCAGTGCATTTGTAATCTGGACTACACTGTATGTTCTGTGAGTAAAAGAGTAAAGAGTTTTGTTGGCAAATGTGTTAAAACAAGAATTTATTTCATAATCCGACCTACTGTAATGATTCAAAGATATGTATGTATGTATTACATCATACGTTCTACTAAAAAACGGAATAGCTGTTGAATAAAGTATCTTACAGATAGACAGTGCCCACAAAAATGCCATATATACACAAATATCATAACAAATGACAATGCCTATGGAACATACGTCCGGAGGTTGGGGTGCAAGGTGTCCAGAAGGTTAGTCATGTGAGATATAACGAAGCTCTTGACCTGCAGGTTCTGCTCATCTTTCAGTGTCATCGCCACCTCTTGTGCTACCTCAAGGTTTCTCATTAACATCAAATAAGCAGCAATACGTTTCTGAGTTGGTGCTTCTGTGTCCTGGTACTGCTTCATCAGAATACTTGACACCTGGAATCCAGTACAAGGTATTACAGAAGTATTACAACATCAGTAGTGCTAAAATGGTCAGTCTCTCAAAAGAATATTCATGAAACCCAAATTTGCCACTGTTGCATTTCATTAGTTCCATTAACATTGTCAATGTAGCAATGTTGTTTCAGAGGTTAACTAATATTGTCTGAAAAGTAAAGCTGTAATTGCATTTGGCTTACATCTGGACTGATGTCCATGAGTCTGAAAGCCAGGATGGCTGATTTCTGTATGGACAAAGAAGCATCACGCTGGCGCATGCAGCTTTGGAGCGATGATTTTAGAGATGGGAAGACTTCCATGTGTTTTCCCATGACACCGATAACCTGCAAAACAAATCTCCCATTAATTATATAGATGTACATACATCAGTGATTCTTCTGTATGATTTGATATCAGTTTAGGTGCAATACCCTTAGTGTTAGAAAAGTTTGGTCCTCGTCGCCTGAGCAGTCACCCAGCATGAACTCCATGAACTCTGCCACCTCGCTCATCTCCGGGATTGTCAAAGCATCTTCAGGAGAGAATCTGCAGCAATATACACAAGAACTCTTATTCAGTCAGATTCAGTTGTTTCAGTAGCTTCTCTCTGCGTGGATAAAGTTATCACAAAAAATGCCATTTAACAATCACTCACTTTTTCACTGTGTTAGCTAGGGCATACATGATGGCTTTGCTTGGTTTGTGCTGGGCCATGCTGAGCATGTCTCTGAGGCGTTGAGGGCTGGCTTGTGGCAGGAGACCCAGAGCATACACTATTGCATCCACCTCTCTGGCTGGTTCATTGAAGCCTCTGAGGATCTGCAGAACTGCACTGGTGCATTCACTGGTTCCGCACTGGAACAGAGCCTGCCAGGTCAGCCAGTTGGAAATCTCCATCATCTCCTCGACAGCCGATGACAACGTCTCGTTCTTCATGCCACGGATCTGGGAAACCAGCTTTTGGAACAACCGGGCCCTCTCCTGGTTCCTACCTAACCGTGTCAGATCGTTGAGAGTTCTCATGGTGGTAAGAATGTCGTCTTTGTTCTGTGTGAAAAGTTTGTCTTCCACTTCCCCTTGGAAAAGCTTTCTTTCAAGCATGCCTGTTCAAAGAGAGAGAGCAGGGGGAACCATAAAATCAGATATAGAAGATGTTGTTTATTGTGTATACTAAGCATCTTTTTTGTGTTAGATTTTGAGTGTACACACCATCGTTGCTGAAATATCTGTTGTTGATCTTCGCTGATTCTTTAAAGGCCAGACTTTGTATTACCTCCGAAACAATGCCATACTGGTCCCTGGAAGGGGGCATGCAGGAATCAGTCTGGAGTAATAACTTACATGGTACTGATTTAGATAAATCCAATAGCACAAATTCAATTTTATTTATGTATTATTGAATTTGTTTTTGAGACTTTTTGGGACTGCTTCAGAATAAACTATTGGAAGCCGTTACTCACTCGTGAGAGAATGGAATGAAGATATGTTTTTCTGTGCACTGGGCCTCAGTCATGTGCTTTCTCTTGTTATCAAACTGGTAGTTGCAGGACTGACTGCTGCTGATGAGCTTGGAAACAAGTCCATTCTGTGAAGTGCAGATTTTATATTTAATTGATTGGATCTACCCAATAACACTTAATAAGCCAATAACAATAAATGACACTTTTTCAGAAAGGCTTCATTCTTCATTCTGAAGATTGTCTTACCAGGCCAGGCAGAAGGGACAAAGGACTGGTGGGAAGTTTGTGAGGAGAAAAGTGGCTACACTGTGACAGATCTCTGACCACGGTCACATCAACGTCAATGTCCTTCCTCGTGTTGACAGTAAGGTCAGTGTTGCACAGGCCATGAATTGTAGCCTTTAAAACAAATGAACTCATGAAATTATAGTGATAGCCTAACTGGCACACAATATAACACATAAAGAGATGACAAAGAATTGACAGGACAAAGAAATGATGCAGATTCTGGTGTGAACTAACGATCTTACCATTTGCTTGTTGTGCTCTTTCTCCTGGGCAGGCACTAAGAGCGCAGAGATGATTCCTCTCTTGATATTTACTATGTTCTCAGGCTCGTCCTTTTCAGGGTAGATGGAAACATCTGTCACCTGATCCACTACGAAATTCAGGGGGTTCCTGCATCAGAATCAGAATTGGTTTTACTGGCCAAATCATTTAAAAAGATATTTTTCTTAGCAATATCGCACACTGAAACAAAAACTTGAAACAAGTAAATGAATAAAAGTGCTAAAAGGATTTAATATGCTTCAGATGTGTATTTTGTTGATGTCAGAATAAATCATTGTCTTTCAAAACATTAATTCTTCTGGAGAAAAAAAACTTATAATAAAAAAAAAAAAGTCCATGAAAAAGATTTTTTGGCTGATTTCTTTTGGCAAGGGTGCACCAGTTATGATTTTTATGACTAGTTCCTTTGCAGCCAAACTTGTGATGGATTTTTTGGTGGATTTTTATTAGATTTTTTATTAACAAATATGTAGGCTAAAACGAAGCACATTTCCAGGCTTTTCTAATTAGCCAAAGTCACGATATTAATAGCATTATCAGCTCTTTGATAGGTCACGATACCATTTTAAATCTGGAAATGAAAAAAAATCTGTTTATTTTGCATCATGTTTATCTTCGTCTTAAAATAGCAACACAGATTCACCAAGATCAGATGAATAAAACGGGTGATTGGGGCACAAATGCGTTTTTTCTGATTTTGGCTGATTCTGATCATGCATCCCTATCCTTAAAATCTAAAACGACAAAAGATGCATAGTTTTGTCCCTATACAAGACATAACACTATTGGCCAGTTACCCAGACCCTGGTAAGACTAGACGACAAAAAAATTTTTTATGGTGATTTGAATTTAGTCCAAAACTAGGTTTAATCCTGCCCCATGTCTTTTAGTTTTTGATTTGATAATGTTATGTAATTGCTTCAGCAAAGTACAATATCATGTCTCTAGAATTAGAGAATCAGTGGAGAAGTTCTTATCTGTCGAATCTAATCTTACTTAAAAAAAACCTCTCGATCTTCCCTTTGTAAAGGTCTGAAACTTTGCGCAGACTGCACTTACTTCTCCATGGCTGCCTGGAAGAACTCGGATCCAGGAGCTGATTTGTAGACTGGGAGACCCTGAGCATCGATGACATTCACTTCGCTCAGAGTGCACTCTGTGGTGCGCAGGACGAAGCTGCATGTCTGAGGAACCTCAAGTTCCACCTGCATGAGGACAGAAATGAAAGAGGAAGAAATGTCACTCATCCAGAGATACTCTACAACAGCTAAATGTAATGTTGTTTTATAGAAAATTATGAACAATGTATAGTAGATTACATAAATTATGTGTTCTATTATTGTCCCTATAACAAAAGGGAAGCCAAAGGGACATTTTCGTTACTCTTGTACCTTGCAGGTGATTTTTGGCCCATTTTTGATATTGGCAGTCCCAGCCACACCATTTGTGCTCTCAGCTGTGTAGTCATAGATATATTTTCTGAAGTTCTTGTATCGCGCCGCCACTAGATATAAAGAAAGACAAACAATGTCACCCACTTATGACAGTGGACCTACTGCAAAACAGTACTTTGATCATGTTCATATCACACACTGTCAATGGATTACTTATTTTACTGCACTGTATTAAATTATTCCGGTCATGGATGGAAAAGTAATTGTACTTTGAACTATGCTCAAGTATTATTTTGGACTTTACTCAGGCATTGTGTAGGATGAATACTTATGCTCTTACACAAATGAACTAAACACAAATTTACTCCATTTACTCCATTTTCATTTAGACCTTCATACTCAAACAATCACAAAGACTATGAGGTTTTTCCTCTTATTTTTTCCCTCTTACCAGACATCCTATTAAATTAATACGAGTGTTCAAGCATTAGTATTAGTTCAAGCATATGCATGTTATATGAAGCAAAGGTTTAAGTGCTACATTCGTTTATTTCAAAACAGGAAGGAAAGTTCAGTTTTCAACAAAACATGATACGTGATACTTTTATACATGTCATTTGTACTTTTTTGTACATTTAGCTTTCTCTCAAGTATATACTTACCTACCTTTAATCAAGTACGATTTTGACACAGTAGCCATACTGTGTCTCTGTACTTTTTCCATCCTCGGTCATTTCATATACTGTGACATGTTTATGAGCAGTTTCCACCCTATTTCACCGGCCGTTCCAAATCATCACTTGAACCAGAGACCTTTGGACCAGACGCTGACAGAGTGGCACCTCTATGAGTCAACAGACTCATCAATACTCTTGTCTCATAAACAGCACAGTACCAGGGTTCAGTGTCACTATCTTTTAAGGTTGATACCAAAAGACCAATTCAGGGTAAACACCTAAGCCTGATTGGCCACAGATAGGAAAGCATTAACACAAATAATGACAGTTATCTCAGTTGATAACTTACATGGACATAACGGCTGTGCTTCTGACGCTTCATCAGTTACTTCAATGCTCGTTTCTACAGGAGCAAAAAAATGCAATCAAATAAATACATTTCTTAAACACATGTTCCGAACACCCCAAAAGTAAATTACAATGAGCATAAATATACTTATGTGCAGATATTTAAATACAGTTGCTGGGCAAAAGTCTCTAACAAACATTAACGCAGTAAAAAGTGTCAAGAATTTATTGGTTTAGAAAAATATCTGAGATGTGAGTTAATTATGAGAACCAAAAAGTGTACATGAACACACCAGGGCATGAAATTCTTCTTTGCATTTAACCCATTCACTAAGTGAAGCAGCAAGCATCCAGTGACAGAGCGCCCGGGGGGCAGTGTGTGGGCATGGTCTCTTGCTCAAGGGTACCTCAGTGGTGCCACTGTGAGTCCTGGGATTCAAACCCATGCCCTGCCAATCACAGGGGCAACTCCCTAACCACCAGGCCACCAGCTGTCCCCAGAGGGCAGGTTCTAGATTTATACTCATTTACCTCTGGCTATTGCATAAATTACTTACATTTCCTCATCAGCACATTGAATGGAGCCCGGATTTGCCAAACCCAGTGTTGAAGGAAAACTACAAGTAATGCTGGGAGACCACTGACACATCAGATCACTACTTCCTTTATTAATCTTATTTGCATTTTTAGTAATATTAGTGTTTTGTTTGTCAAAAACATTTTCCACCCAGATAAATAGCTTTTTAAGTTTATCTGGTCCCGGGAACTTTTCACCATACTTTGTATCTTCAAAATAGAAAATTCACAATACTTTATATCTTCACAACCAAAATTTTAATGAATTTGAATTTTAATGCGTTGATCCATTTATGGTGCAGTTTTGAAATAAAGAAAAATACAAAAATATGGTGATTTTGCCCCTACAGTGATAAACATACTCATAGTCACTTTCATAACAAACTTTTACACCTCTCCAACCTAAACTTGCTACGACAAAAACTTTTAAAAAAAACTTTGTATGAGAAGGAAGAGCAAATTCCTTAAAGCAATCATAAATCAAGCCATAATCATAATCTCATTACTGCTTCAACAGTTTAATTACTTCAGTCATTAAAAGGAAAATGATGTGATGTTATATTAATATTGATCATCAAAGGTTAGATGTAAAGCTTACCAGCTAAAGCATAAGCGCTGAGAAGAAGACACAGGTAGAGCTTAGTGTCCCCCATGGTGGACACCGTTAAAGCTCAAATTGATCCTCTTCTTCGCTCTTTTTCCAAGACTGATTCTCACACAGTACTGGAGTTTTTATAAACCTTCCCCACCCTTCTCACTGTCCTCCAATTAGATCACAGCCAGCAGAATGATATCTCCAGGCTGCCAAAGTCCTTCCAAAGTTCAAAGAGCCTTCAAAGTGTTTTTTAACACATTAAATCGTATGATATTTTACTATAAATTAGATGACTACAGTGTAAATTGTAAAAATGCAGATAGTGAAAATGCGCAGAAATGATAAAGCAATGATTTCATTCTACTTTTGTACTGCTGGGGACGTTGTGTAATCAAGTGATGTCATTCGAAATTGATTTTTTTTGGTGGGAGGGTGAAGAAGGTTTTTGTTTATAAGGGGAAAATGTTTGGATATTCAACGTGAACCATAACACTCACTTGTCTGCAAGGAACAAGTCTTCTATACGATAATGTCAAATTAATTATTTTTTTAATTGCCTCATTTCCTAAAAGCTTCACTTGTCTGAAAAAGATGTACTTTAAAATAATAAGAGAAAGTCTTGAGGAATCATAAAGACTACAGTATAAGTGAAACGTCATATTATAAGTTTGTATCCTTACAACATTCTAATGGCAGCCCTCTGATTCTAAAAACAAATCTAAATCTGCCTCTTTATTACACATCTAGAATTTTGATACACTAATCAGCTCAAAAGAAATGCAAGTGTTGTGTCATGTACAGTACGTGTGTGCAATATATGTCATGCTCTATCTGAACTGATAAGTTAACAGTCTGATTCAGGCCTATAAGATAAAATACATATCTTAAACATAGGCTGCCCTAGAGGCCTAATTCTGTTTGAGAATTGTCAGCATTTTAAAGGTAATTCAAAGGAAAGGTTTACTTGAAAAGTACACATTTTCCTTACTACCATCAACATTGTAACTGACATTACAAGGTTGAAGTGGCACAGATCTTTATTTGTCTGTATGTGGCCCTCATAGTCACACCTGAACACACAACGTGCAAACAATGCAAAATGTATTCTCTCCATTTAACCCGTTCACTTGAGTGAAGCAATGGGCAGCCCGGGGAGCAGTGTGTGGGAATGGTACCTTGTTCAAGTGGTGCCACGGGCAGTCCTGGGATTCAAACCCACAACCTTCTGATCTCAGGGGAACCGTCCTAACTACCAGGCCACCAGCAGCCCCAGTTTAGTTGACTTACTAAAGTTGACTACACCCAGTAGCTAGGACTCCCCCAATCACAATGTACAACTAACACTGGGAGATTGATATGCTTCCTTTAAGTCAGTGATTCTCAAAGTGTGGGACAGGTCCCACTGGTGGTGCACAGAGTCATGACAGGTGGGGCACAAGAGACCTGGCGGATGTTTAACACTGGGGTCGTTTTCACAGCGAAACAAAGAATTCACATCGGTTACGTTAGCAACTGACATGCTCTTTTGGTGGGATATACATACGTCCCAATACTTTTGTCCATACTGGGACAAAAGCGCAATTTGGTGACAAATGTCACGGAAAGTTGTTTAAAGCGAGAGTTGTTTGTTTGCACAGATATGTATCCACTTCATCACTGTGACCTGAATGAGAACAGTCAGATCAGAATTCATGTGTTTTTCAGTCATTAAACAATCTGGCCTTTTTCACATTTTCCCCTTATTATAAACCGAGTGAATGATGTTTGTTGCTGCCAGTTTATTTGTTGTTGTCCTTCATAGTACATATGGATCATTCACAAGATGACGTGTGCTGGTGGGTCACACTAATAACAGATCACTTCACAAACATGAATGTGAATCACCAGGGGAAAAAGATCTGAGTAAAAAAAAATCACATCTGAGTAATATGTAAAGTGAATGTAGCCATGGTCAATCAAACAAGACGAGTTTGGAGTCTGAAGCGCCTTTAGTTTTGCGTTGGAGCCGTGAAGATACTACAATAGAAATCTATGTCAAAACAATTGAAATCTACGCTCAAAGAAATATATGTCAAAAGAATATAAATCTATAAAACAATAGAGATTTTACATTCCATTAGTTTACATGGAGAGGTGATAATATTACCACACAATGCCTGTTATCCTTACGACTGATCCAGAAGAGACAAGATAGTACAATATGAATTGCAGTGGCCACTTAATTTATTCATTTCCCTCCCTCCAGAACAGTTGTGTACACACTGCACAACAGAGCTGCTGACAAGTACAAAACAAGTCCAAACATTTTATTTAATCATCATTTCATGTATACAAACTCTCAGCCATGATTAGAATTAGTCAACGGTGGCACATTAGAAGCTAACTTTTTCCTGTCATTTTATGCTTTAATGTTAAGAGTTCTCAACATTCAATGTCATTTAATGTAACAAGATTTTATTCTGAGTGATTTTGGACCATTTGTATTAGTCCGTTCATTGTTAAATTTAAAGAAAACAACCAGCAGCTGAAACTTTTAAATTAAGTTAAAAAAAAAAAGAAGACAGATGATTCTTTGCATACCTCAATACCCAAAAAATACAAAAGCTCACTGAGTAGGATGGAACACTTATCCTTGCTTATGAAGACAAATAGCCTGTTGTTATAATTGGTATTGTAATTAGTATAATAATTATTATTATTTGTACAGCAGTTTTATAGTAGATGAAAGCCATTGGAATCTGTATTCAAGCAGAACGGCACAAATATTACTTACATGGCAGAGTCACATAGAACTTAAATGTAACAATTGCATTACCCCTCCATCAACTTAAAAAAACCATGAAGCCTGTCTGAGTGGTACTATAGATTTCCATTTCTTGTTATCCAAGTAGATCCTGTGCAAAAGTAAAGAAGAGAACTTTGGACACCAGACATGTCTTGGTTGATCAATTAAGTTTGGGATGAAGGGGAAATTGTGCAAACTGGAATTTGACTAACCTTTTTTTTTTTTTTTTTTTTTACCATTATTTGGTACAAAGACTGTTTTGAGAAATAATTTACTCTAAATGCTAAATTACAATATCAGTATTATATTATTTACACGTTGATACATCTCTTAAACTAATAACAATGTAAAGAATCTGTTAAACCAACTGGACAAACCATATAGACAAATATATTGGAACACATCTGTTTTTCAGGGTTTGGGCTTGGCCCTTTACTTCCAGCGGAGGACAATCTTGATGCTTCAGCATACCAAGGCATTTTGAACAACTTCATGCTTCCAACTTTGTGGGCACAGTTTGGGGAAGAACCTTTTCTATTCC
The DNA here is from genome assembly GCA_037974365.1 of Hydrocynus forskahlii. Classification (NCBI taxonomy): domain Eukaryota; kingdom Metazoa; phylum Chordata; class Actinopteri; order Characiformes; family Alestidae; genus Hydrocynus; species Hydrocynus forskahlii. The sequence continues at coordinate 43,607,370 of JBBPCX010000001.1, forward strand.
AGCATGACTGTACCCCAGTGAACAAAGCAAGCTCCATAAAGACATGGTTGGATGAGTTCGGCGTGGAAGAACTTGACTGGCCCACACAGAGTCCTGACCTCAACGCCATCCAACACCTCTGGGATGAACTGGAACGGAGATTGTGAGCCAGGTCTTCTCGTCCAACCTCATAAATGCTTCCAAGAAGATATAGCTGCAAAGGGAAGACTAACTCCATATCTATGTATTGGCGTCCCAATACTTTTGTCCATTTAGTGTATTTGTTTCATGAATGTGACACATGTTTACAGCGTCTGTGAAGTCAAGTCTCTAAAAGGACATCAATAACAACAGCAGGTTTGCTTGAAAGTGCTGAGCTAACACCTTTCTTAAGAAAACATGATGTTTTGGTTTGCGGAGCACTGCTCTGTGGCACTGCCTTCCACAGAGGGAATGTTAGCTCAGTCAGTAGACTCACACAACATGATCCTCATAATCAAATATGCTTAAGGGATTTCCAGGCCAGTGTTTTGATGAACTACCACTGGTTCAAAAGTAGCCCAGTGACTCAGTGTTTTGAGCGGCCCTGTGACGTAAAACTGCGTGCTGCCTTGGCCTAAAATAATTATTTGGCCAGAGCTCTATCCTTTTTGAGGTAAAGAGGGCAAATATCGAAATACATTTTCACAATTGGTTAAACATGTTTGTCAGTTCTAAGAGTAATTTTAAAAACTCACTTCACATAGCAACCACAACAGAAGTCTACATGGACCAAACTGTGGCTATGTCCTTCACACAGAATACAAGGTCTGCATCTTGTAAACAATTAAAATGTTCCGACTGCCAAACTCAACCAACAGCAAAATTCTGTCTCTGTAGCATACGTCCTATCAAAACTCCACAGATTATGTTTTTTTTTATTCTAACAAACAAAAAAATGTACTAGACAGCAGTCTTATATTTTAACAGTAATTATAACTGCATGCAACATTACCTCATTCCTGCACATTTATAGAGTGGTTTAGAGGCCAATCTAGAATAGAGTCACTGGATGCCTGGATATTGTCTGCATGAATTATGCATATTAAGAGATTCTTTGTCAGGTGAGTTATTATATAGAGGAGAAGTGTAAACTGGTTCCAGACTGATGGAGATATAGTGTAAATATAAAGCTATGCTACAGTAACCACGCCTATCTTCTGAAAAACTACAGGAATACAAAATAGCAATGGCAATAACATTTTGGCTTTACTAGGACAACAGTGCTGCTCTGCATTCAATGACAGAGCCCACAAGTTGCATAGATACACAGCTATGCATCCGTTCAAATGGTAGACCACCATCGCTGTTAAAATGTGCTTGAGGCAAGCGATATCGATTGAGGTTAAACAGGCTTGACCCACAGGATTCTGATCAAGGTTACATGTATTTGAGTCATGAAATTAAATTCCAAGCAGGACAAACACAGCGAAAAGATGACTGAAGAAACAAAGGCAACACTTTTTGAAAGTATTTCACCGTATTTACAGCTGATACACTATATGAACAAAAGTATTGGGACAGACCTGTTTTTCAGGGTTTGGGCTAGGCCCCTTACTTCCAAGTGTAATCTTAATGCTTCAATATACCACGACATTTAGGACAACGCCATGCTTCCAACTTTGTGGATGCAGTTTGAGGAAGAACCTTTTCTATTCCAGCATGAGTGTGTCCCAGTGCACAAAGCGAGCTCCATAAAGACATGCCTGGGTGAGTTCAGTGTGGAAGAACCTGACTGGCCCCCACAAAGCCCTGACCTCAACCCCATCCAGCGCTTTTGGGATGAACTAGACTGGAGATTGCGAGCCAGACCTCCTTGTCCAACGTCAGTGCCTGACCTCATAAATGCTCTACAGAATGAATGGGCCAAACTCTGAATCATTATTGTAAAATACACTGTGGTGCATTCCATACAGTAAAGAGGGATATTTTTAATCATGAAATGTAATAAAAATTAATGTCATGCTGCCTGATGGTAGTGTTTGTTTGTGTTCTGAACGATTAAGTATGAAAGAGAACTGTTGGTGGTGTTCTGCTAGAATGAACTGATTTTGAGGTTTGTATAAGTTGTAGTAGTTTTATTGCATTTAGGATATAACCCGGACAGCTGTGTTTTGATGTATTTATGTAGCTAATTGCAACATGCAGTGTTTTCTTGAAGGATCTGTAACATGCAACTTTATCTTTTGTGCTGGAGTGTCCCACACCCCACCCAGGGCTCTCAGACACTGCCTGATCTGCACAACCTGCTGAACTTTGCCCAAGTTCCCTCTGACTGGATGCAAACTTTGCTCAGTCATAAAAGGTGATTAAGCATGTTAAGAATACCATTACGTGCTGTTCTGCAATTTTATCTGCTGTAATCTCAGTGGACTTGATGCCACCCTGTGAAAAATTCTACAGTAAGCTGTCTCAACTATAGAAATTACATTCAAATGCTGGCCATACAAATTTGTTTGCACCTTTGTCACAAATGTTAATTCAATGTTGTTTGGTCGGTCCACTGTAAATGCTTTGCAGATGCTCAGCCCACCTTTAACCAGTGTTAAATGAAATCGATTAAATGTAACTAGACCTTAAGTTGAAAATAAAATATTCTATTAGACCTAAACCTAACCTTAACCCAATTTTTTTAATCTAATCCTTATCTAACTTAATTCTAAACCTTACCCTTTTACTATTGATAATTCCCAGTTTCACTTAAGAATTAAAGTATGATATACAGAAGACCATCAAAATAAAGTGGGACCTATGTGTCATGAAACATCTGTAAAATCATTGGTCAGTGTGAAAATGAATATTTTTTTCAGGTTGTGTAAGAGTCTCCAGTGCAAATTGTACCACAATAGTCTTCAAAAGACAAAGCTGTAATCTCGAGTTTGATTCGTAGCTCTTATTGATTGCACGTTTAGAGGGAACCCAGTTTGACCGACAACAGCATGCAGTTGGCAGAAAAACCTTTCAGATTTTCTTCTGAGTAAAGACATTGTACAAATATTATGGGTGGTGGTATTTACCTCAGTTAGTCTGGCTGGGTGACAGGACTTTGAGGACAAAAAAGCTTGTTGTTAATGATTTCAGTAGCTTCAGACAAACCTTGATGGGTAAGTGGAGTTAAACAAATATGGACTACAGGGAAATTTTTAAAAGAAAATTCAAATAGGGCCATCTGGGGTGTTCTGTTGGTTTGGAAGTTACCCCTGTGATCAGAAAGCTGTGGGTTTGATTCCCAGGACTGCCAGTGGCACCACTGAGGTACTTTTGAGTAAGATGCCATCCCCACACACTGCTTCCCAGACGCTGTGTTCCTGGCTGCCCGCTGCTTCACTTGGTGAATGAGTTAAATGCAGAGAAAGAATTTCACACTGTTCACACTGTGTGCTGTGCTGTTCTGTGTTCATGTGAACCTATAAGTGGCCATTTTGCACTTCTTTTATTCTCTTAACTCACATTTCGGCAATTTTTTCAAAAACAAGAAATTCCTTTGACTTTTTACTGTACTGATGTTTGTTAGAGACTTGTATTTAAACATCTGCCCATAAATAGGTGCCCATTTTAATTTACTATTGGGGTGTTCTAAACATGTGTTTGAGAAATTTTTGATTGGACATCTTTTACTATATCTACTCTGTAGGCATGTTTGAACGTGTGTGTTTTTACTCGCAAACTTTTCGAAATAAAATATTCCGAAATAAAAGATAAGGTGGACCCCAGTACTGCGCATGCGCAGGTACCCTGTCACCTGCCCTGCGGACGCTGTGGAGCAGGACACTTCTACAACCATGTCCCGAGGGAAACTTCGCAAGACTAAAAAACAGTCCAAAAAACAAAGAATGGATGAGGAAAAATCCAAAATTATAGACTGTGCAGACGAACAAGAGTGTGCAGAACCGAGAGGAGAGGATTTAACGGACCAAAACCCGGAGAGGAGCTCAAAAACCTCCAAGACTCCGAAGAGAGAAAAATCAGCCAAACAAGTTCATATAGCTTTCCTGCCTGACAGATATAAACCTCTAGAGGAAGACCAAGCTGTTGATGCAGCGAAAGAAGAGGCCACAAGGAAAAAACACGCCAAATACAAAAAGTTCAGGAAAGTATGTGGATTTTCTTCTTACCTTCAGACTGTTATGTAACTCAGATCAGCCAACCTAGTTTACAGAAAACGCAGTTTTACTGTTCATTCTGTTACTCGGATCTCTTCACAGGCTAGGACGTATAATAATAATAATTATAAAAATGATAATAATAATGCTATTACAACTCCTACTGCAAGTAATAATAATAATGCCAACAACTCTTCTTCTTCTTCATCTTTATCTTCTTCTTACTGTTGCTGTTTTTGTTGTGCTAGTCCATATCATAATATATTATACTATACTATTATAAAAGCCTACTATTATAGTAAGCCCACACACCTGGCAATCTAACTTAAAAACGATTAGCTGTAGGCAAAAAAACTTCGGAGGAAATTTCACAATTTTATGATTGTTATGGTTTATTATGATTATAAATGGTAGTTTTAGAGATGAGTATTTTTTAAGAAAAATGTCTGTGTTCTTCTACACTGGGTTCAAAATGAATCTTTCTAAGTATCCTCCCTCTCCTGATCCCACCACCGGCAGGCCCTAACTCAGATGGCTTACCAAGTATGTTATAAAACTTTCTCAAAAAGTGGAACAAGCAGGGTATTTCCTTATGTACTAATTTAAGACCAGAATGGAGATATTACGATGATCATCACCGTACAAGAAATTGGAAATCAGAAAGTAACAGAAAGTAACGTTTGTGTATGTGGGTCAATCCTTCTTGCTCTCTCTCTTTATTAGAACGTTGGGAAGTGTCTTCGCTACAGCTGGAAGTGTCTGGTGGTCGGACTTCAGAGTTTCAGCACAGCATACTCGGGGCCTCTGAGCGCGGCTGCTACACTGGTGCCTGAGATCCAGAGGCCCAGAGCATGACCACACTTTTCGTGTTATATTGTCTCAAAAAAGGTACATTGGCTGCCAGAAATGTGGAGAATTTTTGTGTATCTTTTGGTGCAACTGGTCCTTACCATTAGCCCCTCAGGATTTCGGCACTCTCTCACGTTCAGCTAGCTAATCTTTTTAGATCTGCTGTGCATCAACCCAATGAACTTCTATTCTGAGAAGCCTTTTTTGATCCTCAAGGATTTGTGCAAGGTCTAGGACTTCAGCAGAAGAATGTGTTCTAACTTTTGCATAGATTTATCAGTATTAATGATAGCTTTATGAACTAATTGAATAATATCCAGTACTGGCCCTTTTACTCTGGCTTTATGTAAACTAATGAAGTTTGGAGTGTGAAGCTAATCTCCATGACCCATCTGAATCTGAAACATAGTCTGAACTGCTCTGTAATCAGTCAAAATCTTGATGACTCCAGTTTATGACCTTCAGTCTAGTGCTAATGGCCTAATCTGTTCATGTACTTTAATCAGCTGATAATGACTGATCAATGCTAGAAGATACTGGATGCCATATTTCCAAATGCCGAATGTTGGCCACAGGTTTGTTTGTTTCATTCCCAGGTTAAATTGCCAGAGGGTGTGGTGGTATGTTTACTTGGGACAATGGTGAAACATGAAATGGGGCAATAATTTCGGTGCTCTGACCTTTTGAGAACATAAAAGTATTACTGCTTTCTTGGGCTGCTGCTCCCTGTCTTCCACACCTAGTAGTGCTAACTAATGAATTTAACGTAACCAATATCAACCAGTTAAACTGTATGGTATGGTAGGAAATGATTGTGATGCATGAAGAATGTTTTGTTGAATGCCTGAGGATGTGGTATAGTTGAATATGACTAAGAGGTAGGAGAAAGTGTATAGTAGGTATTTGAAATGTGAACCTAGAGATGGAAATAAATTACAATGACCATTCTCCTTTTTTAAAATTGTACTTTTAATACTGTTCTTATTATTTGTCTACTGCATGTTTAGTGTATATAAAACTGTAATTGTAAACAAACATACACAAAAAACAGGATAATCAGTATTTTATGTACAAAATGTTTATCAAGCAACAGTTGTTTATTTTTCCTCATCATTGCTTATTTAAACATATTCACTTTAATGCTTTAAAGCTTAAATGTTTTTAGTTAACATGGATGCGTATGTAAATCTATTCAGTGTATTATACTGTAAATTTGTCTGACAGCTGATTTAACACTTTAGTGCTGATACTTTTTCACCATCAGGTGGCACTATTGTACTATTACCATAAGACCTTCAGTGCAGTACTAAATATGAATGGTCTTGTTTGATGGTAGTGTTTTAAATATATCACTTATTCATAGCTTGAATTGCACTAAATATATGTATATTGTTGTGTTTTGCTGTATTAGGTGACTACAAGTGCAATGTTATTTCTTACAATCTTACAATCTCTTACAACGTTTCTTTAGAAACGAATAAATAGTGGTTCATCCTGTTTTCTCAAAGAGGCTGTTCAAATAAAACCACAAATACAAAAAGATGAGCCTTTGCATTTTGAGTATAACAGTAATACAAAAATCTGGGTAATTATTTTGACTTTTCGCCGAGTGATCATGACAATTTTACAATAGAATTAACCATTTAAAATAAAATTAACTAAAAGACTGTAAGCCATGCCAAGCCCTCCAATGACTTTGAAATATTTGATTGGCACAAATATGTATTAAGGAAGTCTAAATGGGTCCATCAGGCTCTGTGTCTTACTGTAAAAGGCACCAGTGGGAGAATAGTCATACAAACTGAAAACCAAATGAATCATTTCTGATTCACTGTAAAGGTATTTTTTAATGAAGAAATCTGGTTTTATCAAGTAACCATGACTGTTAATTTCAGCTTATGTAAGAGCTGTGGTGCTTGTGTAAGAGATGTGTGTTCATGATGACTGCAGTAGTCTGGGGAATGAGCACACATTCGCTTGAGGAATCCCCAGGTTTACTGAAACAGAAACCATACAAAGGTTAAGTAAATGTTGGTAATTTTCATTGTAGCCTCACTTGCCGTTAGTGAAAACTGGCCTCTGTGGAACCCAGATGTTGCCCATATCCGCAACAGGATAACTTTGCAGTCATTATGCACACATATGACACCTGAGTACTATAATTTGGCGAGGTGAGATCTAGTGAGATCTTTCAGTGACATAAGCCTTCTGACAAGGTGGTGTTTCATTAAGAGTGATTCATGCCCCCTGATGTTGAGAGTCTGTTTGATTTGACTTCAGATTGTTTTGTAATGAACTATTATATAATACAGTTACTTTTAACGAATTACTTCCTTAGTTGTTCCATGTTTTCTGTTGTTCTTTCATGCATTGTTTTAATTCTTTTGTTGGACAGAACACACAAAAAGCTATACAAGAAGTGCTATATAAAGTAAACTTAATTGTGATTAGTTAGTTTTTATTACGTATAGTTTTAGTTTCAGCTTCACAGCTAGTTTGACGAATGAAAGTGTAGAGGCACATTTAATTTGCAGTAAGTACACACAGATGTGACTTCCCCAAGTAGCAACAGCTGATGCTATAGAGAGAGAGAGAGAGAGAGAGAGAGAGAGAGAGACAGAGTGTGTGATATTCCACCTCCACAGTTGTTCATTTGCATCATGCATCCCTCCTATGTTTTTGATGTTTTCTAGGCCGTAACGTGTTAGTTTACTTATTCATTTGATCAATAGAAGCCCATGTTAGGCATCAGACAGGGATTTCCCCTGCCAGTATTTCCAGCCATTACATCAAGCCACTCTAATGCTACATATCAGACATCTTTTATCCCTTGAGCCTGTAAACGTAATATTACCCATTTAGGATGCCACAGTAAGTACCACTGAGACTTTGGTAGGGCTGCACAATATATCATCTGCTAATCCTTATGGCAATATCGGTCTCTGCAATACTGATATCGCAAAAGGCTCCAATATGCAAGCCATTCCTCTTAAACTTTCAAGTCTTAAAGACTAACCCAGGGGTCATCAACAGGGTGCCCCCAAGGACGGCACGAGTGGCCCGCGTACTATTCTAAAAATTGCACAACTCATCAGTGAGCAGCATCGAACATTTAATTTTATCCTGGTGCTATTCTTCTTTAATCACATTTGCATTTATATAGATAGGAAAATGATAAAATCTAACATTTAAAACATGTTTATTATACATGAAGTTTAGATACGTTTATATAAACTGTTCTACTGTATCAAACTGGTAGCCCTTCGTATGGCTCAGCACCCATTAAGTAGCTCTCAGTTTCAAAAAGGTTGTAAAAACAAAGGTCAATCACAGTTTTTCTGACAGGGTGACCAATTAAAGCTCCAGGTGAGTTACTGGATGTTATAATGAACTGAGGACTGTGTTGATGGCCAGGGGTCTAAACTGATGTAGACAGAATAAAAATATATATTTAAACGTGTTGGTTTTGTGACATCACAAAAAACTGATTTGAAAATAGGCTGCATTTTTAACTTATACATATATGAACTGTGGGTGAGGGGAGTCAACATACCAATTGAAACAATATGTACAGTATGTACAGACTTTAAATCTTTCCACAAAAGTGATGATAAGGGCCTTTTAATATCTTGAAAGGTATCACAATCGCAATATGTAGCGGTATGCTCACAATACTGATATTTTGTCCATATCGTGCACCACTAGTCTTTCATCATATTTTTTTGTGAAAAGATATTGTGAAATGTGCAGTTTTGCTGGTGTTTCACTGAATTGTGAATTGTTATTAGGAATAGATGAATAGGTCAAATATATATTACAACACTTTTTAAATTTTCAATATCTTGTAATATTAGGAATATTATAGCATGGAACCACCCTCCAGGGCTGCATAGCCACAGGCCTTTTTCAGCAAGTAATGCACCCTGCCAGCCTGCAAAAATTGTTCAGGAAAGACTTGAGGAACATGACAAAGAGTTCAAGATGTTGACTTGGCCTCCAAATTCCCCAGATCTCAATCCGATCAAGCATCTGTGGGATGTGCTGGAAAAACTGGTCTGATACAAAGAGGGCCTCCCTTTTGCAAGGACTGAAAGGATGTGCTGCTAACACCTTGGTGCCAGATACCACAGCACACCTTGCCAGAGGCTAGAACTGTTTTAGCGGCGAGAGGGGGGCCTGCACAATATTAGTCAAGTGGTTTTAATGCTATAGCAGTGTATATTACAAAATGAAAAGGAATAACAAATTGGCATACCTCCCACCTCTATTTGCTATTTAAAAGAAAACAATGACTTCTATCCAGAGAGCCGTGGAGGTAAATGTAAAAATAAAACCTCACTAACCAGGAAATTGTCCCTTTTTTCTTTATTAAAGGGCTTGGGTCCAGGATTCATGGTTTCAATGTCGTGATCTATTGCCTGAAAGTGATACGGCTTTATGAGTGTATTCAGGACATTCACTCCTGAGGGCGTCATGACAAGGGCTACACTTAATAAGAGGCTTTGACCTCTCAATTACAAGATAAGAAAATGCTCTTGTTATTGCCAGGTGCATCTGTGTTCCATTAGATAAGGCAAAGAAACTATTGTGTACTCCTACAGTCCTTTCCCATCAGCTTCGCAATAAGCTCTGTTAATAAGATACTAGGAGGAAAATTACCTTCACAATAAACTCTTTTTCCATGTCCACCCTCAAAACAGTGATACCACAATCATTTCCTATATTTGTGGACACAATTAGCATTAAGGGTATCACAGTCAGTATTATGAATATTCATAGACCAGCCTACATTTTTCATGCATTTTACTTTTGTCTCAGGTCCTCTTGTGAAAGTTGTTTAGTTTTATGCATCAAACCAGTCTTTAAACCTCTCAGTCTTTAAGAATTAAATCTGCCCTTTTGTTTCTGTGCCTGGAAGCCTGATGTATGTAAATGACTTCTGTTGTGCCTCATTCACAAGACATTCTAGGCTGGAACACTCCTTATAACTTCAGTGTGAAAGGGCATGGCTAAAATGCCATAGGCTGAATAGGTGGATATACGTATGTAAATAGATTGGTTTTAGTGACACCAAAGAAGCAGGGAATTCAAAGCAAGCTGCTTTTGCAGCTTAGCATACATACAATATATGCACAAAAGTATTGGGACACTTGACCTTTACACCAACAGGGACTTTAATGACATTGCATTCAAATGCACAGACTATAATATGAAGTTGGTCCCCCTTTGCAGTTATAACAGCTTCCACTCTTCTTGGAAGGCTTTCCACAAGATTTTGGAGTTTCTGTGGGAATTTGTGCCCATTCGTTCTGTATAGCATTTATGAGGTCAGGCACTGATGTTGGACGAGAAGGCCTGGCTCGCAATCTCAGTTCCAGTTCATCCCAAAGCTATTGATTGGGGTCAGGGCTCGGTGTGGGCCAGTCAAGTTCTTACACACCGAACTCATCCAGCCATGTCTTTTTCTAGCTTGCTTTGGGTACTGGGGTACAGTCCTGCTGGAATAGAAAAGGTTCTTCTCCAAACTGTGTCCACAAAGTTGGAAGCATGGCGTTGTCCAAAATTCTTCACTGGAAGAAGTGACCTAGCCCAAACCCTTAAAAACAAGTTTGTCCCAATACTTTTGTCCATATATTGTATACGGACTGGAAAGTGTAATCAATATGTATAGTATATTGTGCGCTCATGTACAACTTTCCAGACTACTTCAATAGTGGTACCATGGACCATGTAGAGGCAGTTGCAGAACAGGACCCGGGCAAGCCAGGCATGTTTCAGATCCAATGACCACAATGAAGACCTCATTTTGTGTTAGGACTATGGTTTCATTTATTATGTAAATTCATGGAAGGTCCATTTGCTTAAGCCACCAAGTGATGATTAAAATCTTATTGCTATTCAGAAATGGCACGCATGCAGAAAGTGAACCACATCTAAGAGTGCCTAAAACTGATCAGTCAAACTATCTGCTTGTTTTCAGAGTAATTCCCGGAAAGAACAAAGCTGTTTAACAATAAGGTCCCACCAACAGTCTGGGAAATGAATGTGTCTCGGTCTATTTTTGGTTGTAATAGCAAAGGTGTTCCTCCACTTCTCCACTATTTATTACACCTCCTAAAAGCTGGATTTATACATGAGATACTTGCCACTTTACATCAGTCAACTGATGTTCCATGATATACGTGGCATTCAAGCAACCCCCTATATTTAGTTTTGATTATGAGCCCATAAATTTTACCCAAGTTGTGTGGGTTTAGGGATGAAAAATGTGTCTTTCTGGCCCGTGATGAGCATCTGTAGTGAAATTAAACGAATCAGCAGGCAGTAATAATCAAAACCCAAAACTAATTCTCCCCAAAGCTCAGGCTGTTTAGAAGATTGACTAAGTCTTATGTGAGCTTAAAGCTGTTGGCGCATATCTCTCAGCACATCAGAAGACTCGCTTACTTCTTCAACTGTGTAATCAAATAATCAGTCTGTGTCAACAAACACGCACTGGAGACTGATTAAAACGCGGTCTTCCCAGCAGCCAAGGATAGCCACAGTGTTTCACAATGTCACCACGTTACCATGCAACACAGACAATACGACTCCAGTCCAACAACATGACCTGGAAACAGGAGGAAGAGCCTGGCCTTGCCAGAACCTGATGGAAGACACGTCCACAGCCAGAGAGAATAGGTAAGTACTGTTTAAGGCCATTTTGAAATGCTGTTGACTGAAACAGAGTTTCGAAATGTGATGTAAACACACAAGGCAGCCAAGTGTAAAATCAGACACGGCACCTTCAGACTTTCAAATGTACTGTCTATCAATGAAACGTCCAAGTTGGCTTTTGAAAGATTTTCTTACCTTTTCACTGCATTTCCACGCTGCTATAAAATATGCATACTTGTACATTTAATTGAATCATTGCTACTATTGCTACTGACATTTGTGGCATTATTTATTTTTTCATATATATTCTATCACTTGTTTGAATGTTTGGCCTAATAGGGAAGGGTGATCATTCTCATTTTCTTCTTGATTGTATATCTAAGCATTTGCCAGGTTTAGGATTAAAGTTAGGGTCCCAATACCAATACCAACAGTACCCTGGCAATATAGGGCAGTGGTAGAGTGCATGCATTGCATGTATGATGTCCCTGACCTGTACTGTTTGGGTCAGCTGGTGGGTAGGGAGTTGCCCCTATGATCAGAGGGTTGTGGGTTTGAATCCCAGGACTGCCAGGGGCACCTCTGAGGTACCGTCCCCACGCACTGCTCCTTGGGCACCATGCATGCTGCCCACTGCTTCACTCAGGTGAATGGGTTAAATGCTGAGGACTCAAGCAATTTCCTCCAGGATCAATGTAGTACCAAAAAACAATTTTTAAAGTGTTCTTGTGCATACAAAAAGGCGATTCTTTGTGAATTACTCAGGAAATGTTATTAAATAAAGTATTAAATAAATCACATACATTGACCGTTGTGGTGGAAAATATCTCCATAAAATCTTCTATTGCAGAGCATGTTAATCTAAAGTTGAACACTAATCTGTGTGTGAGGACTGATTCTTAGAAAGATGAGTCAGGTTCAGACGTGTTGATATGTCAGTGACCTGTGAGATGAAACATTCAAGACAGCTTTAGAAAACTGATTATCACTTTCTAAAGGAAGAGTGTCCAACTTGAAGGCTGCTGTCAACGACAGTCTGGTAGTTCACTTGTTTAAATGGACCCAAGCAATGAACAAATGAGTTGAGGTGGATGGATTAGAGCAGGGAAGTCCCTGTCCTCAAAGTTCTAAAGCTGTGATTTGAAATTTTAGTGCGATTTGTAGTTTTTTGTGGCTTGTCCTTAGTACTTTTTGTAGTAAAGACCACGTCGACCAGGCAGTACCTTTGCCAGCATTGTTCATTTGCTGGTCTATTTTCATGGTGCCAGATGAGAAAGTGGTGCTGGTGCTGCCTTATTGATCATAAGAGTTGAATGGATGATGCCGTGGGTTTCTCTGCCAGCATGTGTCCCTGCTTTCGCGGACTGAGTCACCGGCCAGGCACCTCATTACTCAAACTGTGAGAGGTGAAGGGATCTCGCTACGCCCACACTGTCTCCTGCCCTCAGATACATCATTCTCAACAGCTGACATTTGCCAGGGTGGCCACCAATCAGGAGTGTGCCTGTTTTACTCAAGTTAATCTCAAAAGGAGACTTGCCTGTGAATTGTCTAGGAACATGGAAGACACTGTTTGGAGGAGGAACTCCTAGGGAGTCAAAGTAGGATCTTAAAGGAGCTTCAGAGACAAAAATTCTCATTCTACTAGGCGTCCTACTGAAAAGCCATTTATATCTTATGATAACATCATAACTTCACTAGATTAATATTATAATAGCTAAAAGAGCCTGCTTATAATGATTTGGCTCTATGTTATTTAAAGGAACTATTTATGAAGCTTTATTTTTAAGAAAGCTGTTGCAAGTGATGAAAGGAGTTGGCCAACATCACGGTAAAACATTAATGAAAGCAACATAAAAAACATTAACGGCTGGTTTCCCAGACTGAGATTAAGCTTAAGCCTGGATCAAATTGGATCTCTAATGTGAAACACCATCAGAAGTTTAGTCCAAGACTTGGCCAAATTCCATGAGACTGGCTCTAGATGTTTACTATGGTGCTGTTTTTTTATCTTTGTATTTTATCTTAACTCATTTTCATAATGAACTGACAAAAAGTTTGTCAAAAGATTTAATCAAATTTAATCAAACTAATAGTTTAGTTTGTAATCCTAAATGCTTCTCTCCATGCACCGGCCTTTTTTTTGCTTCCTTGACAAAAGTTCAAGGGGCACGAACATCGATTAACATGAACAGTTATAGACTCAAATTTCGATTCAAATCCTGGGGTGATTTACTACACAAGGCATTTTGTGTTTATGAATGTTGATAATATTATGTAACTTGGCTTGCACAGCCTTTTCTCATGGGCAAGATTTAGCAAATTCATTGTGGTTCGAATGTGCATTCAGCAACTATTTAATCAACACACACCACGCAAACATATGATATCAGACCCTTTGGTGATTATAATCATGACTTAAGAAGATCTTAACTTTTAGCACAAATGACTCACTACACAGATTATTCATCTTTTTGTCTGCAGGCTGTGTTACAGAAATGTACCTTGACATACAGGTCTAAATTTGATTGGTTCTGGAATCAAGCCAATTTACATGTAATCTTATAGCTTAACTGGTAAGTCTCTTAAAGGCTTGTTCATAATGTGCTATTTGATTGCACAAAGTCACTCAATTCAATGATCGATTTTAGACACAAATTACCTCCAAAGTGCTTTGGTCATTGCCAGCCAGCTGGGGTTGTCCATTTGTTCATCATGCTCCTCTGAAATAACACAGCACGCTTATGAATACAAATAAGGGACAATCGTGAGAAAAGTATGTGCTGAATAATAGTGATATCTACTCTATTTTTAATTTTAATGGAACATTTTTGTAATTTGTGGAACTGATTTGGTCAATGAATGTCTGTTTTTTTTTTCTCCCAAAATAGCACAGATCTATATTGATTGTAGACCTATGAACCAAAAAAAAAACAGCGTCAAAAATTAAATACCAAGAAAGTGACATTCTGATACTCCAGCATTCAGTCTGGGGTAAACAACCTTTATTGCAATGCAGATAAGTATATCAAACTTTAACCAGAAGGTCACCCAGTATCAACAGACTGATTTCACTTTCTGACATCATGTTGGATCAAATGCATTCAGTATGATGTCATTTTAATGACTTTTCTAAACTACTGAACATGCTTTCATATCAAATTCACTTGTTTAGCAGTTGATTGGTTAATGATATCAAGGGACAGCTGGAATGAGTGAGAAAGTACGGCAAAATAAGGTTTAACCATCATTTTACAGATGTTTTATCTAGAGCCCAAGCTGTAGATTCACACAGCCTGTCTCTGATTCTGCTTTAAATACATTGTGACATGTTATGTACAGCGAAACAATTCCTAGATCCGTTCCCCACTTGGGCTCACTTTTTTAGGCCCATCAATGTCCATTTCTGACTTCTAACAGTTACCGTTGTTAACATGGGCACCGGAACCATCATAGCCCCCACGGATAGTGAAAGAGACCCCCCAAGACCGATGCGTCCCCCCCACACTAAAAATGATTGGCTGGGACACGCTCACAGAGATTGGAGACTGAAAGCAGTGTTTCCTACATATACACACACAATTATAAACCTTTTTATAATAATCATTTTGTTAATACTGGCAGTCATGTATAGCTAAATTGTGATGTAATGCAGAAATGCCTAAATTCGCTTGACAACAATTCTGTATTAGGCCAAATGACCATACTGATGCTTATTTCTGGTAGCATAGTTAGCTCCAAGTTAATGGCAGTGATCTAGAAACTGCACACAAATATTTGAAGCTAATATCTGCTTGGAACATTCAGGTAGGATGTTCTTCTTTTACACAGTCCTTCAGTAATTAGCAAATGTACGGAGAGAAATCCTTGCCTGGGTGTTGTAAGTACAGAATTACAGTCTTGTTTAAGACATGTGTGCCTGTCTTATCCCTCCCTGAATGGGTGGCTAAAGAGGATCAGCCTGGAGTCAGTTTGAACCATCGAACACTTTGTGGTGGCTTATGGAAGATTAGCCCCACGTCACCTTGCAGAAGCCACCCAGCAGTTGACCTAAGCATAGTCACGAGAAACTCCAATGACTTAATCAGTCAGGGTCTTAAATTCGAACCCAGTTCCACGACCTCCCTTCATTTCTAACTGTAGCTGATTTACATTCTATGCTCCAAAACACTGACACTGAATTGAATCAAAAAGTAAAGTCAAACTCTTCCATGTAACTGCATTAAACAGCTTTTAATGCTTGATTGATTCACATGTTTGAATTTTAAAAATTCACAAAAGAAGTGCCTTGAATATATGGAATTAAACTGGGCTGTTTATTCTGAACTACCTCCATCTTAGTATGGCTGCGTTCAACTTATATAAGTACAACTTATGTAAGATCAACAAAGTTAATTGGTTTAAGTCAGATATATGCAATTTTGTTGACAGTAGAATTGCTTTTAAAGCCATGGGTCATTTACTGTTGTATCAGATGCATTTGGCTCAGCTGAAAGTTAGAGTCAGATAAAAAAGAAAAAGAAGTACAAGAATAGACTTTCATAAAAAAAGATTCCAAAAATATAGTTGTTTTTTTCCATTTATATCAATTGAAGCATGGTCATTAACTAGCCTACAGCTTTGCTCCTATAGCCAAAACTTATATTAGCACAAGACTAACTAATGTCTTCCCTAGTAACCAATATGGCTTTTAATAAATAGGACTTTGGCCACTTTGCAGACAAGTAAAGGAGAAGGATGCGAGAACAGTTTGTTGTTGTAAACTGAAAACACTGATAATTCCACCCTGTTTCTCGTAACATGATCAAACTGTTAGACTGAAAACGTGTCATGTGTCTAGTCTACTGATACGAAGTGACACAAACTCAAGTTCTAGCTCATTTCAAAGTCAGGATAAGTTCACAGTTCACATATTACTGTAGCGCTTTTACTGTATAGGTTTATTGTAATGCAATATTGAGCATAATTTGGTACAATTACACTAAGGTATTGACATGAGATGAGGTGGAACAAGGTGATTAGCACTTTAGACTGCCTCCTCTGTGTCCATTTCAAACATCACATGGTCTATGGACAGTTCTGAATTTAAGTCAGTGTCAGTGGCTGGAGAGTTACTGACTGGATGCAGCTTGGATGCTGCCTGTTAATTGCTAGCCATGTGACTACATCTTTACATGTTTTCCAAAGTGCGTGTAATTTGAGCCAAAAGAGAACCTAAAATACACCCATACAAAAAAGTAATATATTTACAATCCAAATTACAGCATGTTTATTTATAGTACAGAGAATGATACACTTACAATGCATTTCATTTTCAGCGGGGCACACTGGCCTGGTAGTAGAATAACTACTTTATTTGCTTTATCATTTGCATACACATTTGCAAACTTGTTGATAGGTAAGGAAACAAAATAGAATGTTTGCTATTTCAGAGCATGGACGAAAACGTCTTGTATCCATATAATATCAGCAACCTTCATGCCCTGTTGCCACATCAGTATCTACAGTACTGGCCCCTCAGCGAGTTATCTGATGAGGTGTCAGTGCTTGAGAGGGCTATATAAACACAAATATACTTGCACTGCTTCAAAGACCAGGCTTTATTTTGCTGTCTGTGCTGTTGGATTTGAGATGAGGTATGATGGTAAGCAACTCTTGGATCCGGTCCAGGCCTGGAGCAGCACCTTGGATGTGGGTCTGTGTCTTCCTCCCTGGCTCGGTGCCTTGCAGGGACTGGAATCAGCTCAGTTAACGGAGGGATGAAGAATTCGTCATCCCTCTCTGCAAAATAAAACAGAGTAGGACATGACACTCAGTAAACACATGCATGCCACTGAAAATGTTTCTGCATCTTTCTTGCTCTTCACTCTCTACTGAGAGTCTGCCAAGGGCAAGACAGGCTGTCGAGCGATGCTCCGGCGAGACGGAATGATGTTTCAGAATTCTTCTGACGAATTCACTGGGACAAGAGGGTTTTCAAAGTATGTAAACTATGGCAGCAGACCATGTCATTAACATAGATCTTAAAAGCAGATTCTGGAATGATTTACAAGACAAACATTATGTGGTGTTTGTTATTTAGGGCATACTTTGAAGGACAACATGGATTGATTAGCACATGTGGTGCTGAAAAACTCGTCATCTCACAATAAGAAAGTGATGAGTTTATCACACACACCAACCACATGGTTTTGGTGCGGTATTACTGCGTATCAGTCAGTGTCTGTTGCTACCTAGCATCTGAAGAGACCCCTCTGTGTACATTCAAACATATTTATATAAACACACAAACTTATACGCTACCGGTCAAAAGTTTTGGAACACCCCAGTGTTTCAAGCTTTTTTAAAATTGAAATTCAAACAGTTCAAGTCCAATGAATAGCATGAAATGGTACAAAGGACAGCGCTGAACTGCGAGAGGTTTAAAAATGGTAAGGTTACCCAGAAGTGGGAACTAATTCTGTAGCGCCATGCAGGACCTCCGGTATGTGTGTAGTTGGTCGGGTTCGTCCTACAGCAAGATAGTGACCCAAATCTCATCTGATCTTATCTTAAAAATCTTAAAAATTGTCTTATCTAAAGCCCCTTACGTTCAGAAAATTAAAATGTTTGTGTGATAAGTTGTTTGTACAAATGAGTTTTTACCATCTATGAAAGAAAAATGTGTATTTTGCTCATTGATTCAGAAATAATGAAGCTCATAGCTGTTCATGAATCTGTTCTGGTTTACCAAGATTTTCACAGCATGCATGAATGTGTGCATACAGGTAAAATACTGTTTAAGTGTTAGTGACACAAAGCCTGAACGTTATTGGTTAAAGTAATGTCCTGGTTTGTACACGTGAAAAATGCAAATTTGGCATGAGAATATAGAAGAACCACTTTTGATCTTTAAAGAACCTTTCAATGGATGCGTCCTCACACGCTGCTTACTGGCTTCTTTTTAAAGGGTGTGCTGAGTCAACAAACTTTCTGTTCTTTTCTAATTACAAGGACGAGCCCTGATTAAACAAATATGTGTTGTTTGTACTGTTTATTTCACCACAGTCACACATGGTTGTTTGTCGGACTACTGAGGAATTTACCTTGTCAAATTGTCTTTCCTGAAGGAATGTTTCTGAGTGTTTATGGCATGTTATTTCAGGTTGTTACCTTTCCTGGCCTTTGGTTGCCTAGCACAAAGCCATAGATCATAAGGTCTCCATGTTAACTAATCCACCCAGACACTGCCGAAATGAATGTGGAGAATGGAATTCCTCCACCATTACCATGTCTTAGTCAACATCTTAGTTTTGGGAAGGCACTGAAAAGAATGTCTGATATGAAGCCTGGCTGTCAAAGAGTACTCAAGGTGTAGAAATACAGAATCTGGAAACATTCATATATGACTAAAACTCTTCATGATGTGTAACAGGTGTTAAAGAAAGGTCCAGTCAGGATACTTCGGGTTCAAAGAAAGACAAACAACTGAGTTGACTGATAAGGTGTCAGATTGGGTTCCTTGAATCCCTGCAGAGCTGTGGCCTGGAAGGAATAGAGTTGGACAACCTTGCATCAGACAGAGGGACTGACAGACAGACTGACTTACTTACTTATTATCAAACAAAGCCAAAGCATCCACACAACAGCCTTGTAATCTGTACATAGCCAAGCATGCCTAACCATACAGCCGACCTTGCAAGATGTTTTTTCATTTCAAAAGTACACATACAGTGTATAGAACTGATTCAATTAATTAAATGATACTTCAAATGATTTGGGATGATTCAGTCTCCACTTTTTGTCCACTTAAATAAGACAGAGCCCATATTCAGTCTACTTTTGCAGACTATAATATATATATATATAAGACCAGGGTCTGGGCCATGAGTAGCTAAACTGTTCTGAAAAATGAGCTGAAAAGGAAGCTGGTATTAAACTTTAATATTCCATAAAATGAGTGAAAACATAAAATGAGTGAAACCTGTTTTGTCAGTGATAATAGATGAATATACAGACATGTCTATTCTGTCATACTTGGCTTGGTCACTAGTGGCATGGACACTGATTTCTATTAAAGAAAATGCTTTAAAATGAAAATTGACTCTGTATTTGTATTATGGTCACAAAACAGTTGCTTACTTTAACGAGAATACGAAAAACCCATGACTGGGAAGAACAGGCAATGCAGAGTAGCTTCAGAGCACAAGCACCTCACAAAAAGTCCTCCCACAGAGGTTCTAGCTTGACAGTTTGGCAGTAATTGCTGTATGGCACAAGGAACGTAGACTGACTTTTGAGGTATCAGGCCATTTAGGTAAATTGCAACCCATTTACAAATGCACCACTAGCAAGCTGGGCTAATAGTCAATGAAATGACTATAAGCCTCAAGGAAGAGTGTTTAAATGTGGAAAAAGAAAAGGAAAGAAGGGAATAATTAATGCTCTCTGTTAATACTTAGTTTACTGCTAAGTTACCTTAAAATGCGTGTAAACTGAAACAGATATTATACAACAGCATACAGTGACCTTAAGAATTAATGGCACACTTATTTAATGAGTAAAAAGGAGTTTGTACAATTTGCAGCAGAGTGTGTGTATAATGCTCAGGTTGCTTTTCTTTTATGAACTATTGCAGTGTGAGCTGTGTAAAAAATAAGAAATGCCTCCGTATGTGTTGTGAGTGCAGTAGTGTTTGTAGAGCAGCTTTTCTATGTGCTGTATTCCAGCAGCTTCACTCCTGATCCAGTTTCTGATGGGATGAAACAGAGTCACACACACACTCTGCTCTTAACAGCACTATTTTAACTGTTGCAATTGTAAAATAATGTAAGAGTGTTGTGTAGTTTAACATTTCCAAGGTATAATAAATTATTTATGTGTATTATTTTTTCATTTTCTCCAAGCACTTTTTTGTTTGGAATTTTAAATCAAGTGTGGTCAATAGTGTAGAAAGCAACAGTGACATGCACATTTTACACAGACACACTCCCACAAATTGCAAAAGAAATAACCAGAAAAAACATGAAGGTCTCCTATTTTTTCCACGGCTGTATTTATTCCAAATTAAGTAATTGAGATTAATCTTATTCTGAAAAAATGTGTTGTAATTACTGGCACCCTCTTATTTAGAATGTTGTGTAACCCCATTTTGCCAACAGAACAACTCTGAGAGCTTGAGAGCACAGAAGGAAGACGATTTTACCAGGTTGAATTTAGGTCAGGGGACTGGGGTAGCCATGGCAAAACCTTGATTTTGTGTTTATTTAAACTTTTTGAGTAGATTGTCATGAGCTTTGGATTGTTGTCTTGCTAGAAGACCCAACCAAGACCAAGTTTTAGCTTCTTGGCAGAGGTCACCTGGTATCCTGGAATCTGTAAAGCCATGTCTACAAACAATACTTCTTGGGCCTCTGGAGGAGAAACAGCCCCATAGCATCACAAATGCTCCGCCATTTTTAACGTTTGGTGCTTTTTATTGTAGCCATCTTCATTTCTTGACCAAACTCACCTTCTTTGGAGTTCGGAGTCAATTTTTGATTAATCTGACCACAGCACCAAGTCTGAGTTAAAGTTCCAGTGGTGTCGGTCAAACTCCAAGTGTTTTTTCTCATGGTGAAAAGATGGGAAAGACTCCTTTTTGACATACACTCCAAACAGTTTGTTGGCATCGAGGTGACAGTGGAATTGTGGAGATCCCAGCTAGCTCTGTAATTCTGAAGCTGTGGTCTCTGGTTACTTGATTATCATCCTCCTTACTGTGGCTTCTGATAATACAGCCTCGTGTACTCTTCCAGGCTGGTTCATGTTAGATTTTCTTACTGATAGTCCTAACCGTTCATATGGGTATTTTACATTGAGAAACTACTTTCTTGTTTCATTTCCTGATTTGTTTTAACACGCTTTTGCTTTATTGCAATTGAATGCTGTTAAATCTTTCCCTTGGTGATGGATGACTAAGGGATTTGAGCCATGTGTCACCTCATTGTTATACCCCGGTGCAACAAGAAATCATAGCTGATTGCTTAAAATCTCCTAGGCCAGCTTGAAAAACAGTGCAGTTTGCATGGGATCATACTTCATTTACATTTCAAGAGTCAAAATTCCCTTTATTGTGAAATTTGTCTTGTGCTTTCGTATGTTATTTCCTTCATTCAGATGTCTCAAGGTGCTATTAACTGTGGTTTTTTGTTGCTTTATTCTCAGACTAATATTACTAACACATAAAAAGTAACACTTTCTGTTTTTAATATAATATTAGATAATAACTGCTGATGTTTTTTTTTTTTTAAACCTTTTGAATAATCTTTAGCAAGGGTGCCAATAATTTTAGTGGGCACTCACTGTCTGTGCTCGTTTTAGTCGATTTTCTTAATCAAATCTATGACAGTGCCTCCTGTTTGGGTGTAATTACAGTTACTAGCGTACGTAAGCGTACACTGTCCCGATCCATAACTGGATGCCATTACTCTATTTCCGCTCTCTGTCTACCAGCAAGAAAATAGCGATTGATGATTTCCTTTTTGTCCAGAGTCAAGGTCCAGCTGGCTTCTCAGGCCAGTCTGATTGTGAGAACATGGGGTTTCTGCCCAGAACTTCTTTACCTGCTAGAGTGGAGTGAGCAGAAGCCTGAGTGCTCAATAGCACAAAAAGTCAAGACAGAGCTGGAGGGGATTCCTGCCTGATGTACATGTCATTCGGGCCCTGTGTGCTTCTTCGGCTTTGATCTTGGAGGATATCCCCATGACTGCCCCCGCCTTCCCCCACTGCAGAATGTAGGCTTCTGGTGGAGTGTGTGTGTGTGTGTGTGTGTGTGTGAGTGTGTGCATGTGTGAGTGTGTGCGTGCGGCGAGACTTGGGGGTGTTGATGTAGTGGGGGCGTCTGACAGTGGGAGGAAAGACACTGACCCCCATTCATAAAACACACTACCACCAGGCTTAATGTGACATTAAGAGAAAAATAACACATTTCCTCATTCACAAGTGAGGATTGCCAGCCTGTTCTACTTTTGTTTGTAAGTCTCATTTGAAATTCATAAGAGAACACCACCCCACAATAACAACTAAACTAGTTTGATGGTAAATATTCCCAGTGAGAAGCCGATTTGGACAAATGTTTTTTCTGCAGTGTTTTCAAACATTGGTCACATATGCAAGTCATCAGCAAATTGCGCATCTACACCCACACAGTTGAGTAAAGCAACATTTTTAGGCGTTTTGGATGGAACATCGTAGTTGCTGGAGTACCTGAAGAGGCACTGACTTGCATTAT
>JBBPCX010000001.1:43636527-43650582 GCA_037974365.1 Hydrocynus forskahlii
TGTGTGTGTGTGTGTGTGTGTGTGTGTGTGTGTGTGTGTGTGTGTGTGTGTGTGTGTGTGTGTGTGTGTGTGTACGCTATTCAGGGCATAAAAAGTAGTCTTTTTTCCCTTTATTTTTAGGTTTGCTTTATGTATATTTGTCCTTATCTGTAAATTTCAAAAGTTCACAGGTAAGGAAACAACAGGATTTTTTGTTGTTTCAGTCGTGTTTGAAGTGGGAGTGATGGAAACCACCTAAAAAATAATAATAATAATTAAACCCCTTGCTCATCTACTTTTCATTCAGAGCCAGGTATCCCAGCCTAAAATATCTCGACTTAATGAAAAGCCTGTAATATCCGGTGACCAGCCCCACATTAATATGTGCATTTTACCAAGCTCCCACCGTCCCTCATTCAAACACAAGCCATGATCTCTTATTATTTCCCAGTATCAGTCATTTCCCTCTTTACTTTTTTAATTGGTTTAAATGTCACTGTGGTGCATTGCTGCTGTTATTTTTGTCTCTGATTCAGACGCATTAGTTAGGCTGATTGAGTGATGCACGTGGCGGATCAGTTAATGCACCAGCTCTTTTACATAAGCCAGAAGTTTCCTGGACTATGGCACTGGCCTGATGGGAAAGGAGTGGAATTAAAGGTTTCGAAAGTGCTTTCATGTTAATTGTATTTTGGAGGATATTCTATAAGCTTTATCTGGATGTAATAGGATTTTAATGGGAACTGTCATGGTCCCTTGTGGTCAAGGCACTGCTGCTAGTATCAGATGGATGCCCTCTTACTATTTTTGTTGGCACAATAAAACAAAACCTCATGGAGTGACATGAAGAATGACTAGTAGATGGGTTTTAAGGAGCTGTTGAAAATCACGCTGTGGTCTGAGATCAGAGCAAAGATAAGATCATTTTAAAAGATGATCCACAAAAAGATAATGTTTATGCAGCTCGCCAAAAAGCCGTAAACAATATCTCAACTGTTTGTCATGTTTACAGCCTGTGTCATAGTTGTCAGGCTCATCACTCCCTCAACTATCATCATAAGAGAGTTGGTGAGGGAGGAGACCTCCAAAACTCTCACTCATCAGTGTTTCATTAACATTCCTTCCATACACTGCAGGTCATTAGCACGGCAAATACTGTAATTAAGATGCTCTCCTGGTGAAAAGTAGGAGAGACGCAGACATTTTCCAAGGCACCTCCGCTCTTTGGTCTGTAAATGGAGGCCATTGTGTGAGCATACAGTTTATCCGAGGGCAGTGACTTTGGGCAGTATGAGTTGTTTTCTGGTGATTTCCCAAGACATGGAGAGCAGGCAGTATTTCAGTCTTCGCTGTTTTTTTTTTTTTTTTTTTAAACACGAGGGTGACAAAATCATTGGTTTGGAATGATTGACCTTCCTTCACTAATCTTTTTCTTATTTTATTTTTTTTTTTTGCACTTAGGTTTCTCTGCTACCACCAAATACCTGAGACTAATACTTGGGGGGAGTGGGGATGGGAGAAGGTCACTAAACCTGACGATATGTGTGATGAGTCCAGATCTAATCACAGAGTGTACATAGGTGTTGAGATGAGAGATGACTGAATACTAACCCCCCAAGACCCCCCCCCCCACCCCCGCCCGCAAACCTCCAGCCCCCTTACATGAGCTGTCACTTTTTCGATGTTGCGTGTGCGAGCAGAAAACCGCATAGCTCGAATGTCACCACTCTGCCAAAACACACGAACCTGACAGATCTGAAGAAACTCTCTGGATTGTGTTGCTGTCAAACTCCCCTCAGCTTGTTGTGTCTTGTAAGCTTGTGGTAGCGGGAGAACGAACGTCACGTTGATGGGATGCAGTTATTTTAGGATTCGAGTCAAAAAGTGTTTAGCGTGAAAAACGGCCCGACTGGAGCTCCTGGCAC
Organism: Hydrocynus forskahlii; assembly: GCA_037974365.1. Classification (NCBI taxonomy): domain Eukaryota; kingdom Metazoa; phylum Chordata; class Actinopteri; order Characiformes; family Alestidae; genus Hydrocynus; species Hydrocynus forskahlii. Next base: position 43,638,432 of record JBBPCX010000001.1, read on the forward strand.
CGCCTGAGGTTTTTTGTATTTTTTTTCCTTTTGGGGGAGGGCACAGGTGCACAGGTGCCAATAGCAAGAAAACCACATTCCATCTGTGTCTGACTCCCATGTTTCTCTCTCATATGCCTCCTGCTTTCCCTCTTCCACCTGTTTCCCCTCCCAACTTCTCAGTACATTACAGTGCAACGGTTTTCACGTACTGGTCATGATCTTTATACATGTTCCAGTCCAGCATAACTTAAACATGAAATTCATTGGAATAACCCATATGAAATATAATAATGGGTCCAGTAAAGGACCTTTTTTAAAAGTTTCATTTTCTCATCTCCACCTACAACAGTTATGGGGGTCTATGTAACAAAAACACTCATTTTTGCATTTTCTAACCTCTCTTTATAGAATGAAACAGGCTGATTTTATGGTGCCTTTAAGCCACACATATATATTCTGACTGGTTGACCTGTACTGTGTACTGAATCCAGCCTGATTGATTTCTTACAAGATGAATTTGTACGACACTTAAATACACTGTGTTTTGTGACCTCAAAAACTATTTCAAAACGGTCTATAATTGCTTGCTAGTTCGGTACTTTAATTTGCAGCTTAGTTTCATATCCCATGTCAGACTTGGGATTGAATGCTCTAAAGGTCCCAGTGTTTCCATACTAAATCACACTCTTTTAGTGGGGTTTTTTTTGTTCTTTTTAAAAAAAAATTCTTTTTTAATTTTTTAAACGTTTGGTTTTCCTTGATGTGAGCCCTTTAAGCACTGACAAGGGCTCTTCTAGTCACTGTCTGATCCTAGACTGTATGGACCTGCCTAGAGACACTGCAAGGGCCAAGTGCGTGCATGACACGCTCAACTAATGTACCAAATCTGACTTTATCTCTCTCCACATCTCCTCACAGTGGCTGATACATTGTAGATAGGAGTTTAAAATGTTTTCACACTGCAGGCATACAGAGTTGCATAAATGAAGAAAAAAAAAATATTGTGCAACATCAATCACATTCTTAACACATTCTTGTGTAGTCGAGTAGCTCATCGCGTATCAGCTGGATTGAAGAGCCAGTCTTTGTTCTACTTGTTTAATGATAAATAACAAATAGATTGAATTAATCGTTGATTAGTTTAATAGGGAGAATATTTCCTGAGGTTTAGATCTTATGTTGTCAAAGTGATCTCACCACGATCTGGAGCTCAACTTGTTCATATGTTGCTGTTCAGACTAGAAAAGGACACTTGTATTACTTTTCTCCGCACTAAACATACAATGTCAGTAAAATAAAAGTCAAGTAAAAATGATACACCCTAAGTTAAAAGCAGACGGCAGACAGATGAACAAAACTGTTGTGTTTTAGTGTGGTCTGATCACTCACTTTCTCAAGTCTCTGGTGAAGCTGCCACAGAGGCTTACATTGCCCCCTAGTGTGCTGAAGTTGGTAATATTGTTTTGTCCTAAATCATGTGTCTGAAAGGGCTTTTAGGCCAAGCAAATAGAACCACCAACATGAGGGCATGCTGTCTGAACAAAACCTCATACATTACGTGGATAAAAGTATTGGGACGCCTGACCATTTCACCAACAGGGACTTTAATGACATTGCTTTCAAAAAGACTTTAATATAGAGTTGGCCCCTCTTTTGCAGCAGTAACAGCTCCCACTCTTCTTGGAAGGCTTTCCACAAGATTTTGACGTTTCTGTGGGAATTTGTGCCCATTCATTGTGTGTAGCATTTATGAGTTCAGACACTAATGTTGGACGAGAAGGCCTGACTCACAATCTCCGTTCCAGTTCATCTGAAAGGTGTTGGATGGAGTTGAGGACAGGGCTCTGTGTGGGCCAGGCAAGTTCTTCCTCACTGAACTCATCCAAACGTATCTTTATGGAGTTTGCTTTATGCACTGAGGCACAGTCATGCTGGAATAGAAAAGGTTCTTCCCCAAACTGTGGAACCATGGCATCCAAAATGTCTTGGTACGCTGAAACATTGCCCTTCATTTGAAGTAAGCGGCCTGCCCCCTAACAGGTGTGTCCCAATACTTTTGTCCATATCTCATCAAACTGTGACCTGGTCGTTTTTAATCTAAGCCCCCCTGTCCTGACACTCTTGCAGGCCAAGCGTCCGGCGGATCTCTGATGGTCACAGCCATGCACCCTTTCACTGGCCAGCAGCCCGGAGACCTGAGCTTCGCTGTTGGAGACCGCATTACCGTCATCACCAAAACGGACTCTCAGTACGACTGGTGGGAGGGGGAGCTCAGGGGGCACGTGGGCATTTTCCCCGCCAACTTTGTGACCTACTGAAAGCACTAATGCGAATGCACTTCAGCACATTTTGAAGGACCATGGTCCAAGCTCCAGAGTGAGGAGTATTTTCTTTCTTTCTTTTAACAATAAGACACCACTGGTGTTCTCTCAAATTTTAGATTTTAATGAAGGAGATTTTCAGTGTTAACCTAGAGGTGGTTGTGTTTTTTTTTTTTTGGTTTTGAAGTTATATTTAAGGCTTGCTTATTTTCTAATACACAGATTATATGGGGTGTATATACTGGTTTATAACAGGGGTGTCTAATTTTAGAGGACAAGAGGACTAATCATAGAGGACCAGAGTGGCAGCTGGTTTTCATTCAAGTACCAGCAGATTCTAGTTCTTTTTCAGAAGGTCTCATTTGATAGCAACTGATCATGCAGTCACACTGGCGTTTTGCGACTAAGTTTCGAGTTTTTGGTTGTTCTTGCTCATGTTGCACAGTGGTGTTTATCATCACAGTTTTATATATTTTTCTAACTGCGTTTTATACAGATGACCATGCCGAATGATTCACTTTGATTCAATCATACGTAGGTGAAGTAATCAGGATTGAAGTAGCACAAATTAAACCACATCTGAAGTGAATAAAGTGAAAGTGGCAAAGGATCAGATAACAGTGGTGATGAAGTAAGCAGGGATTTGATGAGTAGTTTAGATGATGGCTGATTACGAAAGTACTTCATTTATCATTTAGTTTATTGTGCGTTCATTACAGTCTTGCCATTGTTTGACTTTTCTTGCTAAGTGTACCGTTAAAGTGAGATGTATCTCAAGAGTGGGTTTGCATGCTGGGTGTCACTGAGCATTGAAGAAGCTCCAAGTGATCGTTCCACCACCAGCATCATCATCTAGCTTCACGCACCCATTGCTCTGAATGCACTTTAATAAGAATGAAATGCTTATTACGTCAAGGAGCTTTATTTATATATATTTTTTGGCTTTAACCCTGGGCAGATATGTTGACCAGTTCATGAAACAAAAATAATGTATAATACTTATTTTATAACATCTGTTTATGATGTCATCTTCAAAGCTGAGCATTGAATGTGCCACATCCTTCTGATTTGCTGTGCTACGTAATGCTTACGAATATAAAACATATATTAAATATAAATAAGTGGATGCTACTGGGTGATAATCAAATGTGAATCAATATATTTATGACTGTTTTTACTACTGATGCTAAATGTGATTCTAATAAAAAAAAAAAAATTGATTCTTGTGTAATCAAGTTTTGGCCATTCATGCATTAACCTTACTTCTCCACAAGAGGGCAGACAATGCATGGAGTGCACCAAGCCTGTAGACTGCACCTGCAGTCTAAATGAACTACAAAAATGGCCCAGGAATTAATTTAGAATTTTTAAAAAAAATATTTGGGTTTTTTTTTGTGTGCATTTATACCCATATAGTTATTAACATACTGAATAGCTATAAAAGAGAAACAACCAACGGTAATGAATAAATCAGGGCTAAACTAGTGAAATGATATGCTTTCACAGTCAGTTTTCGCAACAGTGCACAGTCGCAAAGGTTTAAAGCTCATTTTAGGAGTGTTTAGGAGAATTTAGGAGTATTACAAGTTCTGCAGTAACTATGTTGCTCCATTGGATTAAGCGGTTCTATGTGATGTGTACATTTGAATGTCCTAAATGAGGGAATAGCAAATGTCTGCATACGGCCTGAATAAAGTAACATCTTCTAAAATGTAGTTAAAAAATTGACAGGTTACATCAACAGTATACAGTCTCAGGAAATCACAGTGAAATCCAGGTGGTTACAAAAAGACTTTTAATTCTCTAAAGACTCTAATAAAAGAAGAAATTAATATAACTCTTGGAAAAGTGGACAAATAGGCATTCATAAAAAAAGATCTGAAAAGGTATACAAATGGCTTCAAAGTACTGTATATGCATTTTTATAAGATATTCTTTGGCACTTGTGGTATTGACCAACTTTTGCAGAGTTCCAGCATCAGCCTCTGGCATGCAGCACATGCATCTGGGTTCACTCTGGGTTCAGGAGTCCTCACTGGGGGAGAGGTTGTTCCAGGACATTCTGTATCTCCAGGATATATTCGTTCTGTCATTAAGCACTTAAGTGCTCGGCATCGTCTGAAATATTGCTGCGCTGGACATCAGAGAGGCGTTCAAAAAGTGAAAATATAGGCACAGGAGGAGCACTTCAAATACTGTCAGTGGTTTGCTCTTTTTAAGGCCTGTCAGTTTTTTAGATACATAAATACTATTATGAAGGGTGTGTGAGATTTTCTAAGCTGGAGCATCTCCATACCAGCCCATCACTGTTGAAGGGAGTCAGTGGGGTCAACCTGTTCTGCAGAGGATGCCTCTTCAAATTAATGGGATTTGACTATGAAGACTGTGTGTTGGATTCCAGCTGGCTCTCCAAGTCCTTCACTGTAGTGAAAGTGGGTTCTGTTTTTGGTTTGTGATTTGATGAGCCCCTGTCAAAAGGAACAAAACCATATTAATGGTTTAACAAATGACGATGATGATAATAATAATAATAATAGTAATAATAGAGATTCAACACATACAAACAGGTCTAATTCACAAATTGAGAATGAAGTAGAAGTGCAGTACTTTCAGCTTCTCTATCTTTCTTCCCTCATTCTTTGCTATTGCAACTGGGCAAAGAAGTGGAGACAATAAAACATACACTATAAGGGATACCTGACCATTACACCAACAGGGACTTTAATGACACTGCATTCCAATCCATGGACTTTAATATGGAGTTGGTCCCCCTTTGCAGTTATAACAGCTTCCACTCTTCTTGGAAGGCTTTCCACTTTAGATTTCTGTGCCCATTCATTCTGTAGAGCATTTATGAGATCTGGCACTGATGTTGGAGAAGAAGGCCTTGCCCACAATCTCAGTTCCAGTTCTCCAAGGTCTTTATGGACCTTGCTTTGCGTGCTGAGGCACAGTCATGCTGGAATAGAAAAGGTTCTTCCACAAACTGTGACCACAAAGTTGGAGGCATGGTGTTGTCCAAAATGTCTTGATATGCTGAAGCATTAAGATTGCCCTTCACTGGAAGTAAGGGGCCTAGCCCAAACCCTGAAAAACAGGTGTGTCCCAAAACATATATAGAAAAAAGATTCTGTGTCTAACATCATTATGGCTGGAGGACCCAAGTGAAGGATGTGTGAGACGGTATGACCTCTATGGAAGACCTGCATGGAAATTGCCCAATTAGCTAGCCAAAGTGATGAGGTAGCTCATATTGATGTTAGGTGAAAATTAGATAAGGTGAAAGAAGGCACGCTTTAGTCACACAATTACAGAAAGATGGATGAATTAATAACTCTTTGGCACATGTTGGCTAGCTAACTGGATCACACGGTTGGGAGAATAGCCAGAGCCATTACAAAGAAGGAAATATTTCACAGTCTGGAAAATGAATGGGAAAGCTCGTAATTATCAACGTCGTGTCTCTTTATGGGGAAGGTTCCTCCTGGTTTGGTGATAAATATCTAGCAGGTAAAAACAACACAGCTTGACACACAAGGAAATCGGACATCTGAAAAGAATTGTCCAGGCTATGGTCTTTTCTGTAGTGCTTTATGGGTATGAGAGCTGGCCAATAAAATCGCTTTAAACTCTGATGTTGGCAGAGATGTGTGTACCGTGTCCTTGACCAAATCAAGCCTCACCAAGTCCAGATAACAAACTGAAGCTACATTTTTGACTAAGTGGTTTAAACAGGTGATATCTGAATTATCAGTACTGACAGGATATGCTGGGTTACTGTGCTAAAAGGTCTGCAGTCTATTTATTTTACAACATCTATAACCTTATAGATTTAAATGTTATATTTCTTTGGAATTCTGGGCCCAATTTCCTGGCAGATAATGTGCATGATAATTGCATGGGCTGACAATTTCCATCTCAGTGCGTCATTAAATCGAACTATCTGCTTGGCTAGAGTGTTTGTCCATTAGCTTTTCTAACACAGTCAGCTGAGTGTGGTTTCCCTCACATTGTCTTCTTAGGGTTGCTTTAATTGGTTGGTTTCCATTTATTCCATTAGAAAAAGACTGCTGCATTGAAATGACTCCATTTCACAAGTCAGCAGGCGACACACAGTTAAAAGCTCAGTGACCTTTTTAATTCAGAGTTCCAAGAAGCAATGAGTTCCTAAAAATATGATGTGGCTGAGCTAAAAAGGATCTGGAAGTTCAGACAGCTCAATATAGAGCAGCTCATCTAACATTACGCTCCAAACAAAACAAGCCTTGCTGAAGTCCCCAAAGACAGAAACTTTGGTGTTCCTTAAGTTTAATAATGTTTCATAAAACTGGCATTTATTTTTGATGATTTTTAGGAAATTTTATGACCTCATATTAAGTTCAGAATTAAAAAAAAAAAAAACATCTAAAACTCCTCCTCGCAAATTCTCAACTCCCTCTTCTGTTTTTATAAATCACTGCCTCGCTGTAGAATTAATTTGGGTAACACTTTATTTGAACCCTGCTACATAACATGCGTCATAGCAGAGCTCATATTCTGAGCTGTTTCGAATTGCATAAGTGATTAAATTTGAGGCTTCATGTTGCAATGTTTTTTGGGGTTTTTTTCTTAAATAATGGTAATCGAAACCACATCACTGTGAGGACAGATACACTTAAATAAAATGGTGCCTCACTGAGGACAGCAGGATCCAAGCTCCAGCTTCAGTCGGGGTTGTTTCTCACAGTCCTGGATGGTATCTGGTAAAGGGATGCCACTGGTCTCTGGGAGCAATAGGCACAACACTGCTCCCAGGATGGGTCCACTGCTGTAACAGACCATAGCGCCCAAGGAGACTCCACCTTTAGGGGCCACCACTGCATTGACGATGCAGCCCACCCGGTAGCATAGACTGACCAGGCCCACACACTTCTGCCTGCAAAAAGTTCAATTTTATATTATGCTTCGGTATATAGTATAAAAACGCTTACACTATAAAAAGTCAGAGATTACTTTTGCCTTAATCTCTGACTTTTCTTTGTGCAGGTGTGTAACTTAGTTGGCATTAACTTGGCTGAATAGCAGTTGTTGATTCAAGTTTAGCTTTACAGGGATGAAGAACAGGTGTGGAGTACTTGAGCACTGGTGTACGTCGCTCTGGACACGAGCATTGTAAATGTTTATTGCAGTGGTCAACAACCCTCCCAAAAGTATTGGGACGTCTGACCATTACACCAAAAGGGACTTTGCATTGACATTGCATTCAAATACATTTAATATATTTAATATAGAGTTGGTCTAGTCCTTGTTCTAAAATCTGACTGACACGGCCACTTATAAAGCCACTGTTAAATAATGTATATATCCTTATGAATGCACCCATCAACTGGATTCTGTATTAATGGCAATTCATACAAAAATGGGCTTTTCATAGAATAGCAGTCCATTATGCTGACCACTGTATGCCCACTGTTAATAAATAACATGGTATGGTGGTGCTTATTGCAAATAATTATAATTATTAATTGAGCACAATGGTAAAGTTACTAAAACATTGCCTCTTGTGGCTTGTTGCTTTTCGTGACTAGGATGTGCTTTTATATAGGAATGCATATCTGCAGACTGTTTTTCCAACACAGATTAAGTCTAGTTGAATAAATTAATAGTGTAACTTTACTGGAGATTACGCTCAGTCAGTTACCTTATGACAGTAGGGAACAGCTCTATTCCATAAAGGAGAGAAACACAGGTGGTTGCTTGCACACACAGCTTCCCCAATAGAGCAAGGGCCATCACCAGAGCGGGGATGTCTAGGAATGGGGCATGAAGAATGGTTGATAATAGCGATGGAATAATAAGCAATTATGTAAAATGTATGTGGACAAAAATCTTTCGCTTCACAGATGTAATGTGTAAGGAGCTGTAATACATACTGTTTAAGATGTATTCAGCATTATGACTAGAGCTGAAGATGATTCCAAAATGGTTTAAAAACAAAAAATGGTAAAAAAAAAAAAATAAATTAAAAAGTGGTGATCAAATGACCTGGAGTACCTTGGAACTCTGTGTTCCCCAAAAACTGAAATACTGAATAAAACATCTTAATACCTTCTAGTGTCTAATAGTATTTCATCCTACAATGTGCAAGTTATCGTTGAATTAAACAACAGCATAATGTGAAAGATGATTCCACACTTTTAAATGCTAGTGTATTTTTGGACCAGTTCACACTTAAATTATTCATGTAAAACATTTCTGAACCTGCTGCATGCATTGCTTATGCATACAAAATACAGATCATTTATCTGGACATTATGGATGGCTATCCCTTAAACGGAACAAAAGTGATGCACTGTGTCTATGGACCGTGTCCCTTACCACAGAACTTGTAAACGAGGAGGGAGAGCAAGCAGCCAATGCCACTGAGCAACAGACTCGCCATGCTGAATCGTCTACGGCCACATCGCGCCAACAGAAAAGGCAGGAGGAGAGAAGGAGACTCTGACAGCCCTGAGAAGAACTGGGCCAAATAGATATCCACCCCAAAACTCCCCACGCTGAAGCAGATCCCGTAGTAGGTGAGGGCAGACGCACACCTGAGAACAATATGAGCAATATAATCATACACTACCAATTTAATATTTAAAAAACAAACAACTTCCTATCTTGATTTGGAACAATTTACATTAACGATGAAGTAGTTTCATTTTGAGAACAACAATATAGATAATATAAATTGCATAGATAGTCATGACAGTATTTGTGACAGCAATCAAGACCAATATGATACTTCACACATTTTATGCCTACTGACAAGCTTTCAGGTGTTTAAACCACTTTTGGGCCAAAAGATTTCTAGTCTTTTAATAACAGTTTGGAAAATCATTATTCAGGGAATTCCTATTCTTTATATCAAGCAGGACACTGAGCAACATGAAGCTTACACCTTTCTTTTTAGAAATGAAGGACTAACTAGTGCAATCAGGTGATGCAAGTGCACTGTATCAGTAAATACAGTTCCCATAGGCTGTGCTGTCCAGTGGATTTAGCAGGTGTTGCTCTGTAACTTATCTACTGATACACTTGAGCTACGTAACAACTTATGCAAGACATTCTTTAGTTCTGAGAGTCATTTCCCCCAGGAAACACAAAAATTTCTGAAGCCTTGGGGCTAGGGTGGACATACATTATTGTATTCCAGTGTCTTTGAACAAACCTATTGTAATACAAAGTACTGCGTCAGTTATTTGAAGAATGTCAGAGTAGAGCGACATGAAAGAAAAACAGCCGAGGAAGGTATTTTTTGATGTGTGCTATACAAAGATTACAAAATACAAAGAACAAACTTACCTACCCAATGAAACTCATGATGAACAGACGCATGATTATGATGGGAGACTTAAAGTGGATGAAATCAGAGACTTTTGTCTCATCTGTTTCCACTTTGTTTTCCTTCAGACTCTCATTCCCCACAGTGTCCAGCAGCTGTCAGTGAACAACAGAGCAGATTTGCTGTAAATGCAAATTTGCTCTGATACAGATTCCGTGAGGACAGATTAGTTTACACACAACTATAATGTAAAAAGAACTGGGTTTAGGTTCACTGTATCTACAATATGTGGACAAACGTATTGGGACACACCTGTTTTTCAGGGTTTGGACTAGACCCCTTATTTCCAGTGAAAGGCAGTCTTAATGCTTTAGCACACCAAAATATTTTGAACAACGGCAACTTCTTGGACACAGTTTGGAGAAGAACCTTTTCTATTCCACCAGGACTGTGCCCCAGTGCACAAAGCAAGCTCCATAAAGACGTGGCTGGATGAGTTCAGTGAGGAAGAATTTGACTGGCCACATAGAGCCCTGACCTCAACCCCATCCAACACCTTTGGGCTGAACTGGAATGGAGACTGTGAGCCAGGCCTTCTCGTCCAACATCAATGCCTGACATCAAACATGCTCTACAGAATGAACGGGCACAAATTCCCAAAGAAACTCCAAAATCTTGTGATAAGACTTCCAAGAAGAGTGGAAGCTGTTATTGCCACAAAGGGGGGACCAACTCCATATTCAAGTCTCTGTATTGGAATGCAATTAAAGTCATTAAAGTCCCTGTTGGTGTAATGGTCGGGTGTCCCAATAATTTTGTCTGTACAGTGTATGTGGGCCAATGTTTCTACATTAGCATACTAATGTGAACTTTTCTATTCTTACCAAATCGAGATACTGTTTATCCTCAGGACTCCTACTGCGGTACTCCTCTAAAGTGTGTGTTCTCTTTTTTAGCAGGAGCCAGCTCGGGGACTCTGGAATGGAGCTGATCAGTAAGAAAATCACAGAGATGTACATGTTTTAGTTAAAGGAGCAGGTGTACTTTCACATATACGAAAAAACATAGCATAGATACTAACAAGTAGAGAGGCAGACAGAGGATCTGTGGAACGGCCAGTGCCAAGTGGAACTGCATCCATCCCTGGGTGAGGTAAGCCACAGCAGCCAGCGCCATCATGCCCAGACTGAAAATGAAGGAGAGAAGAGTCGTCGGCCAGATGCGGTATTTTGGTAAACTCCATTCCACTCCTGTGAAAACAGATCACCATATCAGTTATTTCCTCTTTAGTAGTTCCAATGCTTTAACATCTGGGTCTGTGTATAAATGTTTACTCAGTTCCATTGTCTTGAAGACAGTCAGGATGGATTTGTAATATTGTTTAAAGGCCTTTTCGTAATCTGAGTATTTTTATAATAATAATACTTTTACAAATACTTGTGTGTATTTGTAAAATACTTTAACGATGGGTCATTCCACACCAGCTCACCAGCCTGGCCAGTCATGTTATGGATTGCCGTTTTAAAAATTCCAGCAAAAAGTTAACTTGTTTAGCCGTGGAAGAAAGTTGTGGCCCAGTTTGTTCTTAGGTGTTTTTTTCCACTTCCCTGGAAATTTGCCCCATTAGGTTCTCAAGGAAACTGTACTTTTAAAGTCAAGTTGTGCAATATTTGAATGAAAGATGCACATCTGACATAAACCAAAAATATACAGTTGTGTTCATAAGTTTACATACCCTGGCAGAATGTATGATTTCTTAACCATTTTTCAGAGAATGTGAAGGATAACACAAAAACTTTTCTTTCACTCATGGTTAGTGGTTGGCTGAAGCCATTTATTGTCAAACAACTGTGTTTACTCTTTTTAATTCATAAATCACATCACAAACTACTCAAACGACCCTGATCAAACATTTACATACACTGGTGATTTGGCCTGATAACATGGACACAGCTTGACACAAGCGGGTTTGAATGGCTAGTAACGGTAACCATCTTCACTTATGATCTGTTTGCTTGTAATTAGTGGGTGTGTATAAAAGGTCAGTGAGTTTCTGGACTCCTGACAGACCCTTGTGTAGGATCCAGTTTTCTGATCCATGCAAAGAAACGATCACAAGATTAATTAGCAAAGAAATGATTCAATATTCTTTAGTTGCCATGTGCTCTGTCTTTGGAAAGCAGATGCGCAGGAAACATGTGACCCCAAGCACCTTTTTGTCACAGGCCTTATCTCTCCCTTTTGAGAGAGAGAATGTACCAGCCTTAATAAAGATCCAGCTAATTTACACCACAAAGTGAACCTTGCCCTCGCCTTGCCCTCGCCTTGCCCTCGCCATATCTCACCATGCCGGTTCAGAAGGCCAGCTGATTGCCCATTTGACAGCCATAAGACCCAGACTCACAGTCTCTGGCAAGTCTTCTGACACCCCTCCCCCTTTCCTGTTACACACGCACCCACGCAAGGAGACATTCTTGCAATTTCCAGAGAGCAACAGACATTTTCTTTTTCCTCGTTTCTTTTTCTTAAATTTGTAAAT
>JBBPCX010000001.1:43654906-43683145 GCA_037974365.1 Hydrocynus forskahlii
AAATTAATAATAATTAGCTAATACCCCTTTTCAAGTAACCTCTTTTCTAAAAGCGAAGCTCCTCTTAACAGCGCAATAAAGAAGAGTTTAAAGGGTTAATTTGGGTACTCCTGCTGAACTATTTTGCTGGCCGAATAGTTTGTCGGATTCCTTAATAAGCCCTGCTTTGATATGAAACCCCTAATTAATACATAGATAATCAATTATTAATTGACTATTTATTAATCAATTAATAAATACATGGGTGAATCAGCCTAAACTGATTCTGGTGGAGAATATCAAAATTAAACTTAAATTAATTTAATAAATTATAAATAATAAATCCTACACTTGTCTCTTTCATCCAGTGTTTCACTGAAATTTTTTAGATTCTAAGTCATGGGGAAAGCAAAAGAATTGTCAAAGGATCTGTAGGAAAAGGTAATTGAACTCTATAAAACAGGAAAGGGATATAAGAAAATATCGAAGGAATTGAGAATGCCAATCAACACGATGTTTCACGATGCACAATAAGGAGGCACTAGAAGAAAGATGTGCTGCATGGTTGAGTTGCCAGAAGAAAGCCATTACTATGCAAATGCCACAAAGTATCCCACTTACAATATGCCAAACAGCACAGAGACAAGCCTCAAAAAAGTCATTTTGAGTGATGAGACTAAAATTGAACTTTTTTGCCACAACACTACATTTGGAGAGGAGTCAACAAAGCCTATGATGAAAAGTACACCATTCCTACTGTGAAACACGGTGGTGGATTGCTGATGTTTTGGGGATGTGTGAGCTACAAAGGCATAGGAAATTTGGTCAGAATTTATGGCAAGATGAATGCAGTAAGTTATCAAAAAAACTGGTGGAAAATTTGCACTCATCAGCCCGGAAGCTGCGCATGGGACGTACTTGGACATTCCAACATGACAATGATCCAAAATACAAGGTCAAGTCGACCTGTCATTGGCTACAATAAAGTGAAGGCTCGGGAGTGGCTATCTCCGTCTCCTGACCTCAATATCATTGAGCCACTCTGGGGAGACCTCAAACGTGCAGTTCATGCAAGAATTTACAGGAACTGGAGCTTTTTGCCTGGAAGAATGGGCAGCTCTACAGTCTGAGAGGATAAAGAGCCGCATCCACGACTACCACAAAAGACTTCAAGCTGTCATTGATGTTAAACGGGGCAATACACGGTAATAAGAACTGGGGTATGTAAACTTTTGATCAGGGTCATTTGGGTAGTTTGTGTTGTGATTATGATTTAAAAAGAGTAAACACAGTTGTTTGACAAAAAATGGCTTCAGCCAACCACTAACCAAGAGTGAAAGAAAAGTTTTTGTGTTATCATTCATATTCTCTGAAAAAGGGTTAAGAAATCATAAATTCTGTCAGGGTATGTAAACTTATGAGCACAACTGTATTTATTAACAAGTTCATAACATAAAATAAGTGAAATATTATTTAAAGAAAGATATTGTACCTCCGTAAGCAGTTAAACTCTAAACTTAATTGCAGCTTTTGAAATTTTGGCTGCATGAGTTAGACTGATTTTTTTTTTCATGGAAATCCCTGGCATTACCAGGCCCTGTGTGAGCTGGCATGGACTGACCACATTTCCTTTAAGACAAAAAAGCACCCTATGAGAGTTCTACAGGATTCTACAGGATTACTCAAGAGAATCCTAGTCGATCAGACAGGATGAAAATATATGAGTATGTATTTTAGCATAAAAATGAGTGAGAAGTAATCGGAATAAGAAAGAAACTCATTCTATTCCGTGTTCTTTATGCATATACAGTACACTGCCAGCACAAAGTCTTCACAGTACCTTTCCCAGCTGTTGCTTCCAAATGAAATGGCCAAAATCCAAACAGCTATCTAACACTTCGTCATTTTAACTAACAAAAAACCTGGTTGTTTATTAAAAACTAGAGGTGTCACGCGATTTTAAAAAAATCTAATTAATTACAAGCTCTCTGATTCATTAATCTATATTAATTGGACACATTTTTGCTGTAAAAGTATTTAAAAAATTAAATGAGTTTTGGCATATGAGTGAATGAATAATCAACATTACAGACTTTAACATCTTTTTTATTTAAGAACTGTTTTTGCACTGTTCACGTGCTGTGATCACAACAATCAAAAATATGATCTAACATGCTGAGGGAAAAAAATGCTTCAGCAAGAACAATGATAGAACTTAGTCCATCTATCAGGTCCAGTTTAAGACACTGTACATACAAGCACGGGTGTTCTGGTGAATTATGCTGCCTCGTTCAAAGATGCTACCATAGCCCAAATCGACAGCAGAGTCTATTGATTCGTGCTGCCTTGTCGAAAAATGCTACTATGATGCTTATACAGTTTATACAGTCAGTTTAGCACTAATAATGATGAGAAATAGACAAATGCTATGCATAATATTTATATATATATATAATTTTATTTAAAAAAGAAGAGCCTAGATATAGGCAGATCTTTAGAGGTGCATAGAGCTAGTTTATACAGATAGGTTCTAAAACTGAGAAATGCTACCGTGAAACAGGGTGTTCTGACAATTCATGCTAGGAAAAATGCTCCCTTGAAGCTTATACAGCTGCCAGTGTCCCAAGGCAGCACGAATTTATGGGCATGGCACTGAATCCGAAGACTCCTATCGACATCCCAATTAAAAACACTTTAATAAGCCAAGCGTGCACCAGACTTTTGACGGGCAGGGTGTGTTAGGAAAGTAAAGTGGCCCCTTATAGTCACACATGAACACACCATAGCACACAGTGTGAACAATGTGAAGTTCTTTCTCTGCATTTAACCCATTCACCAAGTGAAGCAGCGGGCAGCCAGTGACTTAGCGCTCGGGGGCAGTGTGTGGGGACAGTACCTTGCTCAAGGGAACCTCAGTGGTGCCACTAGGGGTCCTAGGATTTGAACCCACAACATTCTGAACTCCCTAACCACCAGCTGCCCTAAAAGGACAGAAGATCAGACAGGTGTAGTGAAAATAGGTGATAGGTGAAAGCTCACCCAGACTGTAGGTACAGATGTGAACAGCACAGCACGCGGCTCCGGCCAGGCAGCGCGCGCCCAGGTAGAAAGACGCATGCGGCAGGAAGGCAGTGAGGAGAGCGACCAGGGAGTGAAGGACAGAGGCACAGATCAACAGGATCTTCTTTCCATATCTGTGTGAGAGAAACCTTTCGCATCAACGCATGTACTTATTCTGGATTATAAGAATAGTGTGAGAAAGAGGGTATTACAGACTTGTCTGATAAAGTGCCTCCAAGGATGGAGCCGATGAGCAGTCCAGTCATGTACGTCGCCTGTCCATATGAAAAAGAGCTCTCCAGTACACACACGGAGCCCTAAACACACACACGTGGAGTACCACCATGCATGAGGAGCATTCGTTGGCAACTGTGAAGTGAAACTTTTCCACCTACACCAGACGGACAAAAGTATCGGGACGCCTGATCATTACCTCAACAGGGACTTTGCATTCAAATACGCAGACTTTAATCTGGAGTTGCCATTAGGATTGCCCTTCACTGGAAGCAAGGGACCTAGCCCAAACTCCCAATACTTTTGTCAACAGCATACATTTCATAGAATTGTATTTATTTCTCTTAAATTTGTAAGATGTGCTAACTACAATGGCATGCTGAAACATTAAGATGGCCCTTCACTGGAAGTAAGACTGAAACGCCTCAATTCTAGAAGTAGGAGGTGTGTCCAAATACTTTTGTCCATGCAATGTATCTCGGCTGCGGCAGGCTGGGCTGTAGGCTGGTGTTTACTCACGTTAGTGTGATGAGTGCCGTTGCTCGGCTGCTCCTGAAAAATGTGGTCTTCTTCGGATCCTTGCAGGGAGCTGAGACTCTGGCTGTGATCCGCGTCCACATGGCAGGATTTGGTTTCAATAAACACGTCGACGAAGAAGAGGAAAGCCGTGAAAAAGATGGGCAGGCTGAGCCTCAGGTACGCGTCTCTCAGAAGAGGACCCATCCAGAGTAACGCCCCGTCAGTTATGAGCACAAGCCGGGCGAGAGGAGCTGAGACTCAGAGACGAGGAGGAGTTCTGAACTGAGATGTACTGTCAGCATTTTAGCCTGAGCCCATGTGGTCTTCATTCTGCTGGTCTAACCCCCTGCGAAGTGGAGTGAGGGGAAACACGCCACCTCTCGACCTGCTCCGAGTCCCTAGATGGAGAAAAGGACTGGGACACGCTTGTTTTCAGGGTTTGGGCTCGGCGCCTTACTTCCAGTGAAGGGGCAATCTTAATGTTTCAGCATACCAAGACATTTTGCTTGCAACTTTGTGGACACATTAGTTTTATAATTATTGGCAAGCGAGGTGCCGAGGGGTTTAGTTAAAAATAGCTTTAGTAAATGTGTTTAGAAAATATTTCCTTTAATAGAAAATAGTAGTAAATAGTAAAATCAAATACATAAACTTAGGATAGAGATTATTTTGGAGCCTACGATTATTTCACCACAATTTGATGAGATACGCTATATGGAGAACGGATGCGAACACACCTGTTTGGGCTCGGCACCTTACATCCAGTGAAAGGCAAACCTAATGCTTCAGCATAACAAGACATTTTGAACAATGCCATGCTTCCAACTTTGTGAACAGTTTGGGGAAGAATCTTTTCTATTCCAGCATGACTGTGTCCCAGTGAGCTCCATAAAGACATGGCTGGATGAGTTCGGTATGTAAGAACTTGACTGGCCCACACAGAGCCCTGACCTCAGCCTCATCCAACACTTTTGGGATGAACTGGAATAGAGATTGTGAGCCAGGCCCTCCTGTCCAACATCAGTGCCTGACCTCATAAATACTCTACAGAGTAAATGGGCACAAATTCCCTACAGAAAAACTCCAAGATCTTGTGGAAAGCCTTCCAAGAAGTATAGAAGCTGTTGTAGCTGCAAAGGACCAACTCCACATTAAAGTCTATGTATTTGAATGCAGTCCCCGTTGGAGTAATTGGCAGGTGTCCTAATACTTTTGTCATTATAGTGTACAAGGCTGGCTGTGTGGTAGGTCTGTGTGGGAAGTCCCTTGATAACAATACGATGAAAGTTAGAGGAGGGATACAGCTACAAAGGCTTTTGGAAACGAAAACATCATTTTACTTCTGGCACCAGTAATTTTGGTTCTTTGCTTTGGCAGGGGCTTAAAGAAGACACGATCGCTCCCTGAAGAGGGTTTCAGTAGAGCATCCTGGGTGTCAGATTTCACTTTGTGGGTAATATCTTTTACGATCATACATTAGAAAGGTTATAAGGGACTGAACTGCCTCTAGATCAATGTTTCCCAACCTTGTACCTGGGGGCACCTTGTGCATTTGAGTGTTTTTACTACTTCCAACACACCTAATCAGCCCATTAAGAAGCCCTCACTGAGATGAAGTGGGCATGTTGAGGCAGGGCGCCTCCAGGAACAGGGCTGAGAAATCCGGGACAAGATTCACTTTCCTGGAAGTAAGGTTTTATGCGGCCTTTAGCTTTTTCATCAATCACCGTGTCAAACCACTGATCACTTTGTTGAGTGGGATATCAGAGGACAGTCAGATAAGATGTTAGGAGATCATTCTCATATTATAGATGTTATTCGTGTCATCAAGCTTTATCAAGCCATGAGATGAAGGTATCAGTTACCTGAAGTAACGTAGACTCACTTCGTTCCAGCACGCCTCACTTCACAGATTAACGGGGGGATTCCCATGGGGAATGTCTTGTTTAGGAAACTTTAAGGTAGACAAAATAATTGCTAGCAGTCTTCAGTCCATATTGTTTTTTTCCTCTGTAGGACTGAATGACTCAGGGCAATAAGACTGTAATTCCTCCCCATTCTGTTGGTGATCTTTTAAGTTTGAAGTCATTCTGTTCTGAATCGGATTTGTGCACTACACAGCTCAACTGTTTAATCAGTGAACTGACTGAATATGACTGAATGTGAATCTCATTACCTTACCATTGGCTGCTATTTTATTCTATTTATTTTTTATTGCATTAACACTAAGTCACTTTTAAAATACAGTCTGCACTACTGATCTGCTGGTACAGAACTCTAAATCTTACACACAGCAATGTCAGTGTTTCACTGTTATTTGTTACACTAATGTTCTTGTCATTGTGTTGCAATATTGTTTATCATCTATATTTTACATTTTTTTTCTATGGTCTTATTATCTTTTATACCTTTGCACTGAGCATGTTAAGGACACAAGAATTGCCCTCAGGAGAAGTCAAATGTATTTCTTATCTTATTAGCATCACGATTAGAGTCAGTTCTTTCTTTCAGTGTCCGATTCGAAATGTTCACTGTGTTACATTAGTCCCCAAACATGGAAAAAGAGAATTACACATTATTGATTTATTGATTGATTAACTGATTGATTGATTGATTGATATATTCATTTGTTCATTCACTCATTCATTTATTCATTCATTCATTCTTTTACTACTGGCTGGTTCAAGGTTTAAGACTCTGAGCCAAAACTAGTAATATTTAGAACTGTGTAAACCTACTGGCTGGAAAAGCACAACCTAACAGGGCATTTGTTGCTACACAGTCTTATCTGTTTCTTTTATGGCCTAAAGTGGAGTATTAGGCAGAATGTATTTTCAGTGACTGTAAGGTAATCAATGGCCAAAAAAAGCTTTAAAACTGTACAGATTTAATTTGGGGTTAAATTGCAGGTGATATATCCTTTCATGTACATTTGTGTTGCTGTTTAAAAGAAAGAATAGTTCACTCCAGATAGAAAATCCTAAAAATTGACCCTGTATCACAAGAGTAACACCCGAACTCTTCAATTAAAGTGCAATCACTGCACGTAGCAGTGCTGACAGCCTGAACTTTGTGTCCGTCCAAATGATTACTTTACTTACTTGTTGAGAAAAAGGCCAAAGGTGAGCCCCGTCTTGAAGGAGGGTGTTTGGAAGATGCTAAATAATTAAACTGGACTCTGTTCTTTCAGTCTGTGGTAAAGCAACATGGACTGTCACGTTGCAATTCCAAAAACATGTGTCTCGCTTTAACCTTGAAGCAAAAACCATTAACTTATTTCAGTCTGGATTTATTGACCGCCCTTAAAAACCAACACCTTGTAGCCACGAAAGCCTGCAGGGAAACCTTTTATATATCTTTTATATCAGTTCACAAAATATCACATTACAAGGAAGAAAATGTTACAAATATATATATTTTTTTTCACGATTTCTTTTTGCAATGAACGACTACAGCCAGTTTCCTTAAATCATTACTGACACTCAGTGGTGAATCTACAGTATTGCTCTCCATACTTGCTCTCCATACCACAACTATATAGGAAAGTCTGTGATATAATTTCTATTATCATCTCTAAAAGTGAAAAGAAGGTCGGCTATCCAAACAGGGGTACAGAAAGTTGATGGTCCACATTCCTGTTTCACACATACACCTCTGAATTCCCTTCATGTTTCTTAGACAGTCTGGAGAGACAGAAGTCGTAGGAGCGTTTCTGTGATAGAGGAACAGACAAGCCTGCTAGTTTGGTGGTGATGGGGGTGAAGACCCTCCTCTTCATGTCCTCCAGGGTCTGGGGGGCGCGCAGGTGGGCGCGGACCGGGTAGAGCTCGCGGTGACTACGCATGGAAGGTATGCGCGCGCGGGCCGTGCGCCGTGCGTCCGCCGTGGGGTCTTTCAGACGAAACACGTGAGTGAAGGTGGTCTTTAGTCCCGCCACCGTCTTTGTGTAAGGGAAGAGCCGGGACAGGACCTCCATGGACGCCTTTAAGTCTGGAGGCTTCCTGAGAGCCGGGACAATAAGAAGCAGCTTTATTAGAGTTGGAACATATTAACACACCATTTCAGGCTTGATTTTCGAGTCTGAGATCAAACTGAGATTTGATGTTTGAGTAAAAATGTCTCGGTTTTTACAGAATTTTTAACGATGTATTATAAAGACCGATTTGTATAAAATATAAAGTGCAAAGTAGCGTGATCTGAAACCGAACCATAATTACTAAAAAATACTAAGTGCCTTAAAGAAAGAAATAAAGAAAAAAGAAAGAATGAAAGAAAGAAGTAGCTCCAAAGTTGAATCGTTCTGCAAGAGTTGGAGAAAGGGAAAATGGACGGGAGAGTGGTGTGTGTGTGTGTGTCTTGTCTGTTATGATTGACAAGTCTAATTGCTTGTGGATAGAAACTTCTGGGTTTTGGGTCACTTAAGCTGTTTCTTCATAACCGGCAGGGATAAATATACTTAATGTTCATAGATTTGGTACACACAGCATATTAGGCCAGTAGTTTGGCTTAGTGGACTTACACTGAAAAAAAAAAAGGACCAATGGACTTAAAAGTAACATGACTTATCATAAGTTGCAATAAACATTCCCCATTAGGCATTGTTTATAATGTCTAATAAGTTACAAAGAAAAGACCCAAGTTATTTCATGAAAAAGTAGCTGTTTAAGACACAAGCTGTTCGGTACGGACTCACCTGAGAATTGAAGGGAGTCGTGTGTGTGTGTGTGTGTGTGTGTGTGTGTGTGTGTGTGTGTGGTCTTGTCTATTATGGTTGAGAAGTCTAATTGCTTGTGGATAGAAACTTCTCCTGAAGCGTTCATTCTTATGTAATGGGAGGTCATGGAAAACATTTGATGTCAGTTTGGACTATTTCCGTTGGTTTGTTGATCATAAAAGTTTCACGCAATGTGAAAGGGTGATTGCTGATTGATTGATTGAGTGATTGATAGGTAGATAGATAGATAGATAGATAGATAGATAGATAGATAAATAAAACCTTTAATTAACTATTTCAGCTTATTCGTGTTATTTTCATGGCAAACATCCCGAGAGTCCTTTGGAAGAGGCCGAGGGACGTATTAACACTACAGTTTTGACTGTTCATGTAATATTATGTCGAAATAGTTACACCCTTATTTAAGACAACACACAATTTACCTATAATGTTACCTTTGCCAGCAATGTAGTCTATTTTGTGACACCATTGAGTGCGCTTGACTGTCCAGTGAAAGGCCACTGCTCTCAAGAATAGGTCTGCTATCGTACTCAGTAGGCTAATATGTAAATCCCACATTTCGTGAATATGTAATTTACATTTTTATTTTACTTCTAATGACCCTGTAAGGAAAACTACGAGGAACTGTTAGAATATAATTTTTTTCTCAAATTTGGATGCCGTTGAATAAAAGGTTAACATTGTCCTGAGACCACTGTAATCCTGTCTGAGACTTGTTTTACAGCACCATGTAGGGTGGCTAATCTCTTTTCTGTCTATGGAAGAAGACGGAAAGAACTGATTTGGGTCACTTAAGCTGTTTCTTCATAACCGGCAGAGACGACTATACTTCACGTTCATAGATTTGGTACACACGGCATATTAGCCCAGTAGTTTGGCTTAGCAGAAAAAAAAAACAGGATCAATGGACTTAAAAGTAATATGACTTCTCATAAGTTGTAATAAACATTCCCCATTAGGCATTGTTTATGTCTAGTAAGTTACAAAGAAAAGACCCAAGTTATTTCATGAAAAAGTAGCTGTTTCAGACACAGCTTGTTCAGTACAGACTCACCTGTCAGTAGTCTGTCTGGATGTTAGTAGCCCTGTGTGATGAAGCTGCCTTTGCTGGGTCTCACTCTTCTGTTTAAAACAGACGAGATCACGGAGTGATATGGTTGAGTCACTCCTTACACCTGTCTGTGACCTCTCTGATGCACTTTGTGATGTCTGTCGCATCTAAAGACAAGCCTAATTGCGTAAGGCATCACATGGCCTGGTCCTATTTGGATCACTGGCACACAGCCCGCAGGTACTTACCTTAGGTGCACACAACAATCTTAGCATACATTTCAACAGATGATTGGAATTTAAACAATCACATGTAACCACACACTGTACTGATGGCCTAACTCACTCCACATCTTCCAGTTTTCATTTATAGGCCTTTTACAAACATCTAGCCATTATTATTGAAAGTATATTATCAGAATAGATTCCAAAATTGGTCGAACAAAAATTCAGATAGATTTTATTTTCTTCTTCATGTTTTCTCAATGGAAAAGTGGTTTTCTTTTGAAAAAACAGCACAACTGTTGTGCTTGGCAGTGTGCCTTGAACGTCAGATTACAGTAAATGAATGACGTCACGGGTGATGTGCAGTGAACTAAATCTCTTGATGAACAATAGGCATTCATTTACTTAATTGTTCAATACAGTGGGATTGAATCCTTGTGTCAAGGTCAACTTAAATGTGCCTAAACAGTTATTCAATTAGTTGTTGTTTTCTATTGAGGCAGCTGGTAGCCAACTGGTTAGGTATCAGGAAGTCATGGTTCGATTCCCAAGACTGCTAAGCACCTCTGAAGTACCCTGAGAAAGGTACCGTCCCCACACACACTTTGTTAACACAAAGTGTTAACAGCACAACTTTTTTGTAGTGTTCATGTGCAGTAATGGTCACAACAAACAAAAATTGCTGAGGGGAAAAAAAAAAATGCTTCAGGTAGGAGTCCATCTATAAGCTGTGGTTTAAGACAATGTACACACAAGCACGGGCATCAGAAAAATTTTAATCTGGCAGTCTGGAGGGGATGTGGGGGGATGTGGGCGTGATAGGCGTAGTGTCGTGTTTTCCCGGAGTGGGCGTAGGGGCACGTGCATCTCACGTGTTTCATACAAACCACTGGGTGAATGGGCTGGGGGACGAAACTAATGAGTTTTAAAAGTCGCCCCCTAATGTAGCCTAATGGTTCCGGTGCCCATGCATACAAGGCATCTCAAGCCTGGGATCAGGGGCTGTGCTGGCTTGGACCGCTGGGTTCACTCCTAATGATGATACTAAAATTCCCTATTGCCTGAATTGCAGACAACAATATTCCTATTAACCGTCCCATCTGTCCGATTTTAAACGCAAACCTTCCATTCACTATGCCGAACAGCGCGTTCTCGTCTCCTCCTTCATTTTGCAGAGCACCTGTTATTTTTTTCTGATTAATTGATTGAAATTAATTAAACAACCCTAATTTTAACATTGTCAGACATGAGCAGTATGCTTTTGAAGTGTATGCATGATGTCATTTTCATTTTCAGTGGTTCATAAAGCAGAAACCTTTAGTAATGTAGCACTTATCTTTAAGTGAGCACTGTGAAGTAAGTAATAAACACAAAAAGAGATCTAAGATCCAAGACTTCAGTGTGAATACTTTTACCAAGCCATAAAAAGGCAAATATGCGTCCTCTTTATGTTCTGACTTTATAGTGAAACTTAATAATAATCCCTGAAGAATTTCAGCATCAGTAATTAAAAATTTAATTGACTATTAGTTTGCACTATTTTTCCATGGCATTCATTTAAAAGGAAAATTAAGGCCGTGTTCACTTCTGATAGCTTCTATATCTAAGAAACTACTAGATACAAGCCTAACTACAACAATTGTTTAAAGATCTGAGTTTACCAGAAGGCCTTTGGTGATTTCACCTGACCAAAACATCATGGGCATAAACCAGACAGCAAATGACCTGATTTGTGATCAACAGTATATTTTTATTCCAGAGATAGTTGGTTTGTCAGCATAATCTCCACGCCAAGCATCTTAATTTCTCTAGTCTCACACTACTGCAAGTACAGTAACTTAGAAAGAACATTCAGCTGCTCTTGTTCTAGGTCATATAGGCTATACAAGGCTATACAGTACCTCCAAAGAAACGACACAAAAGCGAAAAAGAGAAACTGAATATGCACTGACTATTTAGCTTTTAATACCTGGATTCTTTTTATACTGGTAAAGCAGAAGATTATAGTGGTACATCAGGGATATCATTCATTTCTTTGGTAAAAAAAAAAGACTTCAAATTAAAACATTTTCTGAACAACAGCTTACTGAAACATATTTCAATCTCATGTTGGTCAGAGATGTAACAGTTAATCTATTTAAGATTGTTGGACACAGTACAAGAGAAATTAGCATTAGAAAGGTAGTGCAAAACTACATTGTCAAAATCAGTCTAAATAGGTCCTGGAAATCTTCACTTTCGTCCATCAACATCGCCGCATACATTCCTCCGCAACTTCACTATAACAGTTCAGTCATGTGTCCATTTCACAACAGATCCTCCATTCTCGCCCACACTATTTCCTCATCGAGCCCACCTCTTCAGGCCTGTGATTTGTGTTGGTGGGCCCTGTATATTCAGTTGTTGTTAGTAAGTGCTTAGTTGGGTCAGGATCTTTCTAACACAGATCTTTCCTGGGGCTGGAAAAGCTCAGCACAACCCAGCCTCTACAAACCCTCATTCACATTTCAGTCCAGTCCTTCCCTTCCGTAACTTCTCACTGCAAAAGAAAACCTACATTTATCCTGCATTCCCTATCTTGCAAAAAAAAAAAAAAAAAGAGAAATGACAGATGAAACAGGGTAATCCTCTGGAAATATTCTATTTTGTGAGATGCCGTATCTTCACTCGAAATATAAAAGACTTCCTAAGAAGAAGAATGGAAATACTTGTGGCAGAATCCACTTCCCCCTTCCTTTATCTCTCCTGGGCCACTACTGGGCCGGTACAAGCTTGTACGCTGAACAGCGGCTGTACAACCATTTTTCTTTGGCTGTTTATGGGTGGAAAACCCTCCGTGTCGAGGAGAGGGTTTTTCGTCTAAGTGCTGCCCTGAGCGCACACCGTGCCGCTGGAGGGAAGGGACATGGAGAAGGGAATCTCAGCGCTGAGGCAGCCGTCCGCTGACTCCGCAAGTTCGCCTTCCTTCTCACAAATCACAGTCATGGGCCCGCTGGGGATGCGACTGCGACTGTTGTAGCGACTGCTGGCGGCAGAAGGTGGTGTGCTGGAGCGGCCGTACTTGGAGGACGTCAGGATGGGGGAGAGACGAGGCAAGGCGCCTTCGGCTCGTGCCCACTCCTCACAAGCCCTCCTGCTGCGGCCTGGGGAGGTACAGGGGGCGTCGGGCGACGAGGCCTCTGTGTTGGATCTCGGGAGACGTGGGTCGGTGCATTTAAGCATCTCGGCAGCAGACATGCGGAACCCCTGCTCAGAGCGGCTCCCTTTCTTCAGAAGCAGGGCTTTGAAGTTGTCGTTGCTGGTGGCGGAGCGGCGCACGCTGCGCTGGATGAAGCCGGACTGGCGGGGCAGAGAGGGCAGGCTGGGGCAGGTACCGGTGGGAGTGACTGGAGGGGAGGGCAGGAAGCCACGGGAGCGCTCTTCTTCAGAATCGCCACGGCCCAAAACTTTCCTCTTTGACCTGTGAGGTGATGGAGTAAAACATAGCTTATATACGGTCTATATATCTCCATTATTCCTATTATCATTTCTGAAATACAACCCAAGCCATGGTAATTATTTACTGCTTTAATATTGACTTTTAAAAGAAGAAAGAGGGAAAGAAATTTGACATGTTCTTGGATTGGGAACGAATACGCTTGGCATAAATGGATATATTTAAAAATATAGAATTTGTTTGCAGAATTAATTGAATTTAACTGAATTATTTGACAATTACAGCTCGTACTGGTATTCATTTCTATTTTTAGTATCCAAATACTATTTTAACTCCTCAAACACTTAAGACAAACAAAATTCTACAACATTCTTCCTGACATTTCTTCCTGAGTAAAAGGCTTAATTGTCACTGTTTTCAACAAAACATTTTTTTCATAAAACCAGGAGAAAATGGTATTTACTTAAAAGTAAATAACATGACGTTAGTAAATTTAAAAAATCATGTCGTGAAGTCTGAACACAACCTGCCCTATATGACTTACAACTCAGCAGAGTTGCCTGTATTTGTATTCTTAACAAAGACTAAAGCAGGATAAGTATATTAAAGATTAAAATGGTTAACAAAGACAAATAGCCAAATTGAGGTTATTGGTTTGAATCTTGGCTTAAATACTGAGCGTTTGAACACAAATAGAAAGAGCTGAGAAACAGAGACAGAAATAGCAGCACAGCTAACTTCTAAATCGATACACATTTAGGATAAAATATTTATAAAATTATATAAAATGCTTTTAAAAGATGCATGCTGTTAACTTACTGCAGTAACATTACTGTTATCTAACCAAGCATAAATTCAGTCTCTTATCTGAGCATAACAATCTTTTTCTTTATATGATATATTTATATATTAAGAGCAGTAGAATATACTACAATAATGGTTAAAGATTAAATGTACATTGTGAGTGCGCATTTGAAAAAAAAAAAATTTTTAATGCAATTAATTGCATGGTTTTCTGTGATTAATTGTGATTGATCGCATCGTTATACGCAACATCTAATAATTATTCCAAAAGAAGTGTATTGCACACCTTTATTTTTAAAGTACTGATTTATAAACAAAACTGCAATAACATTTAGTTTGGAAACACTTTAAACAAATAGGGAGCATCTTAACAGCAGTGTAACCTTTAACACAGTTACAGTTAAAATGTGACTTAAATGTTGAACTTAAACATTAATGTAATCGCAACTTAAACATTAATGCAATCAAATCAAATATAAAACCAAAGCTATTTGCCACTGCAGGGTGTTCACGTTTTATCTAGTTTGTTATAGAAAAACAAGTTCAGAGTCCAGAGCATGGGGGACAGAACCATTATAAAAGTTAAAAGGGAGACCAACCCCATTTGAAAGTCTGTGTATCTGAATGCAGTGTCATTAAAGTCTCTGTTGGTGTAATGGTCAGGTGTCCCATTACATTTGTCCATATATTAATATATTATTATAATGGACAAAAGTAATGGGACGCCTGACCCTCGCAAAAACCAGCTGACATATACAGCGCTCCCATTACTTCGGTGAAAGCACCGAACTTTCAAAGTTTTTTTTAAAAACCTGCATTTCAAAAACCTGCGTTTTATATATATGATAATTTACATTATTGCTTGACATTCTGTTTGGAAACAACTTTCCAATGATATAACTTTCCCTTGAATAACATCTAGAAGAGACTCCCTTGAAAGAAAATATTAATGCACTTGCAAGCCATTTAAATTTTATCAGCTGAGAGTAAAACTGCACAAAACATCCTAAGTCTGTGGCTCAAGAACCTCTGTAATATTTTTAAATTGCTATTACATGAACTGAAAATACTATATCACAATTCAGGCAATGCTTTATTTTTCATTTTGGCCCATACATGATCACATTTCAATCAGTAGGAAACTACATCACAAACACAGTGAAACACAGCTTTGGGATCCAGAGGAGATTAAAAAGGACAAAACAGTGTGTTTAATCTGTCTAGGAAACTACAGGTGTAATCCGTAGGCGTGTCTACACTACAGGGGGGAATCACCAGCCAATGACACATTTACTTGCCAGTCCACTCCACACCTGTAATTGGATGTTCATGTTCCTGCTCCTGAAGGTCATGTGAATTTAGAAAATGAGTCAACAGACTGCACACAAGACTGTCACACACAGCAGCACAGTAGTACTAAAGCTAGTGCTGAACAATGGCATGTGCCCTTAGACCTTTTCCTGAATTTGCGAGCATCTCAACTAGCATTACGAAAACAGATTTAAGGGCCGAGACAATAAGAATGAGTTCGGCTACCTGCAGCACAGAAAACTAAGACTAAATCTAAAAGTGGAAAAGCTCTGTGGAAAGATTTCTAGCCAACTGTGACACTGGTTTTAGATTATCTCTGTGCAGAGACCTTGTGGACATGTCAGAGCAATTTTAGCTGATGTCAAACATCATGACAAATAAACTGAAACAACAAACAATCTGAAATAAATGATGGCATTGTCATTCATAACACTACAGATTATTTCTGAAATGATACATTACGAAGGTGTAATGAACATTATGGTAACAGGAAGGATGTCATTAATTTATATACTTATCAATCGTCAGCCTGAGTATCAGTATCTAAACACAGATAAACCTTTCCCAGTCACATGGTGTTACGT
Source organism: Hydrocynus forskahlii (assembly GCA_037974365.1). NCBI lineage: Eukaryota > Metazoa > Chordata > Actinopteri > Characiformes > Alestidae > Hydrocynus > Hydrocynus forskahlii. The sequence continues at coordinate 43,670,844 of JBBPCX010000001.1, forward strand.
TCCAAATATCTACCACCGGTTCAATGCATATTTATACACTTGTACCCCTTTCTACATCATTTTCAGCATACCTGTGAATGGCTGCAAAGAGATCCTCTGTAGTACGAGGGCGGGCAGGCGTCACCATCTCCTCCACAGCTTCTTCGTTGGCGCTGGAAGTTGGAGAGGAGATATCTGTGCTGGAGTCAAATACAGCACCTGGGGGTTAAACAAGAAACGTGCATCCTGGTTACTGTCCTTTTACAGTCGCCTAAAACCAACAAGCTCACACCAAAGCCGAAACCAACTGGGGGGAAATGCGGGGTGGTCTAAAAACTGCTCCGCCGCGTACATTTCTGGCTCCTTTAATTATTCACACCCTGCTGGTAGCACTGCTGCCTCGCAGTTTCTGCACTTTGCCGAGCTGCACAGCAGCAGAGGCTGTCACATTTTAAGCCTGTATCCATTACGCCCTGTGGTCCTTCCAACTTCCATCCTTCCCACTCGGAGCCAGAAAGTGTTACTGATAAAGTATAAGATCAAATGAAATCTAGAGTCAGTCATTCCTGCGGCAGGATGCTACACGCAAAGCCAATAGTAGCTGTGGGGGAGGCGGTGAAGAGGGTTCCACAGAGTCATCACTCACTGCAGGAAGGAGGAGGTGGTGAAAGGTACAGCGAGCCATTATTTACTACCAACAGTCTGGCTAAGGAGATGGAGAGAGAAGTTTAGGTGCACTGGGGCTTGTAAACCACGAGCCTTATCACCATGTAAACACACAACAAAGTGGATAAAAAGCTTCTAGTGGTCCATTTATGCCAGCAAAAATAAGTCATTAAGAAAAAACATCCTAAGGCACATTATGTGGGCCGTTAAAACTTCAGAGCTGCCGAAGACACTTGTTATACATTTTCGCTTGAGAATTAGCTGATTGCACTCTTTTGGCTGGGTTATGTGCTCTCGAAATGACAAAAATATCAGTAGTGTTGAAGGAACTAATGACTAAAATGAAGCAATTCATGCATTTATGCATGAAATGAAGCAAATTCTAATGAGCTCAAGTTCAATAGCCAAAAGCTCAAATCTTGCTGCAGTAGTCTTTTGCACAAGCTTCAACCTGGGACAAGAACATAAATTAATATATTAAACAAGAACATAAATTAATACATTAATTTAATGACAGTTACGCCTGCTCTGTGCCATGCTTAGGACGTATTCACTCATTGTGCTCCGTGTTAAGACGATATACATCCAAACACAATGGATTGTTGCTCGAGCATATTTGGAAAAACTCACCATTTTCTTCATTTTCATCATCTTTGAAGCTGATTGATCCTGAGCTGCTGCTTGAATCATCATCTGAAATGCCTTTATCATCACTTAGCCCAAGGTCTTTATCGCTTAGCCCGAGGTCAGTATCACTCAACCCCAGGTCTTGGTCGTTGAAAATGAGAGTGGTGAACTGAGAGTCATTCAGACTGTCTGAGGAGAACTCACTGCTGAGAGAGACTCTGCTAAGGCCCATAGGGGTAGAATTATAAGAATCAATCTCAACTTCTGCCTCCAGTTGAGACGGAACCTCCTGCAGGTCAACTGACTCTCTCAGGGGAGAACTGTTTCTGGCTTCTGGCTCTGAAGACTCCTCTGAGCCAGTAACCTCAATAGAATCAAGACTATTCAAAGCAATCTGGTGCCGAATCGGAGGCATAATCAAAGAGAGACCAGGCTTCTTAGGGGATATGGGTGGCTTCTGCTTCCGGGGAATACTTTGAGTTGCCACTGGAGAAGCTGCGGATTGTTGAAGACTGAAAACAGGAGGTGCACTTGGAAACTGAAAATCAAGCTCTTGAACATTCCCACCACATACGGTATTTCTTTCTGCTTCAGTTAGGGGAGAGGATGGCTGAAGGGCGAGCATGTGGTTTGGGAATTCCTCCTCTGGAGATTCTGATGTGTCCATTCCGTCCTCAGATGGACAGGCAGAATCAGGAGTAATCACATTTCCCACGTCTTCTGTTTCAACGGGTTTATCTGAATTTGTTTGGGACTCCTGGAACTGTTCCTGGTTCTCTGAGGCACACACAGTCGTAATAATATCTGTGAAAAGGTTTTCCAACTTCATGAGGTTTATTGGTCGCAGCTGAACCAGCTGAAGAGCTTGGGGAGTGATCCGTGGTCTCTGAAGTCTCTCTGGTTTCTCGGATTGTCTAGAGTTTGGGTCCTTTTTATTTCTCACAGACTCTACAGTCTGAAGTGAATTTGTGTTTTGCAGAATTGTTTCTGCATGAAGGCCCATCTCAGGTAAGGGAGGTGGAGGAGATGGAGTATGAGCACAAGATGGCAGTGGAGGTGGAGGAGGTGGTGGCGGCAGTGGTGGTGGTGATGATGGGGATTCCACTGTACTTTCTTCCAGCATCATAAAGTCTGAGAACTCAGTGGGAGAAAAGGAAAACCCAGGAGAAATGCTGAAAGATCCTTTACATTCTTCTATTATTGTGGGTGACAATGGGGGAGAGGTTTGCTTTTCCTCAACTGTGCAGTTAATAGGAGGAGGAGGCGGAGGAGGAGGTGGAGGAATCGAAGATTTCTTGGGTCCTGTAACAATGCTGGTCTTAAGACTAGAAGGGACAGACTGTGCAGACTGCAGAATGACTAATCCAGGCAAGGTTGTCGGTAGAGGAGGAGGTGTTGGAAGGTTCTTGAAGGAATCTGAGGTGTTTGAGGACAGGGATGTAGTTGAAGAGGAAACTGAGGATCGCAGTGAGGACTTCCTCTCAGGAACTTTTGGTTTAGGCCTGCCCCCTGGAGACTTAGCTCTCAGAAGAGATGTTACTGGCGTACCTGCTGTTGGGGTAATTGACTGACTTGAGTAACCACTAGATGGTGAAGTCAGGTGTTGGATCTTGTCTGGTGAAGTAGCTATATTTATCTTTAGCCTAGTACTGCTGCTGTCAGCTGATACATTGCTAAAGCCTCTTGCATTCTCCACTGCGTTTCCAGATCTTGCAGTCGGACCATGTTCAGAGTGTGACCGAGGGAACTGCATGTAAAAGTCCCATGATTCAGCATATTCTGATCGCTGGCTGCCACTGTCACTGTGTGTGGGTGTGACTGGACAGACAGCAGCTGGTGCTGACACTCCACTGCTTGCTGCACTCACTGTGCTCTGGCTCCTGGGACGCAACACCCAGGGGTCCTCAAATCCACTGCAGGGCATTTGTCCTGAGAACGATGCACTGTTGCTTTTCAGAGACTCCTGGAGAGTGGAGATCAATTGCTCATTAAGAACCGTGTCACAGTGGTGTGTTTTTTTCTGTGGCCTGCGTCGCAAGGAGTCAGTCCTTTTAGGAGGGAGTGGAGGCTTTTTCGCTTTCCGCAGGGAAATGCTACGGGTCAGGGATTGGTTGCTGTGTAGACTTGCGTTGTCGCCCTGACTGTGGTGCTCCCTGCACTCATACAAAGTGTGTCTTGCATTGCCAGCTTTGTTGATGCAGCCATGGCTATGTGATTTAAGACCTGAGTCCAGATGCATAGAAGTGTAGTACCCCTCAGTGTCAACAGAAAACAGTGAGCTGGAGTCTGTCTTAGTTGGGGACCGTTCCAGACTGTTATACACATGACTGATGGGAGAAGAGCAAGTTGAGGTATGTTGACCTTTTGGCGCAGTTTCATATGTCCATTGGTCGATGGTCAGTGTGCTGCAGCTTTGATTGCTGCCCTCAGAGAAGTCAGAGCCTCTGCGGACACTGCCGGGACTGTTACAGTCCCTTCCGTTCAGTGTACTGCACTGGGACTCGGTCTCTGTGTGGGTGGCTGTGTGGAGGGAGGCTGGGGACTGGCAACGAGAGGAGCCAGCAGAAGCGGGGGTACCAGCAGTGATGAAGGGACGTTCTGGAGGAAAAGATGGCACAGACTGTAATGTGTCTTCTGTGTCAAAGTTGTGTGTTGAGTGGATATTGCTAAAGTCATTCAAGTTCTTCAAAGCACAGTTGGGAGTGATGGGGGCAGAGCTGTTATTGTGACTAGAAACCATGTACCCTGGTGTTGCATTATGGTGTCCATTCTGAAAACCTTGGAATTCAGCAGATGTGGGACAGATTAATGCGTATTTTCGAGAATCCGCTAACTTGTGCTGCGAGGAAGGGCTGACATGGTGCATGTTGCCCTGGTAGGGCAGGGAGCTTGTGGAGCCATTGACCATCATGTAAGGGGTACTGGTGTACTTGGGCTCATGCTGTTGATGGGAGGTTCGAGCACCTTGACGAGGCAGACTGTGAAAGCCTTGGTCACTGCCGTTCCGCTGAGGAGAACAGATAGCACCATTGGAGTCACTCATGTCGGACATGCTGCCAGTGGAGGAGAGGGAAATGTTGGCCATTTGAGCAGCGATGCCACAACCTCGCTGTGCCCGGATCCTGCGCATCGATGGGGGTACAATCTTTACTTCGTCGGTCTGACAGCCAGAGTCGCGGGTGTCTGAGTGCTTCAGGGTGGAGTTGATACTCCCGCCATGGCCAAGGGTGGAGGACCGGCCTGGCATGTACATGGACTGAGCCCTGAGGTCACTGTGTCCTTTAGCTGCTGAAAAGTTGAGGGAGATGAAAATGTGTCAAATCATACTTCTCTTTTTTCTTTACTGTTTTAAATATATATGTTAGTAGGGAATATATTTAAAATATCATATTATAATGATATATGACAGACATAATGGGTGCACAATCTTTGTATGACAATCACTGAAATGCACACAGCATAGAATACGTAATAAGATAAGTGGGGAACTGACAAAATGACAATATGAAGAAGAAAAGACCAGACCCGATTTGTTTTTAATAATTGCCTGAATACTGAAATGAAGAGCTTTTACTGATTTTTTGCTCTTATTTAGAATTTACAAAAATGGATAAATGGCATTGATGATGTGAAAATATAATTAAGGTCCAGCTGCAGCTGTTACTAAGCCAGAATACCGGGAAAGAGAACAGGTATGAAGAATGAGACTAATTCTACAGTTAGACAAGAGCACACTAAACTTTATAATAATGACCAAAGAAATTGGATACAGGGACATATAGTCATACCTAGCTCTCTTTGGATGTTGTCTGGAACCCCTGTTATAGTCTTCCTTCGCTTGACCTTTTTTGACCTCCGCATTACTGTGTCAGTGTTGCTTAAGGTACGGCGAAAACTTGCCTGTCGGTCAAAGTTCTCACCTGTTATGAAATTTCAAGAGAAAGGTTAAAAAGGTTATGTAGAGGTTACTTTTAAACAGGACCTTTTTACAGTGTTTACTGTATTAAAAGACACAGCAAATCTTATAAAATACGATGGCAAAACAAATGAAACATGCTAATGTTCAGCGATGTTTCAAAAACATCACACCCAGGGGTTAGTAGTAGTCATTTATTTTAGTCCTTTGGATAAACGTGTATTATCAAATAAACAAATGCACTTACTGTCAAGTATATTTGTGTGGAAAGGAATCTACTTTTTAGACACTAGATTGAGGTTTATCATTTTATTTTGATACATAAGACACTGAATGTAATGCAGTTCTATATACAGTATCAGGGATTTTCGATATAATATTTTATTGTCATTGTAATACATTTGCACCACAGTGTGTTATTCTAACAATATTGTAGATATTAATGCATTGTTGTGTGTGAAACACTGATTTAGAAAAATTGTATTCCATTTTTTAATTGTATTTTGTGCTTATTTGGCCTGTTCCATGGAAACTGAATAATGTGTATTGTATTGTATTTTATCCATATTGCCCACCTCTACTTTTGGACCTGCCATGTTTGTACTTTTATGTAAACATGCAGTTCCTTGTCATTTTTCTCTAAACTTCTACATTTTACTTTTGGGTTTAGGCAACTCTCTAAAATACAATACCTGTGATGTTGATGGGTACAATGTCAGTGGCCACCGACTGGGCCTGCTGCCTCATCTTTTCCTCTGGCGTTGGTAAGGGTAGACTCTTACTCCAGCAGCTCGGGCTGTTTATGTCGGGCATGTTATCCAGCAGTGGAGTTTGGGGCCCCATGGAGTAAACCAGTTTCTCCTCCTCAGCTGACGACTCTGATGACTGAACACAGCACGCGCAATGAGACGTGGAGAGGATACGATTTCCAGGGAAAGAAATTGCATTGTACTTGGTCATTTCCCCACTTCGGGCAGTCGAGAGGCCAAATGAGGAAGAGGGGGAAACTGTTTCCTCTCGGCACTAAATTGTGAATGAAATATTTCTGAGCTGAGAATGCTCTGGCATAGGCCTGTAAATTATTCAGGACAATTTGAGCTCTGCGTTACGAAGGCTGCTTACAACCACAATGAGTCTCCATACTCATTCTAATGGAACCAAATGTGAAAAAGAAGGGGGAAAAAAACAGAGATAAATGCAAAGTCCTACAGCCTGAAGTCAGTCTGGGTTATTTAAAAGTTGTGCCAAATGCTCATAATATTTCCAGTAAGATAATACACACTAATTCTTAACATTATGCCTAAACGGGGGGTTGCATCATAAAGTCCACTTGAAATGTGGATGAGTAAAATATAATTGTAATAGTTTAAGCCTACTGTAAAGGGAAAGCACGAGCACTGGCTACACAACAGCAGGAGGCAGCTAGAGGGGTATACAGGAAAGAGGAGGCTCCTTTTCTCCAAAGAGGAGCACAGTGCTACCACAGCCTAGGGTCAGAATAGCCAGCTGTACCTTTTTCCTCCATGGTGTCAAATGACAGCAGAGAGAGAGGCAGGATTCTGACAAGCAGTCTAGTACACTAGACCGCTTTGGTGTGGGGAAAGAAAAATAAACGTAACAGAAAGAGATAATGAAATAAAATCATACGGAATAGCCTCACTGCATGGAGAACACACCATGCTAACACAAACTCAGTGTTCACAAATATGGTCAATGATGTTCTAATACTAAACTTCCACCAGAGGGCAGTGTGAAACAGTATATTCCCTGTTCATGGGGTGTCGAGTATTGTTCACAAGGGGACGTGATGTTGCAGGTTTTCATTTCAAACAAGCCGGAGCACCAGCTGGTTTCAGTTTTAAAGCAGTTGATCAGGTAATCCAGCTCGACTGAAAGGAAAACCTGCAGCTGCACTAGCCCTTTGCGGATAAACTGGACACCCCTGCCGTAGAGGCAAATTTCAAACTATAGTTAAAAAAAAAAAAAAAAATGTTAAGTCTATTCCATGAAATGCGTTTGACTTAAACTCAATATAATAGGATAAATGGATACAGTATAAATGGATACAGTTTGGAAAATGATACATTTATTAAAATATAAATCTCATGCTTAAGGTATAACATTCACACATTTATCTACTGAAAGGCATCATAGTATTGTGACAACTCATATCTGACTTGGATATTTCGTCATGTACTTTGTGACACTTGTCTTGAGATGCCTTAGTCTATTTATGCTTTAGTCCAGGGATGCTTTTAAATATTCCCAAAAGTTAATGGTAGAGCTATGAAGTGCACGGAAAGTCCTGTATATGATGGTAAGAGTGGCTGGAAGCGTAAGGATTAAGTTTACCTTTTTCTTCACCTCCGTCTCGTCTTGGTCCGGTAGCCCATTTGATAAGATAGGTGAGGAGAACGTCGGGCCTTGAGAGTAGTACTGCGAACTTCGGAAGCCATCTTTCCTCAGCTTGTCGCACTCTGAGGGGAAGCCAATACACCAACATATCAGGAGTTTGTCAGATTGACAAAGATCGGTATCTGAAACCACTATCAAACACCAAGACTAGCCACATGGCAGAATTTTAATTTTATGCTGCTAGAATGATTAACAAAGGCAAATAACTAGCTTTACACTGAACATGTAATCTAGGCCTCATAGGTGATTACATCCTGCATCCAGCTTTGATTGTTAATGTTAATTTATAGTCTAAGTTCACTTAACAACAATCTGTAAACATACAGTGGGGTCCAAGACCAGATTTTAAATGCAGTAGAAATATTCAACATTCTGGATTATTTCATATTTCAAATTTGTGACTCTGATCATGCCAAGGCCTTTGTATAGGTACACTTATTTTTTAATCTTATGTCTACTTTAAAACAGAAATAAATTGGAGCCATCAGACCCTCAGGTTGATTTGATCTACTCCAAAACTTGTGGAGATCATAGTGGCTTGACTGTTTATTGTCCAATAACCGTTAGGGGAACAGACTATGCACTCAGGAATTCTGAAATTGTATTAATTTCAATATCCAGTCACTTTTCACATAAACTGTTATGCTGATAATATAATGTATGATGAAAAACTTTGTATTAAATTAGAAAAGAATGCAAAGTAAGTGTTTTCTGTGGTTTCAGCGCTCTGGACCCAACTATACATTCTGAGAGGAAAGAGAGGGAGTTTGTAGGCATGAGATGTGGACTATCACAGGGCTTTGTCATCACATAGGGGAACAGGCGCCACTTCTCCTCGGACCTCGTGCTGAACTTTGGAAAGTCAAAACATCCGTTAACATACGGTTAATATATAACTTTGCGATCGACTGCTCAGAGGCCGAGTATTGATCATTTTAAAAATGGTCGAGTGACCTCTGTAACATATTGGGAGAGAGCTCCCTTTAAAATTTGTGTAAGATAGACGGTCTAACACAACCTTTATTTTGCCCATAAAACCAATATTTGCATCTCCTAAAACTGGTTTTATAGCAACCACGCAATCACACTTCATATTTCCTTGCGGAAATGCATCTTCCTTCCAGTTTTAAACTGACACCTTATTTGTTAAAGAAAATGTTTCCTCCAGCATTAGACCATCATTTCTACTTTCACTGAGAGGACTTTAGAAGATAGAGTGTTTTCACATAGCTGGAACTTGATAGTTCAGCTCCAGTCAAACAAACTCACCCACTCAGATCATAAAAAAGAAGCTCCCAAACATGGCACTGTGTAGAAAAGTTCACACAGAGGTACAAAAAAAAAAAAAACCTGTGGGAAACATTTTTCTTCTGACCTAAAGAGCATGAGTTTGACCTGAATATGTCCGATGTGAATGCTGGGTTAAAAATGGCCTTCAGAGTGGGGGTCTCCACCTCCACCTACTGCTACTGACACATCTATATATTTCAGTGGGCAATCTCTGCTGACATCTTTCCTAATAAAACCCTGCTGAGAAAAAGCAACCCCCTCCCCGCCGTTCTCATCTTTTTTTGCAGAGTCCAAGGTAATTACCTCGTCTTTTCAGCTCATAATCCTTCATTTCGAGCAGCTCAAAGAACCTAATTCAGTTACTATCTAATGCAATCTCTGTCACGTAGGGCACAGCAGAGAAGCTCGAGTGTTTCTTTTGAGACACACTGACTCTGAAAAGCAGCTCTGCTTCAAAAAACCCAATAAAGAAATACCTGTACATACAATCGGACTACAAAGCTATGAACAGGGCTTTCTGATCAAAGCAAGGCTGGTTTTTAACAGCATTTGTGTGGAAATGACCACCTGCTAAGGAACTCAGAGTTCATCTGACTTGCTGCCTCAGCAAACCAGAACAAGACAGATAACGTAAGCAGGAGCCACACGGCCTACATTCACAATATATAGAACGCTGTGTTTCAGATACAGCCCCTGCAAGGATGGGGAATATATGTTTTCAAGGACTAAAATTGTAAAAAAACAGGGCAACGGGAGCTATAAGGTTGGAAAAAAAATGCATCTGACGATGATTTTGGAGACTCAAGTATAATAATCCATCGATAAAGCATACACTCATTGTTCAGCCAAAATAAAGTATACAAATCCGCAAGCATAGTGTATTGTTTTGATTGTCTGTATTCCATAACTCTGTAGACTGAATGATGCAGTAAATCGTTTCCAAGACATGATCTTAAACAATAAGTCACACCTTTATATCCCTTATACTACAGTATTAGGTCTCTCTATAAAACGTTTCTGCTTTGCCTGCATAACATATTCATGTGTTTTTTTTTTCTTATGTGCTAAAACTGCATATTAAATCACACCATTATTAGACACAGAGCCATAACATTTTGAGTCCTTAAGCGATATCCTGATGTAGAGGGACCATGTTTCTGTCTTGATTTGTGAAAGCAGAGGCACCATCAGTGATGTCTTTATAGGATATTTTTCTGCCAGTTTCATTACAAGCATAATTACTAGCATAATGACTTGGAGGCACAGTGCAACTGCCATTTATAGCAAGAAACGGTCCTGACTGTATGACCTATCATTTCCTGCCTCCCTAAGGCCATGAGGAGTGGGTCACCCTCTATGCCATGGCAATCTCCCACTATTGACGTTTATTGATCCTGCACTAGTGGATTTCAGTTGCCCAGGAGGTGGCTGAGGATTCAGCAGTACAGACCGATCATCCGATCATGACATAAAGCCTCCAGATGGACTCTTACTGTAGAATGTCTCACCAAATGGAATAATAAAACAGCTCCTGCTAGCTTATGTTCTGAGCATATGTACAAAACAATAACAACACATGCTGCGAGCAATGGTGTGGTTCTAATGCGACTTAGCTCTGGAAACACAGGGCCATCAGGGACCAGAACCAGAAGAGGTCACCATGTCAGTAGTACTGAAAGGACAGGGCGCGCATGTGAGAGATCTCTTATTAATCCCACAACAGAAGGGACTTAACTTGTGCCCTCGTTGCAACCCTGGTGCCATTTTCAACACTCTTAATGTCGACGTGTGACACACACTTTCTGGGTTTGTGGTTCCTCTATAAATTCTTTGTTGCCTGTTTTCGCTACATTGGTCTGATATGACATTAGGCTGCAATATTTAAATTAGCCCTCTAACCAATCAGAGAGGTTTGCTGTGAGCCTTCTGACCAATCCCAGGGTTTTGAGGAATCACTGCTAACAAAAGTAAATTCCTTTGGGCAAAAACAATGTCATTTCACTTTTCAACATACACTCCAATTGTAACGGCGTAATCTTTGTTTCCAGTAATATAAATTTAAGTTTGTTGCTTGTACAAATAAAAAAGAGTTTTTGTACTCTACAGCTTCATAAGTTTCAAAGTAGTAGGAAGCTGAAAAATAGAGATGCAGAATGGTGAACAGAGCTGTTGATGGTACAGTAATGACTAGGAAATGTATTGAACATGAACATTACTGAACATTACTGTATAATAAAATTAATATCAATATTTGTAATTTGGTGAGTGAATCCCAGGCAAATGGCCAAACGTACTGCATGGCAGTGCATAATATGACCACAGAAGTTCCAAGCAGCAAGTACACGTTGGCCCAAGTAGTAAAAGGTTGAATGATTTGAGCCCTTGAACAGTTAACAGAGAACCATTTGAATTTGCTAAATGTTACATAAAGATTTAAATTCAGTATATCAGAGCAACAGCGTAAAACATCTTGTAGCAACATCGCATGGCAGATTAGTTTGAAAATGAGGGGATACTGTATGGCATTATGAATGCGCAAACTAAATTTCTTTATGACTGGCCACTGACGCAGGCATATGTTGGCTGCTGTATTTTGATTGGCTATCAGTGCCCAAAATTTGACAATGTTAGCTAAAGTGATTTTTAAGATGTATCAGTTGCAGCATCTCCATGGATGAAATCTGACTACATTTGCCATGTGTCCGAAGAATGTAACAGAGAGGAAGGGTGTGAATTTTTCATGAAGTTTATCGTGAACGATCATCAAGCCCAAAAAGAGATTTGACGAAAACTTAATGACTGTGCTGCGCTAGCCTTTTTGAGGTCAGGTTAGGGAATCCATTGATCCCTTTTTCCATCCTAGAACTCTTTTTTGATGGCTCTTTTTGATGACTCTTTTCTGTCATTAGAAGGCGTTTCCTCCAGAAGAGGTACTTAAGCCTTGTCCTCAAATCCATAATTGATTCAGTTTAATCCTGTTAGTGATTTTCACTTGAACTGTGCCTTGTACCGGACTGTCAGCAAACAGAAGCCGCAAAGTCTGCAGTTCCTGACTTTGAGGGCCGTGAACTGAATAATTTACAGCAGCCATTTTAATAATATTGTGGAAATATCACCAGTATGTGGGTTTTGGTATAAGCATTTTAATGGTACTCATTGCACAAAAGTGGAGGAGCCACTTCTATCCACTTTAGCTACCATGTGCTTTCTGAGTATTCACTGCTCTATCACAAAGATACCAGAGCTTGCAGAAAAAAGGACAAAAGCTCAGGTGTACCACCTGTTCCACCTGCGGTGATCATGACAGCGCAGAAAAACACACACACACACACACACACACACACACACATATATGTGCGTGTGTGTGTGTGTGTTTATATATATATATATATATATATGTGGATATGTA
>JBBPCX010000001.1:43685191-43697450 GCA_037974365.1 Hydrocynus forskahlii
ACATGAAACAATGAAACATGGCAAATGTAGAGTTAAACAAGTTTATGAAGGCAATTGAAAAAGCATATGAGGCTCAACATCTGATCACCAGGTACATGACACACAATGCAAGGAAACAAAAAATCCTTTTGACCTGAGGAAGGTCAAACTGTAAATAAAACCTCCCACTGGGTAATTACAAAACTATTATACAGGCTAGAATATCGGAGAAAAAAAAAGATTTGTGTTGGGGTTATTTTTGCACTGACTGTGGTGTGACCACTGTAGTCTCTGGTTTTGGACCGGGCTGCAGGAAATTCTCTAAAACCATTTGTCAAAATCTTGGCCCTGAAATCCCCCTGTCCTGTACGTTTTAGTAGTAACTCTGCTCTAACACATTCAGCACAGTAGAGACTGTGTTTTTACATTTCGTATTCAGGTATAATAGGATAAAAACAACATGATACACAAAACATGAATACTCCAGAATCAGGCTTAGGATCCAAATAAAGTTGTGTATATATATATATATATATATATATATATATACACTACTGGGTCCTAAAGTCTTTACATTTGCTTCCATTACAAGTCAGGGATGTACTGAGTTTAGAACTTATTTAACCCCACTAATCAATGATCCTAATTGATTTTTAGACTTTCATAATTATTAAAATTGGACTGTCATGATGATTCATCCCAATTTTCATTTTTGACCATATTTAATAACCAACAGATATTATGGGTTATTTCTTTCTCTATTGTCGGGCCTCAGCTTGAATAACAGTGCTGTTGTTTGCTACCAATCAGTGTTGCTCCTCTTTCTTCCTGATATTCCACAGCCTTTCCACTGCTTCTCCATGAAGTGCCATTCTAAATATCTATAATGAAAGTATTCAGCATCCTACTTCATCTCCTTCATCTACCTCAGCTCCTTCATCTCCTGCCTCTCCTTCTCACCTCTGAGGACGGTTTTGAGGTTGACCTTGGCCTGGTGGTGCAGCTCCTCCACGCACTGTGGCCTGCTGCCGGGCAGGAACACATTCTCCTGCTGGTGCCACGGGGCTGTGTAGTGCACTGACCACTTGCTCTCCTCATCTAGACTGGACACAGCTGGGAATGAAGAAGATGAGGAACATCGGTCACGATCGGAAGCACAAGTCAAGTTTATTCATGTAGCCCATTATCATACACAAGGGTCATTCAATGTGCTTTACAGGGACAGAATAATAATATGAAGCATAGAAATAGAAGAAGTAAAAAAAAAAAGAATAAGAAATAAAAGAATACATAGAAAATCAATTTAAAAATCAATAAAAGAAGATCAAAAGTGCAATTTTTCCATTTAAAAGAAGAGGAGAATAGTGCAGTTAGTAGCAGCTTTTTTTAAAAAGTACAGTTACAGATCTGATACTGATGGGAAGGTTGATTCAGCAGCAAGCAGCACGGCGACTAAACACAATTTCACCATGTTTACCTTCAGCCCTTTTCACCAATAGTGGACCAGCTCCTGCAGAACTAAGAGACCTACCAGGATTATGCACTTCAAACATATCAGATGTATTTAGGGCCCTGAAATCATCACTGCTCAGTTAAAAGTGGCAAATTTCACTGAGGTTCATTAACTGTACGTGATGTAGTCTGGAGAGAAATGCAACGGAATGCTGCTCGGTGTAGTGTGGGAGGCACGTGAGTGAGATTTGAGAAATGCGGTAATGGGTACAGGCAAATCTACATAGGCACAAAAAATCAGTAAAGCGTTCCCGCCTTAGTGAGCCTGAACACAACAGCTCGGCCTGTTTCTTCTGGTTGCCGTGGTAACCAGCATCATGCAATCAATTATGCTAAGGGGGGCAGGCTTAACCAGACCGGTCATATCATCACACCGTAAAGGCATGTCAATGATTAGTGATTATTCCAAACCATAGTATCCTGGAGTGTTATAATAATATCATAATGTTATCATGATAAATCATGTTATGAGCTTTTATCAACTGTATGTTTCATTAAAACAGCATAAAAAGAGGCTCATTAATGTCTAAAGATTCCGTCTAATGTTTAAACCAATCACTACTTCTGACGGTGCTTGGATCCCAAGAGAGCAATGATAGGAGCTGTTTAATTAGTATAGTCAATCGCAAAATGTGAAATTATTGTAATAATACTAAAAAAAAAACATTGTACTAAAGCTGGGCACTGAATAAAAGTATTTTGGTATTTTTGTAAAGTGGCACAACTGACTGTTTTTTGGTCTGTTTCAACCTAACAGATGTTAGAAAAAAACATCTGGGAACTGGAATTTCCTAAATGTATTGAAAAATTTGCATCATATCATATTTTTATCCTATAATTATACTACTGTACAAGTGACTATTGCTATTCAACAATTCTGCAAAATGAAAGAACAACCCCCAAACGTCATGTACGTTAATACTGGGAATTAGTTCAACAAAAGTAGTAAACGTTTGTAGGATAGCACCATTAAACTGTCGCAATATCAAGTTCACTAAGCACTTAGACTAACATCGGCATGTTCATGTCACGAACCAACATAACACAAACTTTACAAATAACTTACAAAACAAACAAACAAACAACAACAACAAAACACCTGTCTTCTGTGTGATCCAGCAGGTCCATGAAAGAGCACTAATCTTAGCCTGCCAGCAGCTCTAAATTTAAGTCTGGGTTTACTAGTATGAGGTTCAGGTTTTCTTAATGGACTATAAAAAACCATGTACATCGCGCTCGATAAGAGTGTCCGCTAAATGCAATCAATGTAAATGTTCCTCAGTATTGAAAGATGTTCCAGCCCTCCCGTTTATATATTTTTCCACTTCCAGTTAATTCCAGTTTGTTCAGTCCTTCCACTGTCACGACTGCGAACTCAAACATTCGCTTCAGTGCAACAACAGGTGTGGAATTTGCTGTAGGTCTACGGTCACACTCTTCTGCAGAATCCTGCCAAATGAGCTTCAACTCAAATATTCTCTCATGTATTCATTCTGGTTGTGTTCAGTTTTTTTATTTTAGGGGTGGGTATGTATTGAGTATCCAATTTAGAGGATCCAAATTAGGTGCATTCCGTTCCACACACTCTTGGCCATCACTGGTAATTAGTCTCCCACAGATAAAGCCAATACATAGGCAATTATGCCACTTGTTAACCAGTGTTATTGTGACAAAAAGTGATGTTATTTGTGATTTAGAATGTGTGTAGGGCTCTTCAACCAATCAGATGGTACAATCAGAACTAACTGTTATATAATTGTGTATTTGATCTATTCCAACTAATCAAACCTCAGAAAACAAAATATCATGATCATATACCATGTATATCGAAATATTAAAGAACTACAGCTTTTATCAAGGCTCTTGCGCAGATAGGAGCTGAAATGCATACAATGCTGGGGTGGATTGTATGATCATGTAAACTGTCAGTATAAGCAGTATGAACTGTGAATCAAAGGTCTATAAATACATGGACAAATGATTTGACAGCTTCACAGTCATTGCAGATGCCCTTCCCATCCCATTTTATTCAGCCATTTTCAAACCCACAAATGTACATCTACAAGACTTCCATATCCAACCATCCATTTTCAAGATAACTTTGTTTAGAAGCACTGTTTCAAGGAGACACAACATCTGGGCCAAGAGCTGGCTCCTTTATTCAAATATAGCTACACATAGCTACTCTCTAATCGGCCATAAACGTGTTAATTTTCAGGCACTCTCTTTACTGTAAACTGTAAACTGTACCTGTAAACTGTAAAGCCAGGTGCTTGCACAGAAATCACTCGTATCTGCTGCTTCCAAATGAGTGATGACCAAGTGTAGTTTCCCTCAGTGAGGGTCTTTGAATGAGGCCAATGAAAATGCTGAGCATCGGTAGATGCTGAATAGCTCTAAGCGAAAACGCCCTGCATTCTTAATCAGAGAAAATAAGAAACTGCACAACAAAGCGTGTCCAGTGACCACAATTCCAATTCTCAACTCTCGCACATTTCGCTGATGAACTAAACTGCTGGGGTTCTGAGTGCCCAGCAGCAAGGTCAGAGTGAAGTAGCTTCTCCCTTCATTCTGACAAGCCCCATTCTTCAACAGCCACCTCTGCACTTCTGTCAGAGAAATGCACGAAGCCCCCCGTGGCAACGGCAAAACAGTCCACACCCTAAAATACCTGGAAGCCCACCTGACCTTGAGCCGATGCACTGATGAGATAAAGCCAACGGTGGCTGGAGAAGTCACGAGGCAAAGGGGGCTTACCTTTCTTCTTGAAGTACTTAATGACAGATTTGAGAGTTGTGCCAATGAACACCATTGTGACACCTCCAAGCCGGCTTCCTTCAGAGAGACGTGTGACCGTGTTAGTCCAGCATTAGCATCAGAGCAAGTGTGTGTGTGTGGGAGAGAGGAGAAAGTGAGTGTGGCGAGGCAAAGCGGCACGCCAGCACTGCCCACACTACACACTCTCTATTCTCATTTTACGCTGACTGGCAGAGCTTAGCTCCCCCTCCCTATTCTTCCTCTCTCTCTCTCTTCCTCACCCACTTGCTCTCTCTCCCATACTCTCCCCCACTCTCTATCTCTATCTCCCCCTACTCTCCTTACACCCCCCTTTCCCATTCTCTCTTTCTCTGCCTCTTACACTCTCTCTCGCTTTCCTCTTAACCGATCTCTCTCACCCCCTCCTCCCTCTACCCCTTACCCCCCATACACTAATCCCTATGGATCTACCACTGCTGTTTGAGTTCTGTGTCTTTTACAGCCCTCCACCATGTTCCTCCTCTTCTCCTCTTATGTGTCTCCAGACCCAAATCATATTCAGAGCTTGTCCTTGTGCTGGACTGGAAACAGCATTAGTGCCCTCTCTCACCTTGGCTTTCCTCAGTGACTGTGGTGGGAACCGTACTAGTGCACTATTGATCACCCACAGTCAGCTTTCAGTTTCTTTACCATGCAGCCCCCCCCCCTCACAAACACACACTCTCGGTCATTTACCTTTAAAAATGAAGATTGCCTGATGGTTCATGGCTTGGCCTTAAGGTACTCAGAAAAACCTTTAATGGCTTTAATTGGTATTGCACCTTTAAATGATATGGAAGTCCTTAAAATTCTATAGAGGTTTTTCACATTTGCGGAAATGGATCTTTGAAAAATAACCACAGAAAGGTACTTTGGGAAGCAAAAGGTTCTGTGGCATCGCTCCAAAAGCATGTTAATGTTTAAGAGTGAAAATCAGGTGGAACTAGGGGGAGTTTCTCATCACTGTAGAAACAAGAAACAATGATCCTTCTCTTCTCTGCTCTGTTTTTCACACACAAGGCCAACAAGATATGGTTAGAGTTGATGATAAACAATCTTTCCCAGGCATTCTGCTCTTTAATTCCAACTAAACCACAGATATTCAAACCTGGAGAGTCTCTTACTACTGGGCCCAGATACAAGGGTTTCTCCTTCCTAGAAGAGTTTTATACGGTCAAGGTCACCTCATCCCATTAGTGTAATTATTTATTGCCTGTAGGAATGTCTTTTTGCTTGTTCTTTACAGTCAGCAGTTTATTAATGTACATTAGTTAGGGATCAACCAATATATCAGATGGCTGATATTTAGGTGCCACGAATGTATCCGTGTCAGTGGAAATCCTGCATTAAAACACAAATATTATTTTAATGTTTTAATTTCTGACAATTGTTATGTGTGTCATGTGTGTCAATAACATTCTTTACAAAATGGTTTGGACTAGGCCGCTTATTTTCAGTGAAAGGGAATCTTAATGCTTCAGCACACCACGACATTTTCCAACTTTGTGGACACAGTTTGGGGAAGAACCTTTTCTATTCCAGCATGACTGTGTCCCAGTGCACAAAGCGAGCTCCATAAAGAGATGACTGCATGAGTTCGGTGTGGAAGAACTTGCCTGGCCCACACAGAGCCCTGACCTCAACTCCATCCAACACCTTTGGGATGAACTGGAATGGAGATTGCGAGCCAGGCCTAATCCAACATCAGTGCCTGACCTCATAATTGCTCTACAGAATGAAATTCCCTCAGAAACAGTCCAAAATCTTGTGAAAAGCCTTCCAAGAAGAGTGGAAGCTGTTCTAGCTACATGGTCTCAGTTGGTGTAATGGTCAGGCATCCCAATACTTTTGTCCAAATATATGCTTTCTTAATATATTTAGAGAAATGCCAAAAGCCGTTGAACTTTCAAATTAGGGGTATGAATGGGGGTGGGAGGGTAAAGGATTCCCTAACAGTATTGTACAACTGCCCAACTTGCATGTATCCCCAACTTAGCTTTCACAGTTGGTGAATTCCTAACTGTAGAATCATGGTCTCCTAGCGTATTTTTCGTTGCCCTAAGGCCTTGTGCTTCTGCCTGGTTGGTTCCATTGAGTTGTCTGGTTTGGTCTGCAAAAGCAGACAAGCTTTCTGAGGCTCTTTTGCTCCTCAGACAACACATTCACAAAGAGATAATCACTGCTGGAGTACACGCAGCTGGGGACAGACAGAGCAGGCCATTAATACTCTAGCACTCCCAAGGACCCCCCCATGACAATGAGGAGGTGAGGAACATTGCTGAAGCTGCCTTCAAGAAACATTTCAGTACTGGGCTGCTGATCTGGGGTCAGGGTATCTCTATCTATATAGACTTTCCACCTCTATAATTCGGAAAGCAAACTGTTTGAGGAACAGCTACACAAAGGCCTGATGGCTTTGCAACCGTGCTTCACGTGTTTGGACACATTTGAAGAAGTATTGTGGAGAAATGAACAAAAACTTAAAATGCATTAACTGGCACCCATTCACATTACACAGTCCCCAAAAAAGTGTGTGTGTGTGAGTGTGTGTGTATAAACATTTCAGTATAAATGATAAAGGGTTCATCCTGTTTTTGTTTTATTAGTTCTGTAGTGATGGCGCTAGATACCCTTCTTTCCTGTGGCTGTAAAATATTATTTGTTTACAAAACAACAAAGCAAGATTTACTGGACCTGCAAAAAAATCTCCCACCATTGGAAATCTGCTCACGGATCAGACATTTCTCTGGTAGCAGTGAAGTAAAGCATCCATTTAACGGAGCGGATTTTTTCCAACGCAAGAACAGGACAATCTCCCCAGTTCCCTGATCAGGGCTCTACCACATGCAAATGAATATTCACAACCATCACTTTCATATTCATATATTCCAAACTGTGATGCTACTGGAGGTAAAGGTCAGCTTTATCACCTTTAATCAAAGTGAAGAGCTAACGCAGAGGCAATGCACTCTTCCTGGGCTGGAAAATCATCACTGATTAGCTGTGAGAGTCCAAATACAGTGTAGAGTCTTTTAACAGCAGAGTAGAGGGTGGGCACTTTCGGTGATTATGGAAGTCACATGAGGCCTGCCAGCATCAGCACAACAAGCTCTTATCGTTTGTCCTCCATCCCTCGTTCCTCACAATGGAGCCATTCAGGTCCAATGTCATCAGTCACCTGTAGGTCAACAGCCCCTCCTCAGTCTGACAGGGGGACGCTGAGAAAGAAAACCTCTACGCAAACAGTGAAACACCTACACCGCATCAACACCTTCCCTTCTTTGGGGTTTGATTTTTTATTTTTTTTTCCAGTGACGTGTCCAAGATCTGTCCACAAATGGGTCTTGTTGAAGGAACTATTGGCAGCTTTTGACCAAAATCCCATTCAGCCCAGTGAGATTTTGTAGAAATCTGCAAAAAAAACAAAACTGCAACATTATGTTGAGTGCTGTGTTCCAAGCTGGACTATGCTGCTGTAGTAGAGAAACTGTAGAGAAACCAGGGCAGTTGGAAATGACCACCAAATGAAACGTTAACTTTAAAAAAAAAGTGAGAATTTTCACGTGCATTTGAAAGGACTAAAGCACTATTAACTCTGGTCATTTTGGGTTCACTTGGGTGCAGTTGTGCACTACAATATCTCATTGCACGTACATTTTTTCAAAATTTGGTAAAGCTGCAATCTCAACAGTTACGAAAAAATGTGTTGGAGCCCTATACCGAAGGCTATACCGAAAAGTGAGAAAATATACCAAAGACACAATACAATTTTTTTCTAACACGTTTGCAACAAAGTAATGTTTGTCAAAGTATTGTCCTTAGTATGAAGAGTAGGTTTTATACTAATAAAATAATGATCTACAAACTGCTGTTAAAAGCACATCGTCCCAAGTTGGTTTAAACATCTAAAAGATTTGAGTTCTCTCATTACAACAAGCAGATAAAGTGACGCCCAAACTGGTCAGGCTATGTGCGTAAAATGAAGCATGTGTGTGAGTGTTTGTGGACTGAAATATATTACACTGTCTGTGGACTGAGATGTAATAATCACAGATATTGCTGTGGAGCAAAACTCTACAAATTTGTAACCTTATGGAAGAAAAGAAAAAATATATTATAAGGCAAGTCAGGCTATACCGCCCAGGGAGAGTCCCTGCTTCGCGCCCGTTGACCCCGGGATAGGCTTTGTGTACCCGCGACTGTAGATTAAGCGGTTACAGAAATAAATGAGTAATTTTGAGCCATTTCTATTAGGTCAGTTCTTCAAGAAATATTTACACAAGTAAGTAAGTATTTTTAGATTATGTAAAAAATAAACGTCAAACATTTAGGGATAAGGTTTTGTCTGTTTTTTGTAATACATTATAAAAAATACACGATAAAATGTTTCCTCCAGTGTCATTTACAACGAGGAATAATAAAATGTTTGACCATAAAGATGGCTGGTATTTATGATCATGTCTGCACCCAAACGCTTTCAAAATGTACAAGCAGCAAACTCAAAACACGTCCATTCTTCATGCACATTAAAAAGGTCACATGTCAAAATGAACAACAGATGGACAAAAGTCTCCTAGCCAACCCTGTAGGAGGCTTCAGCTCTTTTCATGGTTATTAGAAAACCTGACTGCTGCTAACTCCCAAATAACCCGAATTTGTGTTGACTTTACTATGGTGACAGTGCTTTGGTGAGGAGACAAAATAAATGATGGTGAACGCCCCCCATCGTGACAGCTTAGTAAAATCGTATATGTCTCAATAGTAAACCAGAAAGAAACGGTTCTCAGTGGTCACAGTTGTCTCCAGCAGCATAACACACACAGCATATTGTTTGTTAATTATTATGGCAAGACTGACACTTACAATATTAAAACAAAAAAGGTTGCTAAATGCAAACGAACCTTTAAGAAATGAGATTTTAATGGTGACTACATTTTGATTGTCTGGATGAGTTTCTTTGAGTTTTTTTGACAAACAGACTCTTTCACATGACTTAATCTGTTAATTGTGGTTAAAATGATGCACCTTAGTTATTCACTTGAACTATTTCACATCAAGGCCTCACCAGCGTGTTTCTGATCTACTGCAAGGCATATCACAGTGGAAACCTGTATCATAGTCTATTTTGTATATACTGCCCAACTCTAGAATTTGGTTTTTGTACAATAACAGTGATTTTGATATGCAGAATCAAATGACTAATCACTTAGCATGTGAGTAACTGAGGATGATAAAACAGAATCTGAGACTATATAAAGAATATACTACAGGTCATTACTGTATGTACAGTATAGGTGTGTACAATAACACTTAGATCATTCTAATTAAATATTTACATTTATTAATACTGTCTGTAAAATAAGTGAAATTGTAATTGCTAGTCTTAATTACATGAATTACTGAACCACTTTTGTGTGTGGGATGGGGATTCAACTCAATAAGTTTGAAAAGTGACTAAATGCATGAGCACAATCGGGCATAAACTCGTTTAAAGTAGAGGATGCATTTGCATAGTTTGTACACTGGGGTCCTACTGTAGCCTGACTACAGTAGCTTTTTATCTGACATGTACATGAATTATAATCTGAATATGTAATAGTTCAAAAATGTGTTTAAATCATGTGTTTAAAAATTGTTGGCCACAAGAAGGTATTAATCATCAAATAGCCTTGTTGAGTGTAGAATTCCATGTGGGTGCATCTCTAATGTGGTATGTACGTATGAGTGAATGTGTGTGGGCGGAATCACTAGCCAGCTGACAAGTGTTTAAGTGGGCTTCTGTAGGAAGGTCAGCATCACCTTAAGCACTGCAGCCCCCCAGCCCACAGTCACTGCTGCAGCCCCCCAGCCCACAGTCACTGCTGCAGCCCCCCAGCCCACAGTCACTGCTGCAGACCCCCAGCCCACAGTCACTGCTGCAGACCCCCAGCCCACAGTCACGGCTGCAGACCCCCAGCCCACAGTCACGGCTGCAGACCCCCAGCAAACCGCCACTGCTGCAGCCAACAAACACTGCTGCAGCCCTCAGCCAGTCCAAGGTGTGCTCCATTAGTTCCCTACAGACAAAGCACTAAAAGCAGCACACACTGCAAGCCCGCTGCTTACACATCACACAACATCACTAAGCAATATCAGAACACTTTCAACACAAGGTCAAAGCAGGAACAAGCATAAGATTATGCTGCAGATGCCTGTATCCAGCCTTTGAAAATGAGTCCACTGAGAATTGCTAATCACTGTTTAACTGCTAGTTGTTTATCACAATATTAGCCTCTGCAAAACTGATATCACAGAGTATGCAAATGCGTATGCAAATGTCTTTATTTATTTCTTTATCCATTGCAATGTTCCCACAAAGTCTTCTGATTTATTTATTTTTTTTTAACAAACATAAATATTTGAAATAATATTTTAATGTGCCTAATCGAGTCTCTTGAGAGTGCCTAATCATTATGTGTTGCAAGCTGTTAGGCACATCCCAATACTCGCCTGTGCAAAACTGATCTCGCAGAATGTCTCTGCAGATGGAAATTCACTCATTCATTCACTCATTTTAATCCTCACTAGGGTCGCAGGTACCCAGAACGTATCCCGGGGTCACCCTGAGCGGGGCGCCAGCCTTCCACAGGATGGAAATTCAATAAATAAATTAATATATTCATTACATTTTTTATTCATTCATTCATCCATGCCAATTATAGGATTCATGAGATCTAACAACCAAATATCTTTGGTCAAATAATGTCACTTTACAATCATGGGTTGTTGATACATCTCCAACCATACTGCATTTGCAATACGTGGCACGATAATGTCAATATAACACCATGTCTGCAACGTATTTCTTATGTGTATCAAATGCAAAAGAAACAAATAGGCCACAGTGAATAAAGGCAGCGACCGAACACAAGGCTGTTTTCCATTCATATTTCTTGGAGGTGAGACAGAGACATCAGAGTGGACAGATCCAGAGACAGAATGCATAAATTATACAGGAGCCCCTCTTTACTCTGTCTGCCCGGGCATATGCGGCTTATTGATCTGTGAAATGTGTGCCCCGCCAAGAGATCGAAAAAGTGTGCCAATATGTGTGTCAGAAAACTGGGCCAGCGCCAGCAAAATGAGAAATACGACCTCCTAGAGTAAATCAGCAGAGAATAGCGGTGCCTTTTTGGGATCTGTTACACTCGAGTGAGGGATATCTGAGTAGGGTGTGGTTTGGTGTGGACCTTGTGTGTTCCTCACATGCTCTGAGAGCAGTTGTTGAAACAGTGGGACTACAGCCTTGACGTGATCTCGCCTTCACGGAGGCTGTGGTTACACATTAAAAGCAGCGTTTCTGCAGCTCAGTTTCAGGGCACTGAGGTGTTATTGGATTTTCTGCTCATTCCACATTTGCTGATCCAAATTAAAACGGAAGCGTGTTTGACGAAATGAGAAATTGAAGCTTTTGGACCTGCTCCCGGACAACTGGCCCACTAACCAACATCTTTTGCGTGACATTCCACAATTAAGAGCGTAACAAAAAAAAATGGTGTAAGCAGAAGATACCAATATGCTGACATTAGGCAAAAGGAACAACAAGAGAGAAAGAAAAGTGGCCATTCAAGGTGGTCTCTAAATCGAATGACCAGTTCTACTAAATGCTGCATCTAAAAATTCCATGTATATCTGGGAGAAAAGAACACACATTAATAGTCAGATCAGGTGGGCAGCTGTGCTCCAACAGGGGGTCCTATAAGGGTGTTGAAGGTGGTTTCAGTTATTTAAGAAATTATTCAGTGCAGTATAAGATCTCAAATGTCAATGCAGTCAAACAGAAAATGATTAGATTAGTTTAGTGTAAAATCATGCATGTAATTTCGGTGTGATTCTGGTACATTCTAAAAAGAAGAATGTTATTAAAAAAATGGGAATCTACCATATATATATATATATATATATATATATATATATATATATATTACTTGGG
>JBBPCX010000001.1:43706042-43740022 GCA_037974365.1 Hydrocynus forskahlii
GAGAGTGATTTTGTGCAAAGAACTTCATGAACATGTTTTGTATAGTCCATAGACCTATTATAACTAAAGTGAGTTTCGCATAATATGTCCCCTATAATTCCTACACAGTGCACTATGTAGGGAATAGGGAGCCATTTAAGAGACAGCCTTGCTGTTACTCACATCCTGACAGTGACTTTAGCCCCTATCGGGTCAATGTGTAAGTAAGTGTTAAGTGTCCGTTTGTCGTATGTGAACACACTACAGCACTCTGTGAACAGCACAAAATTCCTCTCTGTATTTAATCCATTCACCAAGTCAAGCGGCAGGCAGCCAGGAACACAGCGCCACGGGGAGCAGTGTGTGGGGACGGTACTTTGCGCAAGGGTACCTCAGTGATGTCACTAGAAGTCCTGGGATTTAAAACTATGACCCTCTGTTCCGCGGCAACTCCCTAACCACTAGGCTACCAGTCGCCCCATTGATTAGGGAATGATTTGATCATGTGCCCAAATGATTAGGTAATGATTCAATCAGTTTAGTGTAACTCAAACTGGAAGAAATACACAAGCAAACAACATGACTTACACAAATCCACAGATTTTTAATTCAGTTAAAATCCAAATAACACACATATAACTGCAGTGTAATATTTAGCTAATTAATATTTGCTGTTCTTGTTAATGCTAAACCAGCCGAGTGAATAATCTGGGGGCAGAAGGGGCAATCACACTGGGGCCCATGCTGCCAGAAGGCCTGTTGCAACCAGGCCTCCTAAAATCTTTATTGGGCTCTCATATAGATACTGCTTGTATCAACTCCATCTTTTTATGGTGCACATAAAGTAATTACGAGTTGAGCATTACAAGAACTGACTGTAACCTGTAATAACGGGCTTGTGTTACGAAAAGTAATAAACTTAGAGAATTATGTATAAAATGTTTGCGGTGGTACTAATGCATTCTGCTCGTGCAAATAGACGCACAGACGATTTATCTAGGTGCAATAAAACCTATAGCCCAGAGGAAGCCACTTGTGCACTTCTGCATTCTTTGAACTGCGGGTTTTAACACAACTGACTTCATTTTATATGCATTTTATATCATTTTATACTTTTTAATACTTTTAAAGGAATGCTGCAGAACTGAATTTGCACAGAATAACAGACAAAAAATAACAGAATTGCTGCATCAGATTACTGTCTTTCAGATGCAGGCTTCTTTGTGCAGCTCCATGTTTAAAAAGCTTGGAACTCACCTAATCTCTAAGACTTTTTCTCTCTTTCCTCTATTTAACTGCCTTCTTTTATTGTTGAGCCTGTTTCAGTTTGGGCCCCACATTAGTTGTAATACAGAAAAATGTATCCGAAGTGTAGTTATCAAATACACTTCAAAATGTACGTAGTAACGTTTTTAATGGTCTAATGCAGGCTGAGGACGAGTACTGGGCTTTGTATCATTCGGTACTGGGAGACACAGAATGAATGCGAACGTTTTCCAAATTTATTTTTATTTCATTTATATTTCTCTTACGTTACATTTATGTTACTGTTAATTACATTATGTTTATGTTAATTAAGTTTTGTTATGCACCAAACCCCCCCCACCCCACGGCCCGTGGTAAAATTGAAACTGGTCCGTGGTACAAAAAAGGTTGTGGACCGCTGGTCTAATGTACTTTAATATTCAATTATAGGTTGAATGTGCGCAAGTACAGGGAGTTCGATTAAATGGTTAAACAGAGGGAATGTTTCTCCTCATGGTCTTATAACTGTGAGACACCAGTTTGTGCGATGTGCGGGACAAACCCTTGATTTTCAGACCTGTCCCATCATGTGTCGCCATGGTCACCCTGATCTTTTTTTAGCTCATCCACAGATCCTTTGGTAATTTTAATTGTATTTACGTCTTCGCGGTGGTTTCCACTCAGCTCCTCCATCAGAGCTTCCAGTTCAGAATTAGTTCTTTGTCTGGTATCCGTCATGTCTACAACTAGAGCTGATCTAATCAAATTTGCTTGTGACTAAGGCACTTTCCACAAATTGCCAGGAGTTCTGTATTTCTGCGTGAGTTTGTTCCATTTTTTACTTTACTGCTGTCAATATGAGAGAACCTCCACAGAGCCTCCCAAAACATTTTCCTTTTTTTTCCCATCCAGAGGAGAGAGCAAAAATATCCTGGCATGGTTCTGGGGCTAATGGGCCCCTACAGCAGCTAGAATAACTGGAAGGGTGGTCTGTAAAGATAATACAATTAATAGGACAGGATATCTAAATGGGATTTCCCGTTTAATAATTCAGTTATAATTCAACCATGGCACCATACGTTGTCACCGTCGAACTGAGCTTTATTTAGCCTTATCGGCAGTGCCACCCAAAAAGACTGATGAAGAGGCATGTCATCAGTTCAGCAAGCCAAAACAAAAAGACGTAAATGCCCTATTATATATGTTAACTAGTTCACCTCAGACAGAGCAGAACTTTTTAAGTCCTAAGTCTGATCACAGTATGTTCTGTTAGTGTACATTACTTACATTACAATGGCCAGAAGCTATAGCAATTATACTTCACTGTATGATTGTACAATGTACATAATAGCTGTTCTCACAGGACTGAACTGTCAATACTCATTCAGTGGGTTTGTTTCTATTTTTTCTTTCATGTATTCTTTTACTTCTTCTATTCTATTCTTTTCTTTTATTTCTTATTCTATTCCTGGAAAGCACACTGAATGACCTTTGTGTATGATAATGTGCAATTTAAATAAAATCTGATTTGACTTAACTTTCGATTTACTATTACTATTACAATCTACTTCTGTTACTTTTCCATCACAGATGTTTAGCAAACTAGGTTACTTCAAAAACGTACTTTCTACCATAATCATACAAACAAAACCTGCTTAAGAAGTGAAAGACTCTGCATTTCACACTGCTACTTCCACTTCAGTATTAGATAATTACATTATAATATTATAAGGCTTCTTGGTGTTTCCCACTAAATACTTTGAAATCCCTGAAAGCCTATTCATGGTTTGGTTGACCTTAAAAAAAACAAGATTACTTCTATAAAAGTCAAATAATTAGTAGATTACCCAGAAATATTATATATAATTTAGTGACCACTCTATTGTCCTTGATCATGAGTCATCTGTTCAGCTAAGAGTAGGTTGCCAAATTAATGTAAAAGCTGAGTTTGGGAATTTGTGGGGGATTTCCACAGGTTACGAGAAGAACTGGCATCTCCTAATAATGCTCTATTCTTTTATTTATGTGAAAACAAGTGAAGACTGGTCCTTGCGTGGGCTGGTATTTCCACTCTCTGCTTCAGCTACACGTGACGTCTGTGGACTGCATTTAGCATGTATTAATATTTTCTACCCTGACATTGATCCTCACATGGAAGTGCAAGTATGAATTAGAATAAACATCTTTTTACTAATCTGACGGTGAAAAGTGATTGTAGCAACTCAAGAAATATTAGCTACTGAAGGATTCCATGTTTTTTACATTTCTTTGTACACAAGAACAATATTAATTGTATCAGTATCGGTACTGAGATATTCATCTCAATGCTACATGGCAACAGATCTAAAGTGAAAGTGATGGTACTGCCCATCTGTCCTTATTGGGTGTTAGAACTGATTTTTTAAAATTGAAAGCTAAAACACTCTGTAACAGCTATTAAATATTAAAATATCAAAATGAATGTACTTTTTGTAAATAAATTAACTTAAGCACATGTTACGGGGAAGATGTATTCAAGTACTGTAACGATACCTTAGCATCACTTATCTCGAGGGTCTCTCTACCAGCTCACACTAGCTAGTATATACTTTTGTGGGTCAATCTGGATAAGAACATCTGCCTTTAAAGGCTAAAACACTATTGTGCAAAAAATTTGTCATTTATTTAAATTAGTGATAATAAGTTAATGAAAATATGCAATACTTAGCATTGTGCTCTTTGTGGAAAATGTGTTATCAGTTCTTCTTATTTTTATTCTCAACAAGAAAAAAACAAAAATCTAAATGCATGAAAATGATGTATTACACGAATAAGACATTTTATTCAAGCAAGAAATTAAAACAGTAACAATTGCCAAAGTAGTACTCTAAAATGAGACACAGCAGGAACGAATGATTCATTATCCTAACACAGTCTTTTGGTATTCTGGCTATGAGCCTTTTTTTTGTGTACAATTCTGATATAACTGAGGTGATATACAGTAGGCTGATGCTACACATCTCCAAAAACAAGCTCATTAGGTGCAGTCATTCCTTAAACAAGATGTGAGGGTTACTGCTAGTCAGCGTGCTTTTCAGATCACAGCGTTCACTTATCCTCCATCCTCACAGAGACCTTGGTTCCCACCATCTAAATCTACAAAGAGATGCCTGCACAGCCTAATACCGTATAGCAACGCTTCCTCCTAAAATTTGATTGATTGAAAATGCAGTGGGAAATCCAGTACAGCCAGTCCTTTCATAGGAGGTGCCGCCGATTATAAAATGATCTTTCTGTGTGGGTTTGGAGATAATGTACATAACAGTGAAATAACCTCGAAGGTAAAGCCATGACGAGAGACCAGTATAACCTCACAATGAGAACTGCAGACCATATTATTATTCATTTCTTTTGCTATTGTGTGCCTGTGTATGCGAGTGTGTGCACATGTGCATACACTCGCATGGCTGTACTGCCTGGGCGGGTGGATGCGTGGGATAAAAACAATAATTCAAGTAAAGCCAGGCTGTACTGAGACACCAGGGTGTTTCTGGAGCTCTGAAGGGCTGCAGGTGTGAATGCGCTGGCGCACGCCGTGAGTTAGGAATGTGCTAGCTTTTTTTTTTTCTTCTCCACCTCCCCAAAATCATATTTCACTCTCAACCCAAATATCCATTCCATACTGACCCATTTCTTCCCTCCACATCCCCTGCGAGATCGTTTAATTAGTCTGCAGTGAAGGGCAAGCTGAAGGGGAATCTACACACGGGGTTTACGAAGCCCACCTCTAAGACACGGATAGAGAGAATAACTGCATGGGAAACAGGTTAGAAACAGTTTTGTGTGGAGTATCAATGCCAGTTCCACAGAAAACACCCTGTTTAGGTCTAGCTGTTTATTTAGTAATGTTCTAAATACAAGCACGTAGCCTATTAATATCACAAAACAAAGTTTTCCGGTGTACAACACTGGTCAACAATGTGTCTGTTGTATATACCTACCTAAAACCTTCTTGGTGCTAGAATACAGTATCTGTCATGATACTGTATTCAATCAAAGCAGTACTGCAGATGTAATATTAGTTATTTGTTACTTTGTCACAGTTATTTTTGATATTACAGTTATTACTACTGTTCTTTTTAAACTCTTTATTGTCTATCTTTATTCCTCTTGTTGCATTAAGCATGTTTAGGACAAAATAAATTCCCCTGGGATAAATAAAGTTTTCTTATCTTATCTTATCTTAATATTGCATTGTTGCTCTTGCACTCTCTTTTTGCGCTTTGTGTAGTCCTGTCCCGCCTGCACTTACACAATATGGACAAAAGTATTGAGATGCCTGAACATTTCACCAATAGGTTCAATGACCTTCTTGGAAGGCTTTGCACAAGATTTTTGAGTGTTTCTGTGGGAATTTGAGCCTATTCATTCTGTAAAGCATTTATGAGGTCAAACACTGATGGACAAGAAGCGTTGAGGTCAGGGCTCTGTGCGGGCCCATCAAGTTCTTCCATGCCAAACTCATCCAACCATGTCTTAATGGACCTTGCTGGAATAGGAAAGGTTCTTCCCCAAACTGTGTTCACAAAGTTGGAAGTGTGGTGGTGTCCAAAATGGATGCTTAAGATTGCCCTTCTCTGGAAGTAAGGGGCCTAGCCCAAACCCTGAAAAACAATACTTTTGTCAATCTAGTACTGTCTTGCGTTGTTTCTGTTTTTGTACGTTGTGCGGCACCATAGTCCTGGACAAATGGTGATTTCAGTGTCTACTGTGTATATGTGTATATGAAATGACAATAACAACTACCTGACCTGACCTGACGTAATCTAAAAATATCTCGAAGAAAATCTAAAAAAAAAAAAAATTACAACAGTACCACATTAACACAGTAAAACAATACCACATTAATACCAGGAAAAATGGAACCTTTTTTTTTTTTAAAAAATAATACTGTGATCACAAGTTTCCATATGTTCCCATACTAACAGTCAGGCTTGACAGCAGACTACAATCAGGACGTTATTCCACAGATAGTTGGGCTCGGGCCAAATACAACAGGGCTACGCCATAAAGTACGGGAGAGAGGGAGTCATATTCGCTGCAAATCACCGCAAACTGAGGACAGAACTGAAGAGAATGAACCCCAAAGAAAACATTTGAGCCGGTCCTCTCTGGACACTTGATTCACGGACGAGGAAGGCCTCTTGCCATGAACCTGTAAGGCCCCTCCCCCTTCGCGCTGTAAAATGAGCACAGCTACAACAGCATATCAGCCACACTCTAACAAGCCACTTCCAACACGAAGATTACACCTAGTCTAAACCATAAGTCATGCGATCGTTCATTCAAAATCCTTCTTGGTCCGAGACTATAATTAATCTGCGTCTGGGAATCCAGCCCTCCATGTCAGTGCAAGTCTTGGGGTCTGCAGGTCCTGCACAAAGCCCGCTATTGTTCAAGCTGAACTGCTGTGTGGTGGGTGGGGAAAGGGACTGCTTCAAGGAACAGGGTCAGCAAATTATGTGGAACAACCTTAGTCTTACCTAAGACTGATCCCAACATCCTGAGTGTGGGCTTGATGCTTTCCCCAGAAGACATTTTCCAAAATGTGAATGTTAGCTCTGAGAGGAAGTCAGTGCTAAGATGTTTCACAGAGATTTATATGTAGTAATACCCATATCTTTGTTTTGCCTTTTATTTCAGTATATAACTTCAGTTACATATGACTAGGATTTTACTTATAATGATATTGATACCAATTCAACTCATTGACACCAATACTTATAAGTACTCTAACTGACACAACTCTCCATATTAAGGGGCAAAATGTAAATATGTCACATTAAAAAGACCCAACAGTTATTTTATTATTACATTTTGGAGAACTAACAAGATGTTTCCTGAGTTACCTGTACACATAATGAGGGGAACAGTTGTGTGTTGGTAATGTGCAAAGTGTCACTCGCGGCCTTCCCACTGATCCAATCTGGCTTCAACCACATGAAAATATCAGCTATGTTAGAATACATGAACATTTCATAAATACCAATAGCAGCACCATTTGTCCGAAAGCATATGTACTGACCAGTTTCGAACTGGTACCAATTTAGTACCAGTTTTTGATACCCATCGCCACATATGAGACCTATTGTTGTGAGTAGGACTGGTACAGAACTATTTTTTTTCTTTTCTGAAACAGATACTGGTATTGGCTTTAATCAATTTTTTGTTGTTTTTGCTGTAAACAACAAACATGACATTGGCATAACTGTGGCATAAACATGCAATGGCTTATGTCAGATGCTGTAATAATTTATTTTGTTTTAATGAGTGTTGTATTACCAATACAGGTAACTGACATGACGCATGTCATAATTCTTTATGCCATGACGTCACATGCAACATTCCGCTAAGCGTATTCTACTACGCTGTTATGACAACAACCATGACATATGTCATAAAATTCACTAGTACTACCAAAATGACACATATTACTGAACAAAGTCTGTCATGAAAACTCTTGACACTATATGACATCTGCCACGGGAGAACCAAGAGGCTTCATGTGACTTCTCAGATCATCTAATCAGATCATTTTTTTTTCTCGCTGATGTAAAATTCAGCATTTTGTGCTGGGATCATCCCATTAATACACTAGGTATTGGAACAGTGTCATCTCTACTTCCACAATGTATTTCTCTTTATTTTCACTCTATGCGGAAGCATATCAGTCTTATGATTTCTTGACATCCTTGTATTTTATTTGCACATTATCTGTCTTCCTGAACTAAACTGGTCCTGTGGCTCATCAGAAGATGGTGACTGGTCCAACTGAAAACCACCTTGAAAAACAAACAGCAAGTGCCAAGTAACACCATCCTGAATTCACCGAGCAAAAACAAAGCTTGGAGAAATTTAGGGTTGTTTTACCAGACTAAGTGATGAAAGCTTCCGGAGAAATATTTAAACCACAATTAATCACAATCATGTTTTCAGTGGAGGAGGTTCTGCTAACACAAGGCAGAACAATTACAGAGAAAAGGCCTAACAAACGCAAAATGCTTTTTATTGGTTCAAAAATGACCACTTTAATCAGATCTCCAGCAAGTCAAGCACAATCGCAAGCATTAAATACTCTGTAGATCAGACGAACACAAAGTACTTTTAAAAAATCCAGCCAAACGTGGGGCAGTGGGGCAGCTGGACGCCTAGTGGTTAGGGTGCTGCCCCTGCAATCAAAAGGTTGTGGGTTCAAATCCCAACTGCTAGTGTCACGATTGAGGTTCCCTTGAGCAAGGTACCGTCCCCACACACTGCTCCCCGGCCACCCCTCATTGGTGGCAGCCTACTGGTTCACTTGAATGGGTTAAATACAGAAAAATCATTTTACAAGGCTTACACTGTGTGCTGTGCTGTGGTGTGTTCACGCGTGACTATAAGGGGCCACTTCACTTTATTTCATTTACTTTAAAACACTGCATGTATGCAGTGCAACTCTATCAGGAACTTTCCACCAACAAGCCACCCTCTGCGCTTCTGAGAGAATGATTCACTGCAACTGTCTAAACATGATGTCACCACCAAATCAAGTCCAGAGCTCAAAACTTTCCCAGATGAGCGAGTGACTGACTGTACGCCGTCATATGATGACATCACCTGTAGTTCCCCCAAAGAATTTATTTCCGCATCATTTCACAGACAAAATTACATTAAAGTTATAGGACAATCTCATGATCAGGATTATAATGAAGGAAATCCAATTGTATAACTGTGGCGAGGAATGGCTGACTGGTATCACTTACCTTGATACTGTACGAGCTCACAGTAACAGGAAATGACATGTTATGTAAGTTTGAAGACAACATCTTCGGGCCAAGCCACCTGTAGAGCTGGTACTGATGATATCAGACGTCAACAAAATGTAATAATTTGGTGCTTGGAGTTACCTGGATCCATCAGTTCCTTCAGTAATAAATGTCCATTTCAAAGAAGCAGTTCAATAACATTTTTTATTTTATTTTATTATCATTATTATTATTTTAAGGCTATTCTTTTAGCCTTTAACTCGTCATCTTGGCCAGCAAGGTTAGAGCGGATTGTACCAAGTGTTCATATTCATGTTTTATTCTAGAGCCAGGTCTTTTCACCAGCTTCTAATAGCAAAAGCATTTGGAACTGGGCCTGCATGGTGTTACCTGATGGAGCATGGAGCAATCTGGTATTCTTACTTGTAGCTTAGTAAAACCAGTGAAGAAATTGTTTCAAAGGGGGATGCAATACCATACTGGTGTCCATGAGTAAAAGTGTATCATTTTATATTTTATTGCCCTCAAGGTGAGTAGGCTCTGGGACTCTAGTGTGGAATAAGCGGTTACAGAAAGTGAGTGAGAGATTTTATTTGCCGAAAGAAAAACCAAAACCAAATCATAATCAGTGTAATTAATTATTTAACTCACTATGTAAATGTATCATTACATTTTAAGGAGTAATTCAGCCAATTAAATTTACAAAATTTACACCGTTTTCCAGATACAGTCAACCAAAACAAGTTTAGCATCCAAATTTGGATTCTTTAGCTTAGAACTGGAGCGAACACTGAAAACAAGTGCTAGAAATCAACAGCCACCCCAATATTTTCAGCACACATATCCGCAAACAACATGCATTTCTTAAAAATGGTGCAGACTGGTCAGTGTGGTTTAGGGCACAGTATGACTTACTGTGAGCTATAAAAGTAGAAAACTACTACTACTTTCAGACAACATCAGGGGTGTTATTCAGTCTGCTGACGTTTAGATTGGTAAATCCCTGGTAACCAAACCCCTGAATTTTACCCTAAAAAAACCTTACGTTTGACCTTCATTTCCCATACAGGAAATTAAGGAAAATTATGGAGAAAAAGTGCGCAGATTAAAGCTGGTTAAGGGGTAAAACTACCTTAAACTTCAGATTAAGGGGTTTCACACTCATGCTTTAAATCTAATTTCAAGGTAAAATTAAGGGCTCAGTTTCACAAATTAATGGCCACTTAATTCAAATGAAGGGGTTTGGTGTATTTTCAGGGGTAAATTAAGGTAGGGTTAAGCACCTTTTAAATACACGGCGTTTCATGGTGTATAGTGGAGGAAACAACAGAGAAAACAGGCTGGAGATGCGGAGTAGAGGATGTGGAGGAGTACATGTGGCAGGCCTCATGTCTCGTGATCCTGTTTCTTTACTGCACAGACTGTTGGATGGCCATTTTGATTTCATACTGAATTCCACCATCAGGAGACCAGATTGCAGGCCTCAAAATGTGTGTGTTTGTATTTCCTTTATTGTGAACTTCAGAGGAACTCTAAACAGATAGCAGCTTTTCTGGGATTTGGACTGAGTTTGGGCTTTGAGCCTCCAGCATTCAACTTTTGAGGCCTCAAAACTTTCCACCCATATTCGGAAAGCCCCCCCCCCCCATATGAGACAGAGGAACACAACAGGTCAATTATTCCACCTGAAGCAGAAGGAGAGGGATGAAAAGAGACAGTGAGTGAGGGAAGATTAATAAAAAATGATAGACTAATGAAAAAGCATTCAGAAGAGAGAAATGGAAAGAAAAGAAAGAGGGTGTGTGTGTCTGCATGTGTGCATCTGGCTATAATAAAAGTAGTGTCAGGGAAAGCCTTCAGACAGACTGGAGGCACATCTGGTTTTGACGCGCTCTCTCCCTGCAGAGGATCGCTGAGGAATGAAGAATGAACAGCGCTCTGCAGAAAGGAGGGAGGAACAGAAAAGAATAAAACAGCTGGGTTTTATGCAGCTTCGCAGTGTGAGTGTGTGTGTGTGTGTGTGTGTGTGTGTGTGTGTGTGTGTACTCATGTGTTGATTTTCAGCCTTAATGGTGAGTTTAGTATCATGGTTCACATTTTTGTTGGCATAAACAAAACTGTGTATCCTGAGGATTTCTGCTGAAAGTACCAAGAACATGGTGCAACTTGTAGCAAAATACTGTTTATACTAACAAACCTCGAGACGCCCCTGCTTCAAAAGCTTAAGTCAACAGTAACTGCTCTGTCCCGCATGCCTTGGCTATTTTCTCTGTTAATGGTCAAGCACATTGTTGAGCTTGATTCTGTGTCAAAAGTATGGAAATGGAGATAAAAATAAATAGCTCCAAGCAAGCAGAGCCAGTACTGCACAAATATAACGGGTTATAAATCCAGGTCTCTCAGTTTCAGGCAATCTAACCTCCTCCAAAACCAGAAATATTTACAACCACTTTTCCATTATATCTGAAAAATGAAATAAATTACACACAGTGCTGGGTAATTTTAATATCACAGTATCCTCTATAGCAACACAATATCAAGTTTATGCAGATTAACCCCATAATCTACAGGTTTACTATGCACTTATTAATTTCCAAATGATATTTAGTGGAAAAGTAATTATTATTTACCTTGGGTTTCGTAAAGATCCTGCCAACAGAGGTGCTTTAAAGAAAAAGAATACATTTAGAACCCATTATTTTTAGCATGTACTATACATTATATATATATATAATGCATCATCATTAGCAGATTATGCAAAATAGAATTTTATTCTGTAGTTATGAGCACTGTGGTTGGTTAAATCTGACATACTACAATTACTTTTCATCCGACCGGCTTGTGCTCTTCTTTTCACAATAAGACTCCCTTGGCAGAAGGCATCAAACTCCTGGACCTAGTTGGCCACAGCACAACAATGTGTTGTGCTCAAACACACCTGAGTCAACCCATCTGCTCATTACTCAAGTTGAATGAGGTGTGTTAGAGCAGAAAAGAACTCAGGTTTAACATTCTTGCCCTATCCCAGCTGATTCCATCCTATCCTATGCACCAGACTCAATGTCATTCTCTCTCTGATTTCACTAATGGAATCAGCACTGGACATCTGGAGTACACTTATCGTCTGCTTCCTGACCTGCGTTCACCTTACTCTGCACTCAACACTGCAGGCAGGAGCAGTGAAAACATCCATTGTGTTCTTTAGGACAAATGCAACAAGCAGTGACTGTATATCCAATACACAGATGCACCAGGAACAGTAAAAAAGAAACAAGGCAATACAAGGAAATCAGTCACTGAAAGATTCATGACACAGCGAGAGATAGAATCAGGTCTGGAGATTTAGTCTTTTGCAGTGTTATCAGTAATGCTCCTGCATTTTACCTTATCAAGGGGCAAAAGTGAGATCTACTGGGGGAGGGCGATGTGAATTGAATTTTACATTTGTATTCACTTTTATGCATTTTGTGTGACTCTTATCCTGAACGAGTTTCGTTTGAATCATGTTCTTAGGCAAATGGAGCATTCCTAGTCTCGCTCATGGACTGATGATGCACAATGTGCTTGCCCAGGCAATGAACAGATCCCCAGTATGCCACACTGAAGGCAGCAGTATTACACAAACCACTATCAAATACAGCTTTTCATAGACAAATGCCCTTTTTCTATAATACAGTGCATAAAGCTGCAAACTACATTTTATGTTACATTTTTTCTTGAGTTTATTAGAATGAAAATAATACACCAGAATTAAGCTGTTCAAATTCAGGTCACTCATGGTAACTCATGGCTTAAGGAAGTTTATATTTATATGCATCATGCATAATTACGATTGCTGCCTCAGAGACATATGAGTATAATAATGCTATTCCTATTAAGTCAGTAACTAATGTGATTACAAAAATGTTAATGGTACATGTTACACAAGAACAAGTACAGTAGTTATATTACTGTCATTCTGTCTAAAGTTACCCTCGATAAACAAGCACTGATTCAATATATACGTTATGTTGTGTATTTTATACAAAATGTGCAATCTAGTCTGCTTACTTTTATATGTTTAATTGTATAATACAGCTATACGCACTATATTATTAAATTTTAATACAGTACTTCTTTAGACTGTAGATTGAGTATATTGAGAATTTCTATCTATTTATACTTGCGTTTATTTTTATTTTATTCTATTCTATTGTTTTTCTCAATCTTGCTGCTCTTAATTTTGTACTGTCCACTTTCTGCCAGGCTAAGCAAATTTCCCACTTGTGGGACTAATAAAGGTTTATCTTATCTTATCTTATGTTACTATTCAGCAAGCATTACCACAGTATTACTCTTAGCAAAATGCTACAGCTGCAATCTAATGTGTTGTTTATTCATCATAATCAAATGGACACCAAGCCATTCATGGGTACGGCTAAACATTCAGCAACATTCACAGGCTTATTATTTTTAATTAAACTACAGTTACACATTTTTTATATAACTGACCTGAGCTTCAGTTTTATGAGCGTGCCATGTATTCTGCTGTGTTCCTGTATTCACGTTTGTCCTCATCAACCAAACGTGTGACATCACGAACTATATCTCTGACATATCTCTGACATGTCAGACATGTTAACCCTTGTGTGGTACTGTGGGGTCTATGTGACCCCAGCCCAGTTTAAACCATACTTTTTTTGGAAACTATCAAGAGTAGTAACCTCCCTTTTCATATATTTTCTTGTAAGGCCTTCCAAAAATGTAGCATTCGCTACTTTTTGTGTTCATCTGTTTATTTTTAATTTATGTTTATTTCTATTTGGGGTCAAATGGACCCCATAGTACCTTCGATGTAACACAATCCATTCTGAAAAAAGACAGATGAGGATGCTGGAAAAGAGGAAATCAGTGTCTTTTCCACCAAGGAAAAGGTGGTTGAGGACAGAGTGCAGCTTGTACACCACAGCACGAAAATCAAACTGTTGACGGTCTTCTATGGAATGTTGACAGAGCTGCTTTGAATGCTTTTGTTGTTTTCAATTTGACCCCATGGTACTGACACCATAACTTTTTTTCATGGTACTAGAGCAGGGTTAAAGGTCTCTCGACCATTCTCTCTCTCCCGATATGCCACAGAGGTCTGATCAACCAATCAACCACAAAGTTTTACACTAGCGCACTTCACTGGATATTAACGGACATTCTGATGTTGGAGGGGTTTCGACAAGAAGCGGCGCTGATTTTTGCTATAAAAATAAAAACAAAAATAAAACTGATGCAATCACACTAATAACCAATCTAAGATGTCCCCAGCCAGTGTAATCCAATTACCCTGCTGAACGTTATGCTTTCACATGGCCTGAAAAAGGGACACCTGTCACTGAGGAATATTAAGTGCTCACACATGCGTTTTTGAGCTCAAATCATACTGCCTACAGTGATATCACAATGCAATCAGTCTGATTTTTCATGTACTGTATGTGATGGAGCCTTTAACACCAAAAGTGGAATGCATCCACACATTCACTTCAAAAACCTTCATATACCAAAGGTGACTTCTTCACCGGATCACATTTGGATTTCAGAACCGTAACTCTTCAGGAAATACACACACACATCATCTTCATAATCACCACCCCTGTGACTTGACCCAGTAACCTCCATCCAGCCCCATTCTGGTTGAAACTATTGTTCTCCCTCACAGCAAAGGAAGAGCACACAAATGAGGAAAACTACAATAAGCAGAGAAGCCACTGAGGCAGGAAAGATTCCATGAGGAATAGGAAGGAATGATCTGGAAGAATCCCCTTTTGGAAAAAAAAAAAACCTACAGTGAAGACAGCATGAAGACAATGGCATCCTCTAATCTGTGTAAATGCCAGTGGATACAGTTAGAAAACAAATCTTCATAATGGTTTAATCTTCTCTAAATGGCAAATGAAATTCAGTTAGAATGATCTGATCTGATTATCATACGGTTCTTAATTAACACCTAGAGGGAGAGTTCAAGATCAACATATGTTAACAATGGGTTTAATATTTGTAGTGTTGTCAGTCTGAGGAACATGTGTTCTCAGGACAGTTTCATTATAACTTCAGAACACAGCTACTCAGTTTGTCATCCAGCCATCTGCCTTGCCTACAGACAAGTTATCTATTCATCCATCAATCTATCCATCCACCCATCCATCATCCATCCATCCATCAATCCACCCATCTGTCAATCTACCAATCCATCCATCCATCTATCATCCATCCACCATTACAGTATTAAGACAATGGTTTTATGCTGGATAAAAAGTAAATTGAGGAGAGCAAAATAATGACGCCCTTTCGGTTAACTAAACATTTTTATTGGATTATTCTCTAAAAAAACACATTATTAAACAGGATGTCTGTTAACAAATTCCACATAAAGTAAAGATTTTATATCAATTAATGTTTGTTTTTTTTTTTTGTAAAACCATCCAGTCAAGACCCATTTACAAACCGATATTTGTAAGAGTGATACATCAAAGTACTTTGACCACCCAAGGGAACCAGAAATTGAGGAAAACAGATGATTTCCCAGTACTGACCATACGATGCTTCAAATTGTAAAACTAATACGTCACATCTTGGTCCTACAAAGCCCTGCTGGTGACGTCCCTTCTTTATTAAAAAAACAGGGACTTAATGCAGGGCCATGACTTTGTACGGCATGCAAATAAGATAATTAAGTAATGCCAAAACCTAGTAAGGTGAAGGAATAGGATGATTCATCTGGAAAAATTACACCGTAGTCATGGAAAGGAATAACTGGGCTGTGATAGTTAAGTCGTAGCCATGCTTCAGTGGCTGACAGAAGGTTGGGTACAAGATTATTAACTTGTAGTTATGGTTTAGTAAGGATGAGAACGATGTTTTTAAGTTACAGCCACAACGTAGTAAGGATGACAATTTGATTTTTAAGTTACGGCCATGATTTAGTAAGGAAGAAAAATAGATTTTTAGGTTACAGCCATGACAAGGATTAGACTTTTAAGTTTTGGCCATGATTTAAGTTGTAGCCATGTCAAGTTATAGTCATATCTCCCATACAATTTTTCTACTGATAAGTTCTCACAATGTCATAAAATTCTAAAATTTAACTCTTTTGTGCGTGATTTTCTATCCCTCCCTGCATTTACCTTCACACTTCCACACCTGACATTGCATTAGAACAGAATGGTTGCACAGTCCGGCATGCTCTGTGGTACAAACCGAGTGCAATACAGAACAGATTTCGCACTTACGGATCTTTATCTTCTTGTGGTCCAGTTTTCGGACGGAGTCCTGCAGAGTGTCCAGTCTGAGCTGTAGGGCTGCAGAACGGTGGGCCACCTCGCTGACCTGGCCCTGGACCTCCAGAAAGACGCTGCAGGCGTGTCGGGACAGGTCGGACAGCTGGAGGAGGACGTTCTGCAGAGCTGTGTGGCTGACATCGCTGAGAGATGTCCATGAACCTGAGTTTCTAATGCTGCAGAAGTCTGATCGCCCTGCAGCCCCGATCCGCTCCTTTGTCGTCCTGCACAGGAGCTGGGGGTCCACGGTCCTCTTCTGAAAAGGCATTTTTATAATCCAGACCGTTTTAACCCCCTCAGATTGACTATTATCCCATTCGCAGACAAGTTTTTGGATGTTACTAGTCAAATGCAATCAAACACACTCGGACTACATGCCCAGATCCCGCCACGCGATTCAAAGGATGCAACTTTCTCACACGCACACCCCCCCTCTCTCTCTCTGAGTTTGGCCTGGACACAGCTCCTACAGCAAGGTGGGCGGGGCGCCCCCAAAACCCGGAGCGGACCATCGATCTCCGGATCTGGAGCAATGTTTACACTCTCTGTCTGAAACACCACGTGTGTTTCTCTACCGCTCTGCTCCTGGTCATGCGATGGTGCGCGTGCACGCCCAGCAGCTGTTGCTCCACACTAAAACAATGAGAACAAAGAGCCTGATAGGTGTTTCATGAACTGGTGCGAGACATAATACATTTATAGTTGAAAATGTGAAGATATGCCTCCAGAAATAATTGCTTACAGAAGTACTGTACTGTGAATAAGAGTTTCTTAGTGTTCCAGCTCTGCTTTGATAACCATGTGCAGAATTCTCTCTTGAACAGATCACATACACCACAGAAGCGTCTGAATATGCAATTTAGAGAAAAGGATGACACTCAAAAATGAATCTAATGGCCAATTTGCTTAGATCTACATATCAAATAGTTCAGAATCTTGAATATTTCTTTCTTTCATATATATTTATATACAATAATTGCATATATCCAATAATTTCATATGTATACATACTGTATGCTTTTGACTGCTTTTATGTTTTTATTGCAATGTTCAACTGATACCCTATGCTATACCGATTTCCACTGTAGAAGGGAGGACGTGCTCATGCTCAAGTGTTTATGCTGACAATAAATTCCTCAGTTCCATCATATAAACTCATTCATATATAACATTTGCTAGCATCCTTACATTTTCTTGTGCATCAGCCAGCAGAGCTCGCTGTCTGTCTGTGAGTGTTTAGCCTGCCCTTAGTTTTCTTTCCAGTTCTGGAACTGTGTGGGTGATGACACACATTTCTTATTTACAATGTACAGTAAGCACTCACTCCATAAGCTGGATGGCCTGGTGGTTAGGTTGTTGGCCCTGCAATCAGAAGGTTGTGGGTTTGAATCCCAACTGAGGTGCACTTGAGCAAGGTAGTATCCCCACACACTGCTCCCTGGGGGCTGCTCCCTTGTTGGTGGTGGTCCCCTGCTTCACTTGGTGAAGGGGTTAAATGCAGAGGAAGAATTTCACATTGTTCACACTCTGTGGTCTGTTCACATGTGACTATAAGGGTTAAAAAATGTAAATAAACGGCTTGCTATACCAAGTTGTGTGTAGTTTCCTACTGAACAGCCAAACATCGTACTTGTATGTTTATGCTGAAGATGCTGAAGATCTCGTTTCCAAACCATGAGTGTTAACATGAAGTTGGACCCCATTTGCTCGTATAGCCGTGTCCATTCTTCCTTTTATGGACCTCATTTGGGGACAAAGTTGTGCTGAAACAGGAGAGGGAGAATCCCCAAAGTGTTTTCAAGTATACAAGTGTTCCCTGCATGTCTTTTGTATACTGTAGAATCTATATATATCTCTTCAGTGGGGCTAAGGGGCACAAACATTGAAAAGCAGTCCTAGATTCTTCCTAGAACAGACTGTACAGATGGCATTGGGCATTTGAGCAGGTAGTGTTTTTTCTAACACTACACTGCATTGCATTACATTACATTACTGTCATCTGGTAGACGCTTTTAACAAAAGCAAATTACAATTTTAGGAAACACTCAAGTTTCAGGACAGTGTGAGAACCAGAGTTCTAAGTGCTACATTTTTATGTAGGAGTAGTACAAGAAGATAAAGAGCGCAAAAGGAGAGGAGATTCTCTCTGAACAGATGAGTCCTCTGGAGGTTTTTGAAGATGGAGAGGGATTATTCTTCTCTGGCTGG
Organism: Hydrocynus forskahlii; assembly: GCA_037974365.1. NCBI lineage: Eukaryota > Metazoa > Chordata > Actinopteri > Characiformes > Alestidae > Hydrocynus > Hydrocynus forskahlii. The sequence continues at coordinate 43,724,563 of JBBPCX010000001.1, forward strand.
TTATGTGCCTGTGGATTTTGCTAGATGCTTGATTTCATGCCCTTATTAGTAATCTGTGTGCTGTAATGATCAAGCCCTCTAAGAAGGGTTGCCATCATATGTCCACAAAGTGTTGATGTCTGTCAGTGTTGGGTTTAATGCAATTCAAAGTAATGTAATTGCTTTTTTCCTGAAACAAAGCAACATATCAGATTACAGTATAAATTACCAATCACATTACAGTTGCTAGCTTTTTGTTAATTTGTCTGCATTTTAGAGAACAATCTTAGTTGTGTGCAATTCTTTTAAAACATATATTTCGTATGTATATGTGTATATTACTTATTTCTGTTCTTCTACATAATTTTTGTGTGCGTGTGCTGCAATAGCTGACTGAACGATTTAGATTGTGTGTGTGAGCTGCGCTGCACAATTGAACGGAAAAACATTATCAACTGTAAATTCCACAAACTATATGTCAAAACATCTAATCACGCTAATATGAAACTGTGTGATGTCCAGCTCCACAGTTCACCCTTCTTGACGGCAGGGGAGCTCTGGGACATTTGGTTAAACCCTAAATATGCCCCTAAATATGCTCCCAAAACACTTTAAATTCAATTTAAACTCCACTTCATACATTACCCTTTAAAAAATGTAAAGGTAAACCCGTATCTGTACTGTACAGTTTACACTGAACTGCTGTTCCAGTGCTAGAAAGTAAAATACCGATTTTACCCCTCTATATACTGTACTGTAATTCATGCAAACATATTTTTTTTTGTTTGGTATGCGCTGTCATTTTCTTTGGTATAATCAATGCAAACACAGTAACACATTTACTTAATTTACTGTAATAAAAATACAGGGCTTTAAAAAGAACAAAACAAAAAACACGAGAACACTCAGTGAAACACTCGAGAGCTCCACGCGGGAAACCGTTCTGATGCGTGAATGCTGGACTGGATCTGCCAGAGATGCGTCATAGAGCAGCAGCCACTATACGCTGCTTTGTGTTCTCTCAACACATTTATACAATTATATTTTATATGGAAATGTAGCTGAATTTACATTAATATTTATGTTACCAAATTAGTAAATTACATTTTTCTTAATAATTTAGCACTAAAATACATGAAAAACTATATATTACTATGAAAAAAGCAACAAAAAATGCAGAGGACGTTTGCGATTTTCGGGAATTTGTGAGGAGATCAGCCAACAATTGTTAGTTAGGTTCCGAATAAAAGCCGCGGACGACTGCGGCCGCGAACTCTGACCCGCAACTTCACGGGGGAACACTGTACTCTGTTTTTTTTACTTTTGCTCTGTTTTTGGATTCTGCTTTTGCCTTGCCTGTGCGTTACTGGCTGCCGTTTTTCCGACCCTGCTTTGTAGTTGGGAAATGAATCTGGATTATCTTTGTGACCCATGTTTGACCCATGCTGACCTTGGACTGTTTGGATGTGTAATACTGGATCTTAAACCGTCCTTGTCTGTTCAGTCATTACTTGTCATTCATTTTGATTAAAAGAGCCTGTAGAGAGAGCTCCAACCTCATCTTAATAGACTAGCCTTGAGTTTCATTCAGCTCTATGCTTAAGGTAAGCTTTACAATCTATTCCTAAAGATTTTATTTTGAGGCAGCTGTGTTACTCAGCATATGTGTCTTGCTCAGGGTGGATGGATACTGACACGCCAGTTCAATAATGTTTACTGTCACTGACCATTTCTTCCTAAATAAAGAACTAAAGGACAACTGAGAAATGTGAGGTTGGTGAAGTAAATTAATGAATGAAAATAAGAAAGTAAAATAATACAAATTGAGGAACATGACTAGCAATTTGTAATGGCTGAACATTTCTAAGAAACTACCCTAAAGCTTCCATCCATGAACTGAACTGCTGTTTCTTTATGTCCACTACACTGCTTCACATTCAACACATGCTCCCCAGAGCCATCTGCAGCTGATCTCTGCATTGACACAGTCTTGTAAGTTTCTTAATCTGCATATCTGTTTATATCCTGAAAGCACACCAGCTCCATCCATCAGCATTTACAGCTTCTTTAATTTTGGATTCTTAAGCCTGACATGAATTCTCTTCTCATAAAGTATGTATAGTTACCTTCGAATTTGACATCGCTTTGTTATGTCTGATTGGCCTTCTTGGGCTCATCCTTCTACAGAAACAAAATTCTTATTATTCTAATAATCAATTAGGCAAAGTTTTGATAGTGCCATACATATTCAGTTCCTTTTGAAGGTTTCATTGTGCATAAATAAGCTTCTGAAGCCGTTTTTATGCTAATAGCCATAGCGCGATTTTAACTTTGGCATTGAAGTGTAAATAAAAGCATGAAGGGTATTATTGTCAGGATATAATGTTACTGCAGTGGGTACTGGGTGATTGAATAACTTCAGTTGTGTAGGATATACATGGTTACCTTGGTAACAATGATAATTAAAATCACATCTACAAATGGTGACCCCACACACGCTTTTTTCAGCTCCCTTTATAAACAGAAGTTCTACACAGAGGCAGCAAGAATGCAGGGTAACTTGAACAGCACTTAAAACATAAAACATGTTTGACTGAAAAGCAATGGTTGAAAAAGGTCTAGGAAAAGCGATGGCACAAACACAATAAAACCTTGAAAATAAAGGAACTCACGGAGTTAGACAATAATCCAGTTTGTGTTTGTGACAAGACAAATATACACTAGATGGTGAGTCTCCCTCTAGTGGATGATTAGTGTGCACTCATATATTCTATACACTGAACATGCATGTGGTCAATGCATACTTTCAAACCTGACTCCCAGCCACCCTTGTCATTCTTCTCTCTAAGTAACATACACTATATGGACAAAAGTATTGGGACAACCTGTTTTCCATGTTTGGACTAGGCCCCTTACTTCCAGTGAAGGGCAAGACATTGCTTTTTGGAGGCCACTTTTCTATTCCAGCATGACTGTGCCCCAGTGCACGAAGCAAGCTCCATGAAGACATGGTTGGGCGAGTTCGGTGTGGAAGAACTTGGCTGGCCCGCACAGAGCTCTGACCTCAACCCCATCCAACACCTTTGTGATGAACTGGAAGAGAGATTGTGAGCCAGTCCTTCTTGTTCATCATCGGTGCCTGACCTCATAAATACTCTACAGAATAAATGGGCACAAATAAAAAAAAAAATCAAAAATCTTGTGGAAAGCCTCCCAAGAAGAGTGAAAGCTATTATAGCTGCAAAGGGAGGACCAACTCCATTTGTATTTGAATGCAATGTCCCTGCTGATGTTGTAGTCAGGTGTCCCAATACTTTTGGCAATTTGTTAATTAACTTGTAAATTTATGTTTTAAACTAACTTAAATGTAGTATGATACCTGATATAAAAGCTGTTTTGCTCATTGCCCACAAGGGAAAAAAAAGAAAAACACATTTCCGCACTGGATTGTACTAACATGTCAGATTAACCACCAGCATAATTAAGAACTGACAGCAGCATCAACCAATCATGTTTTAATTTACAAAGGGTAGCATCAACTCTGTGAAGAAAAATGTCTTGCGGTGGTGGTTAGGGATCTGCCCCTGTGATCGGAGGGTCATGGGTTTGAATCCCAGGACTACCAGTGGCACCACTGAGGTACCCTTGAGCAAGATACTGCTCCCCAGGGGCTGCATTGCTGGGTGCCCACTGTTCCACTTCGAGAAAAGTTTAAATTCACACTGTGTGCTATGCTGTGGTGTGTTCATACTTGACTATAATGGATCACTTTACAAAACTCAAATGTCTATATTTAATTTACAGTGTCCACAAATGTTCAGGGTTCGAGGTTGGGGGCTGAGATGATGATGCATCAGTAGGGTAGAAGACTGGGGAGGGTTTTAACATGGAGTAGGTCATAACAACCAGTTTTACCAATTGGAAATACGCCACTCAGGTGACAGGAGAAACTGGAAACATGGCTGTATTTTTGTAGTATTAAAAATATTATCTTATGTCAAATGTTGTCATAGGGTCTGGTCTGGGTTTCTTTAAGTTCATTTGATGTGTAAAACGTGGAAATTTTAAACATGTGGAAATGTTACATTTTAAATGTTAAAAAATGTAAGACAATGTCATTTTTAAAAGAATGACTTAAACCAAGGTCTGCTTATATTTAAAATGTTCCCTTTCAGTATTTTTTCCCGGTCAGAAATGAAGAACAATAAAGTAAAATAAAAAAACAACAAATGTACATAATTATAGGTAAATTTTCCATCACTAATACAACAAATGTCACTGATTTTACACTCCACCCCAGTAGTGGGGTAGGATACAACAACAGAACTCCTTGTGTTTGACACCAGTCTGATAAGTGGCTAAATACTTATTTGTAAGGAAGTTATTCTTTAGGCATTTCTTTAAAAGTGTCTGCATTCAGAGGGGAATCTTGTGAAAAAAAATATATAAGTGGCATTTTCGTCTCCCCATTTATGCATTGCAAGCTTTGCAATAACGCGCTTTCAGTGTGGTCAGGATATTGTGAAACTCACTATTGATCCAACAGATGGCGCCAGACACTTTCAAACCTATGGAAGATCATGGCGGTCCCGCCATGCGTTTAACTTTGACAGAGACATTACTCCAGATACGTCAGTTACAGTACCATGGGGTGCTTTTGGTGTGTTTGAAATGTGCATTGATTAAACAAAGCAAGACAGGACAAAGAGAAAAGTAGCTATATAATTCTAGCCAGATATATGACATCCAGATTTATTCAGTGACTTAACTGATGATAGACAAATAAAACAAAATATATCATTCTTTGTATTCTCAGTTCTCAGTGTTATTAGGTGCCACCTGAGAAACACAGTCACTGACTATGCCCCAGTGCACAAAGCAAAGTCCATAAGGACATGGTTGCATGTGTTCAGTGTGGAAGGCCTTTTTGTCCAATGTCGGTGCCTCATGAATGCTCTACAGAATGAATGGGCACAAATTACCACAGAAACTCTTCACAATCTTGTGGAAAGCCTTCCAAGGAGAGTGGAAGCTGTTATAGCTGCAATGAGGGGCCAATTCCATATATTTGAATGCAGTGTCATTAAAGTCCCTGTTGATGTAATGGTCAGGCGTCCCAATACTTTTGCTCATATAGTGTACTATATACTTTTCCACATGTCGTTATCACTATACAATATATACTCTCCCGCAACATTCAGACTATGTACTTTAGGCAAGTTAGAATTCCAACATCTGGAAGTGCCCTTTTGAGCCTCAGCTACTCTCCATTTTTTTTCCTTATGTTTTGTGTGGTTATGAATTGATTTGCTGAAACTTGTGTCCTTCCTTCTGGCTTCTTCCAGCAGCGTTTTGCAGATTCAGTCATTCTTCATTGTTTTACCTGATCTTTCCCGCCAGCCTGCCCCTGTGTATGTGTAGCCCCTCTGTTCTTTGATTATCTGCCCCGCTGTGGGAAATTAGCCTGTTTTGGAACAAAAGTGAGCTGTTACTGAGCAGATTTTCCTGCTGTTTGGACGCAGCAGTATCAGCTTAACTTAATCTTAAATTAATGAAACTATCGACTATTAACCTGAAGGCTGCTTTCATGAGTTAAACAGAACGGCATTAAGTTAAATAATGCATCTTTCTGAAAAATGATCAATTTACTTAATTAGCATTTAGTCATTTACTTGTGTGTTTGTTTAGTATTCAGTATATGTTACTCTGTTAGGCATTTCAAAAGGCACTTAATACAGTTTCATAAAATAAAAGATTTTGGAATTGATTTTATCGCTCATTTGAGAGAGTGCTGATCCAAAGACATTTGGACGTTTGGATGCATAAATAATAAGCCGGTGCACTTGATTAGCTGTGGGCTGAGGTTTCAAATGAACAAGTCTCTTCCAGAATCATTTCCCTCCCAAACCAGGAGCCCAAACAGTTTTCAAGCAGCTTTTATTAATTCTGTTTAAATGAGTGATAATCTTCTCAGTGGGTAGGCCGTTCCCTGATTCTTAATGCCATTTTATAACAGGTTTGTTGTCATGTTTGGAATTTGTTGTTCAATATGGCCTCACAGCGAGAGGGTCCTGGTTCTGTTCCCAGCTGGGGCAGCTGGGGTTGCATGTTATACTCATGTGTGCATGGGGGATGACCGGAGATGCTAAATTGCCTTTTGGTGTGTAAGTAAGTAAGTAAGTAAGTAAATAAAGTGTCCGTTGGTCATACGTGATCACACCTCGGCCAAAAATTGTCCAGTGCATTCAACCCATTCACCAGAGTGAAGCAGGGGGCAACCAGGAACGCAGCGCCAGGGGACAGTACCTTGCTTAAGGGGACCTCAGTGATGCCACTAGCAGTCCTGGGATTCGAACCCACAACCTTCCGATGGCAGGGGTAAATCCATATAAGCACTAGGCCACCATCTGCCCTGTGGTGGGTGTTTCTCTCCAATATCCCTGTGACTAATAGGATAGGCTCCAGCAGCCCTGTGACCCGGGTTATGGAAATCCAGGTTGGATGATGGATGGATTTTCCGCTAGTATGTGTAGTTCTATGGCCGGCCAGACGAGGGAACTCAAGCCCCACAGAAAACTCACAATCAGCTCACCTGCTCTTACAGCGTTAATCCCGATTACTATCTGGAGATGAGGCAAAAGGATTCACAATCGTGTTCAGCAGGCAAGACATTTGACTTGTGTGTGTTTTACACACACTCTGTATCCTTAGTCGACTCACTTACAGAGGGACCTTTGAAAGTAGACGGTGTACTAACTGTCCTGACTCCTCTCAGTTCAGGGAATGAGAGAAGAAACAGCAAGATGGATTGTCAGTGAGCTTAAAGTTAAGCAAGATGAGGTGCTCTGAGGGCTCTTGTTGAACATAAATACACATTCTTTACCAGGAACACACATCAGTGTGGCATTTTCTGTCAATTTGCTGACTTTAACATTTCAGAAAACAATATTTAATTTGTGGAGGCTTTGTCAAATATGTATTTACCTATTTTATATATTTCTATTTTGTGTATGTACTATCATTTACAAATTCATAATTGTCTTTATTCATTTGTATCTAATTAAATTATGATTATTGGTTGTTTCAAATATCAAATTGCTTGCTTTTTTAACCTAGTAAGTCAGAATGGTAAGTAAGTAAACTTACTTACTATAAGTTTACTTACTATAAACTTACTTACTATAAAACTTACTTACTCAAATAAGTAAGTAAACGTATCTTCTGGGGCAGGTGATAGACTAGTGATTATGGCGTTCGCCCTGTGATCAGGAAGTTTTGGGTTTGATTCTCAAGACCTCTAGGCACCTCTGAGGTTCCCTTGAGCGAGGTACCGTCCCCACACACTGCTCCCCAGGCGCTGTGTTTCTGGCTGCCCGCTGCTTCACTTGGTGAAGGGGTTAAATGCAGAGGAAGAGTTTCATGCTGTTCACGCTGTGTGTTCACGCTTGAAAGAATGATCACTTTCGCTTCAAATGTCGTCAGTTGAACTCCTGATCGCAAGTTAACATGACAAATCAGTTTTACATTGTATTAAATTTAAAGTTGAAAGTTTAATGAACCCCAAATTTGAAGCACTCCATTTTTTACAGATCAATTGCCGCTCAAGTTTATAGACAGAGCTAACATTGATTAAAACACTAAAAGCCAGTCAGTAAACACTGTGCAGCTCAGATTGCTTTGTTTTTCCCGTTACTGTTCGTGATCAGCCAATCTTTAGATTTTGATTGGCAAAGGAGTAAAATGCTTGCCTGAGACTTCGCCTGAGTGTCTTTAAAGCTAATAAAGCTTCTTTATGCAAAATCACTATGTGGCTTCAGACTGTATTTATCGATGTTATATTGCTGTAATCTCAAACCTCCATTTTTTAATGAATTCTATTTTCTTGACGCCATTTGAAAAAAACAACTGCCCTTTCCAACTGTTTGAGCAACAATGAATATACAACGAATAATAGTTTATAATGACGTGAAACAAAATCATTAATATTAAAAGATATTTTTCCCATTCAATACAGTTGCTGCACAGTTGTGGCTTCAAATAATTGTAACGTTAGGATGTCACTTCTGAGAAACTGTGGCACACACACTAACTAGGAGCATATAGGAGCTAATCTTGGCTAATAGAAAGTTCATTAGTGGCGGAGGTGTGCTATAATGGCTGTCAGTGGGGCAGGACTGGGATGAAGTCCCAGCACCTCCCAGGCTGAGTCCTGCTGCTGCCTGAAGTGTTTCACCTGAGCTTACTCAGCTGTGCCCTTGACACATCTGTTGGACTCGCCGGTTCGTTGGAAAGTTTGCTCTTGGCTTCAGGGGAGAAAATGGCTTTTGGGAACACCCTGAAATTGGAATGCAGTTCCGCAGTTTGTTTGTAGCAAATGCTGGTGCAGGAACTTGTCGGAGGTGAACCGTGGCGAGATCCGTTTCAGCACATATTTTACGTAACGTTCCAACATTTTAGCCAACAGGGTTTAAACGTATGAAAAGTGTAGATTTAATATAGCCATTTACACATTTTATGTCTGGAAAATATACATAGGATTTTCTAGACATAATTATTAAAGTGCAAATATATAATTACACGTGTATTTACATAGTTGCATAAATAATTAACTTTACATTCAATTTAACTTGTGCACGGACACTGATTTTTGCACTTCTGTCTCTTTTGGACAACAAAAGGTGTTTTATTTTTTATTAACTGAAAGCATAAAACATCTCTCCTAAAAACAAACACAAATGCAGTGACTGGAAGGTTGGAATTCATACGTTTGACAGAATTTCTCTGCTTGAGTCAGTAGCCTGTCATTGAGAAATACTGAAATAAAATATAACGGGAGATGCTGAAGGGTTAATTCACACACAGCCTTGACGTTGTTGCGGTTATTGTGGTGGTGCTGCGGGTGGGTTGACAAATAACTGACCAGTATATCAATCTGAGGTTTAGTGGGAAGAGTCAGTTCTGCTTAGAGTAATTCCATAATTCATCTCTCCGCCGCGCACCTGGGCTTGCTGTTGTTTCATTTCTCTGATGGTATGTGGCAATAATCAGAGGAGATCTTCAGCACAGATAAGTTCTCTCTTGGCCATTCAACCATCCACCGCTTCCAGCCATGCACCTGTACCCCTCCTCTCTATCCTGCTTCAGTGCTGTCTGCATGTTTTGTTTGGCGTTTCTCATTAAAAACTTATACAACTAGACACCAGCGCTTCCAAAAGTGAGGCCTTAACAAAGAAGCTGTCACGCCATATCTTCAGGTTTGCGGATAACATCTCAGCAGAAAACCCCCCCACAACAACAGAGAGAAGCCCTCAGAAAACAAAACAATCCGTTTGCTATGTTAACGGTCTGATCCAGCTCAATCTCCCCTGCGCTGAGAGCTATAGATCAAAGTTATTGCTCTGCCTGTTTGACACTGGCAGACTTGAGAATCAAACTTTAGAGAAGGGACATGTGGTTGTTGGACATACGGAGGAAAATGTCAGGCTGACTTTGGAATGACAGTGTGCCAAAGGCAAGTTGTGTTATTTGGCCCAGGCGCTGCTGCCATGACCCCATATAAAAAATGTTTTTAAAATCAACATTCAAAGCACATTTCATGCACAGTAGTGTGGCATTCGTAACGTTTTGGGGGGCTTAATTTTTCGCACATTAGTCTATTTTTGGTGTGGCTTGACACACTGCTCTGAGCTGCTCCCAGCCATAAGTAGGCCTATTCTCTTTTGCGCCGAATTTAATGATGCTTGAATGTGCACCCTCTTACATGCGTGGCCCCTGTCACCGGAAAACTTTTTGAGAGGCAAGTTAACAGACCGTGAAAGGGCGGCACAGATGGCAACATCCTAGGTGGTAATTATCCAGCACCTCCTTGGAAAGGGAGGGGGGGAACAGCAGAAAGAGAAAGGGAGAAGGTAAAAACTTGAGATTGTGCTGCTAGCAGGTCAGCTTCTGACATGTCTCGCAAGTTAAGTCAAATCTACAGGCCCGTATGGGGGCTGGGACCTGGACTGATGTCACAGGTCACATCGGCCAATAAGGATGATTTCTGGCTTCTGTGCTTTGGCTGGCTCTGAGCAGTGCCCAGACATAGAGACATAGAGGCATACACAGTAAATTCCTTCATTTTAAAGGTCCCATATCCTATATTTTCATGCACCCCGCCCTCTCTGAGGTCCACTTAAAGCATTTTTTATGGCTTTCTATACCAAAAATACTTATAATTCATTTTTACCTGGCCATATTCCTGTCTTTTTTTCATCCCCTAGAATTAAACTGGATGTTTTTGTTACTGTATGTTCTGTACTGACATACACATGGGAAAAATGAAATGTCTTAGAAAAGTGTCGAGCCACCACAAGCTGCCAGAACAGTTTTAGTGCACTTGGACGTGGATTCTACAAATCTCGTGATCTGTACTGAAGGGGTGGAGTGCAATTCTTCTAAAAGATATTCCCTCAGTCTGATCAACATTTTATACCATGAGATGTTTCAGTTGTTTTTATTGTATCATTCAGTACCCCTGTTTGGAAGCATCTGCACTTGTTATGCTTCTCGTCACATTTATTCCGACCTTCTTTTGTCACCAGCCTGCAGTTTTGCTCTGACTAGTGTCCCAGATTGTGCCTTATTCAATTACTATTCAGTCTGGGCTGAAACAGGCCTCATAACTTTAACTTCAAAAGGTGGAGCTAAACTACTGTACGCTGATTTGGCCGATGAATATAAATGTGTTGGTGTTCGTGACATCTTAGTCTTAGACTTAGCAGTGAATAGCACATTCTGAAACTTTACATAAAGCTTATATTTAAAAAAATGGGCATATTCCATAGACATTTATTTCCTTATTTTTTCCTGCTGTGCATGTTTCACAAATTAGCCATCTTTGATTCACCTCAAAGTGGAGCTATAATTAGCCAAGGTGTCTCAGACCGGGACAGACGCCTCTAATAGGTGTATTTATGCAACATTAGGAGAGCGGAAACTGTTCTGAAGAGCTTAAACGTTTATTTTTGTGCAGATCTATTAAAATTGAAGGTGACAGCTCATTTGAATCATGTTTGATTTTTTTTTCCTTTGCACTTTGGTGGATGGGGGAGGGGTGTTTGTTCAGTACTCTACCAGGTGATAGCCCCTCCTGCCTATGAGCTTCCATGCAAAAATATGTTAATACTGCCCATATTAGAATCTTTGTCTGGTTGTCATTCTCACATGGGGCACATCAAAGCCATATGACCCGATTTTGCACCTGCTGTTTAATTAAATTTACAAGACAGACACACTCTCCACTCCTGGTGATATACAAATCAGTTTTTATTACCCCGGCCCTGTGATTTACAAGGCAATTGACTGCTAGGTAGAGGTGGCACATGCCAGAATTGTCTCCCAGAAGAAAGATGCAGAAACCCGCAACAGTGCACTGCTAGGGGATGAAGTGTTGAAGATGTTCGAGTTTATGTCTAAGAGCCTTGCTGTGTGTGTAAATTCTGCAGTCTTACTTGTAGTGGCAGGTAAAAACACCTCTCCAGAAATGGTTTTAAGCAGAACTAATGACGGAGGAGTGCACCTCAAGAACAGCAAGGAAAAAACTTTCAAACAAATAAGTAGATGTGATCAGTGGACAAGTAAGATACATAAAAATGGGTAAAAAAAAATGTAGTGTCTACTAATAGTGACTACTAACTATATTTCTAGAAACACACTAGGGCATTAACAGAAAAGTCGACATGCGCTCCGTGACTTAACCAATTATTATAGTCACTTCATAAAAAGGGCAGTAACGTTGGCGCGTAGAGGGGAATATAAACACAAAACCACAACAAGAGGAGAGACACGGCAGCAGAGGAGACAGACACACATCACATGTGTGGAGATACTTCACTCTAGACACAAAAAACAGCACGGTGACCTGCACAACCTGCAAGTCGGTGCCTGTTTTATAAACGTTTTACTGATTTTTATACAGTTTTGTTTTTTAGCATTCTGAGTAGATTAAATTAAAGAAATAGGAACAAATGTTTTACTGCAACAAGCTACAAAGTGCCTAAAGACCTAAAGATACAATGTGTCTAGATTAAGGTGTTACAGTCACTCAGCATTCAGAATCAAAAGTGACACTAATCACCAGCCTGATCATCTGCATATATATATATATATATATATATATATTATACCAAAAATACACACACCAGTAAAAGTAAAGGTTATATCCTATTTTTCTTGTATTTTATATGAAATTTTATGTGCCAAATACAGCCCGATAAATGTAAACAAACTCTGTGCTTATTGGTTGCACATTAAAAAAAGGAGTTTGGTGAAAACATTCCTTCAAACTTTAGCATTAATGGGTGGAGCTACACTTCTGTAAATTCCACAATCAGAATGGATTTGACCCTCCAGAGTATTTTCAAATGGGTTTGACCCTCCAGAGTATTTTCAAACGCAGTACCGTGAAGAAAACACCGGTACTGCGTTTACATGGCATTCGGTTGACGTTCTGGAAGACTGAATATGTCCCATGATTCAATTGTTCTGGGAACCGCGACAAATCAAGTTTTGAAGGAAAATGTAAAACTACAAATCTCAACACGTAAACAATCTGGAGAGAATAATTACTGCCCCCACAGGTGAATACACGAAACTACATATTGGGCTGCAGGCTGGCGTGAAACAGCGTCAGACGAACGCCAGTGTGACGCCAATCAGGCGCAGATACAAAACGCTACAAAACCACCTATGGCGTTCAGAGCGCGTTCATTCATCCAAGATTCAAACGTCCGTGTGGATGAGGCCTTAGATTTAGGCTTTTGGTTGAGGTTAAAGTTAGATTATGTTTATGTTGAGCCCAAATTATGGTGGATAAAATAGGTATTTAGTTGAAAGTTAGTCTCATAAGTTATTTCATAATGAGAACATCTAGGGACAATCATGAGAAATGTTGGGCTAAATGTGGATTGGAGCTTAAAAAGCTGGCAACAAAGTGATTATGAAATTTCTGGTTTGTGGGGCTAGGGGCTGAAGAAGACGCAACAGTGTGCTTGTCCAGCGGAAAATAAGCCTGGCTTTATCCCATGTATGTGAAAAGTTAGCACGGCTGAAAAGTACCTCCAGAAAATTCTTTCAATTGACTCACAGAAAACGGATGGATGTTTTTTCTTTTTTTTTCGTGCTTGGAGTGTTTATAGGAGCAGTAGAGACCCAAATAGAAATACAAAAGGATGCAAAAAGTGAGTTTTGCATATTATGTTCCCTTTAAGGCATGCGTGTGAAACCCCTTAATCTTATATTTAAGGTGTTTATTCAGGAGGTTCTATTTTTTAAGGGGGAAATTTGAAAAAGTACGGGGAAAATTCAGTAGTTTTACCCTTTTATCAGCCTTAATTTGTGCACTTTTTCCCTTAATTTTCCTTAATTTCCTGTATGGGAAATGCAGGAAATTAAGGTCAAAAGGAAGGTAATTTTAGGGGTAAAACTGAGGCGTTTGGTTTTGTAGTACGTTAAGCTTATAGATGTTTGTTGCATATACAGAGATGGAGAACTGTTTCAGTTTGCTAGTTAGCTTATTTTGCTAATTTGTTTTTGTTTGTGATCTGGACAGGGCATGGGCTAGCAGAATTTGGAGGCGTATCCTTATTAGCGGCAGATTTCCTGAAGTTTAACCAGTTATTCCCAACTTGCATGCTGCATTCCTGTTACCTTCGAATTGGTGAGTCAGCGCTGGGAATGACATGACATGAAGTTAACTGTGTTTCAGTACAACAAGGTTTGCTATTTTTAGCCGTTGTTAGCAATACATTACATATCAATGCATTACGCTGTGTTTTGTGTGTACAAACACTGCAGCAATATATCCACAGATGGAAGTTGAATTGTACTGTGAATTGTGTATACCATGTGATTTAGGAGACACAAACAAAACAGAAGTTTTAATATTAACTACAACTTTCACTACTGGTGATGCATGGAGCAGCCATCTTAGATTTTGAGGTCCAGGTAGAAGAGGTTCCTCTGACTTTCCAAGTTAAAATCCAGCTTCATGGGGCATTCTTCATTTCCTTCTAGGAACGTCAAATGTAACACCAGTATTCTCATTACAAGATCATCCCTTCCCCACAGGCTAAGTTTAACATAAGCTAAAGGTGCTGTCTACTACCCACAGTGATACCGAATGTAGTTTAATAATTTGTTGCAAAGATGAGAAATGCAGTCTGCCTCTTGATTTGCAAAGAATGAGCAAAAAGCAGTCTGCAAAACCAAAATATCTAATTCACTCAGTCTTGTTTATTTGTAACCATACGGTCGTCTGATGCAAGAGACTGACATGATGCAAATGACTCTTAATTCTGTCTTCACAACATGTTTAATTCAGCATAAACTCACTCAGGCTAAAAAACGCACCGCCAATATCTTGGTGTTGAGCACCGATTTGTGATTGCATGCGATTCAGAAGCGTGGCCCCGGTCGCAGTGGAGCGAGCTTCTCAGGCAATCCATAATAGATGATGAAATTTGGCAAGCGGTCGAGCCTTATGGTCCATTCTTCCTCCTGCAGCTGCTTGTTTTCCCACAACTCATCTGTGCTGACCAAGTTGTGTGTGCATGTGCGTGCGCATGTGTGGGTGTGTGTGTGTGCGCGCCTGTGCCCGCATCCGTATGTCACCGTCTTTGCCCACGAGCACTTCTACCAGCAACTTTCCGTCCTTCAATATGTTAAAAGTCAGAGTTTAACTATCTGAACGGCTTTTTGGAAATGTTTATATAGGTGAAAAACTCCCAACATGTGAGTGTGAATGTGTGTGGAGGGTGAGTTAAAGCTTGTGCACTGTGCATTAGTGAAGTGCAGATCAGTGCAGAGCTTCTGAGGCTACTTAGTCACTATAAATCTTTTTAAGTTGTTGCGTAGAGGAAGCATTTTGGAAAGGAGAATTTTGGAAGCAGTCCATTTTTTCCCCCAAAAATGACCACTGAAGCATATCTAGTACCACAGTGTCAGCAGCAATAGAGTACAACTGATTCATCTTTCACTCCTAAATGATTCTTAATGCAGTCCTAATCATATCCACCTGATCCCTTACACTCAGATGTGCCTAAGGCTTGATGAACTGAATCAGATGTGTTCAAATAAGGGTCGGATCAAGTTACGGTAAGGAAACATCAGTGCAACTCAAAACTTCTTCGGTTAAGCTACATGTCACTGAACATGTTGTTTTAGTTTTGTAAAACTGAATCTGAAATGAAAACCATATCATACAATTCAAAAGAGCACGGTCTTGGCTTCTTGTAATGTCTTTGATTGAAGTGTATTACCACAAAAATGTCTTATGTGGTTTGATTATGTCATTGCACAAACACGGCAGAATTCTTAAAATCACTCTTGTCCATTTTGGTAACACATACCTGAGCACCATGGGCGCCGAAACCATTATAGCACTTTTCAAAATCTGCACACCACCCCGCCCTGGACAACAAGATACCCCAGCCCCCCCACC
>JBBPCX010000001.1:43740122-43770117 GCA_037974365.1 Hydrocynus forskahlii
CACACACCCAAACCCCAACCATGCACACACACCTGCCTCTGTAACCACGGCAACACACACACCCACACCCTAACTACACACACACACCTCTGCCTCTGTAACCACGGTAACACACACACCCAAACCCCAACCACGCACACACACTTGCCTCTGAAACCACGGTAACACACACACACCCAAACCCCAACCACACACACACACCCCTCCGTCTCTGTACCCACGGTAACACACACACCCAAACACCAACCACGCACACACAACCCAAGAGACTTAGCCCGATGCGACCCCCCCAACTAAAAATGCTTTTTGAATGGGGAAAAGTTATGTCTGAAATTATAGGTACATTAACATTTTAGAAATATGTTTGAAACCACAAGCCTCTACCATTTGCAATTACTGTTGCTATGATGAGGTGTACTTGGTTTTCAACAATGTTTGAGTGGGCAGTATGTGTAAATGAAGCATCCATTTGAACACCAGGACCACATCTTCCCATAATGCATTCCGGTGCCATCTCTTCCCTAGTGATGCACACACACCTAGCCGTCCATGTAATGTGCGAGAAAATGTGATACATCAGACTAGGCCATCTTTTCCCATTTCTGCCTGTTCTGGTTCTGGTCCCCACATGTTCATTGCAGGTGCTTTCAGTAGTGGCCAGCATGGGGACTCTGCCTGGTCTGTGGCTACACTGCCCCATACACAGCAAGCTCCGATACACTGTGTGTTCTGATACCTTTCTATCATAGCCAGTATTAACTTTTCAACAATTCGTGCTACTTGAGCTCTTCTGTGGGATCAGAGCAGACAGACCAGCCTTCACTCCCCGCACGTATCAATGAGCCTTGGGTAGTCCAGTCATAGTTCCTTGGACTACTTTTGGTAGGTACTAATCACTGCATACCAGGAATACCCTACAGGACTTGCTGTTTTGGAGATGTTTTAACCCAGTTGTCAATCCATCACAATTTTTTGGCCCTGATGTCTCAGACACCCACGTACTTTTTCAGCATCATGTTTAAGAACTGACTGTTCACTCGCCACTTCATATTACCCACCACGTGACAGGTGCCATTATAACAAGACGATCAGTGTTTTTAAAGTTGAGGGTGATCAGTGTCTCTCATCAACAAGAACAGGCTTTCGTGCTTGCACCAGCAAGCCATTTGGTTCTTTTTCCCAGGAAACAGCCAGTGTTTAGAGTTACAAGCCTCTCCAACCAGTTATCCTCCAATCTGTGAACTGCGTCCTGCCTCCTGCTTTAGAATGTCTCTGGTTTCACGTAGAAAAATGTATATAAGAAAATTGGGTTTCGATTCCAGTTCATGCTTGAAGTTTCTGTTAGTTTTGTGTCTTCACTGAGAAGTGTATTTTCAGGTAAAAGACTGATTATGTATGAAAAGACTGATTATGTATATTTGTATGAATATGTGCTTGTGTGGTTGGTATAAAGGGCAGACACACTGTATTTTGAATGCTCTGTTTGTGCATAAGTAGGTGCTCATGAGGAACGGAATAGAGTGTAACTCCACACCTCGTTCCTTCTCTCTCACTCACTGTGACTCACTCTGCTCCAGGCTTTTTGTTGCTTCACAGCTGAAAAAAGTCATTACAAGCACAACACAGCACACAGTGTGTCCAGCTCTCTACCTCTGCAGCACGAAGGCAGTGGTTGTTTTATGCTTGTCATCCCTAATAATAAAAACAAAATCTGTCAATGAGTTGATGCAGGCCGAAATGATTCACAGCTGATGAGTCAGCTAAGATTAAAGCAAATTAACAAGGTTACACAATGTCCCTCTTATTTTGTGTGGCAGGTTACACAATGTCTCTCTTGCTTCTTTAGTGCTGTACTGGCTATTGTAATGATCAGGTAGCCAATAGAAGCCAATACCAATCAATTAGATGTGTGTATGGCAAAGTCATCACACACTGAAACCATGTCGATTTGGTAAATACATTACAAACACACTTGCTTAAGGCTAGGCAATATTACGATATGATCCTGATAAAGTACATCACAAGCGTTTCTAAACATATCGTGAGATCTTCAAGAACACTGACCAACTGCATTTTTCATTGAAAAGAAAACATCATCAGGCCTAGTTAATGAATTTAGAGCAGTGCAGGATACGTTTCAATGGAAAAGTTGAATAAATCATTGTACTTCCAGATTTTTAAGTCTTCTTTTTAAATCAAACAAACAAAACAAAAAACAAAACGCAACACAAATCAAGTCTCATTAAACTTTATTCACATATAGTGAGACCACATTTTTGCCATATTGCCCACTCCAACTGACTGTTTCTCACAATGTCAAAGTCAAAGTGAACTTCACTGTCATCTCAACCATATACAAGTATGCAGAGGAACAAAATGGCGAAGTTCAGGTTCCACAGTGTACATATAGTGCAACAGACATAAAACATTGTGAAACAAACAAAACAGTGCAAATAAGCAGTATAAAATAAGGTAAGGGTTAGATTTAAGTAAATTAAATCAAATAAAATGTGCGACGCTTGAAAAAATGCACAGAACGTATGACAAGTGTAGCCAGTATAGCCAGTGTAAAGAGTATAACAGTATAAAACAGTATGAAACAAGCGACAATAGCAGGTTGAGGATACATTCTTAAAGGTTTGTGGAGAATATGACCAGTATACACAGTATAACAGTATCACCAAGCATAAATAGCAGGTATGGATTTAAAAACCTTTCCAAAAAGTATGCTGAACAGCTGAAAGCAGCAGTAGTGTCTGCACAATATCTCATTAATATCGTGCACAATAACAATATGTCATACTGCTGCATCTCTGTGAAGTCTAGCATCTGAGCGGTACCCAGAATAAAGTTTTAAAAGCCTGTTGTTCAGTAAGCACTGATCTCTGCTCCAATAAAACAGCATGTATTTGAATCTGCCATTACCTCCCACTGAAGCACAGCTTCAGCTGGATTCTATGAGCTGCAGTGCTTCCACTAGCTTCCACAAGCACATTCCTGCAGACTGTGCAGTCCATCAAACACAGCTTGCATTAAATAAACAACAGAAATCAAATAAGCAAGGCGTGTGTGATGAACAACTTCGAAATGAGTGTGTGATGAATTTGTCATGAAGTTTGCATGATGCAACAATAGGGGCTGTAAGCTTCCATTACCTGCCTGTTAACTGTAAGTTTCAAAATTAAAGAAACAAAAGTTGAGCTCCAAACTCGCAACATCTGGGGAAAGATATAAATGGCATACATTTTTCACTTCACTGTAGCTTTGATAGTTAAGTGTGGAAAAAAAAATTGGCAATTAGCGTCCATTTCACCTGAACCCTCTTCCTCACTGGAGGAGTGCGCTGATTGATGGTGTAGGTAGGGCTGGTACGGTAAGGCGGCTGCGAGTTGCTGATCAGCAGCTGTTTTTCTCCACACGCTAGGGCGGGGGAGAGTCAGGGGGAGGGGGGTTGTGGGGTAGAGCAGTCTTCCACTTCTCCTTCAGGCAGACCAGGTGTCTGTAGCCCCGCGCTGTGTCATCCCCTAAACTTGGCACCACGCTCCAAAACAGGTCCACCTCATTGTTCCACTCCCCCAGGGGTGGGTACAAATTAACGCACAAACACTGTGCTGTGCAGGGGAGAGGGGAATGGAAAAAAAAACCCCCCACAAAAAACAGAAAAACGCCCGGAAAACGTTGCCCGGAGCCTGGACGCGGGGCAGGAGAGAGAGATTCTGCTGAATAGAAATGAGAGTGGGAGTCAGAGAAAGCCAGAGAGGCACACAGGAGAGCTCCATTTGTTAAGGTGCAGGTGCAGAATTTGAGTGAATGCCAGGTTGCGCTCCTCGTTTTTGGTTCCATATTAACACTGTCAGCTTTTTTTTGTTCATCTCTCCCTCTCTCTCTTTTCCCCTCACTTTCTCTCTCTCTTTTATTACAACGCAGCCCCTATTTCAGCACTTGTTCTACTTTGCTCATTTTCTGTTAAATGTTACCTAAGTGTGACAGCGGTGTGTTATGGTAGATTTTCTTGGCTAACTTTTAAAAAGTGACCCACTCTCCTGAGACACATGACCCCCAACTAAAACACAGCGTATTCAAACAAACATCAAGTTCTGAAGTGAAACCTGCAACCTTATCCTTATTGTAGCCTGTATTACAGGCTGTATAGTGAAATAATCTTAAACCACATCAAATGATCTTTCATGTACTATAGAAAATGGTTTATATTTAATCCTTACATATCTACACATGCCAGCCATTAATCTCTGCTCATATCACACAACAGCAGCACCAATCTGGCAGAGCGAATGCTACACGCTTCCTCTGTGGTGTGTGAAGTCTGCTGCTACATTTTTCCGAGTAGCAGAGACCAAGCATGGCCGAGTGTGTCAGTGTGTTCGGAGATGACAGCGCTAATCACCCAACTTGCTACGTGACTTTGTGGATGTCCAACTGTTGAGGACATTGTGTTGTGAAACAGAAGTGTGACCCTTACTGTATCCAGTCTCTCCCAAAGCAGGCCCCACGCATGCTACAGCCTGGATTCGCTTCCGCGCCATAAGGTGCTCTTTTATGTGCACATGTGCAATTTATTGGACAACTTTTTGACAAGCTTATGCTGATATGTTCACAGAAATTCTGATGTTTTTGCCTTCATGCTAAAAAAAACTCATAAAAGCTCATTCACTTGAATCTCACTTTTATTCGAAATCTCAGAGCAGTTGCTGAAGTCTTCATTTAAAGGCAGGGCTGCCCCAAGCAGGATTTTTACAGATTTTAAATATTTGTTGGTACTTAAGGAACAATTACTTTCGATAACTCATGTCATCCCGAAAAATCATAATTGTAGGTATTTTCAGTCATTTCAGTGTATGTGCTGTATATTGCTATAAAAGCAGTGATTGTAGATGTAGACAGTATAGTATTAATGAATTAGACATAGATATTTTTATTGATACTGTCAAGATTTTAGTGAAAGTGGAAGCAATGGCGACAAATGGCATTTCCCTTTTCATTCGTTACCAAAACTCACCAAGGGTTTAAGGCTCAATGCCTCTTAAGACTCGCGTGCTCATGTCACCCACGCCAGACAGTAAGATAAGTCTCATTCATCAAACTTGTCATGCCTTTTTGCACTAAGCAGTTTTTTCTCATTTCTCATAGAAGTTATTTGTGTGGTTTCAGGCATCTCTGCTTTTTCAGCTTCAGTGACCATGTTAGAAGTGATCCACATGATGTGGATGCTAAACTAAACCAGCTATAATGTATTTATTTATATTTTCTATAATATTACATAGTAGTTTATACCACATCTATCCATACCGTTGATTCTATTCCTTCAAGCCTGCTTAAAGAACTCTAAAAGAACTTCTAGTAATTACTGGACCTCTTCTATCAGTACTAAACTCCTCACTTGGTATGCTGCACATTTGTCTAACCCGACTGATCACCATTGTGGCGCCGGTCTTCACCTCATCCCAGGGCCCCTTGCCCAAGTGTCCTCGACTGGTTTGGCTGCTTCTGACTCCCCTCATGCTCCTCCCCCATGCTCCGTTCAATGCTCCGGCAGAGATTGTTGTTCCTATTTTTGTAGACTAGAGACTCTCAAGCTACTCTTTCAGCAAAAACTACCTCTACTGACTCCAAATTGTCCAACAGTGATTAAGCTGTACACTTAGACCTTCTATTGGGAGTTTATTCAATAGAGACTCTCTTTCTCTCCCTCTCTGGGTCGACCAGAGAGGATGAGTCTTCCTTCCTCCCGAGGATTGTTCCTCCACCTTTAAGGAGTTTTTCCTCACCTCTGTCACCCTTGACTTGCTCATTAGGGACTTGGACCTGGATTCTGTGAAGCTGCTGTGATACGTATACAAACATCAAGTAAGCCCTAGTCAAAGGTTTTCTTTTGAATGAATTATTTTAGACATTACACCAGTTTATCCAAGGAAGAGTTAGTGAGGTAGGTGGAGAAAGTAACTAAGAGCAGCCACCATCTCCTTTATTTCTGAATTACTGTACAAAAATTCCCTGCTGCAAAGTGTTTCTCTCATAAAAGCTGAAATCTTGATCATAAGAAGTCACTTAAGCTGCTGATGCTGCATCACTTGTGCAAGCAGGGAAAACTGTGGTTGTTTCTCTCTCAAGGCTGATCAACTAAGTTGTCAGTCAAAGAAATCTTTAGCTTTTTCAGGCGCAATGTAGACATTGCTACATTCCCTTCTGTTCATACATGAGCTGTCCTGGTCATCACTGAGTATCATGCTAGGTCATTTTACATACCATTAAAAATTTGCTAAAAGTGCATGTGTGAAAGGAGCTTTAGTGCATGTGTGAAAGGAGCTTTAACTTTTCTTTGTGGAATTCAGCACTTGCTCATTGACTTTAACTGTATGTGAGACTCAAATCAATGGCTTCAGTGGGTTCTGACAGGCATTTGAAATAGGCTTTAATGGAATTTAATGGAAATAGGATTTAATGGAAATCGTCAATATAAAGAGCAATGGAATGAGCCTTGGTCTCTCCTTTCAAAAAGCAAACTTTAAACATGAATGCACCTGCTGCATCACAAATTATTTATTTGCCAAAATACCTAATGCAAATCAGGAAGCTTTGTCAAATGTGAAGGCTAATATTGCTTTGGCAGTATTAGCCTTCATTTTAAGTAGCAATACTAATAATGTGTAGTAGTGGCCTTACTTTCATCTCAGTACGCAATAGCATTCGCTTCAGTGTAGCAATATTCAGCTATATTTATAGATATATAGGTTAATTTGTAACCCCCCCTTTTTTTTTACCCTCACTGTTGTTCTGTTGTGTTCTGTGTTGCGCCTATGGTCCAGGAGGATGATATTTCGTGTCACAGTGTACAATATGTATATGGCTTCGATGACAATAAAGCTTTACTTACTTACTTACTTATATTTGACTACTTAACAATGTCATTTTTCGAGGATCCATAACAAGTTAAGTCAAGCAGATTTTATAGCCATATACACAGTAAGCAGAGAAATGAAACAATGTTCCTCCAGGACCAAGACGAAAACAAAAACAGAAACACCAGATGACTACATACGTGCAGATAGGACAAAATACACAGAGTGCAAAGAAGGCAAGGGCAACAAGACAACATTCAGTGCAGTTGATGGTTGAATGCATATAATAATATGATAGAATACTGCTGTCACGGTTCCCCTCTCTCTCCTGGCCAAGACAACGGGCGCCACAAGCACACTTCCATAATAAAAGTGTTCTTTATTTGACAACAAAGCGAAAAACAAAAAAGCATGAGAGCCTAACCAAACAAACCCAGGACTCTGGGAACTATGGCATCACAATACCTAGTTTGACAGTGGACCAGCAACTCAGGACGCGTCTCCACAGACTTAAACATCTATAGTAATAACCCCAACACCCAATCACCACAAAGACATGATTAGTCCTGAACACACCAGCAGCTGACACAAATGATAAACTAATACAACCCTGGTGTGCTCAGGACTTCAGTAACAGAAAAGAACCATGGCAGCCTCTAGCGGCCGCCCACAGTCACTGTCCCCAGACCTGACAACTGCTTTCTAGCAGTGGAGGCATTCGTTGTGCAAAGATGCAGGATGGAGGTAGACAGCCACATATAATCACTGTGCAAATAATAGCAGCAGCAGGACAGAGGATGTGCAGTATATAATGAAGGGAAGGTAATGGTAGTGTAAGTTGTTTAAGGCAGAACAGTTCAGTGAGTTTATGAATTGTATAGGGAGTGGAAGAAGTTCAGTTCAGGGATCTGTTTGCATGTGTGTGGGGGGAGTTTTCAGTTTATGTTGAGTTCGGCTCTGAACATCGAGTCTGATGGCCTGAGGAAAGGACTGTTCCCTGTTCTGGCCCGTATGATACAGAACCTTTTCCCAGATGGCAGAAGGCGGAAGAGAGTGTGTGAAGGGTGTGTGGGGTCATCCACAAAATATCCATGACAGAGGTGAGACGCCAAAGATCTTCTCAGCTGTCCTCACTATCCCCTGCAGGGTCTTACAATCAAAACAGAACAATTCCCATACCGTGTTGTGACGCAGCTTTAGAGAATACTCTCTGTAGTCCCTCTGTAGGATGCAGTGAGGAATGGGGTGGGAGAAGGTGCACTTTCCTCAGTCTACATGGGAAGTAGAGATGCTGCTGGGCCTTCTTTACAATAGAGCTGTTGAGAAGACTCCATGTGAGGTTCTTCAGGATGAGAACACCAAGGAATGATCTCTGGATGATCTCCACTGAGGAGCCATTGAAAAGAGGGATCACATCATGCCTCCCTGAATTCAACAACCATCTCTTTTGTTTTATCCTCATTCAGAGACAGTTTGTTGGCTCTGCACCAGTCCATTAGCCGTCACACCTCCTCTTTGCATGCTACCTTGTCATTCCCACTGATCAAACCTACCATAGTCATGTTACTGGCAAATTTGCAGATGTGGTTTGAGCTGTGAGAGTTGAGGGTCAGCAGTGTGAACAGCAGAGTGCTGAACGCCCAGACCTTGGGGGCTTCTGTGCTCAGCATGATGGTGCTGGAGATGTAACTCCCAATCTTGACTGAGTGGTCCTAGTCAGAGCACTTGGTTGTTGGGGGGCAGGGCGGTCTTCCTCGCTGCCATGTCATGCTTCAAACTGTGTGTAGATGTGAGTCAGTGCATCTGGAAGGAGGGCCTCACCATCACAGGTAGGTGAAGATCCACCGATCTGTAGTCGGGGATGGGCTGGATGACCTGCCACATGTGGCGTACATCCCCAGTGTCCTGGAAGTGGCTGTGGATTTTCTGAGCATGTGCACACTTCGCTGCTGGGATGGATCGGGACGGGGTGGTCGAGTGTGCATTTATACCAACAATGAGTGGTGCACAAATGTTACGGTAGTCTCTAGACACCGTTCTGTTGTGGTGGAGTTTGTAGCAGTGAAATGTCAGCCTTTCTACCTGCCATAGGAGTTTAACTCGGTTGTTTTATTTGCCTGGCTGACTGGTGTCAGAGCAACAAACAAAAGAGATGATATTGGACTTCAGGAAATCCAGTACTATTCACCCACCTCTCACCATCAACAACACTACTGTTGAGAGGGTTAAAAACACCAGGTTCCTGTGCGTTAACATCATGGACAACCTTTCTTGGTCTGTCAACTCCGCCTTCATAGTCAGGAGGGCTCAGAAGCATCTACATGTTTTGCATAGACAGAAAAGCCTTCTCCCACAAATCCTCACCACATGCTACAGGAGTACCATTGACAGTCTGCTCTCCAGTTTCATCACTGTCTTGTATGGAAACTGTAATGCTTTAGACTGTAACACAGTACAGTAGAGAAAGGCTGAGAAAACTTATCAATGTCTCCTCTTAAAGACCTAAAGGACCTTTATACTCGCCACACACTGTCTCAGATTTGTGTCCCACTTTTGCAGTCAACCACTGCTTATGGTTAGGGATATGGTGATGGTCTTAGGGACAGTAACTTCATCAATGCACATGCTGATGTAGCCAGTCACCGATGGTGTGCACTCCTCCAGATAGTGGAGCCAACGTAGGTTGCAGCATCCCTAAGCATGTCCCAGTCCAACCTGATCTCACGACTTTTCATGCAGCCATCACGAAATACAATTTAATCAAAATACATGCTGCGATCACAATATAGGGCTTTTTTTCGTGCTAGGACAACACTTCACTTTTTCATGCTGGGACAACGCTTCACTACCCTATGTATTTTAATGCGCACTGCGGAACTCCGCCAGTATCTGCGCTAACTGGTGACTGTTAGGGGTTAGGGTTAAGGTTAAGGTTAGGGTTAAGGTTAAGGTTAGGGTTAAGGTTAGGGTTAGGGTTAGGGTTAAGGTTAAGGTTAGGGTTAGGGGCAGAGTTAGGGTTAGGGTTAAGGTTAGGGTTAAGGTTAGGGTCTTTCCACATCTCACGACATTTCAACCTGTTTCAGCCGCTGGGCTCCCCAGTCAGTGTGCTCAAAGTAGTCTTGAAGAGTGGAGATGGTGCCTTGGAGCCTGACCTTTGTCTGATTTCAAATGGGCTTGGCACTTCTGATGAGCAGTCTGTATGGTGGGATCAGCATGACGGACATGTGATTAGAGTGGCCGAGGTGGTCATGGGGCTCAGGGTGGTGTGCGCTGGCAATGTTTGTGTAAACATAGTCCAATACCTTTGCTCCCCATGTTGGAAAGTCCACATACTGTTGGAATTTGGGGTGAAATGAACTGAGATTTGCATGATTAAAGTCTCCAGTGACCACAAACAGTCCATCTGGGTGTGAATTTTGGATCTTGCTGATGGCTCCTCAAAGTTCGGCCAGCTCGTTCCTTGCGTTAGTGCTGGGTGGGATATACACTGTGACAGACATACTTTGGTGTCAGAGCAACAAACAAAAGAGATGATATTAGACTTTAGGAAATCCAGTACTACTCACCCACCTCTCAGCATCGACAACACTACTGTTGAGAGGGTTAAAAACACCAGGCTCCTGTGCGTTAACATCATGGACGACCTTTCTTGGTCCATCAACTCCAACTTAATAGTCAGGAGGGCTCAGCAAGATGACTATGAGAACTATATGAATTCCTGCAGCAAATAAAGTGGTCTGCATCTAACAGTTACAAACTTGCCACTCAGTCCCACAGTATGGGAACAGAGGAACATTAGCATGTTGCATCCTCGAGGTAAGCTGCTTGTTTGTACCTTATCTGAAACAGGGTTTGGCCGTCATAGACATATTTACCAGCTGTTCCAGCACTTATGCACCAGAGTTGTGGATTCAGAGATGCTGCTGCGAATATCTTTTGCCACCATCTTTGTCACATTCACAGAAAAAATGTACACAGGACAAAATGTTTTAGCTTTGAATTATTTTTGTTTACCACAAGGGACAGTAGCATCAATTTCCAGAAATGCCATTCATTTCCTCCCCACAGAGGAAAACTGCTTAGCCCTAGTATTCCTTAAATGGGAATGCTGTCGACCACAAAATGACACACAACTTCAGAGGCCACCTTCATCCCATAAGGTCAGCTTACCTAAGACTAGAATACTGCAGAGAAAGCAAATTGCTAAGGATGTGGGGATGGGTGCAAATATGCTACTGGATGCTGTCATACACAAAGGGAAAGTTATTTTTTGCTTTTATATTACTACGAGGCTTAATCACAGTACTAGTTTCAATCTGTAACCAAAGTTTGTTGGTGTTTTATGAAAGAAATGGCATCTAAAACTGCCTAAAGCACAGTTCTGATTTTGATGGAAGCATTTGAGCATGCTAAAATCATATTCACAGTATCTAGCACATGACAACAGGGCGTGGAGAAGCGAGGGCCTTCTCCAAAGTGAAACAGGCTCCAAAAGTGTCTAATTGCTGCGGACTTTCTGCAACTTTGATGATGCCAGTTGGTATGGGAGGCGTATGGGCCACGCTCAAAATTAAATAAAACAAAAGGCGGGAGTTGGATGGCAGCTTTAGCAGGGCAGGGCATGAGGCTTCGCTTCTGTCTGAGGGAACAAATGTAGCCCAGCACCAAACATTGGCAGCTACAGACCACAGCTTGGAGGCAACGAGAGAGGAAAAAAAAACTTCTGTCAAAAAAAAAAAAAAAAGCAACAACAAAAAAGGAAAAAAGCCACGCCTGCACTTTGGTCCTCATTATTTTCGTGATTTCGTAATCAAGAGGACGGGATGTGATCTGCAAACCACGGACAGCTGGTCCGTTTCCACCACCGAGCCTGTTGGGATTTGTAGTTCTTTCTCGGCGACATGTGCGAATCCCCTCCTGTCTCTTCTCTCGCTCTCAATTTTTTTTCTTCCTTTTTTTTCTTCTTCTAATCAGGAAACAGACGGCCTGCACAGTGTGCTCGGGTCCTGCTTTGCTCCCTCAATCGGATAAATAAAGCATGGGATTTACTTTAGAAGGGCTGGTGATGCTTTAAGGATCTGGGCCGTGGCCTCACATCGATTCCTTCCCTCATTCCGTTTCAACAGCGTTGCTGATGCTGCATTGTGAGATGCAGATTGCGCCGTTTTTTCTTTTTTGTTCCCCCTCCGTCCCTCAAGTGAGATGTAAAAAGCGAGGCACCCATCTGCCGAGCAGATTTCTGCAACCCCTGAAAGCTTTGGCAAGCAGGGGGAGAAGATGAGAGGAAGAGGAGGAGGAGTAGGAGGAGTAGGAGGAGGGGGCAGCACTACGCTCAGCTGTCACCATACAGACCCCCACAGTCACAAACTACAACGCCAGCCATGGCCACTGTACCAGCCTGGTCCATCAGATTGTCCAAATCTACTGTAGGCATGAAAACCTTTGTGGCCTTAAGGTGCCACAAAGAACTCATTGAGAGATGCCTAATAAGAACCATTTTTGTAAGTGAGATATGTGAAAGTGAAAAACCTTTTTTTAAGTGTAGGTGTTAAGTTTCATGCTTACATGACAGAATCTGATGGGCCAGGCTGGGACAATGCCTGTGATTGTAAAAGCCTTGATGGAAAAGTTCATGCAAAAAGTTGATAAAGAGTTTTTACATCATGTGAAGGTTTAACCTCCTGAGGCCCAAGCTGTTTTTTTACATGCATTTTTATTTCTTTTTTGCCATTTGGGACCTAATTAGAATTCAAAACTAAGCATCATTTTTGATATGATGTACTTTTAGAGAAAAATGATGTCCATATATGTGGATTCTTGTTCCGAATTTCCATAAAAACACAATAAAGTCACCTTTGTGTAATAGAGTGAATTACACACTTGACCATAGTGTGGAAGTCTTAAGTACCGACATACGTGTCCATAACACCCCCAATTCAGCAGTGAACACGATTGTGGATATAAGAGCTAAAACCTGCTGTCCATGCATGTGGACCGCTAAGCCCCAGGAGGTTAAATTCCTATTCCTATATCACATAGCATCACACAAAGGACCTTATCCGGCACCCTTTTTTTAAGAATAGATGGACTGATGGTTTTGAGCCAGGAATTTGTGATTCACACTCACTTCCTGCTTTTTGACAATCATCTACCAAACTTTAATCACTGATCACTTTATGACCCTTACCTCCCTTAATGCCTACATATATATATAAACAGGGTTTTACTTACTGCTAGGTACTGCCACCACCTAAAAATATCCAGGCAAATGCAAATCGAAATGATCAAATTGTCAGACAGGCTATGGTGTCTCACGCAAGACCAATGAAGTGAATCTATAGGTTACGTGTTTACCGTATGTCTCCCTTTATCACTTGATATTATAAAGCCAGTATGTGCTTCCTCTGATACAGAGAGGCTTTTGCAAAGATGGCAACTATAGGTGAAACAAACTATAATTGTGTGAATATAATACTTAAGAAAAGTATTTTTAGGGGGTTATTGCCTCTCATTTATGTCATAAATATGTGAAAAGATAGCTAAACGTGTTGTATGATGGAAGAAAATACATGATATAATGGGAAGTGGTTAAGCATGAATGTAATTCCAGTAAAGTTCACTCAACAATTTACTTGCACAAGGTCCTGTGTAGTACTTGGGAAATGCTAATACTACAATACCTGAGGGCTAATGTGAGAGATGGATACATATTTTTGCCGACATCTAGCTTGGAGGCTGTCTGTTAGGCTTTTTGCAACAATTCTTTTATTTTAGCTTTGGGGGATGAAAACATCATGAGGTGTTGTAGTTTTCAGCCTTTATGGGGAAAAAAATCACAGGAATATATTTTTGTACATGATATTTTTGTGTGTGAAGGATGGTTTCTATTTGTCCTTCTATTTGTGGGGGTTACAAATTCTAGGCCTTCTCACAACAAAGCGTTACTGATAAAAGACAAGTTCTGAAAAAGTATACATTAACACTAATGCAGTCTTTCACACCAGATCTCAAGGTTGGTTGGGGTTTGTTAACTCTTTTTAGCGCCTAGAGGACCCAGCTGAAGCTAAGCCTGATATTCCTACCTTTCTTTTTACATGGCCACAGTCCTGCTGCAGAGCTTCAGCTGTAAGTCAATGACGAACATTTTAGCAGCTGCCTTTTTTTAGCAGTGTTTTTAAGTTGCACTGCATAAAACACAAAATGATATCCATTACTGCTAAGTGGATCCATTTCGTCTTTCTCTTCTTGTTCCTCTTTGTATGAGTGGTTAATTAAACAATGCGTTAGAGGGGAGGTGTTGCATGCATCTTTCAAAAATAATGACTGTGAAAATATTTCATGACATCTTAACATTAAATTAACATTAAGAATACAAAAGTACTATTTCATTTGGCACTTTCCCTATTAAGCCTGTCACAGTCACTCACAGGGCTACCCACGTTTGTGTTTGTAAAGTCAGTAAACTCAGATGTGAAGAAACTCACATAATATATCACAGTGCAGAACACTTATATTAAAATTAAGAAAAAATTGTTTTCAACCAACCAACAGAAGCATTGTTCATCTTCACATGACTTAGGAACCTTTGCTTGTTCACTATAGTTGTTCAGTAAGGGAGATCTCACTACTGAGTAAGAATTGGGTGAAAACCAAAAAAACGATACTATTAGGAATTTAAGGGATTTAGGTTACCATTCTAGACTGTCACAACTAGAAGTCTCAAATTAGGGGCTTCATTTCATGCAGCCGTTGTTTGTAATCATATGTCACAATGTGCCTGTGAAATGCAAATACTTGCTTGTAAATAATCAGCTTTTAGGAATAAATACCTTGAAGCAGCGATGGACATATTTCTATGACATGAGAAATAACCAGAAGGATTTTACATAAATCCATAAAACAAACAACAAAGCGCTATCAAAGGAGCCTCCCCTTTTCCTCATAGGAAAGAAAGGAGGGAAAGTTCTCATGATATTACACTGCCTATCTTTGCTCTGCAGGAGAATTAACCAGTGCTTAGGGGGTTGGTGAGTGAGAGAAAGAAACACTGTGCTTACTGAAAAGTATTTGGGGGAAAAAATACCAGGAGCCCATTCCCTTTATAGAGGAATACAGGGACAGCAGTGTTTCACTGAAGATAAATGTCGCTTCCACCACACACACAGGCTCGCAGCAAGAGTGTGTCGTCTCCGCTCTTATCATTAGCCTCACACACACGCGCACACACACACACACACACACACACACACATACACAAGCTCACACAGCACTCTCTCTCTAGAACAATTAGCTTTATGCTGGGGCTGAGCTTGTGAAATGTCATTCACTGGAGTAAACGGGTTATTATATCACAAAGACTGCAGCTGAGTCAATTATTCTGGCCAAAGGGGTGTCCATGTGTGTGTATGGGAGAGAAAGGCAGAGGGGGAAAAAGAATATCAAATTAAATCAAAAGCACATTTATTAGAGGCCAAACTGCCTCCCTAGGTTCAGTGAGAGCAGATCGGTTCTGATAGTCTTCTACAATCATTGTTTTTTTGGGCTAGAGAACAGACGGGACACCACATGGACACAGCCCATTCAGTACTTTAGCACATTTTTTAAAGAGACCTTATCATGAACACTATATTTTTCAGTGTGAGTTTAAAGAAGCGGGAAAACAAGTTTAAAAAGTTACTGTTCACTCCCAAGACCACTTGATCCATTTAGAGATGAAGTGTCTGTTTTTTGTACTGTAAAGGTGTTAAACCATATGTGTGGTGGCCTGCAGAAACTTTTCAGATGTTGTTGACATTCTGCAAAATAGCCAAAAATAAATTATGAAAATAGTCATTTGTTTTTTAAACTAACGAAAGACGTATAGGTGGGCCCAAACAATGGGACGCCAGGGCCAAAACCGGTGGGATGTTCAGAGGAGATGGAACCACAGGCAGCAGGGCAGGGGGTGGACCAAAGCATAGACAGCAGGACAGGACTTGATGGAACCATAGGTAGGAATGGACAAAATTGCAGACAGTGGGGCAGGAGCAGGAGCTATAGATGGAACTCAAGTCAGAGCAAAGACTAAGGAGCCTGAATTGCCAGCTGGACACTGCTTGAGGACCTGATAAGCATCAGAGACCAGCTGAGTGTGGCACTGGATGGCCTGCAGTCTTAGGATCTAGTCTTAGGATATCTGCTTTGTCTCCATCGACCTGCTGTGCAACACAGGAGCTTTTCTCCTTCTCCTCCAGCTGAGGTGCACCCAAAGAGGTCTCAGAAGTTGGCCAATGAGTGAGAAACTGAAAAGCTCTCATGAAGGACACGCCATGACAAGGCAGGTCTTTACAATAGTGATGCTACAAAAGCAATCAGGACTTCCTCTGAGTGAAACAACGCAAAATCAGAATCAGAATCAGATTCAGAGAACGTTATTGATCCTGGAGTAAATTGCTTATAAACATAATAAACAAAAATAAAACTCCCCAGAAAACACTCTGTACTATGTGCACTATGTGATGGATAAGAGTGGTGGATATACAGTAATACCCCGCTTTTAGCGGGGGTTACGTTCCAAGAGCACCCGCGTATAGTGAAATACTGCATTGTTGTGTTTTGGTTTTAAAAAATGCCTAAAATGTCTATTTTCATAGCGTAAAATATGCTCCCAAAACACTTTAATTTCATTTTAAACTCAGTTTAATACATTACAATATAAAGGTAAGCCCATACAGATTGTACTGTAATTCATGCACGGGCATTTTCTTTGATATGCGCTGTCGTTTTCTTTGGTATAAACAGGTAAATACTGCAATAAATAATTGTAATTTTAGTAATAAAAATACAGTAAAATGTAGGGATAATCACCAATAATTCTTACATCAATAATTTACTGTTCATCGTCTTATTCAGGATTCTTCAGGAGGTGTACTATATTGTAGAGGCCTGCCGGTTAAAGCAGCTCAACAGCCTCTTTTAATTTAATTTACAATAATAAATCTACTGGGCTTTAAGAAGAACAAAACAAAAACAAGAGAAACACTCAAGATGTGTCAGGGGCGGACTGGCAATCTGTGCGTTCTGGAAAAGAACGGCTATCCGATGCACGGCGGCCGTCGGTCTGTCTTTCTTAGTCGAGACGCAGAACCTCTGCCAGCTAGTGAAGAAAGTCCATATGTGTTTAGTCCCAGTCCACCCCTGCTCTGAGTACAGCATAGTTAACCTCCCAAAAGCGTTTTCTTTGTGTTCTCACGACAGTTCAAAAACATTTATAGTTATATTTTATATGGAAATGTAGCTGAATTTACGTTCATATTTGTTACAAAATTAGTAAATTATATTTTTCTTAATAATTTAGCACTAAAATGTGTGACGAATTATATATTGCCACGAAAAAAGCACGAATTTGCTGGAGTTTTCGCCAACAATTATTAGTCCGGTTCTAAGAAAAAATGACTGAATGCAAAACACTTTAATTTCATTTTAAACTCACCCTTACATCACCCCTTAAGGAAAATGTAAATGTAAGCCTGTATCCCATCTCCCACAATTAATTAATGCAAGCATGTTTTCTTTGGTATAAGCAGGGTAAATACAGTAATAATTTAATATATTTTTTTAGTAATAAAAATACAGTAAAATGTGCGGGTAATCAGTAATTACTTTTACAGTTCAATGATTTACTGTACGTCGGGCAGCGACCCGCCAGTTAAAACAGACATTGGACAGCGACTGAGCTCAACAGCCTCTTTTTATTAAAGTTTTTTTTCTGTAACAGTTAACAGGGACCACTCACTTGCTCATCAGCAACACCCACACATCGTGCTGCTCCTAAACATGCCCCTCTCATGCCCCCTGCCCCATCCAACCCCGTACGGTGCTTTCATTGACGGCATAATGGCGCTACAGCGGCATTCATTTTTACTTCCTGCAGCGTATCCAGGAGTTCAACCTTCTCTTCGAGTGTCTTACACCTTCTCTTGCGCTTAGGTGCATTGCCAGGAGGCGCAGGGCATTTGGGCGGCATCTTACGGCTTTTAGATGAACGAAATGAAAACAGGAGAACAGGAAGGCTGCAGCCAATAACTCAAGATTCAAGATTCTTTATTCGTCACAGTGAAATGTATCCTGAACCACTCCTTTTGACTGTGCAAACATTATAAACAATAAGTAGATTTAAAATATGGAATTGTCTGAAACACACTAAAGTAGAAATGCAAAACAATAGATAAATAAAAAACTAAAAAAGAACACTGTCTGAACGGAGTGGTCAGGAAGGCGTCTGGATGTGGCCACGCCACCCCCTACACTGATTTATATTTAGCTGAATTTATATTTGGATTTCTATTTATGTGACAAAATTAGTAAATTTTTCTTGATAATTTAGAAGTAAAATGCGTAAAATAACATATGGCCACAGAAAAAAGCAAAAAAACCAAAGAAATGCGGAGAATATTTGCAGGTACCGCGTTATTGTGGAGATTTCCGCATAAAACGATCAGTTAGGTTTCAGAAAAAATCAGCGTGTGACTGAATCTGCGACTCCTGATCCGCGTAAAACCGGAGGGTTACTGTAAATGCTATAGATAAATCAAATTACTGCTAGTAATTAACGCAGCGGTTTGGAGTTGTACTTATATCTAGTCTGTTACTGAGCATAATAGTAACATAAGTAGTAATAGTGCACATGATCAGACTATTTCTCATGAACTACTGCACAAATGATCTTGCACACATAAAGACATTATACATCTGAGTAGCAACAGGTTATTGCACAGATTACTGTGAGGGTGTGTGGCAAGTTATTGAGTCTGATGGCAGTAGGAGGGAAGGATTTTCTGTGGTGTTCAGAGGAGCACCTTATGCTGGTGAGTCTGTGGCTAAAAGGGCTTCTCTGTTCGACCACAGCACTGTGGAGTGGGTGATCAGCAGTGTCCATGATGGACTGAATTCCAAACAATGTTCTAGTTTGAACCACAGTTGTTGAGTTGTCCAAGATGTTGAGTTCCTCACCCACCATTGAGCTTTCCTGATCAGCTTTTTGAGTCTCTAGATGCCTGCCACTTTCATGCAGCCAGCCTACATCAGCCTACTTCAGGCTGGTGGCCTGCGATCGGGAAGCCATGGGTTCGAATCCCAAGCCTGCTAAGCACCTCTGAGGTACTCTTGAGCAAGGTACCATCCCCACACACTGCTCCCCGGGCGCTGTGTTCCTGGCTGCCCACTGCTTCACTTGGTGAAATGCAGAGGAAGAATTTCATGCTGTTCACGCTGTGTGCTGTGGTCTGTTCACGTATGACAGAATGGCTACTTTCACTTTTCACCAGGCTGAACAATGTTCACCCAAACAATGTCCACATCCACTCTCATAATGGACAGTGGAGTGAGACCGTGAGACCGTGATCTTCTCAGGTCCACCAACAATTCTTTAGTCTTGTTGATGTTGAGTTGCTGCTGATTAAGCTCACACCAGTCAACAAAACTATCCACTGCCATCCTACATTCTAAGTCGCCCTCATGCCCGATACTGCTGAGTTATCTGACAAACTCCCAACACCTCTGTCAGTTTGTGTGTGGATATGGTGGGTGGGTTAGGTCCACCACTAGCTCTAACAGAGGCAAAAAAGCCATGCTTCTGAATTAGCTGGGTTCATTACTTTATCAGTGGCACTTTGTAATACACTTTTCTGAGTTCGACAGTGGAACCAGATGGAGCTCTGAGCAGCAGGCACATGTGCCGCCCCAGTGGGGCCCAAACACCACCATCACCACCACCCCCACTCCCACTCTACCCAAATCGCCCTGGTTTGGGCAGATGTCGGCATAGTCATTGCCCCCTCAACGTCTCCCGCTGGCGACTCCCCCCCCCCGCCTCCCCTGCTGAGGAGCTTCTGCAAATGCCACCACAGAGACCCACCTGGGAGTAGGAGCCCCCACCTCCCCCTCTAGTGGCACCTGATGGTCCGGCGTCAGTGTCACGCCAGGCCCTGGCCACTCACCCCTGACGGGAACACAATGGCATGCAGCCCGGCGGCAGACGCGGGCAGGTACCGATAATATTGTTAATCATGCAGAATGGTGAGCAGGCCTAAGAGAACAAAGAGAGGCGACGGTGCGGTGATGGGAGAATATCCCTCCCTCTCTCTCTCTCTCTCTCCCTCTCCCTCACACACTCTTTCTGCCTCACTCTCTCTCTCTCTCTCTCTGTCTCTCTCTCTCTCTCTCTCTCTCTGCCTCACTCACTCTGCTTAAGCATGGTGAAATTTTCATTTTGCTATTTTTTCACCTCGCGGTGCCAAGGTGTTCGGTCCTGATAGAGTAGAATTGAGGGTTTTGCCTTTTGCAGGAGGGGTATGAATCACAAAAAAAAAAAAAAAAAAGAAAAAAGTCCTCCCTCCCGTTCCCTCCCCTCCTCCCGCACCCGTTTCTAATCTAACTCAGGAAACAATGAGTGCACATTGCTCCGAAATCTCGACATTGTTTCATTCCTGTTTCCATTCGTCTGGATACTCAGAGATATTCTACAGGAGTGCTTTGTAAAATGAGATAAGCACTTTTTTTCTCCTCTCTTCCCCACAAACATGTTTAATTTCTCAAATATTTTAAAACAGGGCTGAATAGTCCCAGCTGGATATGTGCGGCTACTGTCTACTTATATTTCATATTTCGTGTCACATCCCATTAACATAGAATTTGAGAAAAGCCTCATCCTTTTTGGGCACACAATAGAAGTCCACATCCTCAATGGTGGCTTGCGAAGCCGCATGAAAGAAGCTAGCAGATTATGTGAGAGTGAAACTTTTGTAAACTGTGCTAAAAAATGGCATTTTAAACTTTAGAGCCAGAGGGAAATTAAACACCCTGCTCTCTTTGTGGCTCGTCAGAGAGACAGAAAAAAGCAACATGAAAAACTCAACTCCTAGAATAACCTTAACTCCGAGTACTTTCACAGAATAAACTCTCATCATGTAGTGATGATCCTTGCAAACCCGTGTGGTAAATGCAAAATGTTCAAAATCAGAAATGAAACTGGAGATCCATTTTAACACATTTCAAAAGCAAACCTGTAAGGTGGGTATAATGAAAGCTTTTAATCAGGTCAGTCAAGTGTATTTTTTTAATCTTTGTGCGTATGGAAAATGGTCCTGTTATAAAAATCAATGTCTATTCATCGGTCTCTTCAGAAAGTTTGTCTTTCTGCAAAACTATCATTTTTTAAAATCAAATTCAATCTCACGTTATTTGAATCTCTGCTTTGACAGAATTTGTCTTCTATTTTTTAACGAGCCAGTGAAAAACGACAGCGGAGAGAGCTAACCATGTCAATACCCCCTAAACTAAAGTATCGAAGGATGGACCCTCTACATTAGCACACTGTTCTGTCTCTTCCTTCACTTTCCGTTCTCTGCCGGCACCGACCATTTTGGGCCATGGACTCCGACTGTCGGCTGAGACTGCGGGCCACAGATTGAGTGACAGTAGCAGCAGCTCCGGTACATCTGGGGTGTGATTGGAGCTGGGAGTTGAGCAGAGGATGTGTCAGAGACAGCGCCGCATCACAGGGGCCCACTCTTTTACACCTGACACCGCATCCATATTCATGGCCGCGGACAGCATCCTCGGCCAGACACTTGCTGCCTCCTGCGCTCCCCCATTCCGAGATAAAGACAGGCTGTAATGGAAGAGATAGACTCTCAATATGGCTGCGTTGCCATGATAATTTCGGTGCGGTGGACAGAAACACCGGATAAGAAACCATCTTTCTGTGTGATGAAAAGGGGGACCGGACAGTTCAGAATGAGTTTCCTCCCCCCTCATCGAGGTTATTTACCTCAGGCTAGCATGGTGCATGGTTTAAAGTCTTAGAGATTAACATACTTGCTTGCAAACTTGGTTGCTGCCTCATTAAAATGCAATAATCTGGCCATCCCTGCAGCCTCAGAAATAGACACTGTTCCAACTACAATCCCACCATCCATGCAGAATGTATCATTGTGTACCACTTGTATGTGCTGTAGTAGCCAATTTAAGTTTCTTCTTTGTCCTCAGAAGTGGCTGCCAAGGCAGTTCCTCCAGCCTGGAGAATGAGTGGTGGGATTCTGAGAGGAAATCACAGGACACACGCTCACTCCCGTTTCACTCCAAATCTGGTCATGCATAAAAAAGCCGTCAAGAAACGAGCTTGATTCAGGTTGGTGCTGCAGAGGAGACCACACAAAAACTTCATTCTGAATGGTCTGTAAAGAATCTAGATATGGTTTTTGACCTGTAAATCAGAAAAAAAGAAAGTATCCCATTAATGCATCTTATTTTAGTCAAATTCTAGTGAAATGTACACCAACAGCAGGCTTCAAAATGACTGCCATTGCCATTTAAGCTGTAAATCTTATTTTAAAAAAGTTTTATTGAAAACAGTGTGACATAAAATAACTACATAAACTAGTCAATTCAAGTAACACTCTGTTTGAATCAAGTTTGTGATGATTTAGACTTGGTTGGACACCATTTGTTTGCGGAACAACTTTGGGTTAAGGGGGGAGCTGTGTTAAATAGCTTGTGTTAAATTATGCCAGGAGTTTTTCACAATGCTAATGGTGATTTTTTGGCCTCCCCAAATATATACATGTATGTGTGTGTGTGTGTGTGTGTGTGTGTATGTGTGTGTGTGTGAACTTTTAGTGGAAATAGCAAAACTACTTGCTAGAGCAGCAGTCACTGACCAACAGTTATTGGCTGACACAATTCTGCTCCTTAAACAGGAAGAATCCATTAAGCTTATGTACTGAGTGAGCACGCTGGAAGACGCTTAAACAGAGGTCACTTTTTAAAATGATGCTGTATAGCATTCTAATTTTTTTTTCTGAATGTTGTGTTCTCAACACTTCCTTTGAATGATTTCTCCTGCAGTGAAATGTCTATAAACCCATAAGTCTCTTATGAACACGCACGGATAACAAGCCTCAAAAACAAAGTGAAAAGTAGAAGTGAAGGCCCCCATACCACATCTGTGCTGACCTTAAAATGGAGAGTTTGGCGCAACATCTGGCTCATCAGCTGGATCCTATGCATCAGCGGGCAGAGGGACACACTGGGACAGGTTTGGCGTCTGCCTTTGACAGCAACAGTTAATTTCCAACATAATCAATTTATGTGCAGCTCCATAATAACCATCTGTGTGCTGCAGAGGAGGCAGAGATTCGGAGGAGCGACGTGGTTCCTCTCAAAAAGCTCAGGCCAAGAGGAAGACAAGTCCAACTCCGCCATATGGAATTTAAAGCTCGCTGCGTGGGATTAGCGTGGGACTTTTTACAAGTAAGATTAGCAACTCGCCGTGTTGCTACCATGACTGCACTTTCCCTCCACCTGCCACGCAATATTAGTGAACATTTCTGAGGATAGGGGTACTCGACAAAGATCTCTCTCCATTTTTTATTTCCGAGTGTGGGGGCTAAAATAGAGTCCTCTCACCTGTATGGCTGAGGCTTCTAACAAGGTTACCCCTTATGGCAACTAGTGACACTCGCACCCTCTTCCAGCACTGGTGTCAAAATTTAGCGAGGAACGTGCCACTCACGCGATTACTGATTCACCTCCCTGAGCCAATTACACGTGCCACTGTCACGGCACAATGCAGAGAGCAGCCTGCGCTCCGACACCAACTGCCCACGCTGTACGAAGCAGGGCATTAAAACTGAATCACACGTGTGACCTATAACCTCGATGCATGCCATTAGAGCAGCTGACACATCAGGGCAATGGCCAGCATCTTGGCACACTGCGACCTTTACCACACACCCAAGGTGGAACGATTCCAAAGTCCCCAAAGCATTTGATACCTACTGGTGTGTGATTAAAAATGCACAGTTCAAATGGGTTCCAGGCAGCAGGGATGTGAGCACCCTTTGCCTCTCAGCTCCAGACCACCATATTGTGCAATTGCTCTTATCTACTATGTAAGTCATTTCATTTCAATGATAATGGCCACGAAAAGCTATGTCTGTTGCTGTAATGAAGGATGCGATGCAGTTTTCAGCCCACGGATCACAAGCTTCTCGAATCCGCCACTTCTTTAAGGCTGCGTCCACAATGTGTGGAATTTCATTTTCGCACGTCTTATTCTCTGGGTGGAGCCCGACACAGCACTGGGTGTCCTTGCAAAAAGGCACAAATACACATTCCCTTTTCGCCTAATTGACATGCGAAGAATCCCAGCAGCTGGGAGGCTCTTGGAGAGCCCCAACACAACCCTGGCCACCTGGACATAATAGTCATCAGCTGTCACCATCACCACCACGCTTTGTCAGGGCTGCATTACAATACCCCCTCCCCCCCTATTTTTTTATCTCACAAAGTGCTGCCGCCGTCGTCTGTACCCTCTCAGCTGTGATAAGGAAAGATATTTTAAAGATAAGAGCCTTGATATATGCGAGGCA
Organism: Hydrocynus forskahlii; assembly: GCA_037974365.1. Lineage (NCBI taxonomy): Eukaryota > Metazoa > Chordata > Actinopteri > Characiformes > Alestidae > Hydrocynus > Hydrocynus forskahlii. The sequence goes on from JBBPCX010000001.1 coordinate 43,764,391, forward strand.
GGCATGGTTATTGTTCTGGTCAGGTGTGGTTTGGTGCAAACGAACTGAACAAACGCTTACATTTTGCGTTATTGTTCTTTTTTTTAATGGATCCCTTATTCTGATAATGATCTGCAAAGCGCATGAGGAGACTCCTATGTGTGCATAGTATTGATTCCATTCTCAACCCTCATTTACAACCTGACATATTTCCTCCTCATCTTTAATTCAGGAATCACTTTCTTTCCCACTTTCCTATCAGAAATCCTTTGATTTCTGTCCTGCTTCTCAATTCTTCATGGAACTCTGCATTTCAAAGAGGCGCCTTTTTTCTTCCGAGGTAAAGAGCCTGCCAAGTCTACAAGTGAGACTGCCCATCTGAGGTTAGCTGATTTCAGCAGAGGTTTGCTTGTCTCCAATTCAGGTCAACCTCAACAGCACACAGGGACTTAAAAGACAGCACTGACGTGTCCTGTGATCCCAATAAGCATGGCTTTCAAAAGGCTTGATCAGTCAGCCATCCACCTGGGCACTCTGGGGTTGGCATGGAGGTTTTTAGTAGAGCAGCTCGAGTGCCAAAGCTCTACACGAATGCCAAAGAAGTAAACTCAAGGAAAAATAAGTTATGTTCCAGTATATGACTGGCAGCAGTGCAATCAGAGGACATTCCTCACAGAAGATACAAGATAAGGAGAATAGACTACATTCTACATTTCTGGGGCCAGGCAAAGAAATGGATTTGGCAAAGAAAGACAGTTTTGCTTTATTCTTTCTTCCTTTATTTTTTCCTTTTTTGCTTTTACACACAATAGAAAGACTTCATTTACAAAAGGAGTGGAAGTTGCAAAAGGCTTTAAAGAGCTCCTCTGCAAGGATTGGAATGGTTTCTCAACAAATCGTTTTTTAAGACTGCACATCCATTTTGTTTTTATAGTGCATGAATGAATAATGCCACTGAAGGATGAATTTATTCAGCATATACCATGTGTTGACCTAGAAGCTGTGGTGTGTGCCGCACATCTGGCTGGTGCATGGGACCTGGGTGGGATTTGCCTTTGGTTAGAGGGCATAAGGGAGATCACAGATGAAGAAGTACCGAGAGCTGTGCAGCACCATGAGGCTGGGAATAATACAAAATAATAAAAGCTGCACCACTTTGTGTGTGTGTATGTCTATAAAATCACTTTTTGATTGTATACCTGACCAGTCTTGGTCTTTCAGATCTTGTTGTGACTTCAACTTGACTTCCTAACTTCCATTTCTTAATAACATTTGGGACAATGAGGATTACACACAGGAATTGTGTCTTATAGTCTTCTCTCATTTTGCAGCAGTCCATGATTCCATGATTTTTAGTTTCTTCACAATTTTTTGTTTTTTCAGTAAGTGTTTTCAGATGTGTCATATAATATTACACTCTGGAATTGTCTTCACCTGACGTTGATTAAGGCCTAATGAGTCAAATAATCTCTGAAACTTTACACAAATAAATGAAATAATAAACAGAATAGCACTACAACAAATAGCAGTACAAAAGCAACCTTTGCACATGCCACATTTTGTATCTTTTTTCTTTAATATATTTAATTCAGTAACTATTTATTGAATTGTGCCAAACTGTGTTATATGTGTGGGTGCATTGATGTTCTTTTAATATATTTTCACAAAATATGTTGTTTGACCAGGTCTGCAAACATTTTTGCGTACAACTCTACCGGATCCCCTTTTGGATAAGTATACTAACTTCTTATTGTGTGCAGTTAGCCAGTATAGCAAGAGCTGCAGCAAGAAATAAAAAAAATACATCTCTCATGATCAATCATACGTGAACAACTTCGAGCACTGAACTAGAAGTGTGAATGCATCATAATGCAGTGTTCTGTTGCAGATATAGAGTCTCTTACAAAAGTATTCAACCCCTTAAAATCAAATTTGGCTGGATTACAAATGACATTTACACAGATTGTTCCAGACAGTATTTTAACTGCAAACCAATATACTATTTTCCAAGACAAAATTCATCATTTACAAGCAGATCTTTAAAAAAAAAAAGAATGGCTTAAGTATTCAACAAGTTCAGACCATGACTTGGTAGAACCATGTATGCTTGTCAATAGCAAGTCAGTTTAAGAAAGTTAATGCCAGCTGTTTGGGAGTTTTTCTCTCACTGTTCCCTCTAGATATGCTCTAGGTGGTTCAGGTTGGTTGGATGATGCTTATGGACTGCAATTTTCAAATACTGCTACAGATTCTTAATTGGATTGAGATCCGTCTTTTGCCCTTGGTTATTGTAAAACATTTTTGTTATTCAGCTTCTCTTCTTCGGCTTTGGCCTCGAGCTTGCTGAAAGATAAAGTTTCTTCCAAGCCAAAATCAGTAAAGTAATGTTGCCCCTTAGAATCACATGTGAACACACCACAGCACACAGTGTGAACAGTGTGAAACTATTTCTCTGTATTTAACCCATTCACCAAGTAAAGCAGAGGGCAGCGCAGTGCGTGGGAACGATACCTCAGTTAAGATACAACTCCCTAACCACTAGTCCACCAGCAGCCCCAACACGACTGAGGGGCAAACATACTGTAACATGGCTGATATTAGTAAAGGAAAACTGTGAAACTGAGAGTAAAACAAGCAAAGCAAATTACAGGCAGTTGAACTTGACAGTAATGCTTACAGTTTACCAAAGAACCAGTGGTGCACGGACATTAACATGTGGGAAAATTGTACCTGAAAAAAATTGTACTGGGGAAATACACAAATCAAAGCTTGAGGGCACACCATTCATCACAATACAGTCCAGGTCAGGAAGTTCAAATGCCTGTTAAATGGCAGTGATCTACTTGCTTCTCTATTCTTTAGCTTTTTGCTGTCTGTAAAAAGATTCTTGTTGAATTTATTTGTAGAATCAAGCACTCGAGCTGAACACTAACACTGCCACTAAGTAAAAGTGAGTCATTCTAAAAAAAAATATCTTTTGGTTACTCTGTTCTGAGTGTGTCATCAGACCAGTTGTCTACCCTGAGAATACGTATCACACCACCATACTTCTCCAGAGGGACGTTACAAACTAACGACGTGCTTATTCTAGTTAAAATTTGTTTGAGGGTCATCCTGGTGGAAGGACTCTTAACAAAACTGGTTTAATTTTTATTTTTAATGAGTATATGTGGAATTTTTTTAAATTTTTATTTACAACAAGCATTACTTGCAATAGCTGTAAACCCAGCTTTAATGCCTTCAATAGTTCTTCACAATGTTCATTATGTTGCATACCACAGAACCATACATACAAAGTGGACCTCCTAGCACATAAGCAATGTGAAAACACAACATGAGTAAGCATTTGTGCTCAACTTCAAAAGAACCTCATTCGTTTTCAGAGACTGAAGCCACGACTGCTGAACCGCGTATAAGCAGGGGGTTACAGTACATTCACACTACTGTTGCACTGCTATGTTTTCTATTTGTTGTACTGTTTCTGTCATCCCTCCCGTGCAATAAGCATACTTATGGTGCAGCACTAGTCACTCTGGAAGGTTTACATATCGTCCACACTATACTGTTACATTACATTACTGTTACGTTGTTGTGGTGTTTATTTGTAATTTGTATTGTTTCTGTAGTAGCCTGAATGTGGAACAATGCTGTATGTTGCACCATGGTCCATGGAGAAACATTGTCTCATCACATTATGTACGTGTACACAGCTGCTAATGACAATAAAGTAACTTTGAACCTTGTATATTGAAAAAAAATCAAATGGGAAAAAAAGTATTTGTTCATTACACTGTGTAGAAGTGTGTTCTCTTCAGATGAGGTCTTATTTTCACTTCGAAATGTAGCAAAATGTAATTACACCAAACTTTTTTTTACATGATGGTATGATTGCTTATATGAACATGTTTCTCGGTGTTTATGCTGATTGTATTTCAGTGACTTTGTGATGAAGCTGTGAATGCGACTTTGCTTGCAGCTGGGCCTCCGCATTAACATAAAGGTGATTGATCGACCGACTTTTGAACTACATACACTACGGTGCAGTAATCTATGCATAATCTCTATGCTTGAGATGATGTACCCACCACACATAAAAGCCTGAAGACCCAAGGAGGCGGCGGCTGCGCTGCGTGTGTTTGAGGAATTTGGGGATTCGATAATTTCCTGTTCTCTCTGAAAGGGATGGCAGCACCTGGTCGACACAGCTGTACTTCATTTGGAGAGCAATTTGAACAGAGCGGAGAGGGAGACAAGAGGAGCGCGCCTGCCTTGTCATTAAGGGCTGCAGAATGGCCTCCGTTTGTTAGACACATGGCACAGAGTTAATGCCTCTGAATGGGAGGACCGCCGCTGTTGATGTCGCAGTGAATTTCGCCTAAGTGCCGGCGACATCTAAAAAGCCACTCCAACCAAAGAAAAAGACCTGTTTCCAATTTTTCCCCGTCAATTAATGTTTTGGTTGGTAATTGTGAAATGATGTTAGTGGAAACAGTTTGTTGCTGGAGTTGTAGTGTTCACTGGTTTGCTTTTACTATTTGTGGTTTTGTTTTGTCTTTGTTGCTGGGTTTGTATGTCATAAATACACTATGTCAAGCTTAATCAGCATTTCTTCAAACACCACGTTTGTCACGTTTCGGACATTGTCTCTATGCTTCTGGGAAGGCTTAACACTAGATGTTGAAATATTTCTGTGGCAATAAGATTTCATTTGACCTAGAAGCATTAGTGAGGTCAGCTACAGATATTGGACAATTCGTTCTGGATCACTAATACCATTCAAGCTCATTGGATGGAGTTCCATCACTCCAGAGAATGTAGTTCCACTGCTCCACAGCCCAGTGCTGGGGGGCTTTACACCCCTCTAGCGGACACTTGGCACTGATTATGGTAACCTTGGGCTCATGTGCAGCTGCTCCAGAGCATCCCAATCTATTTTCAGGCCTTTTCTATGGGGATTATTCAAGCTGTGTATGTGCAATTGAACACCTGTGTCAGCAATGGGTGCATCTTAAAGTAGCTGAATTTACCAGGCAGGGTGTCTGGGTACTTTTGGGCATACAGATTGAGCATTTCTGACCAAATAAAAAATGTGCATTTTCGCCCCATATCCATGTCAGATTCCACCAGGTACTCCTGTTTCCTCCCACAGTCCAAAGACATGTTTGTCAAGTGAATTGGAGATGCTACATTGCTCCTCGGTGTGAATGTGTGTGTGAATGTGTTTGTCTATGTGGCTGCTCCGTGATGGGCTGATGACCTGTTCAGGGTGGTCTGGACTCTGGGATGGGCTCCAGCACCCCCAGTGACCATGGCTAAGGAGAAGTGGTTCAGATATTGGATAGATGGATGGACAAATTACACAATTTATTGATTTTTAAAAAAAATGTAAAATTAGCATTAACACATTACCACCACTTCTGCATAGAACAAACGTATTCTTGGCGTATTTCTACATAATCTCCATGAATTTATTAACTTGCATAACTTTGCATAAAAAATGAAGAAATGTGTAATATTTAAGGTTATTTCTTCCAAATTTCCATCCAAGAGTTGTATTAACTTGTGGCCAGAACATTTGCCTAGAGGTGTCCAAACTCTTGCATGCAACTATATAGTGGACCTACATGCATGTACCACACATCCACAAACAGCCATTCACACACACACACACTCACACACACACACAAACACACACACACACACACACACACACACACACACACACACACACACACACACACACACACA
>JBBPCX010000001.1:43770217-43790836 GCA_037974365.1 Hydrocynus forskahlii
ACACACACACACACACACACACACACACACACACACACACACACACACACACACACACATACATGCATTTTTCATACAATGTCAGAATGTGCAGTCATACATATGTTTCATTATTTTAAAAAGTCAAAACTATTTTGCTGGTATCCATGTTGTAGGCTGTTGGTCTTTGCTTTATTTACAAAGCCAGATTGAATTTTTCCTAAAAATGTATGAAAACATCCTCACACAGACTGGGAGATGTAGTGTGTTGTAGTGTATGCATTGTATGTTGGTGCAGGATGGGCTGTACCTCAGCAAACGCAAGAAAAGATTTCAAAGCTATGCGAAAAACGTGTCAATGTCTTTGCGCCTCTCCGCATATGATGTAATTGACTTTGACGTGCACATGCGCACAGGGAAGGAAAAAAAAAACGGCGGAGCTCGATCAAAGGCGAGTGCTTTACTGCCACATCAGAGCTCCCAACTGCATTTTGTATTCTACCAATCTGTCGAAACAGTCTGACAAATTCCTGTGATGGGGAGTTGAGCTTTTTTCTCCTCTGTTGTAGAGCCTCATATGGGACCAGGAGGCTCAACAGAGCGCAGAGCAGTAGGAAAAGGCACAGATCCACAAAAGGTGAAAACAACTTCCGCAACATCTAGTAAGGGACCTAAGGAAAGTTGAGAAATAGATGCTTTAAAGAAAAGATTACTAGAGAGTTTTACTTCTGATGTGGCCTCTTCCCCTGAGGAGACATTATGAAACAGTCCCTGAGGCCGGCCTCTGAAGTCTCGAAAAATTGAATTCGCCTTTGCTTATTTCTTCTCTTATCATGTATTTCTGGTATGGATTTAAAAGAGTAGTTTGGAGAGTAACCAAATTTACACAAATGCCCCCTTACCCCATGCTTTGCATCTGACGTTTGGCTCTTCAGCATCGGAGCAATCTTAAAAAGCTTAAAACCAATCAATTTGTAGTGTTTCATCTGTGTGCAGAAATGATCACACTTGTCAAGTTAGTTATTTAAAAAAGTATGGATACAATTCAGGCTTCAGGATGCAATGTTCACTTTTATAGATATTTTTATACAGAAAGTGTCAGCTGGACACGGTATTAGTGCATGATAATCTAGGCACGTGGACTGCATAATGCGAAGTACTGTAGTGGAAGCTTCAATTATGTGTTGGCTTCACAGCTCCAGAGATGGTTATGAGTCAATATATGAGTCAGAGTCAAGTCTAGAGTTGCTGGGGTGCAGGTCTAACAGCTAACCTTTGGAAGTTTTAGTAAGGCTTAAAAGAATGTGATCTGTAAATTTCAGCAAGACTGTATTGTGTCAGGTCACAATGAGGATCTAGTTCAGAGATTCACCCTATCCCTTTTGGAATAAGTTTACACTTGCATTCCATGTTTGGATCAATCCTGTTCTGTTTCTGGCAGAATACTTTACCACAGAATGGACCCAGCAGAGTTTAGGGCATATCTAAAGGGGGGCATTTGGCTGACTCTCTTACCCAGAGCGACTTATAATCATTAGTTACAGAGACAGTCCCTCTTGAGCAACTGAGGGTTAAGCGTCATACTCAAGGACACGATGGTAGCAAGTGGGGTGTTTGAACCTGCAACATTGTGGTCGTCGGGTTCACAGGCAAGTGTTTTACGCGCTAGGCTGCTACCACCCTTGAGCTACCAAGAACAAGCCAGCCTCACTCAGGAAGTTCTTATGCTGCAGCAGACCACAAGCATACAGCAAACACTAGCCCTGTCCACATCTGAGATTTCCAAATTGTTATGTATTCGCATACATGGTTGACTTTTAGATTTTTTCCCCGACTTAGCAAGCCACAAAACTGAGGTCCACTAAATTCTCCACAGAGACACTGGCTGGAGGGGACTGTTCATCCCTTTACTGGTTTTACTGTCCATTCGCGTCTAGAATATCTTCAGGAGGCAAAAAGACTGAACCCGAGACAGGCTTGGCGGGCTTTCTTCTTTGAGCATTTTCACTTTATAGTCACCTATAAACCAGGCTCAGAAAAATATGAAGGCTGATGCCCTTTCACGACAGTGTGGGGATAAAGGGGAACCACAGAGTCCTGAGCAAGTTATCCCCTCTGCCTGTGTCCTGCCCCCATTTAGATGGGAGACTGTAGAAATGATCAGATCTACTAACCGAGAGGGACCAGTTCCAGATGAGACCCCACGGTTTAAACTATTTGTACCCGTAGCTCACTGCACCATTCTAAAGTGGTGGGTCCCTGCTACCCATAGCTCTGGTCACCTGGGAATCACAGATCCTTTAAGCCTAATCACGTATAGTTTCTCATGGTCTTCCATAAAAGAAGACGTGACCAGTTTTGTGAGAATCTACGAGAATGAACTAGAACTGCTTCTGATTACTCGTCGCCCCAATTACATTTAACCATAGATTTTGTTATATGGATTTACAATTGCTGTATTAATAGATTGGTTTTTTTTTTTTATGTACCACCTCATGCCTCTTACATGTCTGCCCACAGCTGTGGAAATGAACAAACTCCTTGGTATCCAAGAGGACATTGTTTTAGATTGCGGCCCACACAAGTCTGGTAGGCATTTTTCTCAAGGTTAGGGGTGAAAGTCAGTCTGACGTTGAGGTACCATCCAACTAATAGCCAGTGTAAAAGTCTGAACTAGAAAATAGTCTGATTTCTTCAAGCATGCTGTGCCAGGAACCAACCTAATTTGATTACGTTTCTGCCTTGGGCAGAATACACCAAAACTTCTCTACCCCACTTTTTGTCCCAGGTAAGCCTGTTTACATGCCTACTTGGCCATCAACCCCTGCTTTTTCCATGGGAGGCAGAACCAACCAAGGTCCTGGCTGTGGCCGACCAGTTTTGAAGGTCCAGTCAGGTCTGGGAGGACGTCTACATTCATTTACAGCAGGCCATCTGTCACCACAAAATTCTGGCCTACAGCAGATGAAGACCAGCACCTCAGTTTTGTCCAGGCGATTGAGTTTGGCTGTCCATACGGGGCCTCAGACGGCACCTCAGCTCCAGAAAACTTCCCTTTTTAAAACTCAAGTTAACCCAGTTACTGCAGCAGCCCCCCAGCACCAACCTGTGCCTGACACTGCTTGACTATTGCCGCAAAGGGGGCTGTTTGGACAGGGAGGGCTATAGCCCGGCTATAGCAGTCGTGGGTACCAGCATTGGAGATACTGAACCTGACACTGATTCCATCATGTCCATACTGGTCACCCGGGCCCTTGACCATGGGGTCGCTCACCTGGCTGGGTCCCTTGGCTGCCTGGAGTCACTCATGGAGGGGTGGGGTGGGTGGGTGGGGGGCAGTTTGGAGAAGCAATTCACTTTCCTTGAACTCAACTCCATTCCACCAACCCAGTTCACGCAGTCACAAAGACCACTAAGGACTCAATCAGATTCACCTGAGTCTTCATCACATGACTCTGATTGACTGATACTAAGTATCCAAGTTTCTGTATTCTTCTTTGTGATGTATGTCAGTAATTTTCCTGCATACTGAGCCATTCTGTTTATCTCCTGTTTGATGTTCTGGCTTTTGATTCTCTTGCCCATTTCTCTCAACTCTGATTTTTGTCTTGACCTGATTACTCTATTTGCTTATTGGATTGCTATACTGGACAGTGACCATTTTTGCTTAGACCCTATGACTTGCATATGACAATTCAGATTTGTTTGCCTGTTGGACTGCATTCTGGTTTTGGCCCGTTTTTCGGCTTGTTTTTTCTACCTTTTGCCTTTTGCAATAAACTTGTCTGCACTTTGTAGTCCATGTTTGTATCTTATTTCTGTTCATAACACTTTTTATAATAACGCCCTATATATAGAAGCAATATTTATAGATGAAGTCACATGTAAGATGTTCCTTTTTGTATTTAAGTTGGTGGGTCTAATTTAGTAAGTTATGTTCATGGCACTTTATTTCACGGGCTGAATTTTCACAGGTCTTCAGTTGAGTCACAAGTCAGTTATCAAATCGTGAGTTGAGTTAACATGAGACTCTTGAGTCCCAACTTGAGTCCCAATTGCAGACTTAAAGTTTCATCTTTTGACTAAGGGGTCAAAAGTTGATTTTGTATTTTGAAAATATGTTTGAGACCTTCTGTAATTGTACAAATGAAAGCTTTTGTTCCAATTATGAAACATATTCCAGGATTTCTTGAAGTCATGCAGTGCTGGGACTAGACTTGTGCATGTATCTATGCATATCTATGCCATATTATGATTATCACATTTATCAGAAAAATAAAAATGTGTGTTCCATTAAATGGGTTTTGGCTGTCTAAAAACACATAATATTCAAAACCAAATAAAATAATGAATAAACACTGTTTTGATAAGAATGTAGCATGCAGAAAGTAAACAAAATCTCCCACATAACAGATAAAGTCTGCAGGAATGTATGTCAATATGTGAAAATATGTATTAAAAAAAAAAAAAAAAAAGTTTATTACTGCATGACTTCTTTCCTTGTCCTTTATCAGTAGCTCACTAGTTTGTCTAAAAACATGTCCTAAAGCAGTGCTTTTTGCTTACAGACACTGATACACACACACACACACATGCACTACCCGTATACAGCTGTCTTTACAGATAATAGCAGTGGGGCACTGTGGATCCTCATCATGAGTTTGCGGCTCCCTGAGGAGGGCTGTGCAGCATGTTCATTGGTAATGGGGATGTTTCTGTGTGTCTGCAGGCAGAGCGGGGAGAGCTATCAAACTTGGACAGAGAGACAGAAAACCAGAGAGAGAGAGAGAGAGAGAGAGAGAGATGCACCTGCCAGGTCCGCTGTAATACTGTTGCGCTCCCTCTCCTCCGGCATCCGCAGCCCCACAAAGCTGCGTCCTGCAGATGAGTCAGGCACACATACCAGCAAGGAACACACACCGCATCTGCAGTGTGGTAACACACACTCACTTGCACACACACGTATACAAGACAAACACACACACCTACTCATTGCCTTACTCAACCGTGGTCCGTCATTCTTCTTTGTGCCGTTTCACTGTCATATTTACAGTCTGTGGACCGACATTAGCAATGCCTGAGCATTTGGCAATCAACAGCCAGAAGAAAGAACTAACTGAAAGTTTGTGCAGGGCTAGCGGGTGCAAGAGGAGGGTGGGATGGATGGGCAGTGGGGGGGTAAATAGTGTGTGTGTGTGTGTGTGTGTGTGTGTGTGTGTGTGTGTGTGTGTGTGTTTGTGTGTTTGTGTGTTGGGGCGGGTCACAGGGGGCGTTTGGCTGCTCCCTCCCTCCTGTCAGATGCTTTATGCACAGACTGTGAGTGTGTGGAGCGTTTGCAAGTGTGTTTGTGAGTGTGTTGAGCCGGGGCCGCGGCGGCTCGTCAGCAGCAGATGCGAGACCCTCATGTCAGAAGCAGGCAGTGGCCCGGTGGTGCGGCGGAGCTCTGCTTATACCTCATTGAGCCGCCCCCCACCCCCCTTCAACAGATGGCGCGCTGCTGCGGGCGCTCCTCTTCCCGATAATTACCAGCCTTCGCCACAGATGGAAACGTCAGTCAGCCCTCACAGGTCCCGGTTCCTGCCATTGCCTCCGTCCGAGGCCCCTCTCTACCTAGACGAGGCGCTGCCAGCGCTCGCCATGTGTTTCGTGACTGCTGACTAGGCAGGGCAACAAAAGAGAGCGAAGCGGCTCATAAATATGCATGCGGAGACACTAGGTACACAGAGTGGACGCTGCACACTCGCCCCTCTTTGGACACTGGCGTTGGATATCGGCAAGGTTGGAAGGGGATCAAAATCTGGCCCTGGACTTTTGTCCCCTACATTTGGCCCTACATTAACAATCCTTGTACCCACCTTCACTGTACTCACAATGATCTCACTAGCTTGTTAAAAGGTTGCTTTATAGACAAGGTAGCTTGAGTTGTATAGTACTAATCTGTCAATCCATTATGGTCACTGATCTTCTGATCCTAAACAAAATGAAATGTTAATTTTGCTGAGTAACTGTGCCGAGACTGAGCAGCGGAGTGTCGCCAAGCCGAGGGAGGTTAAGTGTCTAGCCCACATCCAATCCTTATACTAGCAGCTCTCTGGCCTGTAGTCCAGTCAACAACCTGGAATACCTAGTGAGGCCTAGAACTCAAACTGGTGGCCCAGTCGCTGGCGTTTTCTTTAAACATGGATCTTGTTTGCCATGTCATGTGGCCAGGAAAGGTTGCTGTTTTTTAGTTGATAGCTGATTAGCTAAGAGCTCAAATGGGCTAATAATATCATGTTATTAATAATAATGATGATGATGATGATGATGATGATAACTATAATGAAAATAGTAGTATTAGTAGTATTGTTGTTGCTGTTGTTGTTGTCATTATTAACATTATATTAGTTATTATTTATGTTATTATTATACAAATAAAAATAATTGCTGTCACCACAGAGCAAGAAGATCCTGTGTTCAATTCCGAGTGTGTTTCTGTCCCTCATCTGCTTGGGTTTTTGTGTGGTTCTCTGGGTTTCCTATCACAGTCCAAAAATACGTGTGTCAGGTGGAATGGAGGTGCTAAACAGTCCCTAGGTGTGGATGTGATTGCCTGTGTGTCTGACCTGTGATGAACTGGTGACCTGTCCAGGGTCATTCTCTGCCTTTTGCCCTGTGACTACTGAGATTGGCTGCAGAACCCGCGTAAACCTGGTTGAGGATCAAGAAGACGCGTTTTACAGTTCAGAGTTTACTCTCTTGCTTAGCTGCTTGGTAGCTTGACAAGTCATATTGTGAGCCAAGTGTTACCAATATATGTGTAGGACAGGAATGACTTTTTCCTGCTTCTTCTTCAATTCCTCAAATGTACCCATTCATAATCCAGGCATAAAACACACACACATCTGATGGTGGTTTGAATGAGTGAATTACTTGTTTAATATGAGGATACCTTGATATAGTACTGAAGATCTTTTCCATTGCTGGGAATCAGTGTAACACATTTCTTTAGGGGACACAAACATTGTTAACTAATGAAATATTAGCATAAAGTAAAATACAGTGGCTCTTTATGGTCACGCGTGAACACACCACAGCACAGCACACAGGATGAATAATGTGAACTTCTTTCTCTACATTTAACCCATTCACCAGGTTAAGCAGTGGACAGCCTCCAGCGCAGCGCCCGGGGAGCAATGTGGAGGGGTGGTACCTTACTCAGTGGGGCCACTGCTTGTCCTGGGATTCAGACCCATGACCTGGGAGGTAACTCCCTAGCCACCAGCCCACCAGCCGCATAATAAACATGTTATTCCTGTTTATTTCTCATTTATTTGATGATCCTAAATGCATGACATGTGAACTCTGTGGGAAAGTTTACCAGTTTACAATAGGTGGTACAAATGCAGTTAACTAACTGAGCATCAGTTGTGAGGGACTCATGCTAAAATGTGTTTTTTCCCAATTAATTCCAGTGTCCTGGGCAAGTACATTTATGGAGAGACTAACTCTTGTGTTACTTGGTATCAGATCAAAAATGAAGCAGTATTTAAAATGTTCCAGGTTGTGAGTTTCTTGTGCCCTGTCTCCATCTCGCTCTTTCTGTCCTTCTCTTTCTGTGGGCCAATAGCATGCAGTCTTCTGGGTATTGTCCCAGTCTATCCTTGGAAATTGGTGAGAAGTGCGGCCTACACTCTCCAGTATTTCACGGTTTGAAGTTTGTCTACATGTGAAAGGGGAAAATTGTGCCACCTTGGCATTTCCTGTGTGTGAGGGGGCATATTTAGAGGATTAGGATAACTGTGTTTGCAAAATGGATTAATTTGAACAGATGCCGGGACTAACCCCCACTTATCTGCGATAAGGTGAGCAGATGTCCCAACTTGGCAGTGACTCAATAAGAGTTTTATTACAGTGGTCTAAAGTATCCCAGGAGAGGCCCCGCATAGCAGCCGCACATAATCTACCCGTTCGGAAGAAGTCAGCTCAGAGGGTTTGCCTGGTTTGTTTGCCTTGCTGCTCGAAGCATTTGCGTGGAAGTGTTGTGCGAAAGCTCAATTAAGCCAAAGCAATGCTCCGGAACTCACAGTGGTCTGAATCTCCCGAACTAACTGTATTAATCTGAGCAATAACTGTATCAACAAACCCTCAGGAAACATGAAATTAAACAGTCAGTGTCTGGGGCGCGGATGTGCTCAAACAACTTGCTGTTGTTTTGATTGCTGTGCTATCAGTGACTGGTGAGACCACAGATTAACATAATACATAAACTACTACTGAATATTGTATTTGCAAGGACTAAACTAAAAAACTCACAACCCAACCACAGTAACTGCAAGCCTAACTGTACATTCCCTTGACAACACAATCTGACTCATTTTAAGCTTAAGAAACTAAAAGACAAGCAAAAATGACTCAGAGGTGACAAATGAAACCAGTCCATGCCGAAATACGGTGGTGCAGTTCCATCATACAATTTGCATATTGCATCAGTTCAGGATGACCACAACCTTGCAGCTGCAGCTGCAAGGCGACTGCACGGCATGCCTGCGAAGCCAGGCATCTTGCTATGAAGTACTGTTCTGGTCATGGGATGCGAAGAGAGGCCGAGCACTGTACTATGAAAGTAGACAAAAATAGAAAAGGCCTAATATGTAGACAGAGTTTGCTTGCAGTTAACAGATAAGAAAGTCCTTTCAAAGGCTATGAGATGGTGATTGCGTAATGCCCTAACGCAAATCTGGTACACCGCTTCCAAAAACAACTTGGTAATTGCAGCAAATAGCTTACAAATTTAACAGGAGGACTCTATCTCCATAATATGTTTATGGAATGAAATGTAGTACTTGTCTGAGCGACTAAGCAAACAACACAAGTTCATCCATAATTCCACCAAGAGGAAATCCTCCTCGGTGCCAACGTTTCAGAAACTGCGTCTTAATATGCACGGACCAGTTTAGGGAACGAACTTGCAGAGCAACAACTGATGCAACACACAAGCAATGCCCGTTCCAGAAAGATCAGTGTACAATGTTGACATAACCTATTCCATTTGCATCCCTCCTCTAAGATGTAAACGTATTTGTAATAACCTGGGGGCATTGCGACTGCATTCTAATTCTAGTTACGACTACGGGAGCGTTTTCTAGGCCGTCCTCTGTGAAAACTTCTCGAGCTCTTCCAGTGGTTTGCATCAGCACTTTAATGCGTTATTAGGCTGACTTTGAGCTTGGTTACAGGGCGCAAGTCTATGTTTATTCAGGTGAGATGTTCATTTATCTTCACTGACTGTACCCTAAATCTCAAAGCGTTCAGACAAGGCATGTTTGCCACCTAAAGTTTGCTTCTTGAGCTTTGAAAGGGAGCCGTGAGGCCAGTGCGGATAGTTAATGAATGTTTGTAACCAACAGATCAGAAATTAGAATCAGAATTGCGCTTATTGGCCAAGTATGTGAGTGAACACATACAAGAAATTTGATCCCGGTTGATGGTGTCTTTCAGGTACAACAGTTTAAAAACAACAACAATATATAAAGACACAATTAACAATATACCGAACAATATAATATACGATAATGTACCATCTACAATATGAGTACGCAATATGGATTTATGTAATATAAAGATAAATGTTAATACATGTATATAATTATTATTTGTACATATAATGTGTCTATACTATTTATAAATAAATGTATGAAAAATGTATGTACACATGCGCACATATTTACACATACATATATACATTTATATACATACATACATATATACATACATACACATGTATTTACACATACATATACAGATATACACACGTATATGCACACATATACTCACATACATATATGGTTGCTAGGTTACGGGGACGCTGGCGAGACTGATGCCGCTCCGTCTGGCATATTTTTATCTGGCATTTTTAAACATTTTATGATTTAATGTAAATATTTATCTGACATAGTATTGGTTAGTCTATATCTTTAACTATTATTTGCGCTATTTTTTCTTGTGGCAAACACCATCTCGCTTCGTTACTATGGCAAGAACAAAGCAGACCGCCTGCAAATCCACCGGTGGTAAGGCTTCCAGGACGCAACTGGCCATGAAGGCTGCTCGCAAGAGCGCTCCGGCCACTGGCTGCGTGAAGAAACCTCACCGTTACAGGCCCGGCACCGTGGCTCTGAGAGAGATCCGCCATTACCAAACATCCACGGAGTGGATGCATGAGATCGCTGGTGCGTGAGATCGCTCAGGACTTCAAGACGGACTTCCGCTTCCAGGACTCCGCCGTCACAGCCCTGCAGGAAGCCAGCGAGGCCTAACCTAGTGGGTCTGTTTGAGGACACGAACCTGTGCACCATCCACGCCGAGAGAGTCACCATCATGTCTAAAGATATTCAGCTGGCCTGCCGTATCCGAGGAGAGCGGCTTAAACTAACTGCGCTTAAGGTCCCCAATGTGGAACGCCCTCCCTTAACATCTGAGGAGAACACAATCCACTGACTGCCTTAAAAAAGGACTTAAACATTTCATTGTAATATAATTTACTTATTTAGGATTATAAACTCTTCTTAATTTAATTTATCTATTCTTTCATTTTTACTTCTGGATAACTTCTGTAAAGTGACCTTGAGAGTTGTGAAAGGCGCTTATAAATAAAATGAATTTTTATTATTATTATACAGTAAACCTTCAGTCTCTCGCAG
Organism: Hydrocynus forskahlii; assembly: GCA_037974365.1. Lineage (NCBI taxonomy): Eukaryota > Metazoa > Chordata > Actinopteri > Characiformes > Alestidae > Hydrocynus > Hydrocynus forskahlii. The sequence goes on from JBBPCX010000001.1 coordinate 43,780,879, forward strand.
ATGTTTTCTGAGAACCAAACTAGAAACTGCACTAATGCGGAAACTGCAGATATCCTCCGCATTTTACTTGCTTTTGTGACATCCGGGCCTCCTCCACCACGCCCCTTCGCCCTCCTGCTGGGTGTTTATGTTAGCAAGGCCATCAGACACATGAACTAAACGAGCCTCCTCTGCTCAGCACTACGCCCAAACATAAACAACTAGCATGAGGATGAGAGGCCATGGCGGTTGAGGCCTGGACGTCACAGCTTTTTTCGTGGCAATATATAATTTTTCATGCATTTTAGTGCAAAATTATTTAAAAAAATATAATTTACTATTTTTGTAACATAAATATTAACGTTAATTCAGCTACATTTCCAGATAAAATATAACTGTATACATTTTTTGGTACTGTCCAGAGAACACAAAGAAAGTAGCCAATCCGAGAACGTTATTTATTTCTCCTTGCTGCTGATTGGCTGCTGCCCTGTGAAGCATCTCTGGCAGCTTACAGTCCAGAATTTCCCCTGTGGAGCGTCTCGAGAGTTTTCGTTTTGTTCTTCTTAAAGCCCTGTATTTTTGTTACTGTAAATTAAATTAATTTATTACTGTTTTTATCTGCTTATACCAAAGAAAATGCGCTTGCATGAATTACAGTACAGTCTATATAGGGATAACATCGGTATTTTACACTCTAACACTGCGAGACAGCAGTTCAGTGTACACTGTACAGTATGGATACGGGTTTACCTTTACATTTTCTGTAAGGGTAATGTATTAATCTGAGTTTAAAATGAAATGAAAGCAAGCATATTTGCGGGCATATTTAGGCTTATATTTACACTATAAAAATAAGCATTTTTAGGCATTTTTATTTTACCACATCACAAATTTGAGTTTTTTCACAATACGCGGATGCTCTTGGAACGTAACCCGCAAATGTCAGGGGTTTATTGTATATATATGTTCAGTTGTTCAGGAGGTCAAAAAGTGTGTGTCCAGGGTGTGAGGGATCTGTGATGATTTTTTCTGTTCGTTCCCTGGTTCTTGAGTGGTACAGGTCCTGGATGGAGGGCAGGGGGGCACCAATGATCTTTTCTGCTGCCGCTGCAGTCTGTTCCTGTCATGTTCAGTGGCTGCTCCATACCAGACTGTGATGGAGGAGCACAGGACAGACTCAATGACTGCAGTGTAGAACTGGATCAGCAGCTCCTGTGGAAGACTGTACTTCTTGAGTTGTCTCAGGAAGTGCATCCTCCACTGGGATGGAGGAGATGTTGGTCTCCCACCTTAGGTCCTTGGAGTAGGATAGTAACTTGAAGGTCTCCACAGTAGACACCGGGCTGTCTGATATGGTGAGGGGCAGCAGTGTTGAGGGATGTCCCCTAAAGTCCACTAACATCTCTACAGTCTTGAACATGTTCAGCTCCAGGTTGTGCTGACTGCACCAGAAAACCAGCCGTTCAACTTCCTGCCGGTATGCAGACTCATCACCATACTGAATGAGTCCAATGACAGTAGTGTCGTCTGCAACTTCAGGAGTTTAACAGCTGAGTTCTTGGAGGTGCGGTCATTGGTGTAGATGGAGAAGGGCAGCGGGGAGAGGACACCATTCTTGAGGGGCACCAATACTGAGGGACCGTGTTTCAGAAGTGACCTCCCCCAGCCTCACTTGCTGCTTCCTGCCTGTCAGGAAGCTGGTGATCCACTGACAGGTAGCAGGTGACATGTTGAGCTGGGAGAGTTTGGAGGAGAGGAGATCAGGCACAGTGATGTTGAAAGCTGAAATAAAGTCCACAAACAGGATCCTGGCATAAGTTCCCAGACACTCGAGATGTTGTGGGATGTAAGGCAGTCCCAAGTTCACTGCATCATCCACCGACCTGTCTGCCCGATCGGAAAACTGCAGGGGGTCCAGCTGGTGTCCTGTGATGTCCTTCAGATGGGCTAAAACCAGGTGTTCAAAGGATTTCCTGACCACAGACGTCAAGGTGACAGGTGTGTAGTCATTCAGTCCCGCGATGCTGGGTTTCTTGTGGACGGGGATAATGGTGGAGCGTTTGAAGCAGGAGGGATCTACTGATGATGCGGGTGAAGATGGGAGGTTTTGAGGCGAGAGGGGGATACCCCGTCTGGCCCCGTGGCCTTCTTGAGTTTCTGATAGCTTCTATGGAATGGGCTAAAAATGTGTAGACAAACCTCAGGCTTCAAGACCGCTAATACACTACTCTTTTAAGCTGTGCACCATATTTTATCCATTCTTCATCCATTTTGTGTTATACAATATCAGAAAGCAAATACACCCTATGGACAAAAGTATTGGGACACGTGACCATTACAGCAACAGGGACTTTGATGATATTGCATTCCAATACATAGACTTTAATATAGAGTTGGTTCCCCCTTTCCAGTTATAATAGTTTCCACTCTTCTTGTAAGGCTTTCCACAAGATTTTGGAGTTTCTGTGGAAATTTGTGTCCACTCATTCTGATGTTGGACGAGAAGTCCTGGCTCAGTTCATCTCAAAGGTGTTGGATGAGGTTGAGGTGTGGGCTAGTCAGGATCTTCCACACGGAACTCATCCAACTATGTCTTTCTGGGTCTTGCTTTATGCATGGGGGCTCAGTCTTGCTGGAATAGAAAAGGTTCTTCCCAAACTGTGTCCACAAAATGTCTTGGTCTGCTGAAGCATCAAGTTTCCCCTTCACTGGAAGTAAGGGGCCTAGCCCAAACCCTGAAAAACAGGTGTGTCCCAGTACATTTGTCCATATAATGTAGACTATATTGGATGAAAGGGCTGACCTATCAATTACTATTAGCTAAAAACTCCTGCCAATAGCTCACACACCGCTTACATAGCAATAAAGACTGCTTTTTAAATTTGACTATTGAGTTTGAGTTTAAAGGCAAAGCTATTCTGTACTGTCAGAAAAAGGGTTCTGTCCTGGAACATTTCTGTAAATCAAGGCACAAACATTGTAAATAGTACACCTTATATAGGTTGTAAAGGCATCATACAGTCTCCTACACACACCAACATGCCACTGCCATGTCAGTGTCACTGCTGTTTCGAGGATGATCAACCACATGGATTACTGGTGGTCCTGTGGGGGTCCTGAACACAGATGGTGTAAAGAAGGCTTACAGGCTAACAAAGAAACAGGTGGACTAGAGTTGTTATTTGTAAACTACAAACTGCACCTATATGGTTCATGGAGCTGATAAAATGAATATAGATACAAGGTGTAAAATTAGTACAGTCAAGTTCCCACAGAAGTAACAATTTAGTTCCTTTCAGTGTACAATGTAGTGTACTTGAAAGAGCCATTCATCGGTTCCTCAATAAAATTAAACTTTTAAGGCTGTAATTGCATTAGGCACACATGTCCTCATATATTTATTCAGAAAGGCCTTAAGGAATGTTTTCCTCTGATATGTTCACCTGAATTGTTCTGGTAATTTTTTTTCTAACTTCTAAAACAAACCACTAGTCAAAATGTATGTACACATGTCCTGTTATTAATATAAACGATACGACCTCGAAGGTTATGTGTCTTTCAATGAAAGTCAGCACTCATTGCACATGCATCTAATAGCAAACATTAACAAAACTGTGCAAAAGGAAAGCACAGCTCTCTATATTTACACATGCTGTTATCTTTGTCCCAATTTACTTCTAAAGAAGCATCCACGAGCCCCGTTTTAAATTTCTTATCATTATGCAGATCGTCTGAATTCAGATGGGTAAAATAAGTGCAAAGGCCATAGACCACCTTAAAGCCTGGCAGTAATTTGCACTTAAAAGCCATTTGTTGCAGACAATAGCCCAGGTGCAATGTCCTTGACAACGCGCTTCATTTTCTCCTGTGAGGCAGAAAGTTGGAGTCACACCTGTTTTGTCCTGTTGAGGTTTTTTTCCACTCTCTCTCTCTCTCTCTCGCTTTCTCTCGTTCTCGGTTTGCTCGAGGCCAAGCTAATGTAGCCTGTACCACAATTACATACAGCTGAAGCTGTCACGACCAATTATGCATCCAGCGCCTGTTCACTAAATCCTATCTCAGGCTTCGTTCTGGGTTTTGATTCATGATGTACTTCTTTCGCACTGCAGAATATTCCATTCTCATGGTTAGCATTTAAACATCGCTCAGTTATGGCCTTCACTCTGAGTTGGAGTGTATGGAGTGCATGCATGCAGTACATTTCCATAGAACTGGGTTTGGTTAATAAGTCTTTATAAAATCCGAACCAATGACCTCTAGTTAAATGTGCTGCGACTCAATAGCGTGTCTTGTTAGATTCATTCCTCTCCAGCATGTTTACTGGATCTTGCCGCTGATAGATTAATGCTTGGCCATATGCTGTTTGCGGCCTATTGAGGCTCCATTCTAATTTCCCCTCATGACACTTCCCTAATGACACTGCACACAAAGGTTCACTCACATTGATTAAAATCCATACGTTTTTATGGTTTAACGGGGATTACAGTGACATCTATGAACTGAATAACCATCAATGGGGATGTTTCATATGTTGAGAGGATTAAAAGACTAAATCCGTGCACTTGTTATTTTGTTGCCTCCTCAAGTGTCTGCCCTCTTTTCAAGCTTTAATGTCCGCTGTGCTCTATTTAGAGGAAGTAACGTCACGTTTTTTGCAGTTTTGGGCCGCATAGCATAGGAACTGAGTGTCTAGGTCAGAAATGGCTGTCAGGGAATGACATTTTTTGACTTTTTAATCACTTTGCCCACAGTGTGACATGGATTCCCTGTTGCAAAATTACATTTTTATTAATAAAAATGAGCACAACCTCCACTGGTTTGAAGGAACGCTTCAAAAGGCGACGCCTGACCTGAGAGGAAACAGTTAACGGCGTTTGCATGGAGAGCGAGAGAGAGTTAGTGAGAGAGCGAGAGAGCTAGGTGACCTTGTTACCAGTCGGGTTGAGTTGGACAGGCTGGTAGGAGGTTTGTGTCTACGGGGAAGGACAGACAGATGCTCGCTCTTTTTTCCCAGGGTGAGACATCTCGCCCGGCACAGGCAGCACACAATCTGGCCCGAGCAGCTGTAACCCTAATGATCACTGGTGGCGCTGCACCTGACCGGCTTAACGCTGGCCCAGCCCGCCTGCACCCCCGGCCCGCCAGTCTCCTCTTTGACCTACAGCAGCTCCAAACTCTGGGATAAAAAAAGGAAAAGCTCTTTTTACTCACTCTCTCGCCCTCTCTCTCTCTTTCTCTCTAACACACACACACACACACACGGTGACAGCAAGGCAAGTGTACCAAGCAAGGCCCCCCACTCTGAGGCAAGGGAGAGAGAGAGAGAGAGAGAGAGAGAGAGAGAGAGAAGCAGGGAGTGGGTTCCCCTCTTTGCCCCCCTATGATCCAGTCTGAGCTGCTTATCTGAGTGCACCCACACTTGCTCTCCAGCGGCCCAGGGGCTCCTGCTCCATCCTCTCCCCGGCCCACTGCTCTCCACAGCGTCTCGCAGGGATGAGTGTGAGGGGCCTGGAGCCAGGGGTTGGGAAACAGAGAGAGAGAGAGAGAGAGAGAGAGAGAGAGAGAGAGAGAGAGAGAGAGAGAGAGAGAGAGAGAGAGAGAGAGAGAGTACTAAGATACCTCAGCACTGCATCTGCAGATAGAAGACAGTCATGGGTTTGTTCAAGTGTGGGATTAATTACATACCCTTCATTGGTTATGTTCTTGGTAAAGCTCAGTGGTTCTGTACCCTTTAACTATAAAGGGTGTAAAAATGGATTTTTGTGGCGATTCAACTGCAACTGCAACAAAATTAGAAATGACTATTTATAATTATTGAAATTATTCAAGAATGAGTGTACTTTTTGGCCATAGTGTAAGTATCACGCTATTTTCAAAATAAACCACATATGATACAACCCATACCTGCTTCCTTCAGGATGTTGTGGTTGCATTTTATCTCACAAGGCCAGATATAATCTTGTAACAGAACGGTCCGGGGAAAAATTTTGGACTAAATGTAGGGGGGCCTATACTAAGGTGGAAAAATACTGAGTGTGAAATTTGTAAACCAACCCAGCGCCTCATGAAGGTGGAGCTCTTCACTGAAGATGGGTGTCATGGTGTGTTCCTCAACAAGCCTTTCATTAATCAATGGATATGACTTAAGTTAGCATGACTGAAAATTCACCAAATACTGTAACTGTGTATGTAAACCAGGCTGAACTTTAGCCCTAGACAATGTCTCTATAGGTTCCAGTGGCTGTCCATGGCCTTTGCAGTTCACAGTACATGTGATACGGAAAGAACTGTCAGTTACCAGATTTCTCCTTAAACTAAATTACTGTTATAGAGCATGGACTCAAAATTGACAGAGGTTTTAGAGGGAGTATGCTCTTGTTAGCACCATAAGTTTTACAAGCTGTCTCCAGATGTGTATTCTCATTATGAGAAAACACTAGACTAATAGAGTAGTAGATCCCACTGGAACACCTGGATCCCTTTTCATTTCATTAATACCTACAGATGTTTGGACAACAGACTACAGAATGTTTCCTATCAAAAAAAACCCCACCAGAACGGTGCTTGTAGTCTAAGAAGAAGAGTTACCGTCATATTTTGGGTTTTGTTCACAGGATGGGCTTGACATTTTATTTATAAATATTTTCCAGCACTGATCCTGGATCTGCACAGAAGGGGGGCATGCATTTGTCGAAGCACAGACTTAATTAAATGCCATTTATTACTGAAGTCCCGGGTAACACTTACTCCACTAGTCGTTATTGCTCTCTTACTGCTCACTCACCACTAGGGGCGCAAAAATGCAAGGATGGATCACGGCGCATTGAAGGAGGTAACTCAGGTGCATTAACACCGGAATGTTGGAATCATTATAAATTGTAATATTGTGTAGTAAACTGTGCATTCGTTTTTTGCCAAAATTAAATTCTCAGGCTACAATAAGCAATCATAAGTGTATATGTGAATACAGGTATACATACAGTTTTATATTGTTTTTTGTTGTACTGCATTACTTTGTGTTTTCCTGCTCTTACACACCAGAATCATACCACTAGCTAATTTTCAAGTCCTGGAGCTTGGTGGGTTGTGCTAGAAAAGGGAAAACAGTCTTGCAGTGCAGGGGACGGTTCCAGGAGAGGAACTGGGAAACACTGATATATAGAAGTAAGTCTCAGACATGATATGAACCTCTTATGCACCTTATTTCTGTTATAAGAACATTTAAACCCTTAATAATTCTATCTAACAATGAATTAAGTATATGCAATGCATTTTGTCAAACATATTCACGTAAAATGACATCAACACAGTTTGTGAGGGTGAGTACCTCTGCTGAAGGTAAATTTACTTTATGCTTTTATTCATGTTGCAATGATATACAGCTTTAAATCATGTATATCTTTTTTTTTCGGTGTATGCATAAAGTAAAGATAAATGTGGAATAGCGTGTGTACAGTCTGAGGAGAAAGCACTTCATAGTGTAAGTAGCTTACATCAGACTGTAGCTTAGGTCAGCTGTAATTATTTCAAAAGGGGGTGCTAGTTAGCTTCTGTCAGCTTTTTCCTCCTGGCACAAGAGACAGGAAGTAGTAGCTCCATTGTAGAACAACCAAAGCACACAATACAAATGCTCATCATGTCTTTATGACAGCCCCCAGTCATTCAGTGAATGTTAAAGTTGTTCTGTTACATTAAATCCATGATATAGCCTGCCTACAGAGATTTGGATCTGGCAGGCTTGTAATAGCAATGCAAACATTCCACCATGCTTGATCCCAAGATCAATGCATTAATGAACTCCCCCACGGTTTGCTGATAGGAAAATTGAATATACTGCAAAATATATGCAGATGATATGTAAATAAATTACCTCGAGTCATGTGTCGCCTTCTAAAATGTTAGCAAAATATATTGAGTCTCAATTTCCATACTTTATTCTCTTAACAATTCTTAAATTATTAACATAACTGTCTGGTGAAAACAGGGTTAGAGTTAGAGTAGTTAGAGTAGTATTAACAGCAAGCTCTGTGTTAGGTTTAGGTTTGAGGTTGAAGTTGAATTGAACTGAAATTAACAGAAAAATAATTAATGTGCGTTAAAGACAAGGTCAGCGTTCACAAAGAAGAAACAAAAATTGTTGAAAAAAAGATGAATAACCTTTTGGAGGTGTAAAGCAGGGGTGTCAAACTCCAGCACAGTTTGAGGGTTCTCCTCCTCACATTCACATTCACTAAACCTGACAATTAACTGGCGAGGTGAACCAGGTGTTTCTGAGCAGGGAAATCACCAAAACACGCTGGACCACGGCCCCCCAGGACTGGAGTTTGACACCCCTGGTGTAAAAAATCTTCACAACATATAAACAGTTTAAGGGCCCTTCCGAGAAACGTATGTCAAGGATCTTTAAACTTTAATAATGTTCTCCACACATCTCATCTCTCACACTTCTCCAAGACCCATGCACTGATAGTTCTTCATCTCATTTACCAAAGTGGGTCCCCGAGAACCATGCATTAAACTAACATATATTATATTTTTTATATGATTATAATACAGACTGACTGAGTGACTTAGCTCTATTCTCTGTGTAAGAAACAGTAGTTAAGGTCATGTCTCCATGGTAGGGTGTATGAAAAATGAGTGGCTGTCGATGCTGGCGTAGTCGGCCGCTGTGTGCGCGCGAGTACACTTTGGATAGCCAGTCATTCAGAGCCGCTCGTCCCTCCAGAGCTGCAGTGGCCACAGTTTTCTCTGAGCGCTATTCACCCTAAGACAGGCCAGCCTCTATCACCCATTCCAAACAGAATTGTGTATTGTTGTCAGCTACTGTCAATCTGTCACCCATGACAACAGAGATGTTAACATAATGTCCTTCCCTTTCTCACGGATCGCCAAGGCTATTGGAGCATACGGCGGATAAATCGTAAATACAAGTCTTTATCATCACGCTCACAGCATTTCAGGCCTGGACAGTGGAGAGAGGGGAAAAAAAAAAAACAAAACAAAAAAAAACACTTGGAACATGAACATTTTTGTGGTTAAAAGGGCCTCGTTGTTACATGTGTGCTTAGTTAACTGTAAGATTGTTCAGTAGAGAGGCACTCCACTCTAGGGCCTCAATTTAAATGGTAATAACACTGAGCCAGATGCAATTATCTCTTGCTTATTCTCAATTATTCACAGGCCTCACTGTATTATTCATTACCATGATACCTCTTTATGGTCAGAGCGGCGACGTACACAAACGCGCAACACAAACCCGGGAGTATACATGCCCTCTAAATGCAATGTTATGCAGAAGCAATGGAAAGTTTGGCATTGGAATGGAAAGAATTTGCCATAATACAAAGCCAGACTCAGATTACACAAATAATTAACCATGTTACAGAGAGCACAACACAATATTTAACTTATTTAATAGCATTTAAACTCATTTTAATTCAAAGTGACAATATTTCTTTGGTCAGTGCTACACTCTCGCAAGACAAAAAGGTACAGAATTGTCACTGGAACCATGAAGGACACTTAGACAACATGACCGTATTATATATTTTTAAATGACAGCATTAATTTCAGTTGCAATTTAAGTTGCAGTCTTGAAGCTATTATTTGTCTATTTTAAAGGTTCTGCAAAGGGTTTTGTACAAATATACTCCTTTCTCTACCTTCAAACCCATTTCACAACTGGATCTTGAGGACTATTTTGTTTCTTTGAGGGTACATTTACATTGTTTGTACCATGGTGAACAAAACTGTACCTGTTTTCTGACACTAAACTATTTAGTTTAAGTTAATGACATATTGAGCATGGTCAGATTTCCCATCCTCTTAGTATACTTGCCCTATTGCCATCTTTATCAGTGAGGGAGTCGCAGAGTCCAACTGTGCTTCATTAGTGCGTGTGCGTGTGTGTGTGTGTGTGTGTGTGTGTGTGTGTGTGTGGGTGTGTGTGTGTGTGTGTGTGTGTGTGTGTGTG
>JBBPCX010000001.1:43797279-43809249 GCA_037974365.1 Hydrocynus forskahlii
CACACACACACACACACACACACACACACACACACACACACACACACACACACACACACACACACACACAAACACGTACATACATACATACACATACACACATTCACACACACACATACATACATACACACACACACAGACACACATACGTACATACACACATACACATACATGCATACATGCACACACATAGACATACACACACATACATATACACACACGCATACACACACACACACACACACACACACACATATACATACACACACACATACATAGTTAAATTTCTACCCGACCCTAACCTCAGCCTGAGAAATAATTTTTTATTAACAAAATGTATATTTATTTATTTGTTTGTTTGTTTGTTTATTTGTTTGTTCATCCATTCATTTGTGCATTCATTCATTCACAGGTACCATCCAGATGTATTACACATTCAATGTGCTTTTTTCACATTTCCATGCATGCACACACACATTTCCATGCACACACACACACACACACACACACACACACACACACACATACACTCCTCTATCATAGCTTCTGTCCTCACCCAGATATGACTGGCTTCCCATAAGCTGATCTTGAATATGCTGTCCTATTAGTGCCGTACTGACTCTAATACCCCTAGATCAAACTTGTAGAGGGTGATGATGTAGAAATGAAAGTGTTGCAGTAGCCTGACTCTTCTTAGTTGTTTTTCAGTTCCAATCATTAAAAAAAAAAACCTGAAGGAAAGTCTCTTTTTAAAACTAGTAGTTGTACTTTTCTTCTAGCTCTTTAGTGCTTGTTCATTATATGAGCTGTATCTGTTTGGTGTGGAGCCAAGCTCTTGAGGAATGGTGAAGGAAGTTAGGCATACAGAGCCCCCCTCCATCTCCCCCCAGGCGCGCACGACTCACATCCGCTGTCGGCCTAATGGCCAACTGATATGCCGGCTACTGTTTCTCCCAGGCGGTAGAAAGCTTTCGTCTGGGTCTATCTAACCCCAGTGCCCCTAGGAGTGTGTGCCACAGGAAGCGACACGTTAAAGGAACAAGCTCATGATGTGTTAGTTAATGCAGCGGCAGGACGTCAGAGACTTAATGCTACAATCAGTGGGGATTTGTCTGTAGATAATGTATGAGAGACAGGGCGGAGGAGAGGAGTGATCTTTAATGGAGGGAGATGGCTGATGTAAATAGGTGTGTTCTGATGGCTCACCTTACAGATGTGCCCTTGGTGGGCCATTACGTGGTTCGGGCAGCGTCCTTACTCCGCAACCAGACACTCGCCTAGGCCCACATATTGAAAACAGCACATTTTATACCCTGTTACCTCACATTTTGAATAAACAACGAGATCTTCTGTGAGCTCAAATTCGCAATTGATTCATAGCGTCCTATTACATCATCGCTGTCTATTATTAGCCTTTAAGAAGGAAATGCTGGGTTATGAAGAAATTGCACTTAAGTGCCCCTCAGACTATTATAATTCTGAGACACCCGTCTATGGATGCCAGGCTGAAACACGGGCATGTAGCACTGGAACTGCAGTTTATAGCAGGGCTAGGGCTAATGCAATAACAGTGACCTCAGCAATTAGGCCGAGCCAGCCCTCTGCTGGTTTGTTTTCATTGATAACATCGTAAATGAGGACAGCATGCTGATCGAAATGCGATACCCTCATTTTCATTCGCCGTCTCTCTTGTTTTAAGGGTCCTTTGCCTTAGCTGATGTCATGTGCTAATTGGTAATTAGCATCATGCTCTGCCAGAGTTTAGCTCATTCGTGCATGTATCAGACTGTGTCAGGAAAGAGCTGCCGCTCGTCCACTAATGCTAAATGTACATTTCAGCTCTTTTATAAAGTACAAATCTAATGCTCTATTAAATAACCATGACGTCCAGTCTGATGTTAGTATCCCCATGCTGGGGTGTGGTTATGGTTTCAGAAATAGGTGGGTCACTCTGAAGCCCTAGGCTCCACAAAGACACAAACAACAAAGAAAATGGAGACAGTTATATGCATTTGTACATGCTGACACAATTTCAAAACAGTATAGAAATAATTTTACAATGGATGCCAGATAGTTACTTTATATATGAGCTAGCTTATCATTATGAAGTGAAGTGACCCTTAGTCATATGTGAACAGCACACAGTGTGAACAGCACAAAATTCTTTCTCTGCATTTAAACCCATTCACCAAGTGAAGCAGCGGGCAGCCAGGAACACAGCGCCCGGGGAGCAGAGTGTGGGGAGGTGCCACAAGCAGTCCTGAGATTCGAACCCATAACCCTGATCACAGGGGCTACTCCCTAAACACTAGGCCACCAGCTGCCCCAATTTCTGTAACATGTCAGAAATTCACTGCGACACTGCGGGTGGATTATGCGCATACAGAAAATGAGTGAATGATTGTTAGAAATTCATCTATCATCTGGATTATGAAAGATGGGGTTCAAAAGTAGACCCAAAGTACTCTTGCGAACTTTTTAAAGACGAGGGCCAGAAAAATGCAAAGTGCTTTCATGTTCTACAGTTATTTGTATGACAGTTACTCTTTCAGATTTCTCTACAGTGGCAGTGCTAGGAACCAGGGGTTAAAAATCTGTTTTAGTTGAAAGAAGAACCAATATCTCAGGCAGTACATTTTTAACCATTTTGTTAATAACTTTCTGAGAGAAGCATCAAACTCTTTAGCCCAGAATCAGAATCAAGGAATTTTATTGATCCTGGAGGAAATTGCTTATGTAAGGACTGCAAGGACTGAAGTAGTTTGGAGTAAATTATTGCAGTAGTTTGGAGTAAATTATTGAAGTAGTTTGGAGTAAATTATTGAAGAAGTTTGGATTAAGTTATTGAAGCAGTTTTGAGTTTGAGTTATGTTTGGATCCTATCACTGCCACTGTTAACAATTCTAGAATGTTTCCCTAGAATGGAACGTTTTGCATCAAATCACTCTTAATGACTTTGCTCACATTTTATTATGATACATTTTTGAAAAATCTGTGGAATTCCCCTTTTAAAGAACTACCTAGGCAAATTTGATACATGCAGTAATCTCGCTGCAATGTTTCATATTCAAGAATGTCACTGAAAATAGCTTGTCCTGTGCTCTCTGTACTTTGGTGCAGACCAGGCCTGATCCATGGCAGGTGTACTTTCGCGTATTTTTTAATTAGAAACAAATTAGGTTAGAGTGCTTTTTTTGGGCGATGCACTGAGGGCCAGCACTGTCTGTACCTCCAGGCACACACACACACACACACACTGAATTACACCCGCCACCATGCTGTCAGCCTAATGGAGAAAACCACCAGCAAGGCTATTCGCCCAAAAAACAAACAAACAAAAAAACCAACAACAAAAAATAAATAAATAAATAAATAAATAAATAAAAAAGAAAAGAAAAGGAAAAAAACCCTGCACCTGGATAAATTTGTACAACTATTTTTTTCATAATTAAAGTTAGCGTCATTTGTCTGCAGAAACAAAGAGATAGATGGAGTGAAAAGCAGCATGCATTCTGCATTCATACAAAGGAAGTGGGGCCCTATTGGTTTGGTAGAGGATGCTCTTCCTCCTCCCTTTTTTTTTTTTGTATGGGCCTAATTGAACGCTGATGGATTTACATTAATTTCCTGCCCACACCTGCTTCCTTTATTTCGCTTCAAGATAGCGCAGCGGAGCAGCGCAGCTCCACGCCATTACGACTAATGGACGCTCCAAGTGAGCAGGGTTCTAGAGAACAGCACCCCTCCCCACACCCCACCACGGCTCAGTAGCCGCCGGTAGCCCGGCAACACTAAGACTTGGGAATTTCAGCCATGTAAAATTGTATACCTGGAGCACTGACACAGCTGGGAAATGAATCGCAGGGGGGTTTAGTGTCTGTGGTGCTGGAGCTTTTCTTGGAACTCATAGAACTGGACAGGTTTGAGTGTATGAGGACTTTCTGGAACAGAAGGAGGTCTGGTAGTGTTATGTGCACAAATACCACAATTTAAAATGAAGTCTATTTTATAGTTTACAGTAATTTGTCACTGTCACACACTTAATAATTCTGTTAATAACAGACTCCATGGTGTTATCAGTATTACACATTCTGCATTTTTACAAAAAATAATTACAATTATTTTACAAAAAAGGAAATTTTCCAAAGAGACTACTGTAGTAGTACTGTACGAGGTGAGTTGGTAATTTAACTATTTTCTACAGACAAAGCGATGATTATGTATTTCATTTTGACTACAGTGTCAAATATCTATATACAGCTCCGGAAAAAAAAAACAAAAAACACTGCAATTTATTTTTAAATCAGCATCTATGACTGTGACAACCATTCCATGCCAGTGTCTGTTAAATTTCTACACAAGCCCCTCGTTCTGCTGTATGAGGCACTGATTAGTGATCACCTGAATTACATCTTATTTAATGAGGAAAAGTATAAAAAAAAAAAAAACACTGTAATCAACGCTCTCCTCTTACAATGTGACCGGCTGGATGGTAAAACACTACTAGAAGTTCGTCAAAGGTAATTATTGCCATTTTGTTTAAGAGTGATTTGTTTTCTTTGAATTATTCAAGCTCTGTAACCACTGCATCATTTCTTTTATTTTGATGTTTTGCCATTTCCTTTAAAATTATGCTTTGAAGAACATTTTTATTTGGAACTTAGGATAAATATTGTCAGCAGTTCTTAAAAACTAAGGCAAAGCTGTTCATGTCAGTTCTTGCACCTATAAAGATAAAACCTGAGAAACTGAACAATTTTGCAGTGGTCTCTCATTTTTTTTTCCAGATCTGTATGTATAAAACGGTTTTACCTGTAAGACAAGACCTCCGAAGGTGTGTGGATTCTATAGACCAGACAAGTTTGGAGGCCAAGTCAACACCTTACACCATGTTCCTTAAATCACTCCTGAACAAATTTGCAGAGTAGCAAGGCACACCATCCTGCATTGTCCTGTGTTTTTCACTTTACCTTTCAGTGGTTTTATATATTTACATGCAGAATGCAGTGAAACCCTGCATGTTCTTCTATTTCCAAAATGTTCTAAACAGCACTGTATATTTATGTAACACGATTATTCGCTGTCAAGTAATTAGACGCCAGTTTAATTGATCTAATCATCATTAATTTGTTTTGCAGTTTAGAGGCTAGAAAAAAAATCAGCTGAACTGAAGGCAAGTGAGTTGTTTGCTTGCAAGATTAGCTAAGATAGTCTGTTATGAGCTTGCAGTCAGATTCATTACTCCTTGCCCAAAGCTGGATACAAGTGTTAATGATCAAATCATTCTGTATGTTCAGTTTTGGGTTACAAAGCATGTGTTATCACCATTACTTGTAATGTCTTTTTGTCATATTCAATATTTCTTGTAAGCATATGGCACAGATTATAATTCACCTAAAATGCAGCGGGCTGCAATAATAGTACTGTGCCATGGGGGAGGAGAAAGGGGCTACTTTATTGGGTCAGGGCAGCTCCCAGCAGTTGGAGCCTAATTGCAGACACTGAAGGAGAATGAGACCTATCATTGATGATCATAATTACATTTGGTCTCTGAGGGATAATTCACCCCCTCTGCTCTTGCCACATGTTTGTATTTAAAGCGGATGGTGTTCATGTCAAACAGCAGTGAGGTTACCTTTTGGGATTAAAAGATCAGGCTCATTAATTATCTCACAATGCTTTTGTACACTGACAGAATTAATGGAACATTCTTGAGAGGCCCTGTACACTTTTAAAAAATGAAGGTTCCAAATTATTCTTGGGTTGACTGTTCCAGGAAAAATCTTAATTTGGTGTAATTATATGGAATTTTTTTTTTTTTTTTTTGCACATCAGCTAAAAGGTTCTTCTGTAGCTAAAAAAGAAACCTTTTGGCACCTTGAGATTTTAAGAGTGTGTTTCTTCAAAGAAGCAAATGTGCAAAAGAAAAAGAAAAGAAGTCCTACTTATGATGAGTAAGCACTCCTACATTGTTGGATCAGGTTTGTATTGCACAGTTTGTTTTAATCACCTTTATTGGGAGGAAAAGTTGATGGTGCATTTGCACAACATGGCAACCCAGCTCAGTTTCTCCAATGGTCCTGTGTCAACTCATTGCAATATTGGTCCAACTCCAAGCACACCCTGGGATTTTTAGTTATGGACCAGCGGTTAAGACACAGGTCAGCTGATGGAAGAGAAGAAGCAGTGCCAATGGAATCGACACAGGAGGCAGAGGAATCCTCAGCCCTTCTACATCAACACCACTGCCAAATGCTGGAACAAAGACCGCTACTGTGAAGCCTCTGAATCGGGCACTGCACATTGCTCACTGCAGACTGCCCACTGATGGTTTGTGTTAAGCATAACCTTTGTGTGAAAGTCATTTAATTGGATTAATCATCACTGAGTGGATTTTCGAATGCTAATGGAAACTTGCCAGTGTTAAAGATAATTACACTGTTGGGTCAAACACAGTAACACACACCTTTCTTTACACCTAGCTTTGCCTTGGTAATCCGATATTAGGTAGGTGGTTCTTGTGTTTCTTTTATGGAGCATCTCACCAGACACACAATGCTGTTATGGTCATTGTTAACTCTTTAATGCTGTGGCAAAAAAAGTGACTATTGCTGCATTTCGTTTGACTTTTCTCCCTTAAAAAGATGACTGAACATGATCTACGTACAAGAGAGGTGAGCGACCCAGTACTTTTTGACTGACTTAGACTGACAAAGTCTCAGCTCTCCTTAAACTCCAGAAAACAGACGGAGAGTCAAACTCACTGGCTAAATATATAAAAAATGTATTTCAGCTGTGGGGTGGGACATTTCTCAAATGCTCAAACCACTGGATCCAGCAAGAGGACTTCTGCAGCTCACTTATGTGGCGAAAGTGATTTTGCTACAGTTCACTTGGTCATACTTTTACCACTCTGTATGAAATGGGCTAAATGTTTGCTATCTGTGTTAGAACGCGCAATGCATTGTGAAGGGGGCTGCATTTTCACAGAGCAGTCATAGTGCCCATGCAAACCCCTGTCCACCACCAAAAGCACCTACAATGAGCATGTGAGTATCAGAATTGAACCATAGATGGATGGAAGAAGGTGGCATGGTCTGATAAATCACATATTTTTTTAGATCCTGTTCACATTCAGATGCATATGAGTAATTTACCTGGGGAAGAAATGGTTCCAGGATGTGAAGAAGGTAGTCAATGGAAGCAGTGTGATGCTCTGGACAATGTTCTGTTGGGAAACCTGGCATTCATACAGATGTTACTTTGAAAGGTTTACCTACATAAGCATTGTTGCAAACCAAATACACCCCTTTATGGTAACAGTATTCCCTCATGGCAGTGGCCTCGTTTCGCTGGATAATGCTTCCTGCCACACTGCCAGAATTGTTCAGCAATGGTTTGAAGAACAGAGGTGTTGGCTTGGCCTCCAAATCCGCCAGATCTTAGTCCATTCAAGCATCTGTGGGAAGTGCTGGACATACTAGTCTGATCCACCCTGCCAATATTAAGCAGGTAGTTTTAATGTTGTGACTGATCAGTGTATAAATAATAACATACTTCATTACATTTTCTCATTACTCTGAAGAAACAATAAACAACAAACAATAAGCATTTAAGCATATAAGCATTCTCATTCAACAATAAAAGCAGTGTTTCTTTTATACATTCATTGAAAACACGGAGGCACACAGAGAGCTCCGATTCCACATGCTGATACATTTTAGTGTGATTAGCATGAGAAAGCATACGTCCTATCATACTCTGGCAGTAGATCTGAAGGAGTAAAAGCCAATGTCAGTGAAAGTATTGCCAACAATATGGTATGACAGGGTTAACCCTGTCAACTGCAAGGGCCTATATGGTCTTAATTCCTCGTACTCATAACTGCATGAATCAGAATAGTTCAAATATCATTGGAAGTATTTACCAGTTAATAAGCCTGAAGTCTGGGTTGAACTCCAGTTGTACTGCCGAAACCAGATGTGACATCCAAAGCTGCACATGCCTTCAATACAAGCTCCAACACTTCACCTTTGTTTCCCTCAGGCTCGGCACCCTCCTGCCGCCTGCCGTCGTGAGGTGTTTGTGTGTCTCTCAGGCTGTAGTAGGCCGCAGGGGAGGTGTGATCTCACAACAGCAGGGGCAGCTCTTCTCCGCAGGACACCGGGCTGACCTCTGACCCCCGCGGGTGCATCCCTGCGGCGAGAGGAGCAGTGAAGAACTGCAGGAGATGCACGAGGCAGCAGGGGCTGTGTCTTTAACCAGATGGCAGGCCGAGATTAGTCATGTCCGCCCCGCATGTCGGGAAGACGAGTGTACCCAAATCAAATCTGTCACCTCTCTTAATACTAAGCATGCTGCCGGGGAAGCTGAGCGAGGCAGACAGCCTGATTAAAATGATGTTCCTTTATGCAGCATCTGCTTTGCGGTATTTTTCACCTCCTTTACACCAGAAGCTAAGAGATATATCCTGGACTCTTATGCACATGGCAACATTTACCCCTCTAGTACTGCAAGCGTGTAAAAGGCCCATTACACTCAACAAAATGCAAAGTCATGTGACTATGCTGAGGTAACTACTTCCGTGCAAACTCACGCTGCTCTATAAATTGAATGGAAAAATTTGACATCATTCATGTACAGCAGGTTTATTGGATCCTCTTCAGCCAAGTTTGGTATCCAAAGTTTGCTTCAGTATTTTTTTTCGCTGGAGCTATGAGTTCTAATGCTTGCTAGCAATGCACACAAACTGCACACCTACATTATCACATCTTTTGTGAACCCTGTCAAAGTTGCTAAAAAATCTCAAGCAGTTTCGTAAATATGCTTATGTGTTTTTTTGGCATCTATAAAAAATCAATGGGAAATGGTGACTCCAAGAGCTAGGCCTTCGGTTCAGGCTTTATACGTAAATCTAACATTCGAAAGTTCTTCTCTAATGTTAATACTTATTTTCCCTGTCGCCCCTTTGAGATTACAGTAATATGCTAGCACTAAGGTAAAATACACATTAAAGGAACTCTATTTAGATCCTTAGTGAACGTTTCTTTGGCTATGTCAAGAATTTAACTATTTTGTTTCAAGCAAAATGTAACTATTATATAAGAGTAGTCATGGCGGAGTTTAAATAAAACAAGCATGACCATACTTTTAAAAAATGAACTTCCAGAACGTCCTGGAAGGTCCTGAGCGACCTTAGGGCTCCTCACTGATAAAATGCACAACAAAGCTACGAAAGGACTACACCGGTTTATAGCAATGCAACATATTTGTTATAGATAATAGTATGTCAGAAACCAAATAAACAATGTATACTGTTTATAGCATGTATACTGTATAATATAATGTATAGCATGTATGTATGTATATAATATAATGTATAGCAAAAAGATAAAAAAGTGGTAAAAGGAAAATGTGAGTTTAGTTTTAAGATAGATTGTGAGCGTTAAACACTTTGCATGTACCAGTCTCTTTTATTTTGAAGCAAAAAGCCTTTATTGTGCCACATGGTGAGTGCAAGACTCACCATGCACACTGATCGTTTCATATCAACCCAGCGCGTTTATACATATTTGATCAAACCCCAGTATGAAGCAATAACCCCAAGCCGCGCCAGCCTGCGCTTCGCCCTCTATTACGTTTTCTGTTCTTTCAATTGCGTTGGAAAGGTGCAGGGGGGGTGTGTAGGGGGTGCATGCGTGCGCTGTCACTGGTGGGGACTGTCGTGAGAGGCAGACAAAGGCAAATGCGGCCGCGGGTGCAGATGTTGCCGCTGGAAGCCGCAGAGAGAGCAAGTGGCCCGGGCCCTGTGGCTATGGGCCCCAGCTGGGGCTTGGAGACGAGGCGTATTCATCTGCTCCTCTCCAGGTACCCCCGTCCACTGGCAGGGAAAAGGGGGGGGATGAAAGGCAGCGGAGGGGCTGCTCCACAGATGTCACCTGCTGGGGTTCAGCGGCCCTAGCCAGCAAATGTCATGTTTGGCAGCTGGTCCGCTGCTCTCTCTCTCCCCTCCACCAGTTGTTGGCAGAGAGGCTCCTAAAGGATACGAAAGATGCCTGCACTAGGGCGCCCTAATGGGACGACATTAAAGCGAGTTGCTGGCTCCTGTCTGTCATAGAACATTAACCTTGTCCTGCTTCCTGTTCCCTCCAGGGTGCTCTTGCTCCCTCGCCCACTCTCTCACTCGTTCACCAGCTATAAAGTACGTTTCACATGCTCCGGCAATCTGTCCACACCCTGCAGCCTCTCACCCTTATGGCTATAAGGTCAGAAAAGTTTACCGCTGCTATGTATTCCTTTCGTGTGCACAGTGAAATCTGCCTGATGTTGATTTACCACAACAGTGTTTAGTTAATCCCCAAAACTGTAGATGTATTATTATCTTAATGTTCAGTTTGTATTAATCGTGAGATGCATAATTCACTAGATACTGTTAATTATGCACTAAATATTATGAAACTTGGTTATATAATATAGTTATGAGAATATAGGCAAGTGTGTAGGTCCTCATGAGGATCCCTCACTGTAATAACTACATAATTACTGTACAGTTGATCGACAGTAGAATTACTAACTGAATCATAAGCCTAATGTTTAAGCCAGTGGTTCAAAAGGTTAAGGGGGTCAATTCCAGCCAACCTCAAATGAACATAAAGTGTTAAATGTGCAGAACATTGTAATTAATTCAATACTTGCATTGTGCTTTGTTTTCAGTATACCCTTATCGTTCCATCGCTATAATTTTGCATGTCAGTACGCTGATGACTGTTCTGACCTTGCTATTAAAGTGTCTTCTTTCTTCTTCAGCAGTAGTTATAGATCAAGAGAAATCCTGGGTTATTTGGGACTGGGTTTAATCGGTGTAGCATGGCTACTTTAGTGAATGCTAATTGCTCTGACACAAAAACAGTGGCCTGTGCTTCTAATGTCACTCAATCTCCAGGAGTGCCTGACAGCGTTCCTTCCAAATTTGCTCATAATTGGCTACCCACGGTGAACTGACACACACAATTAAATCTAATTCTCACCATGCATTCTTTTCAGAAGGCCAAATCTCAAAAGCTTAATACAAATTGGGGGCAGAACCCTTAGCCTCCCACCCCCTGGCCTCCACACAAGAAATGCAAAATACAAAAAATGGCATCGTGAAATATCATAGCATCAGGACCTTTAAATCTATACCTGTGTTTTGGGGACAATTTTTGTAACATTTTCATCTTATAATTTTTTAAAAAATATACTATATATTCTACAAACTATATATTTATACAGTCGTAAATGAAATTGTTCATACCCCAGGCAAATTTTGACTTAGTTACTTTTATTCAACAAGCAAGTTTCTTCTTGATTGGAAACGACACAGGCGTCTCCCAGAAGATAATGAGACGATGTACAAGAGGCATCATTGTGGAAAAAAATATTTCTTAGCTTTTATTTACATTTGAACAAAAAGTGGCATGTTCAACATTAGTTATAACTTTTGCAACTGTCATACCAGTGGAGAGATGCAAAAAGCTCGTCAGCAATTATAGGAAGCATTTGATTGCTGTAATAGCCAAAAAAGGCTTTTCTCTTGATTATTGAGAAGAGTATGAATAATATTGGACATGCCACTTTTTGTTCAAATGTAAACTAAAGCTGAGAAATATTTTTCTCCACAATGATGCCTCTTGTACATCATCTTATTATCTTCTGGGAGGTGCCTGTGTCACAATTAAGCCAAAATTACTAAGTCAAAATTTACGAGGGGTATGAATAATTTCATTTACAACTGTATATATATAGAATGTATATATACCAGTATATATATATATATATATATATATATATATATATGTCATGTCATGGTACGGTGACGATTGGTGCTAGATGCCGCCCGGGTCTTTTTGTTGTGGAATTCCTGAGCACACCGGGTGTGAGTTTGTTTATGATGTGTTTCAGCTGCCGGTGTGCTCAGGAGAAATAATGCTT
>JBBPCX010000001.1:43817188-43859520 GCA_037974365.1 Hydrocynus forskahlii
ATAAAACACACACACACATACTCACAGACACACACACACACACTCACATACACAAGCACACACAAACTCAGACACGCGCACACACACCAACACACACAGACACACACACACACACACACAGACGCACACACACAAACCTACACACACGCACACACACACACAAACACACACAGACAGACACACACAAAAACACACACACACACACACAAACATATATATTGACCGGTCACCTCCTACGCACTCACATTTTTGTTTATTTGAAACATATCCTGACTGTGTTTCTTCTTTTTCTTCTGTGGTATAATACAAGTGAAGGTGAAAGAGAAACTGCCATTTCTCTTTCACCATGTCTCAAAAAAAGAAAAAACCATCAAGATAAACATCAAAATCAAGCATTCAACAAGCAAATATGTGAAATAATGCTCTAGGGACTGTAGAAAATACAAAACGTTGCCAGGTTTTAAAAAAATCTGATTTTTTTTTTTTACTTTTTTGCAAAATATTACAAATATCTGTTATAGTAACCCTTTAACCTAAACCTATCACTAACCCTAAACTTAACCTCAATCCAGAACCTAAATTCTATTCACCCTAATCCTAAACCTAATCCTGTTGCAAAAATCACAACACCCTTGCCCTAAGACCAGATAGGTTGTAGATAAGCTGTAGAGGGCTTTATGGTACTAAAGAAAATAAAGCAAGACCCGCAAGGGGGATATAATTTGAAAATGCAGAGAGACCTCTTGACCGGTTCAGTGAGCAAAGAGTAAGAAGTCATTTCCAGTAAAGCAAAGTGGCCCCTTATAGTCATGTGTGAACACAACGTCGCACAGTGTGAACGATGTGAAATTCTTTCTCTGCATTTAACCCATTCACCAAGTGAAGCAGTGTGTGGGCAGGGAGCAGTATGTAGGGATGGTACGTTGCTCACGGGTACCTCAGTGGGGCCATTGGCAGACCTGGGATTCAAACCCATTACCTTTCAATCGCAGAGGCAACACCCCAACCACCAGGCTTTAGCTGTTGCCAGTAAAATTGTGATGTTTAAGGGTTTAACACAGACTGAAAAGTCATCTCTTCAATTCGTAGTTAAATAAACACAAAAACAGCTAGCGTACCTGCGTATTTGTTAATCAGCACTCTTGCCCCTTTCGCCACTTAACTCTGGCCTATTTGTACTGTAGCATGAGAACAATGTCCAATAAGTCAACACAGTATGTTGCTTTGGATTAAAAAAAATAATAATAATAAACTTCAGAATCCAATTTATCTAACTGGAATCTGTTTATTTTATAGCTGCAATGACACACAGAGACACAGAGACAATAACAATATAAAAGTCTAAATACATCCAATAAAAATAATGTAGAAAAAAGCCATTTGAAATAGGAAATACTCCATGTTATAGCCAAGTCAAGTAGGTTTTATTGTCATTTCGACCATATACACACAGCACACAGTGAAACTAAACAACGTGCCTCCAGAACCATGGTGCAACACAAGAGCAAAACAGAACAGAAAACCACAAGACCACAAGTGCAGACAGGACAAAAGAGTGTGCAAGAAACACACAAGCGCAACAATACAATTACACAAGACAAGACAACAGTCAGTGCAATCAACAATAACTAGTCTGGATGAATACCGTATATTGACAGGCACTGTATTCAAACAGCAGAGAGTTGTGTGTGCAAAAATGCAGAAGAGATAACATGTGGAAATGTACACAAATGCTGGAGTAAAACTATTATATATGCATTACCAGTCAAAAGTTTGGACACTCCTTTCTCATTTAACGATTTCCTTTGTTTTTATTATTGGCTACATCGTAGATTAATATTGAAAACATCACCTATGGCTCCGATGACAGCTTTGCACACTCTTGGCATTTTTTCAATCACATTCATGAGGAATCGACCTGGAATGGTATTTAATTAACAAGTGTTCTTCATCAAGAGTTCATTAGAGGAATTTCTTGCCTTCTTAATGTGTTTGGGGTCATCAGTTGTGATGGTAGGGTTGGTACACAGTTAGCGATCCTATTCCACTACGGTTCTACTCCACATTATGGCAAGAACCACTTAACTAAGTCAAATGAGGCAATAGCCCATCATTACCTTATTACAGAACATATTCTGGTTTGTTCCTTCATCATGTTGATTGTTTTCAATATTAATCTATATCTATATCTATATCTATATATATCTACATAATAAGATATTGCACATAATTATGATGTTTTAGCACCCGATAAGAACATTGCACAATATAGCACATGGTAGATTTGCACAAGATGCTGTAAATGTAAGTGTAACTGTAAGTTTTAGTCGTTGCTAAGACACAATTTAGTCTAATCCCTAATTGCTAAACTGTTATTCTGGTCATTTGTTTGCATTTCTTTATTAAAAGCTAAACAATGAAGAGAGAAACACAGTTTCCTTTATTAGTGCTATATTTTTCTCCGCAGTCATCGTCCAAGGTGGAAACACGGCTGTAAGTGAAACATTGTTAACATACCTGCCAACATTGGAAAATGCTGCTGCTGCTAACGCTCCTTATATGGCTTCTTAAGAAAGTGAGGTTACAAACTTGTGATTCTTTTAATGATTCACTATTGCACTTAATGGAACTTTGCTTTGAGTGCTTGGGTTTAATCTTGTTATGGATTAAAAAAGCGAATAATGTCCTTCTCAAGTAAGAGCTTTTATGACTGTCATCTTTGGTGGGCTGAGGATGGTGCCTGGTCGCACTCCCCCCCTTAGAGAGTGAATATACACATGCACACTTCCACTGGGGCCTAGAAATACAGTCCTGGCGCTGCAGGTATACGTCTGTTTCACTGGATCGATATGCAAGGCAATTTCTTCCCTATTGATTTTGACTGTGCTTGTGAAGCAGCAGTGTGATATGAAAAAGTGGAGCAGCAGCCCTATGAAAAATCAATCTCCTGCATGTTTATCTGCTCGAAGAATGACCACTTAAAAGCGTGTTCTGCTGTATCTTATATGTATTGATTCAGTCATTTCTTTGTCCATTCCACACCTTTTTCAGAGGTGACATTTTATTGATACTCAATAAAAGAGAACGTACTCTTTGTTAGTTGATATCAATCAGTTGCATCTCCATCCTTATCCTTCAAACAGATTTGTAGCGGAAGGCCCTTTGTAACTTTGCGGGTGATGATGTTTCAACAGTATATTTAATTTCTATGTATTATAAATGTTTAACTCATTGATATTTCAAAGTTTGGGCATAGCATTCCTTTGACATAATCAAGCAGAAAGTTCTACTTTGTTCTGTTAACAACTCGGCCCAATATTTTAACTCCCCGAGAAATACTGCAGCAATAACTTTGCCCGGTGTGTATACTGAGTCCGCCCTGCATACAGATGTAAATTAAATCTGGCAGTCCTCTAGAGAAGCCCAATAAAGGGACTGCAAGAGCCTAGTGCTCTTTTAGGGCATACTCTGAGCGAGCCCACCAGCACAGCCCTACCCACTCCTTCGAAAAGGCCATTTCCATGATTAACCATAACTCTTCCCAATTAAATTTACTAGGCACTTCTGTTCACACTCTATTCGCAGCCTCTACATCACACAAATGCATGTGAACAGACACACAAATGCGTGTGCACAGTGAAGCCACAATGAAGCCTCAGTCTGCAGCAGCACTACCTCTCAGCACATCTCACTATGCCAGTATAGTAAGGTGCAAATGTGGCTGCACGTGAAACTTTGTTAACATACCTGCCAAGGTTTTAAAATGCTGCTGCCGCTAACACTCTATATATGGCTACTTAAGAAAGTTAAGCTATAAACTTGTGGTTGCTTTATCGATTCACCATTGCACTTTAAGGAACATTACATTTTGCTTTGATTTTTTTTTCGTATTTCAGATAGAGTTACACTACCGGTCAAAAGTCTGGACACACCTTCTCATTCAATGTTTTTTTTTGTTTGTTTTTATTATTTTCTACATTGTAGATTAATATTGAAAACAAACAAAATAATGAAGGAACACATGGAATTATGCAGTAAACAAAAAAAAAAAACAGAGTGAAACAAACCAGAATATGTTTTGTAATAAGGTAATCATGTACTGTTGTTTCTTTTTGCTTGAGGAAGAACACCTGGTAATTAAAGACCATTCCAGGTCGATTCCTCATGAATGTGACTGAAAAAATGCCTAGAGTGTGTAAAGCTGTCATCAGAGCAATAGGTGATGTTTTCAATATTAATCTACAATGTAGCCAATAATAAAAACAAACGAAACTGTTGAATGAGATGGTGTGCATGACAAGTAGGTTTGGAGGCTTCACAGCAGTCCCTTCATCGTGCAGTGTAATTTCCAATTGAATTTGAAATGACTCCGACAATACAGGTTGAATAACGCGTAAAAACAGAACATGGCCTCTTCACACTTTTTTGCATTTTCATTTACGGAGAGTATCTGCAGAAGGCCAGAACCTACAGATACTGTATAAGACTGCTTTCTATTAGTGTTGGGGTAGTTACTCAAAAAAGTAACCAAGAAATAAATAAGTCTTTATTTATCGTAAACTGTAATGACATTACTTTACCAATTACTTCTTGGAAAAGTACTCATTACTTCTGTGTTACTCTGTAAAATACATACATACCGTTAAACCCAGAAGTTTACACACAGTAGATGTACCAGCTGAAAAATAGTCTAATAATAGTAGTCCTTTCAGAGCCGTTTGTCCAAACCAGTGTTGCATGGGGTGCTCAATGGGGTGCCAGCCCCTCTGGTCTTTGGGCAAAAGGTGAAGAAACAACCTGAATAGGTCGCCAAGACATCGCAGGGCAGAGTCACTCACACATTCACACCTAGAGAAATTTGGCCTCTCCAGTTCACATGACTGGGCTGTGGGAGGAAACCAGAGTTCCTGGCAGAAACCCACACAGACACAGGGAGAACATGCTAACTACACACAGCAAGATCCCTGGCTGCCCTAACCACTGTGCCATCATGCCTTTAGTAATTTATTTGGAAAAAAATAGCCAATCACAGTATTCACTGAGTTTTATGGCTCTTGCCACCCATGTGACATGTGTTTTGCAAGTAATACAATTTTATTTGGTTACTAAATGCAATGTGATTAAAAGAATAAGAACTACAACAGGTTCCACTACCTTGTGACAGTAAAAAAGTAATTACATTACTGTAACGTATTACTTCGTACCACATTAAAACAACACAGCTTGTTAGAACATAAACAGGCAGATATTCACTGAGGTGTGTAGATACTTGTCTATTTAATTTAATGTCTATTTGATGTAAAGAACTTCAAAACTATCCTGAAAACTTCAGGTAACCACTTCAGTTCTTTTAGGGTGATATGAGCTCTCTTTCTTGTTTCGATTAACATCTTTGCCGCTGCATTTTGTTCATGTTGTAGAAGATGTATTGCTTTCTTAGGGAGCCCAGTTAAAGGAGCATTACTGTCTGCTTGTAACAAATGTATGGACAGGATTCTCTGCTTTACTCGGGGACAGAAAAAGGCCTAAAATTAGCAATAGGTCTTATATGATAAAAAGCTCCAAAGCTATGGTATGATAAAACGCTCAGGCCATAAATGTCTCCATAAAATAATTCAGGCCTTCTCTAGAGCTGTGGGAGTTCCTGAGAATTCCCCCAATGGTGTAAATATATGTTGAACCGTTGAGTGCAGTTAAGCAATATGTTTGCCTAGACTTGAATCAAGATCAAGAACAGTTTCATGTCTCAATTTCCCCCCCAAATGCTGCTTGTTGGTCAGTGTGCAGTTGGAGACTGTGGGCAGGCAGATTGCTGTACATGTAAATGTTGAAACAGATGATGGCTGGTGCCACCTATGTAAACAGCGCTGGGCTGTGGGCCTGATGCAGATACGGCCCTGCCCACAGAGCCACAGAGTCTAGACTCCAGATGTGGCCATACACACACTCACATACACACGCAGCCACGGTCCAGGCCCGTATCTCATCGAGAAGACAGCAACTTAGAGGCGAGACAAGTCTGTTTAAAGCTCGCGAGGGACAGAGAGAGGCAAAACTGCTGCTGCTCTAACTCTCCTGACAGTTTGCAGCTGGGCACGCTGAGGAAGGCGTCATTTCTTCCCAGCTTGAAATGCAAGAAAAAGCCCGAAGAACAATGCAACATTGATTGATGTTAATTGTGTGCTGTGGAATCCTTAATTATTGTTTTGATACACTTCACGATCAAGTCAATTACATGTCATTACATGTCTGCCCTTATTACAGAGAAAGGTGACGCACACGGAGAGCTGCGCCCTTTGCAAACGCAAAAAACGAAGATAAAATCATTTTCCTAAAGCGACATCAGCTCTCAGTCAGTGTTCAGATGGGTCCTTTCTCCTTCTCTGGAGCCTACGTTAACAGTGTCGTGCCAGCTATTCTTGTAGGTTTGTTAATTGTTTGTCACCCACCAGGTGCCATCTGTCAGGGTCCCTCGGTCCCAGAGCCATGTGCAGAGGCACTGCCACGTGCTCCCGCGTCACTGACCCCCATCCACTGCCTTGCATGGCTCCCTCTCTCCCTCCATGCACTCACCACCTCAGCTAGGCTTTGACATGATGCCTCCAAACCTCTGGAGAAGAGAGGGCCCTGTGTTATTGATAATTCAAAACCTCTCACATCACCAGAGAAGACATCAGCTTCGAGGTCTTGGTTCAGGGTATGCCGCAGTATGAAATTGTATGGATTCTTGTATGTATTCTTTAGGCAACACATGCTCAGATGGAGCACCACTTTGTTTGTCCTGAATGTCATGTGGGTTCTGTCAGTTGACTATTTTTTTATTTTTTACACTATCTGAAGTGACATCTACACTGCAAAAAGTCTTAAAGTAGGCTAGATGATAATCAAAATAATCAAAAGTTGTTAGGAGTGGACTTTACACTTACAAGTATTATCAGTACTATATACATACATACATACATACATACATATATATATATATATAGAGAGAGAGATAATGCGGCAAATTTATATATTTAACAAACACAAAAGATAAAAAATGTAATAAAAAAATTATAGCTCATATGGTGCTATGGTTTGTAGCTTCATACTAATTATACAAAGTCAACATGACAATATTAGACAATATTATCTGAAACTGAAAAGTGCATTGATTCCAAAGTTAGAACACAAATGTAGTCTTAAGAGCAAAGAATTGAAGCACGGCTTACAGAGATCATAGAGTTCAAAAGGCAAAATTCTACCAAAATTACATTTTTGTCATGCTGCAAATATTTTATACATGATGATAAATGAACCAGTGCAGCATTAAATAAATCAGTTGTGCAGTCTGTAACAGGAATGCTTGATGTATTTCCATACATTAAATGTACTTACTTTGATCCCAGGATCCAAAACTAATAATATGTGCTGAGATGTTTAAATTTTGCTCCATCAGAATAGAGTGGAAATCTGTGCCATAATTGAATTTTTTAATTGAATTCATTTTGTGTAAAGAAATGTCTCCAGTGTATTTGGACATATGTTCAGAATGATTTTCCTTTCTTTGGCAAAGTTAGCATTTTAGACTTTAGATGAGGTTTTCTTCCGACACCAGATGGTCTTTGGCTTGGATTCTCAGCTCACATGTCGAAGTCTGGAAGTTTTTAGCTCAGATGGAGCACCGCTTTGTTAGGTGTATAATCGTTACTCCAGACTCCAGACACTACGCCTTGATGAAAGTAGGAAATCATCACGAAAAAAGGAATAAAGTGTGATGAACACACAACGACTCTCAGTGGCCCCCGCCTCCAGAGTTAGTCTCGGGCGAGTGGGTCACCTTCATCTGGGTGTGGAGATAGGGTCGTCTGTCTCGGCATCATGACAAATGAGAAGGAGCTCTCAGGGACGGTGCATTAGGGAGCTGTACAGACTGATCGGTGTTAGCATCGCACCAGCGGAACGGGCAGCCACGAAGTCCTGGGGAATTCTGGGTCACCTTCACTCCAGCAGAGAGCTCAGCAGCTCCTTACAATGCATGGGAAACAGCAGCAGATGAGACAGTGTGTTTTAGGCACGACCATCAGAACCAGAAGTATTTGGTTGAACGGTTGTAATAAAAATCCTTGTATCACAAAGAATTTATAACAGAAGAAAATCTTCAGTGTATTTTTAAATATGTAAGCATCCATTACATGTATTGGTTCATTCATCATTAAATATTCTCACAATACAAGGGGCAGCTGCCATTTTACAATGCAAAACTGCACATCAAGTTTTGTCTGACAGCAAGGATAAACAGGATGACCCCAAAGAACGTTAACTTTTCTCAAGAATTCAAGAGGAAAGCCTATTTTGACACGATTTCTAGTTATCAAAACATATAAGATTATGGCGTATGGAGTACCAGTATATGCACTCATATGCAAATGTTTTACTATATTAAATGTGTCATTAAAAGTGTAAAAATATTAAATGGGTCATAACTTTTGCACATGTTGCATTTTATGTTGCATTTTTCCTGTATGTTAAATTTAGCAAGTAAACAGCAATAGTGCATTAAAATGAGCAGAAGTACATTCTCTGTAGAGAGAGAAGTTATTTTCACTCAAAAGGTCATTTGAGGGTCTTTTATGAGCCAAATTTTTTGCTTGTGGCTGTATTAACTCTTAGACTGGACCACACGGTCCAGTTTCTCACTCCTATAGCTACTTAACTCACATACTAGAATGCCAGTCAATTACTGAAATTGTTATATCTGCTACTGGGTAAAAGCATCAAAATAATAATTAATTCTTGCTGTTTAAAGATAATACAAACAAGAAGGTTCACTACGCCCTGCTATTTGTTATGGAACGTCTGTGAACTTGCCTCTTTGTGTCATTCTGTGAAACACCCCCGCAAGGTTACCCACTTAATTTAAGGGCTTAACACAGAGAGATTTTTTGAGGGGATGAAAATCACTTGGCATAACAAACAAGGACAACTAGGCTAATTATTTTTGTTGATTCATTAGTAAGTAATTTCTTTATTGCACAAAAACTGTGACTTCCCAAACCACTGGAATTTCCAAACCGTTTTATTTCTCGGTCGACTCAGAAGAAGCAGCAGCGCTACTCGCTCCCGCCGAAGCCAACACTCTTTAACAGCGCTGTAGCGTTTGTCTCCTGAGAGCTGTATTATGATGTATAGCCTCTGTGCCGTGAGTCATTTTGTTCTCCTCCTTCTATCTGCCTAAATAGAAACACATTAGCCCGGGGAAGCCGGGTTCACGCAGTACTGGAGCAGTCAGAGGTGCAAAGGCGAGGAAAAACCAGCCAGGCTTGAAAGAGCAAGTGAAGTTCTTTAATGCACCGCAGGATTATGATTATATAAATACGTACTGAAGATGTTTGGTTGGTGAATATTTGTGTGAAACAACAGATTCCAGCCATCTCAGGTCTTAAAAATAAAGGTGCCAAATAGGGTTCTTTGGAGCGATGCCACGGTTCACTAAACCTTACTATTTGTTCGGGAACATCTGTGAGGTTCCTTTCAACTGCCGATTCTATAAAAACAACTCATTTAAAACCACTCAGTTGAAATGTTCGATGGCATTGCTCCAACGAATCCTTTATAGCATCTTTATTTAAATAAAGGTACTTATTACTGAAAGGTACACAACAGGGGGCTCAACTCAAAGAACTATATATCGAAAGTGCATCATGCCACAAGGACCTTTTTTATTGGGCATTGTTATTTGTAAAAATGTAAGATGTTTTTTGTGTGTATGAATTTTGCTCTCAGTCTTGTAAAAGTCATGCTCAGTCATTACTGGGATGCCAGCCTTCCTTTCAGGTCTCTTTAGTAGAGAATTTGAGTTTTGCTTTAAGTTGGACTAAACGTCTGTCAGGTTTGACATGGCTTCAATTAACAAGCCTTTAATTACAGAAAAATCTTGAATCTGGTGGACAGAATGAAGCATTATATGCTGTATATCCTATGTTTAAAGAGAAGAGGCAAAACAGCTTAGTGATTCTGATGCATGTTGACTAGCATGTAGCTTGGAAGTTTGCTAGCTAGCTCAAAGTCAGTCATCTTGCTACATTTTGTGTGAGCTACACATCACCTTCCTTTCAACCATACTAAAATTTCAGCTGGGTTAGCTACTGCTTCACAAAAAGCTCATTATTTGAAGCTGTAGACAATTTTTAGGTTTATTTTTATATGAAACACTTCCTGTTGCTAATAACAAAACTAAAATAAAAGAGATGTGTGACTAACCTTTTAAAGAATAAGTAACCTATAACAGATTAAGGAAATGTAAAGGTTCTTTGATGGTTAGGAACTTTATGTGGGGGTTCTTTAAACTCTAAAAAGGTTCTTCACACTTATACATCTCATTTGTAATAAGTTTTTTCTTTTGAAAGGTTCTTTAGGGAGCCAAAACTGGCATTATGCAAAGAACTTTTTTGGCACCTTTATTTATAAGACAGCCTGACTTTCACATTTCAGTTTAGGGTTGGATGACTGTGTTCTTTCATCATATTCTTTTGCCTTTATCAGTCTTGAACAGCCAGATCTTTTGACAAAGACAAAGTAGCCTGAAACTCCTCAAAGGTACTTGAGACTGTGGTATTAGTCTCGAGTCATGGCAGAAAGCAATGCCATGTTAGTCCTCCATCGTTTTCAAGTGGTGATGATGAATGATTCCAGAAGATTCCTTGCTTTCATTCCCCCCACTCAGAGGCGCAACAGTCCAAATCTCCTGTAAGATCTGGTACAGATGCTGGCAGATTTGGACAGAAACGATTATCAACTCCAGATCCCGTTATAGCCAGCTTTCCAGTAACACTCCTTCAGCATGTCGAGGAGTGCCAGAGAATGCGAGCCAATAGGTACCAGAAATTAATACCAGCTACGGGGCCCCTAGACAGATCCAGATTCCTTGTTTTTGCATCACAGCCCTCGCTAGACTCTCCTCACACTGGTTCACAGTACTGACGGGAAATGATGCTTTGGTCTCCATACTTGGACCACGCGTAAGGGGCACAGTGCAGTCAGAACTGTTCAGAATGTGTCTCCAGTGCCATGTGTCTCTTCAAGGCTCATCGCCTCTTTGGTACCATCTGAAAACTCTTAGGATAATCCCGTGCCCCCTTGTTTGCAATGAGCTCTGAACAATAACATATACTTACAGCGGGATCTTGATAATTCAACATATAATTATCTCTAGCTTCTTTTCCCAGTCCTCAAGACTCTTTTTTTCCCCTCTCTCAGAATTATTAACATATGTCCAGAGTTAGAGGAGAAAAGCACTAAAATGTTTGCTCGGTGGTCAGAAAGTAGGTCTACAAAACTGTTCAAATAATGAGTAAAAAAAAAAAATCATGACATTTCCTCTCAAAGTTGTGCTTAGTACAGGAAACCCTAATAAAAATACAATTATATGCAAGCCAGTGGAGATATTACAGCAACTTATTCTGTTAGAGAAATGGAAATATTCAGAAACTAATGATAAGTGGTTTGAGTGTTGCAATAACATGGGTTTTAAAACATGTCGCAGTTGCAATGTTAAGTTGATGAATAGTGCTAATTATGTATATACCACAGGACATAGTTTCAGTTATAAGGACATAGTGCTTTCCTCACAATAGTAGGATTTGCATATTAAAGAGTAATATTAACATGGGTCTTTAATACTGTTTGCATCTGTTTGCTCTTCCTTGCAGATTCAACCTATAGTAAAATTTCAAGCGAACAAGATCAAACATCAGAGTTTAAGACCAGCAAATTTTAACATTCAAGATTTCATTCATGCAGGAGGCATGACTAGAATGATGTCAGACAGATTATGTAGCAAACATGCCTTTTTCATCTAAATAGGATGTAGAGCCATTCCTTTCATATGAAAGAGGCTTTTTTTCAACATTATGAGCAGGTTTGAACAGGTTTTGAATCCTAAAAATATTTTATTGGTGTTTCTTTTTGTTCTTTTAAGACTGTAGAAATGGTAAAAAAAAAAACAACTAATAATAATAATTAAGAACATGACTTTGAAAGAACTGCATCATCTCATCTAAACATCTACCATTGCCATGTTGCAAGTCAATTTGTAGGCCATGTTTTTAAACAAAACACATTGACAAGCAGCGTTATTGGTGCAAATGTGGACTCCTCTTCATTACCCATTAGCCCTTTGTCTTAAAAACCCACCAGACTTGAAAAGTGACAGCTAACAGTGTTGACCAGGCTCATATTGCAAGAGCAATAATTAGCCTGACAGGACTATAGCTCAGATGACCTACAAGAGGGTCAACCATAACACTGCTGCTACAGATGTGATTGGGGGGCTAATGCTAGGAGGTAGTGGTTCGAAGAAAGGCCTCAAGGGAGATTAAACACATGAAAAAGCCACTCAAAGAGGTTTTTTACCCTCTCAGCTTGATCTCTCCCTGAAGGTGTTTGACGGACAGCCTGTAGTGTGATGCTAGCGACAAGCGGGGCCAAACAGGCTAGTGTTCTCAAGCAGCGCTGGGTAACAGATCCCGCTACTGTGGGTGGGCTTCCAGAGAGGGGAGAGGAGGGCCAGGCGTGTTTGGATAAGGCCGGCTGAACATGTGGAGGAATCAGCATGAGGCATCACACCTGGAGAAAAAGACAACTAAATCCAACCCCAGTACCATGGGTCTGGCTCCGGCAAGTCTAGCCAGCATCTGGAATGGATATCAGCAGAGACACGGCCCCCAACCTCCAAGACTGCCGCTCCGCTCCCCTCCACCTCAGCAGTGCCCACCTTTAACCCTTAGGAGTCGCAGTTATCGCCAGCGATACCAAAAGCATGGTGTAATCTGTAATTTCTCATTTGTAGCTCACTGAAACAAAGGAGAAATTGAGAAGCACAATATCAATAAAACCGAAGAGAAAACAGCATTTTGAATTTGGTGAAAACATGTTATTATCTTGTTCTTCTTTACATTTTTTACATTTATTTCTTTACGGTTTATTGCTTAACACTGAAACTAATGAAAAAAAGTGCAGTCTGAAATCAATGAAATATATTTACATTCAGTTTATGTTCCGTGTCGAACATAAATTGAATGTAAATATATTTCATTGATTTCAGACTGCACTGTTTTTTCATATATTTCATTGAATATGCACAATGATAACATTCTTGGACTACTCTGGACTTGTCATTTTGCTGATTTTTATGTTATATCCAATAATAACTTACATCATGTAGTTTTAAATATTCTAAATAACACATCAAATACCCTTTTTGTGTTTGTGTATTTTGAATGGATGAATGGATTGAATGGTAAATCCTATATACTGTAACACTCAGTTTACAGATAATTTTACCTCACGATTTGATCATGACTAGGCATCTTGGTTTATGCATGCAGGAATCATTGAGAATCATCTACAGACCTCCTCATCACTCTGGACACTAAATAATAAACCTAAAACACAGTCCTTTTTACAGATTTGTAGCTTCTCACTAATTGCATGAAATCCATCATATAACCTTGTGTTCCACGTCAGTTCCACATAACCACATGAACAGTAGTACTTGTAATTACGTAATTACGCTTGAATAGTACAGCAAAACGGAAGTGATCACTCTCTTGGTTGCTTGAGTGCAAAAGGTGGTGGGAAGGAGCACCAAACTAAAAAAAGACAGCATGTCAAAGAAAACCTGTCTATGTGCTGGATAGGATCTCTTTACTGTTGTTTGCAAGCTAAGCAAAACAAAAGAGGTTCTTGTTTGTTTTATTATAAATGCTGTGATCCGTTTCCATGATTACATTTAAACTCAACTCCCATGAAGACGATCACACATTCCAGGCCTTCTTTTTCGACACCCCCGAAACCCGACTGTCTGTTCCAGCCCCACACCTCCCATGTTGTGCAGAGTTCAGAGCGCATTAGGGAAGATAAACTGCAGCTGCTGAAGTGTGTTTTCTCAATCCGTTGCTATATGAGGCAAATACAGGTAGGGTGGATGGCTGATGTGATAAGCAGCTGTATCTGGTTTAGTGTTGGGACTGCCAAGAGGGCTCCTTTGTTTGTTTACGCGGAATCCCTCGCTCACCCGAACGGCTGCGGCAGTGCGGGGCGTTTTTAATTCCACAAACAGGTAGCTGGAGGCCTGTGCTGAGTCAGTGACAGTTCTGATAAGATACTCAAACCCACAGCTCTGCACTTCAGACAGACTTTCTTTTCCACGTTGCTTGGCCCATTTCCCACCTTCTGTGGCCAGGATCTCAAATCTGACATAGGTTTAATGGGTCACATCATGCTTTTCTTCTTGTTTCTAAATTCCTTTCTGGTTACTTTGAGTCTGGGGAGCTCATGTGCTAACTTATGTGAATCTGTGGTGGAAATGTGCTCTTTGTTTTTGGCAGAAAGTAAATGCCACGCTGTAATGCAGGCCTAGCAAGAATTCATCAAGACCCGTTTGATACACTATATGTCCAAAAGTTTGAAGACACCTGCTCATCTAGCATTTCATCTGAAATCAAGGTTTTCAATATGGAGTTTGCTCCATCTATGCTGCTGTAACAGTTCATGTAGGAACATTGCTATCAGGAATTCATTGCATTCGACCACAGCAGCATTAGTGACGGCAGGTGCCGGTGATGGGTGATTACCTCTGGATAACAAATGCTTCTCCAACACCAGCTCCAACACTACAGAGAGGTCCAGTCCAAAACTGGGAGGTATACTTCTCTAGTGACCATAGACTAATGTGCGGCTGCTCCAGAGCATCATAATTCTTTTCTATGGATATTATACAAGCTTTATGTGCAACTGAACACATGTGTCAGCAATGCAACCCTTCTGATCACAACAGAAAATATGATTGTCTTTATATCACAACAACTGTTCCACAGCACACATGGTTAAAATCAGCTCGGCTGATCAAAACTTCTTCCTCTGCTGCGAACTCTTCTAATTTTAACTACCACGTACAAATCTAGAACATTCATGCGTCACTTTCCTCTCCTTGAAAAGTAATACTACTCGTAAAAGTTTCAGATGATCAGATATCGCTGCAGGAAGATCATTTCCTAACTGAAAACCAGCACTTTAAATAGAACACTGCAGCGATGGCAGATTGTGAAATGATAAAGAAAAGTCTCTCTGGCACGAGCAGCGACCAAAGTCAATGCTGTACTTTTTCCCTCCACTTGATGGTGCAGCAGATGAGACTGAAGCCACTCAGAGCAGACGGAAGACAAACGAAACTCGGCTGCTTGCATGCAGTATTTATTCAGTGATGTGATGAAACATTTGGAATTAGCAGTGAAGTTTAAACATATCCAGAGATCTGTAATAACACACCCTAATTATTACCTTATTCTTAGGTGTGAGTGACTTAAGGCGGGAATGTAACCCAAGAATACAGAATTATGAATATTTTTACGAATCTGTGATGTACAAAAAGCACGAGAGAGGGAAAGGAGTAAATTGTCTGTGTGTGCATTCAAGAGTAAGAACACATCAAATAATCAGACATAATCAAACATATTTTTTCCCCTCTCTGTATTGACATTGCAGCTGTAATGACACATAATTGTCTTCGCTGTACTTTCTGTGCTCGTTGCATTGGCATATGATGACTTGTTCTCATCACATAAACAAGGATTAATTATGTCGCATCGCTCAACACATTTTTCTGAGAAGGATCCCGAGTTATTGCCTGAGCATGAATTACAGCCTGCACCCAAAACCACAGAAAAGTTCTTCGTTAGACCCTGTAGATCATCATAATGAATCTGTCATTTTTAAAATAAACAGCAGTGAGAGCTTATAATGCGTCTGTATTTTCAGTTACAGAGTCGCTTGGTTCCCACAGCTTTTTTGAACTCAGTCAGCCCTGTTATTGGTTTCTGTCACATGACCGGGCATCCACTACCCTCTGTGACCTGCATATCGTCCTGCCTGCAGCCTAATTGGATTTAAAGGGCATTTCCCCCAAATTTTGAATAATTTTAATAAATGAGTTTGGGTTTATTAAGGTGGAAACAAATTTATTCAAGAGGGTGGATGTGAAATTGTTTATTGTAGAGAAACTTAATAACATGGATTTCTTTGCATCGGAAGAGATGGAAACCAGTGGTCATAATGCCTGCAGTACATTACCAACTAAAATGACCATTGGACTTTATGACGTAAAGTGTCCATTTGCCATACATGATCACACCACAGCACAGAATATTCAGAACCATATCATTACAGTTGGCTACACATAATGTTAACGACTATGAGACCTACCTAGCTATAGGGTTGTAGAGTTGGTGAATTAGCTAGAAGGAACAACATTCAGTAGAATGTTTTGAAGCTTGAGAGCGGACTTAAAGCCTCTTCTCAGTAGCTAATTAGCTATCTCAGCTAACAATTGCTAAGTAACTATATGTACGTTGCATGAAGCTACATTAACTGTTAACTTTCAAACGTAACCTACCAAGCAAACAAACTGGTTTGCCTAAAATCAGTGAGCAGTTACATATGTTACATACGTAGATGTAAAACTAGTTAGTGAGAAATGATGTACTCTTACCTCAGCAGTGATGTACTTGTGCTACTAAGGGCAAATGCCACCTGGTAAAATCCATTAGTGGGGCAATTTGACCGATATAGGGCAATTACTCGGGTGACAATACCACAAAGGTGTGCACATCTGTAGATCAATGCCACTGTGAACAATTCTGACTCCAGAACACCACATGGCATCACTCTGAAATGCACTGTTAAAACAGACTTTTTGGACTGACTGACCTTTGGACAGTAGAGCTTATAAAAGAATGTGTATTGTTATAATTACAGACTTGTAATTACTATTCAGTTGTAGCTAATTTCAGACATCAGAGAAATTATTTTTCAAAGATTCTGAACATTCATTTGATAACACATTTGTGTTTGTGAACAGGAAATTAGACAGCTGATTGGAATTTAGTATTGCTGTGTGTACAGTCTTGTTTTGCCATGCTTGTGTTCTTTGTAACATCAAAATAAATAAATGGAACATGACTCAAGTTTGTCGATACAGTCTGTAAATTGAATGTTAATGCTTTGTAGCATAATTAATTCCATGGACCTATTCTGTAAATAATTATGTCATCACATAGCTGCTTTGAAATAGTATAGAAAAGAGGCAATAATCATAAAACACTATCAGCAGTTACTAAATCGGCCACCTGTTTAAAGAGGCTGCACTTCTTTAGTATGACAGTGAAATACAATACCTGTCATATAGGAAGACTTAAATTTCCTGAAAGGTCTAGGATTACTATGGACTGTCATATAATAAACAACACTGGTCCTTTCCTCTGTTTGATGTGGGTTAGGCAGGGATTTATTGGGACATACCGAAATCAAGTTAAAGTAACAGGATATTTTGGACCATTTTTATCCTGAAATACTGACACAATGAAAATTGTATGTATAATGTATGTATAATACGTATATATGTACTATGTGTATCTATACAGAATATATGTATATTTTCAGTAGAGCTTCAGTGGAGCTGACAGTCCCTTTAAGAAAGACTTATTGTACATTATAACTACTTTACTGTTATTGTGTCTTCGTGTAGCACTGTCACGCAGGGTTTACAGCACACAGTATTTTCTCAGGGAGCCACGAAGAAGGGAAACACTATCCACGGTGACATCCAAAACCAGCAAGCGCATTCACTCCTTCCTGTTTGCTCACACCTGTGCCCTCTCCGTTATGATGTTATCACAGATCAGCACCTGCTCCTCAGGTGGAGCGCATCAGCAGCATAAACAAAAGGGGTATTAATATCTATGACAGCATCTCTTGCAAACTTGATTCACAGCTGTCACCTCAGCTGAAAACGCTCTGCTGTGACCTTTTCAAGGGCGAGAACAAATTTGACAGGAGCTCAGTGGTTATGCAAGGGACCTAAAATGTAACTTTTAATTCATTTCTGTCAAGCCGCAAATTTCAACTGTAAAAATGATTCATCGGTTGATTGGATTTACTCCTCAAACACATTTGAATGAACCAAAAACACTTCAAATCAACTTCTGCCCTGTTTTACAGTGTCCTTTTTACAGTGTACAAAGATCATTCTAAGCAGAAAATATATCCAAAATTTAGTCATTCTAAAAAAATATTGAAACAGAAACTTTACATCGTGGTAAATGGCTATTTTTTCTTACAGTTTGACTAGTAACTTTGAAAAAAGGTAGCTGACCAAAGTAAAAAGAGTCAGTATTTCAGTGTGTGAAATAGGGCATTAACAGAAGAGTCAACTAGTCGTCTTCAGAGGCACAAGTCGACGCCTCCCGAGAGAAGTCGACTAGTCGTGTTTTTTTTCCTCTCTCTGTGCGCGCAATGCAATCTCTACCTCTGATTGGCTTACGCTGACACGCGTCCCTTGATTTAACCAATTATTATAGTCCCTTCATAAAAAGGGTGGTAACGTTGGCGCGAGGGGAATCTAAACACAAGACCACAACAAGACAAGACACACGGCAGCAGAGGAGACAGACACACATCGCATGTGTGGAGATACTTCACTCTAGACACACAAACAGCACACTGACCTGCACAACTTGCAAGTCGGTGTTAAAGTACAGTAACAGTACCGGCGTTCTGCATGGCATCTGAAACGGCATCCACTAGCTAACATGGCTAACGCTAGCACTACAGAGAGTCGTCCAGTCCAGAGGATGCTGAGTGGCGCTGCGGCTTAAACTGTTCCCACTTACACTTAAATTTACCAGAACATTCATATTATCCTATGTTTTGTTTTGTTTAACAGTCATTGTTGACTGTTAATGTTACAGAGAACTTTAAAAAAAGTTGCTCAGTGTTGGACACCTGTGTTCCTCCGCTGCATCTGTGTGACGTCATCAAATGACTAGTTGACTCAACTTCGACTTTGTTGACGGATAAGTTGATCTGAAAAAATCTGAAGTCGTTAATGAGTTTAATTTCATGTAGTATTTCCACACAAATAAAGTACTATGAACTTTGTATTTAGCAGAAAAACTGATTTCTGTTCTCATCCTGCCTGTCCCTTTCTTATCCTGCTTACACACTTCTGTTTTTCCTGCTACTACACGTCAGACAGTTTGAGTAGTCCACTGCTACCCACGAAACAGGTATTGTCTAGTCGATTGCAACTTTACATCACATTACGTTCTGCAAAGAATCTCAGTTCTTTAAAGAACCATCCATAAAGGCTCTAGAGAGAACTAAAAGTGGTTCTTCAGAGACATCATTCCAAAGCACACTTTATGGCATCTTTGTTTTAGTGTTGCTCTAAAAGTTTTGATGTCTAAAAAAAACACTATCACAGTATCATTCACAGTCACTAAAGACATCATTTTTGTAAGCGAAAACAAAATGTCGTTCTTGGAAGGCAATCTTTTTAGAAAAAAAAACCAGCATGTGTTCTTTTGTTACAGAAATCCT
This sequence comes from Hydrocynus forskahlii, assembly GCA_037974365.1. NCBI lineage: Eukaryota > Metazoa > Chordata > Actinopteri > Characiformes > Alestidae > Hydrocynus > Hydrocynus forskahlii. The sequence continues at coordinate 43,836,605 of JBBPCX010000001.1, forward strand.
CCACTCCCTTCTCTCTGTGAGTGTGTGTAAATCTTCTCTTGCCTCCAGCCTCTGCCTGAGATCCTGTCAATGGGGAAAGAAAAGCATTCATCCTGAATGGCACATTAATTTCCCCCTGTGTGATGCTGCCTCACCGCTACTAGAGGAGGAGTCTGCCTGGCAGTGCCATTGGCCACTGGTAAACATGTTTACCTTGGAGCTTGCGACTAATGAACTGTTTACAAACAGGTGAGCACAAGGGTGTGCACCCCCACGCTAATGAAGGCTCTTTTCTGTTATAAATAACAACCTGGGGACTGTCAAACTAGGCCCTGTGACTGACTAAGTGACCCGTGGACCCATCCTTTCTAGTGTTCTCATATAGCGGGTCCTTTTAAATGATTACATTCAGTCCATCTAAATCATCAGGGGTATGAGTTATGCTGCAATGAGGTTATGCCTGGAAGTAGCAAGTGAAAAGTGGTTAATATGTGATAATATGGTCACAAGCTTGATGGGCAGTCCATGTGTGGGTTGACCAACGAACCTGTGGGTCAGGCAGGTTCAGGTCAGCTTATTAGAAAATGTTGTGGGCAGGTCAGGTCAAAAAGTAAGAAAGTAGTGTTCCAACTAAGATATAAATAGCTTATAAATAGAAACATTGCAGGTGGGGTCAGGTTTGGGTCATTGATTAACAAATATTTTTGTTGGTTGGGTGACCTGCACATCACTAGCAAATCAGTAGTGGATTTCTTCACATTTGAAAAATGCAGTGCAAAAATGTGAAAAATGCAGTGCAACTATGTGTATAAAAAAGCTAACAAGGTATGGAAGCTTACAGTCACCAGTTTGCAACAAATGATTGATCCAAACCAAACTATTTATGTGGTTTTTGATACCTTATGACCTACCAAAAATTCAAAAATGCAGTCTTTAATTACTACTAGTTCTGTTGTTAGTGATAACCTTTGTACTTTATTTTCATATCAAGACTTGTTACATTGCCTGCCTATCTAAATGATTAGCTTCCAGGTGCTGATTTAGTCTGCAGGAGTATTGTGTCTAGAAGTAACATGCTAGCAGTGCTACATAGTCAAGGCTATTACGATTTCAGGCTTGATTCATCTTGCGAAGCCATAAATGGTTTTGTAATGAGACTAAGTATCTGGGGACAATTTGTTACATTTTTGGTGCCGGACTGTGACAAAATCCAGTTTATTTAAGGATAAGACCCCTTTAAAATCTGCTAATATTTCCTCTAGATTGTATTTTTTTGCTAGTTAGAAAAATGTCCTAATAAATAAACATTGTTCAATTTGGATTTATCAGAGTATGAGCTGTAAAGTATAGTCTGATTTAACTGATCTTCCCTTTCAAGTGGTAATTTTTCATTGCATGCTCTGAGTTCTCTTCACTGCATGTGCTGTGTTCACAGAACTACATGCTTAGCAGGATTTTTTATTTTTTGGGAGGGGGTTAACTCGCAAATTCATGGGCTAACAAGAGACATGTTGACCAGCACATCATCCCTTACTTTGTGTTCTGCTTTCTGGACCCACAAGCAAAAGCAACGAACTTTCAAAGTAAAATATATATATTTTAAAAACCTGTGTAAATGCACAGGTTGTTGGCATTAAGTAAATAATGTGTTAACGTGCCCAGCGTTAGAAATTTCACATTGCATGTAGAGTTGTTCAGTAATCTCATATGGCTAGTACTTTTTCTGTTACATAGTTGTAATCTTTCCCCATCTAAATTATTTACTTTTTGGTTCGGAGCCTTGTTGCAGCAGTATGATGCCCGGACGTAGCATACAAGCAGCGTTACATATATGCTACCAAGGTCACAGACTTCATAAGCAGTCTGTGTGGTATCTGGTTTTCACAGTCAGCTGAATGGTGAAAGGCTTTTAGAGAATGACTGAATTGGATTGGATGTCCACTGAGATCAATAGAGGCTCATTATAAAAGCAGCCTGCCATCGCTTGGCTCTGGTAGTTAATGGAAGGGGCCCTGACCTGCTCTGACTCTTTCTCCCATCGGTACAATGAAGGGAAGTACAAACACACGTTGGTCAGTACTCTACCCAGTGTGCCAGCCACTCCAGCACTACGGGTGCAAGACATATGGACATGTCTTCGTTCCATGACCCACCACAGACTGAAGATGTTTTCAAGCTAAGCATCCATCCATAGAACAACACCATCAACTGTTTCAAAACATACTAATTGAAACCATTGCTCATCTCTGGACACGTGTTTACCTGGTTGGCACGACCTCAAGCAAATGTTGTTTGTGAGGTCTAGTAGAGCTACCAAAACCATTACAAAGCTCGGGGAATGGGCGCTTACTGCATTTTTATCCAATAAACGATCTCTCCCTCTGTGTTTTGAAGATAGATTCTGCATTAGATACCACAAAACAACAAATGAGCTCAGCTAACGTGAACCAGTACCCAACTATATTGTACATCTCTCAGAGGAGATAAAAGTTCTTTCTATTTTCCCTTCATTTACCATGTGGAAGATAAGTTTGCTGGTGTAATGAATTTTTATATGAGAACAATTTCCCCTCAGTGGTATTTCCTCTTATGTGCTCTCGGGTCAGAGTGTCCATGCGAGTCAAGGTGCTCAGAATGTTCCAGTGGAAAGAACTGAACATTAAATAACCCACAGTGCTGCTAAGCCAAAGTCTCTAAAGTTTCTCAGGGCTACTGTTTACCTTTGAGGAGGATACATATGATCCAGCTCAACTCAAGCAGGATTTGCTAAATCCCCTCATATGTACTCTTACAATCCATTATCATTCACATTCAAATGAGCCTGGCCTGTGGCTGAATACCCTCCAGATTTGAGCAGGGAGTATTCTTAGTCCTTCTGTGCTGAGCTTAGACAGCTATAATGCTCCTCAAATGAGCCAGTGTTGAAATCCTCCGAGCAGGCCTCCGTTGCGGAGAATAGATAGTTTACAGGTATAGGGAAGGATTTTGCTCTCTTTTTTCTCTCATGCGTTCTCTCTGAATCTCTCTATAAAGCCCGGCTGGCGTGGGTTTCAGGCAGCTGCATGTTGGCACTGTGTATGCGCTCAGTGATGCCCCATTCACTCCTGAATGGCTGTGTAGGCCTCGGCGGGTAGATTAGGCATGTGAGGATGCGACACTGGTGCTGCTGATAAGGCAGAGGCTGCTGTCGTTGTCGTCTGGCCGGCTGGCCAGGGCCTGGCCATGCTGTCTGTGGCCAGACTCTCTGCCGGCAATCTTCCCACACTCCTCTAAGCGCAGCTCTCACCTACCTCCTCCACCTCACCAAGGTGAAAACTGAGCATTTCAGCTGTATTCATGTCATGAGCATGATTAGTCTGTCCTATAACTGACAGGCTGCTGTCAGATCCAAGCTTACACTGGGACATGGTTTCAATGGAGTTAAAGTCTGGGCTTATATGACTCAATCAAAAACAATTGCTCCCTAAAACCAAGTGTAGTCAATCAGCAAACATGTTTATTCTCTGGAGTTTCGGTAGTTTGCACCAGAGCTATGATGTCGTATTAAAGCTTACTGCCATCAGGTAGCATTGAGTCCCCAGATAGACTTGCTTATGTGGTTTGAAGGGTCCAAATCATGAACCAAATTGTCCTTTTTTGCAGTGAAAGTGTTTCAGATTAAATACTACTGGTGTTTAGCTCTGCCCATTCATGTTTAAGTTATAGGACATATTTGTGATAAGGCTATCAAATATGGTATATTTAGAAAAGACACAAAAAAAGTCATTATCTGTAATATACAGATACTGTAATATACATATATTTTGAATTTTAAAGCAGCATTATGTTTCTACTGGTAAAGGGTGTCTGGGAGTGCATGAGCAAGCAGCATGTACATGTAACCAACTGCACATTATACATGTTTGGCCATCATCCCATCACCTCTTAAAATATGTTTATGCCCTTGACTTTTGAGGCAGTTTGCACTATGCTAACTTACAGTTTTAAAATCCCAGTATTTGTTAGCTACATTAGCCCCACAGCTCTAGCATAAAACTGAAGTAGCAGACTTCAAACACCAAACTTGTCTTGGCCGGTCAACTACATTTGGGTATGGGAAAATCCCTCCCATCAGTTACTCTGTGTACGATCTCTTTCTCACTCCAGCTATATGTGCCTTGTTGAAAGCCTCAGCTCTGTGCTGTCACACCTCCCCTCTTTCACAGAGAAAACACAGTCTGGCCATGAGCAATTCCCACCAAGCATCCAGCAGAAAAGGGCCAACCCACCGGATTGGAGGAGGAGATAAAGAATAAAGAATAAGATACTGCCTCCTATTTTTCTGTGTATCTGTGTGTGTGTGTGTGTGTGTGTGTGTGTGTGTGTGTGTCCAGGGCAGCTGAGGAAAGGTCACTCCGTGTTACTGGTAATCTGGGCAACATCTGTTTGCTATCATCTGTGCGGTCCCCATTTAGAGCAGCAGCAGCAGAAAGGACCAAGAGCCTGAGGATTGACCATACACTCCTTCTGTTCCCAGGCTTTTAAAAGAGGGAAGGGGGGGGGGTTGCAAGAGAGAGAAAGAGAGACAGAAAGATAGAGAGAAAAAGAGAAAGAGTGAGAGAAAAAGGCTGAAATAAAATATGTTGTATGTATATTATGTTGTCGGTATAACCCAAAATAGAAATGTGAATGTGTTGTTGCTGTGGGAACAAAACTTCATATGAGGAAAATCATAACTTTTGGAAGTTGAATTCTTAATTTAAATGTATCTTAAAGTTTATACCAGATAAACAATGGAACCATTAGTCTAATAAACCATTTCTACCAGTCTATTCATCATGAAATTTTGACAGGATGTGAAGGGGTAAATAGTGTAAATAAAATAAATAAGATTTTGATATCACAGCAATCATACTGCACTAAAATATTCAACATATTACTGTTTAAATGGACTTAACTGAAGAAAGTCTGACAGCACTTTAGACGAGGCCACTGACTGCCTGTGGCAAAACATGCAAAACTTTAGCTTAAAATTTCAAAATACTCTTTTTACAATGGGTTACTACTCCCTCCATCTCTCTCTCTCTCTCTCTCCCTCCCTCTCCCCCCCCAAATTAAAGCAACGCCGCCACCGACTGCATAGACACACCCGCAGACTGAGGTCTCCAGCTCAGAAATGCCATTCTCTACAGACAGCTATAATCACTGTAATTTCAAAATTGGAAATGCTGAAGCCAGTCACACTTACCTACTCTTGGAATAGACAAAAATCTTTCCCAAAAGAATAGAATAACACACAAAAAATATTACTATCACAAGGATTTTTTTTTTCGTGAAGGAGTGAAGTGCTTAACAGATGTAGGCCTGGAACCAGAAGGGGGGGGGCAGATTAAGATAAGCTTATGAGGGTATTTCCTCCCATCTTTAATATTTTTGATTTACAATACGCAGCCTGCGCGATAAAACCTGGAAATTTTCATATGAAAGCATGTTTTCTCCATGGGATTACGGAACTCCCATTACTTCTTATTTACTCAGCTTTTTTTCGGCAAAAAATGCTGAAAACATACAAGGCGGTCCCTGGGCGCTCATAGGTTTATTTAAACGTCTGCTCCTGGCCAATATAATAAACATGCAAAACAGAAAGCTATATATGCGCAAGTAAACAGTGCATCTGATTATGAGGCACACTGCAAAACATGCAGTGAATTTATTGGCCGTATTAGCATTTACTGGCCATCCACTCATTAAGAAGATTATGTTTGTTACTTTCATGAGCCTGGTTTAACTATAAATATACATAGTAATATATTCAAAGAATCAAAACATTTTTCCCATTTTCATTCTAATATATGCACACCTCAATAAATGTGAGACTTCCATATTATGTAATTACTACTGAGGACTAATTGAATGACAAGTCTGCAGTTAATGAGGTTATAGGCAATGTGGTGAATGAACCAATTATATTTTAGTCCAAGCCCAAAGTATTGCTATTTTTGGCCCAAAAGGGCATTACATTTTATCGTTGCAGTCTATTTTATTGCTATTATTTTTTTAATCAGTGTTTGAAAATGCTGCTTATAGCATGCGACCATGGTAAAATGAGTGGACCAACAGAAATTATTGACTTTTGTTTATGGTTATACTAAAAATCTAAAGATATTGTCCTTTTATGACACATGGCTTTATGACAGCCACAAATCTTTTATACATAACTATTTTGGGAAAGTGGAAAGAATTTCCACCATAAACTATAATCTAGATCTATACCTAATCTATTTTCATTTATTGGTACATTAAGCCCGATTTGATATATTAATGCCTCATTCTAGAAGAAGTCTAGGCTGAGTCTAGCTGAAACTTTAACAAAGTCTGCATACTACATCAAAGTATTTTATTTCAACGATGTGTGGAAAATGTGGTTATTTTAGAGTTAAAGACTTAGAGTTCCAATAAAGTTACAGATTTCAGTGATTACAGGTTTTGTTGTCACAGAGATATCATAACACGATATAAAGAGCGCCCAATTTCACTTTCACTCTCTGTCATTCAGAGCGTTGACCTGACTAGATCAAACAGAGGCCGCTTCTCTCATGGTCTGAGGAAATTAAAACCGACCTCATTTTGTTAATCCTATTGACACCATGCCGTTTGTTCTTTTTCTTTTTTCTTTTTCACCGACCGGCCAAAGTAATTATATTAGCAAGCTGAGATGTGCTTTCTGAATGCCTGGCCATTAACACAGTGTCTAATTATTGGAAACACACAGACCCTGGTGGAGGCCGTCTCTACCGATCGAAAACAGGGGCCCATTGGATTCGGAGGGCCGGAATCCCTCTGGCTACTGTGCACGGCATCCCGCACACACCATGCAAATGCATTCGGCACGATAGCAGAGCAGCATAGTCAGAGAAAGAGGCAGAGAGAGAGAGAGAGAGGAAACATCCCACAGAGTGAATCAATAGGCAGGCTTTGGCTAATGGAGGCCCTGTACTAACAGCTGTGGCCTGCCTGCTGGAGAGAGAGTCTATCTCTCTTTCACTCTTTCTCTCCCTCTCTCTCTCTCTCTCTCTCTCTCTCTCTCTCTCTCTCTCTCTCTCTCTCTCTCCCTCTCTCTCTCAATCTCGATTTCCCCCTCCCCGCACCTGCCAGAGTGTACAGGCCCAGTGCGCTGGTCAATGGGCAGTTCCCCCTTACAGCTCAATTCACACAATTATCACTGCACACACTGCTGGCGTCCCAGTGGCACGGCAGCACTGCCAAGATGGAAGACAGCCTCCTGAATCTCGCTCCCAACTGGGCATACAGTACACACACACACACACACACACACACACACACACACACACAAATACACACACACAGAAGGACACCTGCGCATTTGGTATCTCTCAATTGCGGTCTCATTTCATATCACACAACACGCGCCCAAGACGTAACCTTTTCCTAGCCGTGTTTTAGCGCGCTTTTTGGCTTCGTGTGTGGAAAATCGTAACATTTACATTATATCGTAGAAAACAATCTTTTATGAATCACACAGACTGAGCAGATAGACAGGCAGCTACATCTGTTCCTAGAAGTCAGGGTTTGGTTTGCCCTGACTGTACAGGAAACAGGATATGCCTCCTTTGTCTGTGCTCCTCACAGCGATGACAGACTTTTTTTTTTTTTTTTTAAACAGAAAAACAACACCCACCGCATTGCATTTTTATTCCAAAAGAGATCAAATACATGTAAGCTTAAACCAAACCACTGTGAAGCCACCCTGTTTTGAATCCTGGAATGTTTACTTGTATCTAAACAAAAGAAATCCTTTTTTGACTGCCATAACAATTCAAACTTGTTGCAAGTGCTTTTTTTTTTTTTTTTTTTTTTTACCAGCAGCTTTGAAAATATTTTTAATTCGGCTCGCAAAATCTGTCAGAATCAGAAGACACGGACTCTGTGGCAGCCAGAATTTTTCATCAAGAACCTCTTTCAAATACAGATACAGTAGTCAAAGCTTGACAACTTTTTTCTTAATTTGGCAGTAATGTACTCTCACAGATGATAAAAAAAAACTGTGACTACATTTCAAATCTTTTTTTTTTCCTTCTTCGTCTTTCTGTGTGTCAAATCGCTTTGCGCCACAACTGCTCGAATTTGTTGTGCTCGCGTTGAGCCCTAATTCTTGTGCCAGAACGTAAAAGCACAAAACACTCTGGCCTTGATCTACAAAACTAATTACATGTTCGCAAGCGATGGTTTTTGGATTCATGAGGCTACAGTACAGAGGGGCCCGATGCGTATTCGACTCTGTAATGAGGAATGAGAATGGGCCCCAGTTAAAACACCATCAACATTTTAATATGAAATACCAGTATTCAAACGAGGCCTTAATATCTAGGGTATTTGCATACTTTAAGGCTGTCAAAAATACACAGTTGCCCCGAGGCAGATGCTGCCCTACCACAATAGATGAATGAGGTTTGGAATGAGGCACAGGGTGCTTTGGCCACTCATTCTTTCCTTACAAAGACATGGAACTTTACCCTGGCTGATCTCGGATCTGTGTCACTAACTTTCAATGCGACCCTCCCAACCCTAAACCTTGTCAGTTGAGCTGTGCGCAGATATTGATTATTCATGACTGGGCTGTGCTATACAGCCGGAGGTATTCCATTTATTTAATGCATTGTCCTTGCATTCCTTTGCACGTTCATTTATACCGTGATTCCATCAATGATATACTTTAGCGGAGAATTCACATCTAGGGCAAAGAAAAAAATGTCTATATCTTAATCCACCATGATGGAACTAGATAACGCACCAGCTGTTATTCTCTTTGGTTTTGACGTTTCATCACCTGGAGAACTATGGAATTAGACACTCTTATACTATAAAGCAACATGAACATACTGTAATGGAGCCATTCCACAGCTGACTGTCCTGAATGAACAGGAAACTTTACACTGTTTCAACAGATTAACCATGCATACAGTGCATATGTATTAAGAATGTTCCATATGGTAGGTCAAACTTAGGAAGGCCTTGAATGGAGACAAGTGCCTCTTAGATACGGTCAGTGGTCAGTGGCATGGAACTACAGCAATTATAGAATTAATTAACAAAATAGTTTGAATTGCATATATATATATATATATATATATATATATATATAGGTACAGCAAAATGCAGTTTTGCATCTAACTAGAAGTGCAAATAGCAGAATAAATTGCAGACGAGAATAAGGTGCAGGGAACAATGTTTACAGAATATACAGAGTTAAAGGTGCAGGATGTAACATATGCAGAATGTAAGCTTGAAAGTTCAAAAGGCATTATATTATAAGTGATATTATAGTATATGTATTATATATTGTAGTGTATTGATTCTAGTAAAAAAATAATATAATCAACACATCCTATGTGATCGGAAACAGAAAATACTTTATCTAGAATATATATATATATATACATACATATACAATATCACAGGAAGTTGAAGTCGCTGGATGATGCCTGAAGAGTTTGGAGAAAAATGGTTTACAAAAATGTGGTTCACTGCTCATTTTGATTTAGTTAATAAAATATATTAATATATATTAATATTGTAGACATTGTGACCTCTGGTTCCAACCTTCTCACATCAAACCACCCTGAATTATTTATTTGTTATCTCAACAACTAAAGTATAATATCAACTGTAATACAATTGGAAACAAATTGTTTTTGCCTGGTCATCCTATCTATACGACTGAAACAATAGTTCCTATCATATCTAATTCAGAGGTCTGACCTACTAAGCTCCTCTTTCCTGTGTGTGTGTGGTGTGTGTGTGCGTTAGACTGCACTCACTTTTTAAAGAGATCGACATCTTATCAGATCCTTGTCAGATAGCCTGGTCATCCCCATTTATAATTCATGCAGTTTCATCACCACGAGCAAACACTTAGGGACAACAGGACACCCTTACCACCACACCTGACACATGCAGTGAAGAATAAGTTGTTTGTGCGAGGCACTTTTCACAGTTTTATGTTTTCGTACTTTGATAAAAGTCTACGAGAATCCTTTTGTGGAAACGTGATTTGAGATGACATGCTAAAAGCAAACATTTAGCAAGGACAGCAGTGTGAATTGGGAGGGGGGGTGAGAGAGAAAGAGAGAGAGATAATATGTTCTGTATCCCACTCAAGCCACCTGCTCAGTCGATGCATTGGCAGCAGTGGAATTGTAATTGTCTTCCCCACAAAAAAAAAATATCAAAAAATCTCCTGGTGCGTTTGAAAAACCCTAACTCAACCAGACCACCAATGCCCTGTTATTTGAGAGCAGTAGTATCTGCTGTGGTCTTTGTCTATGTGTCCATTGCCGTAGGGGGCTCCCATGGAGAAAATGGGAGAGAAAATGCAAAATATGAGGTGTGTATGGCACTCTCCACCTATTATCTCAGACAAGCACATTGCTAACACGTCGGATGCTAACCTTGCGAAGGTTGTGAAGGAGTTTTCCATTAACTGAAATGCCAAGGCACGTTACCTCTCTCTTGTAATTCTCACGCAGTGACGTGTAAGAGCGTGAATGTTGCTTTGTCTTGGACTTAGCATCTGACTTAGCATCACAAAAAGAGAGTGACAATACAAGCAGCTGCGAGTGATGAAGTTTTGCGATGTTGAAAAGCGTTCAAGTAAATCTTCTCATAATGGAACTACTTGGTCAATCACTGAACAATAGGAGGTTCTTTATCGACAATGGGACAGTACTTGAGCTATGTTTTTCAGGAAAGCTCCTGTTTTCCTCGGTGTTGGACTGGCATATTATTCATGAGCTAGCTAGGCCTTTTGTGTGTGGCTAACTAGCTCCCATATATCACTTCAGCCTGCACATGTGGGGATGCCATTGAAGGGACAGGTGCAGTGATGCATCTCTCTCTCTCTCTCTCCCTCTTTCTCTCTCTCTCTCTCCCTCTCTTTCCCTCTCATGTCCTCCCTCCTTCGTTCCACATTGTTCTGATGGGGAGTCGGCGAGCATACCCAGGTACCAAGGCTAATAGCATCCCACGGCTATTCAAGGTCCCTAAATGGAGTCTGCGCTCTGTAGCTCCGGAGAGTGCTGTTTGCGAATCGAGGCTAATGTTGCCGGTGCTCACAATGTGGTCTCTGAACTACAAAGGACAGGTGTGTACGCGCACTAAATTGTCCCCCCTCTCCCCTTGTCTCAGCTTCCGAGTGGCAGGCACCGTCCATTAGGCGCAATTTAGCAGGATGATCGCAGTGCTTGAAAGGGCCAGATCAAACAGTTTGGAGAATCCCAGGTGTCCGCTGCAGATTCAGACCCATGCAATAACCACAGTGCCACTTAGAGCTAATGTATTCTGTGGGGGAAATGAAGATGGTCTTTTGTGCTTGTGAGAGTGTATTATTTAAGTTTGCTTTCTGCTCGGAGTTGAAAGCATGCTCAGGTTCTGAGAGGTGGGTTGCCTATCAACCTGCCTCCAGCTCGTTCTCACTGAGGTTGATGAACATGTGGACCTACATGTGTAAGGTCAAGACTGAAATGGCATACCAGTACTATAGCACACAGTGGGGGGGGGGTTGATTTACAAGCAGTGATTGTGCGCTCTTCCATCGTTAAAAGTCTGATATGACAAAATGTGACCACAGACACGAGTAAAACCACAAAGAGCGATGGAACAAATTTGCCATCCTTACTGTAATTTATTTTGGAGTAAATCTGCAATCAGGATGGTGTCTAAGCTAGCTAAGCGTGGTGCGAGGAATGGCAGAAGATTATTTGCTTAAAAAGGTCATTTAGATTTCAAGCTGACTTTAACTGTGCAAAGCAAAGTATGGGTACGTACCATTAAAACATTCAAGCATTGTGAGGGGCAAACTTTCTTTTCCCCTTTCAAACTTCTTCTTGACCTTTCCTCTGTTTCCTAATTGCATTTAATGTGACAGTAGGACACTTCCTGGGTTGATATGATTTCATAGGCTCTCTCAGTATCTAGGACAAGGCCCAGAGAGGACAGGCCAGGAGCAAAGGACACCATGTCCCATGTTCCTCCTGGTGATTTATGACCAAACGAAGTGCCCCCACGCTGACCTCTTATTTGTGTCACCTGTGCAGGGACAGGCCCAGCTGAAAATGACAAAGCTCCTGTCCTGGGGTCATGACCCAGCTCAAAGCCATATATTCTAGAGCTCGTCACTGCTCTGGACAGCATCACTGAACTGTAATCTCATAAAAATACCCACCGGTTTTTCCTTAATTGGGTACACTGGACTATAAATGTTTCATATGCTCTTTTTTTTATGAGCTATAACCTGGCACCGCTTAGCATGTGAAATATTGGACTCCATATGCATGGCTTTAATAAAAACTTTTACCATACCTGCATATCATCTTAAACATGGACATTTTCAGGACCATTTCACATGAATCTGTAAGTCCTGCCTTACATTAGTCTTTTGTCACAATCATACACATGGTTTGCATTGAAATATATTCTAGAGAGCTGCGTGCACTTTAGGTTCAGCGTGTTTTTATTCCCGAAGTCAGATTAAAGTAAATGAAAAGTGACGTTTACAGCAAGCATAGAAAAGAATCACCCTATTCAAAATATTCACATTTTATTGCCTTGCAGCCTGAAATGCAGACACAGACACAAAACAGTTTTATCATCTGTATTTACTCAGTGCAACTTATAACATCGACATGAAGGATATGATAGTTAAAAAAATGTTTTTACAAATAATAACGAAAAAGAAATAAAAATACAATCATGAGACAGAGAAAGTGTCGTCCCTCTGAGTCAGTACTTTGTGGAAACACCTTTTCTTTAATTACTGCATTGAGTCTGTCTTGATACTTTTCTAGCAACTTTACACATCTAGACAGTACAATATTTGGTCCACTCTTCTTTATAAAACTGCTCAAGCTCAGGTGGATGGTGACTGTTGATGGATTGCAATCTTCAGGTCATTCAACAGATTTTTGTAGGTTATTTTTGTAAGTCTCTGCTCTAGTTAGGCCCTGCAAGTATCTTTTTCTCCTTCAGCCATTGTATTTTTTTATTTTTTTGCTGTGTGGTTTGGATCATTGTCATGTTGGAAAGTGAACTTTCTTTGGATTGAGGATTTTCTGGCAGAGGGCAGCAGATTTTTGGATTTTTTTTAATTTGGATGTATTTTGTCCCATCCATTTCTCCTTCTATCCTTAAAGTGCCCCAGTCCCTGCTGCAAGGAAACGCCCCCACAACAGGATGCTACCACCTCCATGCTTTACTGTAGGTTTGGTGTTCTTTGGGTGGTGAGCTGTCCTGGCTTTCTGTTAGATGTACCACTTGGTGCTGAGGCCAATTCGTTTGTTTTTGGTCTCATCTGACCATAATGCTGTTTTCCACTTGGCCTTGGAATCTTGAAGTTGCATTTTGGCAAAGCTCAATCAAGACTTAATTTGGCCTTTCATGAGGAGTGGCTGTTTTTCTTCCAACCCACCCATACAAGCCACTTTTGTGGAGTTCTTGAGATATTGCTGTCATAGGCACACAACGGCCACTGTTTGCCATAAATTCCTGAAAATGCTTCATATTACCTCTTGGTAGCCTCCTCACTCTTCCATCCAGTTCTAAGGGAGGGCCTGATCCGGAGAGGGTCCTGATCCGGACAGGGATTTTTTTTGTATCCACCTCCTGACTTATCCCTGAGATCTTTTGACAGTGCGTTGTCACCCATAGTTGATTGTTTGCTTTCAGCAGCAGTACCAAGCACTGCAGTGCTCCAGGAATAGCTGTTTTTATGTTGAACTCATCAAAATGATTACAGTTGATCACAGGTGGAAGCCAATTAGCTTGGTGTGCAATGGAGAAGGTGATTACTTACACCTGATTGAGTCTGAGAGTATTTTTTTAGGTAGTGGGTGATTCTTTATCCATCTCAGTTATTCTGTTGATTTTTTTTTATTTCTAAACTGTTGCTATCATATCTTTCACTTGGATGTTCTAAGAGTAAATACAGCTGGAAAGAGGGTGATTCTTTTCTATACCCATTGCAGTATGGCTGTTGTAATGTATTTCTGACCTGGTTTATGCCAAAGACCAATTTAGCGATTTAACTCATCATCTAATTATCACACACTTGGTCACACCCCATAACAGGGAATTAGGTTTTAACTCTTAGAAGCCATTGCTAAGCATAACAAAAGCAGGGTTGCATTTTATTTTCATTCTTTTGTAATGGAGAATATGTGTCATAAGTGCTCATTGTATGTTTCCAACAGTGACCATATTTTTTTTTATGAGCAGAAGAAGAGATATTATAATTTGTGATTGATCATTTCTTAATATTTAAACACGTAAAAAAGAAAGAAGTACGTGTCAATCCAGAAAATATGTTCATTACACATCCAACTGTAAATAATCAAAAATCCAAAACTGAGAAGTGCTGCACTGACCCAGAATGCAGCGATGTATTGCGGCATCACAGGCTAACCTTCAACATCACGCCCAAACAGATGAAGAAAAACAAAGAGACCTTAACTTTCACAGGTGAGTAATACTACTGACTCACCCAGTTTAAAAAGCATTCATTGCTTAGCAACTGAGCAGCAGATAGAGTTAGCGTGGCAGTTCGGAGCAGATGGCTCGGTAAATACCTTGCCATGTGTTCCTGGGGAGGAACTAGAATGTATCACGACAACACAGAGACAAAGAGAAGAGGGCAAACACGCACATACACATTGCCACTTCCTCCTGTTTTGGTCCATCTCTGATATGAACATTCATCTGAATGGCTCAGCTGCTTTGAGAAGGTCACATATGAACAGATTTAATAGAAATCCGTACCCCTGCTCCAGGCTGGTAATTTATTGGTCTAGATGAAGCATTCAAAATGCCAGAAAACATCACTTTGTCACAAGAATGGCCCTAGACCAAGGCCATATGATGTTTGTATGCTGTGTAGGTGTCTTGTGTCCAAGGAGGTCTGACACAGACAATGTTTTTATTTTCTAAGTAGTGAAAGAATTTGATGCTCTGGATAATTGCATAAGGGCCTTTGCCTGGCTCGGATGTATGGTCTATGGTTTCAGAAAACTCTTTTGGTATTGGTATTGAACCTTCTTCATGTTCCCACACATCGTTTACAAAGGTGGTTCCTTAAAGAATTATCCTTTAAAAAGTTCTTTAGAGAGCCCAAAGTGGTTGTTCTCTGGCATTGCTCCAATGAATCCATTCGGCACCATTATTGTTAAGATTGTAGGATAAAGAAAGAGGAAATCATCTTAAATCTACTCAGTATGTCTAATATATCTTCTCATTTAAAAGAAAAGTATCATAAGATTTTACTTTTTATCACAGTTTGCTTATTCTGTTGTCAGTTTGCCTGTTTTAAGCATTACAGAAGAAAAGTATTTACATTCGGTCTTTAAACAACAGAAAAAAACAAGTTCACTTCTTCTCCAAATAAAGTTGTTTAAAACAAATACAGACATCTAGAAATAAGTAGAATAATCTCATAACATTGTACTGAGAAATCTCATAATGAGAAATGTTAGATAATATTGACAACATATAGGTTGTTTTTCATTAGCCACAAAGTAATTTTCTGCCGTGAAATCAAGATCTGCAAACTTTCTAATAATGTGCAATAAGTCTTCAAACAGGACAAGGATGACCAAGGCCTCTATTCACCATAGTGACTGCCCTTTAAGAAATTATATATCAGCCGGCTGCGCAGTAAACAAGCAGCTCTCGCGTGCGCCTCAGAGCGCTCTCTCTCTCTCTCTCTCTCTCTCTCTCTCTCTCTCTCTCTCTCTCTTTCTCTCTCTCTATGCAGATGTGAGTGGAGACAGGACCAGCTGGACCTGTGACTCAGAGCTCTCTCCAACGCACACAGCTCCTACGCCAGCAATCAGCCTCACACTGGTCTGAGACTGAGGACACTTGCATACACAACCAGACTGTGGCAGCATGTCTACTTTGAAAAAGTTAGCAGAGCACCTGCCGGAGAGCCATGGTAGTCGGCGAAACGTCTGCTGTCATATCGTCTAATTATCTGCACAGGCCATTCGCACTCCATATGCGCTCTGGAATTCGACAGAGGTAGACAGCGTTTGAGGTAGACCTAGCAAAGAGCTTTTTTGCTAAAAAAAAAAAAAAGCATGCTAATGCTCGTTCTAAAATCCTTGTAATATGAACTAGTTTTGAAAAGAGAACTGCATTACTTGTGACTCTGCCCATATCCCTGCCGGCACCTTTGGTAGCCCAGCTCACTCAGCAGGAGAGAGCAGGAGATTGTTTCTGCTAGCCTGCATGCTAATGCTCATCATCAGGGCTGCCCTAGCCTGCTCATTTGACTGTTAAAGCCAATATGCCCCCCCTCACCCCCCTCCCATCCACCCCTCCACCCCTCCACTCAGCCAGACTGGAGCATTATTAAGCCTGCTTGTCACCAAATTACATATACAAAGTTTACATGCATTCATCGCCACTCCAGCTGTTGCAGATTTGTCGCGGAGAGCACATCTCGAAGCACTCCGCTGAGCATGCACATGCCAAGCACTCTCCTGTTGTCCTCATTTGAGTGTGTGTGTGTGTGTGTGTTTGTGCAAGAGAGTGTGTAAGACAGAAAGAGAGAGAGAGAAAGACAGAGGGGGAAGAATAGCATCACCAACTCGTAGCCGGTGTTTTCAGTGTTTTGACAAAATAGCACGTCTCAGGCTAATGCACAGTCCATTAAACCTGTTCCATTCAACATGTTCTCTGGGCCTCAATGCATTGTTTTGTTCCTTCTGTCAATGTATTGTTTCTATTTTAAATAAAATACACGAGGCCAGCCATAATTGGTTTGTGGGCACCATTACCCAAGATCCATGAATAAGAGGCTATAATGGGAAAAGGCCCAAGAACTCACTAGACCTTGATCAATGCCATTAAACAATGTGCACATTTCCCATCCTACATTAGAGTAAGAGGTCTAAATGGATATTTTTCATGGCTCTAATGACTTTGAATCTGCCTCCATTACCATGTATGAAAGGATACCTCATTAACATGATCAAATCTCACCCTCTTTCCATATATGGAGATAATATAGTTAGACAATCGGGCGATTCTTGAGAGTATTATAATTACAATCACTTCATAATCTCATGATCCCTAATAACTATGTTAGCTCATTTAGTCAAGAATACAATTGTGACTGTGTGCAGAGTGACACAAATTATATTTTCATACGGAAATAATGTATGTATTTCCAATGTATATAGGAATAATGTGCAATTCAGTGTTACTGAAGACACAGTTTTGAATGACTAAATGACATGGCCATTTTGACTCATTCTTAAATGTTGAGATATGCTAATTTTGACTAAATTATATGCCCAAATCTACTGTTCCCTGACTTTGGCTAAATTAGTGGATATTTTAATTTGACACTGTTATGAGATCAATATTGCAAAACTCAAAAAGTTGCCTGAAAGAGCTGTTAGTTATCATTTTTAATGCATTATATAAGACTCTTTTTTCCATCTCTTATTTTCAACTATTCCAGTAAATCAGAGGTAATTTGATGCTTACTTAGTAGCCTACTCACTTCATATGATTTAACAGATTTATAGTATATGGAAAGAGCTGGCACAGAAATTACAAAGTGTAACTTATTAGAATAGAATAGAATAATTTTCCTGAATAGAATAAAAAAGCAGCAATGAAATGGAATAGATTAAACAGGATAAGGTAGGGGTCCCCAGCTCTGGTCCTGGAGGGCCAGGGTCAAGGACAGTTTAGTGATTTTCCTGCTGACACCTGGTTCAACTCACCTGCTGATTAAGTTTTGTGAGAGTGTTTGAGAAGGAGAACTACCAAATTGAGGGACACTGGCACTCCAGGACCAGAGTTTAGGAGACCTGGTATGGGCAATTGTTTGTCTATTTATCACTAAAGCATTTGCTCACATGTGAAAGTAATTAATTTAAAATAAAATAAAACAAAATTCTATTATAGCATATGCTGTATATTAGTCCTAGATATTAATGCATGTATGAATGATTGTCAAAAATCAAATGTAAATATAACAAATCCCAATAACTGAACAAAAACACACATTGTGGAATAAATACAATTCATAAAAAAATTCAGATAGTCAACATAAGCACCATTCGTCTGCAGTAGTTATGAAATTCTGCCCTTCAATGTATTAAAATAATATGAGAGTTTTCTTTCTTGCAGTCTTTTGCTGAGAAGGTCACCTCTGAAGATCATGAACTAAATTTTGCACCACTCCCAGTGAACATGTGTTCATAGTCATTTCTTAAGGACAAAAGCACTAACAAAGATGAGGCGACGAGGCGTCTGTGCTGGGAAAAAATCGTTATGATCAGCTTGTGTAATTACAGAAATCTAAATTTGCATCTTGGGTTTTAATTTATCAAATCCATCTTCCCCTACGAGCTCTTTAGGTTCCTCCATCTGCTTGCTAAACAAATGGGGGAAGAAGACTGGGAGGCTGTTAGATCATTATTTCTGTGGCAATTACTTGGATGCTAATGACCACTGTATTGATTATTATTACACCACTGCAAGGTCATGGTCAAATGAACAAAATCAAAAAGGCTTTGGATATGATACGTCTGCTTAGGCGACGTGATATGAATGTCTGGGAGCTCTCTCACTCGCTCACTGGCCTCCAATCAAAGAGCTTTCGTCGAATGAAAGAGTGAAAGAGTTTGTGTATGCAGGCTAGGCTAGAATGCTAGCTCCTTTCTGACTAGATTCTCCATTGCCGGCGGCAGCTTGTGAAACAGATTTAGCTAGCAGGAGCTCTCTCTCTCCCTCTCGACCAGGGATATTTCTCCTAAACAAGTTCACAATTTTCTTCACAACTCAACAGTATGCTTGGGCGTTCGCTAATTTCGCTATTGTGCGATTTGGCCCGCATATCTGTGAAGTTTGATATTTTGGATGCTACTCGCGTTGAACGTGTGAAAAAGTCACAGCTTTCCGGGAGCCTCGCTCGGCTGCGTAAGATTACCGACCTGCAATGCTGCCACTAATGATAAATTAGTTTTGAGTGCAACCGCAGATAGAGTATCTGTCATTACTTAATCAACATCAATTCTAGCAGCTATAGCAATCAAACAACTCTGTGTTCTGCAGCTATTGCGGGGGCAGAGAGGCATAGCGCATGGCTGAATCCTCACCACTCTAATTTCCCCCTAGATAATGAGTTACGTTCACTAATGTGATGTCAAAGGCATGCCCAGAGTTAATAGGATGATTGATAGGGTTTGGTAATTTGCTGCTGCAAAGCAGACACTCCAAGTAGGAATAGTGATACACCCCCTGTCATTTACTGTAGTGTGGAACTGTTCACGTCTGTACTAAAACATATACTAATGAACGCTTAGAAGCCTGAGACTCAAACTGGAGTGATCCCTATTAATAAAAACCTCACTCTTGTCTTTCCTCTTTTCTCTTCTTTTCTTTTACATGTCTTGGCATATGAGCAATGTGTTGAACACAACAAATCAGCCATCATTTGAACACAGCAGCTGTCCTTTACAATGTGTGAAACATTCATGATGAATGAGCCAATAGGAGTGTTTCAAAATGAACTGAAATGCTTTACATTAATTTCCATCACAAGTGAAGAACATGCCTTCTTTTATAAACTCCTCATTTTGGAAATCTATGGGCAGAGATTATATGCAGGCCACATGATCTGCAGTGCATGTGATATGAGTTGCAATTTGCTTGGAGCCTTGTTTCTGGATGTAAGCCTCCTTGTGTGTGGCGGGTCTCTCCTGTGATATCTGACGGCCTCCTTTGTCTGGGTCCTTGTGTGATTGCTGTATGCAGGACTGCTCATCTGCCATGCATAGCCTACCCCCACTACAAGCTCCATGGGCCCTTGCTTAGGGTCTCGTGTGTTTGCTGGGTTTAAACTTCCTCATTAAACCCATTTGGGTTTAAGCTTTGTGTGGCAGGCCCCTCCTGCAAGATCTGATGGCCTCATTTATTGTCGAACCCTTGGTGAACTGGGTGGCTGCTTTTTGCAGGCCCCACTTGTTAGGTGGCTGTACGGCAGGCCCTGTGTTCCTAAGAGAGTCTCCCCAGTGTGGACATTGTATGTATCTTTGAAAAGGGCTTTTACCACTTCGGAATCCTGTAAATGTTACTGTAAGGGTCTTTGCCCATCTGTATCCTGTCTGTGACTTGGTAGGGGTCTTTGCCCCTCAGGTTCCTGTATGTGTTACTGTAAGGGCCTTTGTCTGTCTGATTCCTGTCTATATTCTTGTAAGGGCTTTTGACTTGAATGCTACTTGTGACTCTTTGCAGCACAAGCCAGCACTCCATCTATGTTTCCCCCATATGTTGCCCGTTTTTCTGTTTCCCATTAAATCCAGATCCCTAAACTCCTGCATGTGTGTCCCTGTTGCCACACCCACGACACTTTGTGACAGACTGGTAATGAATGATTAGGTAAGTGCGCCTGCTGAAACGAGGCACCATAATGAGACCAATTTGCTGGGGCTAGTTGAAGTGACATTACCTTTACCCTAGTTTGAAATTAGATACTGTCAGTAGTGTTTAATTTTATAGTGTTATAATAACTCAAGCCCGCTCATGGTCTGTTCTTATCCTTCACATTGTGATTCGTTATGTTTCCATGATCTTATTAGATGAAAGAAAGGTGTATTTATGTCTCTTACTAACTTACTAACCTACATCCTTTCAGATATGTTACAAGCTGATTATTTCCATGTTGTAAAGATTGCATAGATTTCTGGAAATACAATATCTTGATAGTATGCCAATTGCAGTTGATGTATGAGTAATAGGCACATCAGCTCATATACAGCAACCGGTTCTATTCAACACATGTCACACCAAAAATGCCTGATCCTTAATTTCTAGAAAAGTTCCTTACTTAAATTACTATCACAAAATAGGTCATAAGAAGCTCTCTCACTCTACATGAACCACGTGCATTACAGCATCATTTAGTGCAGAGAAACCATGAGTAACATAGTTATGAAAAAAGAGGAACTGGAGAGTTTCATTTTTAAGCTAACAAGTTTGATTCACGGACCAGTGAAGTTGGCTACTGAATTATACTCCGTCAGATGTTGAACTGAGGCAGGAGCAATGTTTCTATTTAGTGCCAGCAGTTCTTTCCCAGATGCAGAACAGTAGAGGCAGTCTTCATTCAGGCACCATATTGGGTGTGTATTTGGTTGCTGAATGTGGTTTGGAGAGACGGATGCATTTACACTTGCATAACATCTGGCTCCATTAGTGGTTTGACTGACCAGATTTAATTCTGTTTAAAATTAATCTTGGGTGTATTTAGCTCTGCATTTTGTTTGGATAAACTGTAATTCTAATTGTCAAGATGCACAGAGTTGTAAACGGGTTCAAATTGTACTTAGTCACAGAGAATTCAAGGGACGTTTGCCCCCATTTTGCCCTCACTAGTCAGGCCTACTTGCTTGCCTTCCAAAGGCATCCAGTGGAGCTCCTCGACTGCCTCTTTGTATATAGCTCCCGTTTTCTGTTTCCGTGTGCTCCTCCCCCCATCCCACCCCAAAACACCCCAAAACCCAGTTCTCTCCAGCCCTCTCTGGAGCTGT
The DNA here is from genome assembly GCA_037974365.1 of Hydrocynus forskahlii. NCBI lineage: Eukaryota > Metazoa > Chordata > Actinopteri > Characiformes > Alestidae > Hydrocynus > Hydrocynus forskahlii. Next base: position 43,858,180 of record JBBPCX010000001.1, read on the forward strand.
CACTCCTCAGCGGAGCCCTGAAAAAAGCAACATCAATGGCAGCTCAACCCCGCTCAGCAAAACTCCCTCATAGGTTAATCCCTATATCGCACTTCACCACCAGTTCACTAAGCTGCTTAAAAGGACACATTATAACTATGACAATGACCCGCTAATGGTTTTACATTTCTCTGAAGCATCCTGAGCTATCTTTGTCACTTTTATCTCATAATGAGATCTGTCAATTGCAGAGAAGGAGATCCTGCGGCCCAAGGACGCTGATATTTCACCCGCTTGGGCAGAATAAATAATAGCCCCCCTCGCTCCCCCCCTCCGTTGAATGCGCAGGGGAGAAAACAAACCTTGATCCCCTCTCCTGCTCTGTTTTCATAGCAGGCGCCTGCTTGGTCTCCTCCCGAGGGGGGCTTTTGCATTCTGTATCGCTATTAGCTGGCCGACTAGAGTTATTTTTGGCCCACCCGTTTTCTGGAGAAGCACCGCCTCCTGCACTGACATTGGCTAGCTGTGTCAGGGCTCCTGTACTAATATTTTCTGCTGGTACTGCACCTCCTGTGCTGGGATTGGATAGTCCTCCTACGGCCTATCGCCGGACAGCATATCAGTATGAACCGGATAATTGGAGTGGAGCGTGCAAGGTTGGTCGGAAAATGGGTGGAAACACACTGGCCTCTGCACTGCCCTGTGATGGATGACTAGCCACTCCCTTGGGCGTCATTGAACATTTCCTCAAGCAATGTCGCCGAACAAAATGGGCCACCATTTATCATTTTAATACAGTGTAATAACCCATTATTTTTACATTTCACAGTGACGCTGCGCTCTACACGGCTGCTATACTCCAAAAAACCTAAAATTAAAAACCTACAAAGTACATGAAATGATCTTGTTTTGCATGCCATCTGGTACTTATGGGCCTACATTTTTAATAGCCTATTTTTGACGCGTGACCCAATGCACACTGAATGAACCTTTCGGCTATTTCAGTCAAAGAGATGCATATCTACTAAAATCAAAGTAAACCACAATGAACAACACCTCTACAACAGGACATGTAAATGATTTTGGGAGAAATGGATTTCAGTCACTAAGTGAAAGCTGTTGTCTTCAAATGAAGACCTAGTTTTCTTGATTAAAATGAAAAACTCTCCTAATCACCATGATCATATTTATTGAAGTCTAATCCACTTTATTTCTGTCACCTTTTTTAACACTGTTGACATAGTCTAATGCACTTTGACTGTACATTAAAGGGGACATATTATGTGAAACTCACTTTAGTTATAATAGGTCTATGGACTATACAAAACATGTTCATGAAGTTCTTTGCACAAAATCACTCTC
>JBBPCX010000001.1:43859620-43876754 GCA_037974365.1 Hydrocynus forskahlii
GACAAAAATGGCGGATCTTCAACTAATCTAGTGGGTGGGGGCTCGACAGGTGAGGGGTGGTTCTATGCAAATTCCCTTATTCTGACGTCAAAATGAGGGAGCCGTCGAAACGGCTCATAGAAGCATATGATTCCTGACACGTAAATCTTTCAATTGACTCACAGAAAATGGATAGATGTTTGTTTGTTTTTTGCGCTTGGAGTGTTTATAGGGGCAGTAGAGACCCAAATGGAAATACAAAACGGTGCAAAAAGTGAGTTTTGCGTAATATGTCCCCTTTAATCAAGGCCTGGTGCCAGGACTAAATTGTGAGTGGGGTATGTATTTATATGCACATTACGGAAAAACCTAAAGTATATCTGCCACACTTTCAGGAGAGAATCAATAGGGGAACTATATTTCCTGAGAATCAATACAGTCTTTTAAGCTGGTCTCACATGGCTAGCATTGTTGCAGTGAGCATAAAGTTAGTTTCTCTCACAGCTTTTTACAGCTTGCCAGGGGAAAAAGTAGTGGATGTAGCAGGGCATGATGACTGGGTGGCGGGGCATTGCCTCACTAAATGACCCCTTGACACTGGGCCTGCAGTAATCTCTCAGTGAAATATCACTTTAGTGTTTGTACACATGTCATTTGGCTTCCACATTTACTCCTGTGATCAGACCACATTTAAACGATGGCTATTCAAAGACAGTATAGACTCGAATAAAAGTAGGGAATTCTGATAGGCTTTCCTCACCCTGTGGTCTATCTTCACTACAGCTTGCAGCTCTGGATAGCAACACCATAATAAAAAGGCTTTAAGTACCTCATAAACTAATAGCCCACAAACCTTTTCATAGTCCTCTTTTGGAAACAGCCACTGCCAATTCTAATATCATTCAATCTCCGGACCAACTGTTTCCACCCCTAAAGTATCAATGTCTGACACACTAATCCAATAACTGCAGGCTCTATTACTTTCAATTAGCTGTGACAGCTCGGGGCTTAATCTATACTGGGCACGTGTACATGTTCTGTCTGTGAGGGCAAAGCTGAGTGCTGCAATGTTTTGGGACGCTTTTTTTTCCACTGTGGGGTGAAAAGGCTGTGGCTTTTCGTGACCTGGCTCACATCTTAGTCTCCAAGGTTTCAGGCATGAGGTAGCAACCCTGGGATAATGATGCTCAGCATGGCAACCCTTTTAGATGCAGAAAGAATGATGCATCCTTAACCACTCATTCATTCGTAGAAAGATGTGGAAGGTCACTGCATTCAGCCACATGACCTTGCAGACCATTGGATACTTTTCATGTATGTATTATGATCTTCAGTTCATATGAACTGACCTCCAGTAACAAAACATCCCTAAAAGAACCCTAATGATCCCTAAAATATTGGAAGCACCTAGAAATGAAAACCTTCTCGTCATGTCAATGGGCAGCGGCCGCTAGAGGCCACTCTTTCTGTTTTGGTTAAAAGGGACTTTTATTTTGACAAGTGTACCCAGCCAGGTGAGTGTTCACCGGCGGTTTAGTTTAAGTGAGTTTGTGTTTCTATTCGTGTTTTACCTCTGTTGGTATTTAAGAGCCTTTGTTTTGTGTAGTCAGTCCATCGTCATTATCGAACCCGATCTCACAACTTTTCGTGCAGCCATCACGATATACACTGTAATCAAAATACGTCCTGTGATCATGATTTAGTTTTAGTTAGTTAGTTAGCGCTGTTACTGGTGATGTTACGCAGTGCACATAAAAATAAATAGGATAGAGAAGCGTTGTCCTAGCATGAAAAAAAGCCTTAAAGCGTGATCGCAGCACATATTTTGATTACATTGTATATAGTGATGGCTTCACGAAAACTCGTGAGACCGGGCTCCATTATCCCCTCATATGTTACCATTTGCATGTTCTGGTTTGTTTAGGCCCTTATGCCTTTTTGATTTTCACTGTTGAAATAAAGGGTGGAAAAGGAAACCCACATTTGCACCTCCCTCACTTGGCTTGATGTTAAACTTCTAAGAATGCCTATTGCATATGCATATTTTGTTTTCTCTTGATTTGTCTTATTTTTGAATACCCTTAATCCCCCCCATGGCCACAAATGGTTTTGTGACATCTTCCTTGATGATGAAATGCATGAAATCTGGACGCACAAGTGAACATCTCCTCCCTAAAGCATTTATGATGTTCCCCTGCATAGGGATGAAGTGTTATCAAAGCAGCTCACCCCAGAGCCCTAAATGATGCTTCCTATAATCCCAACATTACTTATTCAAATTAGGGATCTGGAATGACTCCAGGCGATTTCCCTGAGAGCAAGCCAACGATGACCTTTACATTTGACGCATGGTGGGTTCTTGGGTTCGGTGATCCGCACCAAATATGCACATATTCTTGTGGTGGTGCCAGGGCATGCATGCAGGGCTCCATATGAATAAGAAAAATGTAATTACTGCCAGGTTGTGAGGTCTGCTGTTTGCTGGTCTGAATATGAATATATCCGCAATGAGGCCAAGGTTTTTCTTCTCATTCTCGGTTAAGTCGAGGACAAGACTGTGTTGAAAACCACCCAAGACAATTCCATGACTATGACTTGTTGAGATTTAGTCAAAACTGAGTCTACGAGTATGTTTTCCTTGGTGAAATCCCTTAAGAGGCTTAATACATTTCTAAAACAAAGAAAACATGGCACATTAATACATGTGTAGTCAAATGTGTATATTGAGTATTTTATATTGGCCTCAAACACACCTCGGCCTCCCTTTAAAACCGAAATGATCTGTTCTATTGTTACTGACTCCGAGCTCAAGTACTAAAGAAGTTCTGCAGAGTTGATTCTTTCTTTAGTTCATTTAGAAGTCCTTGGTCCATATAGCAGTCATACTCTCACACCAGTTTGTTTGAGACCACCCTGTTCAGGGGTCCCGGTCCGCTTATTTGGTCCACACTGAGGGTTTTGCATGTCAACATCCGCATTTGCTCTAACAAACTGCACTATCAGGGCAATCGCACCAGTGTTCATAACTGAACCAAACCTGCCACACTAAATGAATCAAACCAACGTCAAGACTGTATCCAAACATTTTTTAAATTGGGGTTTTCGCTGATTTTGCCACTGAGTTTGACTGTAGGTCTGTTTGTGGCTGTACATCTGGCTGAACTATTATCAGCCCAGCAGGGATGCTTGGGTAAAAAAAATTCCAGCAACACTGCTGTGTACGATTCGCTCTGTGGTGCTCATACATACCACTGCCATGTCATTGTCACTGCTGTTCTGGGGATAATCCCTCTCAAACAGATACCTGCTCACTAGTGGCCCTGCACGGGGTCTGGCCATTGATGAACATGGTAAAAGTGGGCTAACAAAAGATGCAGAGAAACAGAAAGACTACAGTCTGTAACTGTAAACTACAAAGTGCATCTATATGGTAAGGGGAGCTGATGAAATGAAAACGAGTGTAGACACAAGGTAGGTGAACCTAATTAAGTGGCTTATCTGTGTACATACACATTGTATATCATTGTATATCAAGTTGTTTGAATTTGGAGATGTATTTAAACACTGATTCTTAACAGAGACAGGTTTTAATGTTTTTTGGAAATGTGGTTAAATCTAGATCATAACTATACTATATTTTACTATTTTAATCTATTTTACTAAGCGCACTAAGAAAAAAATTGAAGAGAACAAAAAGGGGAGGCAGGTACTTTCTGGTGACGCAAATGGTAATCACCTCCCTTTAAACAAAATCGCTTCACCATGAAACACTTAGCTCTTAGCAGGGGAGGGAAGGGCGGTTCTCTTTTTCATGTAGTGAAGTGCTTACTGTGCTGGAATTATCATTAATGGACTGTGTCATTTAGGAAGCGGCCTTCTTGCTTCATTTTAATTAAGGGCCTTTTATATTTAAGTGTCAAAGTAAGCCTGCTCTATGTGGATTGGCTTTTTAACAGGGGATATACACCGACCAGCCACAACATTAAACCACTAACAGGTGAAGTGAATAATGTCGATTATTTCATTACAATGGCACCCCTTAAGGTATATTTGATGGCTATATATTAAACAGAATCAGAATCAGAATCGCGTTTATTGGCCAAGTCTGTGAACGAACACGTACAAGGAATTTGATTCTGGTCGATGGTGTCTCTCAAATACAGTGTAAACAGGTTTATTAAGCAATAAGTAGACAGTCAGTTGTTGAAAGTGATGTGTTGGACACAGGACAAATGGGCAAGCATAAGGTTTTGACTGACATGGGTAAAATTATGAAGGGTAAACAATTAAACCAGAGCATCTCCACAGCAGCAGGCCTTGTAGGGTGTTTCCAGTGTGTGTGTCACTTACCTGGGGAAAAATTATGCTGGAATGCTTTGAGGAACGTGACAAAGAGTTCAAGGTGTTGACTTGGCCTCCATCTAATCAAGCATCTGTGTGGTGTGCTGGACAAACTAGTTCGAACTATTAAGACCCCACCTTGCAACTTACAGGACTTAAAGAATCTACTAACGCCTTGGTGCCAGATACCACAGCAAAAAGTTTCTTAACTGTTTCTAAAAGGCAGTTGATATTTTGTTAAGGGGCTACAAGAACACAGGTTCAGTTCAATACGTCCAGCCATTACATGGATTCAAGAGAGCTAATTAGTGGCACATTTGATTTAATCTAATGAAGTACTAATTGAACCAAGTGCCTGATAGTAACCACAGGTAATACTGGGTTTCCATGAGGAGAGATCTGGAAATGGTTAAGTGAACACAATGACATACATGAAATCACTGAATTCATATTATATTTATTCGAATTCATATTATATTTATTCGAATATTAGCTAAAAACTTTCTCAAGTGCCTTTTGCGCAGTTGTGTAACTCCTTTCTCAAAAATGCCATTATTTAGTTGTTAAAAATCAATGGAGTCACTTGAAAGAGTCATTAGCAATGGGGGACTAATCTCTAACAGCCCAGGAGGCCTCATAGATGTAAGGTTGCACAGTTGCAGCCCTGTAACTGAACTGTAACACCGCTCAGGTTGCAGTACTCTCTGGCAGTGTCGTTTAGATGGCAGGCACATGAAGCATGGGTAGCACCATACAGAAGCCCCATAGCTGCTGTGCTGCCTGCAGCCTTTAAGGCCTTGTAGCTGCAGTGTAATGTGTCCTCTGAAGACACTGGCCATGGGGAGAGTCACCCTTGGCTGGTATTATTGCATAAAACTACTTTGTTAGCTTTGAATCATCAAAACCCATTCATAAACAATGCAAAGTAGTACACAAACAAAATAAATGAAACTGATAGGGAGCGGCAGCCAGTTTGCGCTAACACACACACACACACACACACACACACACACACACATACACACACACACACTGTGATCATGATACAAGCCCTCTATAATGCCCTACAGTGTTCAGGCCAATAGCAGAATCCGGCCAATAACAGAATCTGTCTTTACATCTAAAAGCATGTAAAAGTACAGACCCATAGGCTTTTCAGCCTTTAACACCATTTTAATTGCTGATTTAAAAGGAGACCAGCTGCATCATATGGTGCTTTCAAGGCCACCTTGATGATGTTATCATTGACCTTCTGCCACACATATGAACATCATTCAAAGCCCTGTGTCTAGCCAGCAGGCCACACACCCCGCTCAAGGCTAAAGTCTCAGGGACTGAGAAACAATCAGTAGTCTAAACATCAGCTATTTATTTCATTGCCCCCAAGGTCTGAGATCAGAGGAAAAGGAGACATGCAGAAGGAATCCTACACCGAGAATAGTCAAAGGACATCTTTTCATCTAAAACATTTCAGAAACTAAATATTTCAGTAAACATGTATAAGGATGTACCACATCATTCGTATAATTAAAAACAGTCTCATTGCATTAAAGCATTATTGAACAGCATGAATTAATGGCTGCATTAATCATGCAAACATGCATGGAAAACTGCAGAGCTACATATTCATGCGCGGGCCTTAGCGTTTTCTGGCGCTGGAAACGTTAGCAGCCACGTGTGGGAGGTAAGGAACAGCACACCATTAAGAGGTCCTGACTCACCTTGTTTTAAGAGCAAGGTCTAATTGCTACCATCTTTTACAGCAGCCAGTGCAGCTGGCATTTGCTTAGATCTGCAGGGACTGTCATTACATCGAAATGAAGCATGGCCCTCACTGCGTTTTGCACACCTTTGCATGATCCAAAGAGGGAATAGTCAGGAAAATCTGCATGTACCCTTCGTGTCTGCAAGGTATGAAGAGAGCTATTAAGAATATATTCCTCTGACTCACAGCCCACCATTTGACTTACAAAAAGTGGGTCCATTATTCAGTGTGAGGCCTTGCCAGAAGAAGAAGAGCAAGTGAAAAATGAAAGCATTTAAGGAGCGCTTTGTTCCAGCACACCTATGGGACCATTCATTTATGCAGAAACAAATAATAGAAGTCATCTTAATTAGCTCTTAAATCCATACTGACCTCTCCTGAGGGGAAAACCGAGCCCACTGAGGTGCAGACATCTAATAAAAAGATGTTGACAAACTCGGCTTGGCACATTTGCTTGCTGTAATCAAATCAACAGACGAACCTGTTCACCCAGTGCGGAAAGGACAGGTCAAAGAGGACACAGTGTGATGGTCATTGGCTCATTTGTTTTCGACCTTGAAATAAACTGAAAACAAGGGTGGCAAAATGAGTTCTTTGGAGTGATGCAACAGGAGAGCCACTTTTGGGATCCTTGAAACTCACCTTTCAGTGGATGCTACTTGTTTTGCAGTAGTAAAAGCGATGTGAGATTTTAAAGAACCATTTTAAAGTGAAGAACATAATATTAAGGTTCTATAGCAGTGAAAAAAAACAATCCATGATCTATGTGTTCAAACCAAACAGCAGCTAGGAAACTTTTTTTTCAGATATGTCTTCTATGCATTTATAGACAATGGATGATACAAAACTGTATTTTTTATGAGGAACTTCATCTCCACACAACCAGCATGAACCAACATTATGCTTTCCCCAACCCCTATAAAGTTAACATGGTGGAAGGTAATGTGATCATTTGCAGAACACATCTGACTCAAGAAGCAATTAGTGGTAACACACTGTAACACATGCACGTATAAAAAAGTGAGTTAAGGCATAAAACCGTCACCTCTTTATGGCTCCTACCACAGATGGAAGCAAATCCCACAGCAAATACCAGGAGGACTGCGCAGGAGGTTGGCTTAACGAGACTATTTCAGGGGATCCGTAGTAAATATTTTGACCATTTCACAGGTGGGAGAAAAGTGCAGGTGTTGCAGGCGCCCATCCTTAGTTCTCCCTCTGTGTTCTCGCCAAAGCCTCAGCTGACCACACAAACATCAACGGCCGCCCTCAGCACCGTGCCACGTTAACTTTACACACTGTCCCTTTCTTCACAAGCCACACTGAGTTAACTAGCCTTCTATTGAAAAAAACCCAAAAGTTACAAATGCTTATTTTCTTATTCTATTATAAGACATCCATTAAAAGGACTAAAAATGGTTTGAATGTTTCCTTCTGAAAACTAAGGCACCGGCTGTTTTGCCATTCACGCAAAAGGACAGATTTGACCGGAAATAATCTGACCTCTATTAGCAATATAGATCAGAGTTAAGTGTAGGGCCTTAATTAGACTTCTGTGACTTCTTAAGTCCTCTTATTGTCTCTAACATCATATAGAAAGCTAAGCTACAACATCATCAGCATCATACTTCCATAAGAATCACAGATAGTCACATGGAAAACAAAGTACACAATCTTTCAAATCTATGGTGTTACATATCTGGGCATCTGGTTCTAAAATGATTTAAATCTAACTTCATATGTAAAACAACACTGTGTCCTTAATGATTTAACAGAAATTAAGCCAAAATGGAGAAGTTGTGTGTGAAAAACCCCATGTTTCAATAGCTTGTAGAACCACCTTTAGCAGCAATAATCATTTTCTGTATGACTTTATCAGTCTCTATGGGGTGCCGTTCGCAAAAACAGCTTAACAAATTTAGAGGTGTCATTTTTTCATAATTTAGTGCAATCCACACAATTTTCACACATTTAGAGCTAAATGTGTTGAAAAAAAAACAGTGTTACATTTTTGGTACATTTTCTTGCTGCGTAAATGTTAAAATGTTCCAACGACCCCTCATTAAAATAATAGCCCCCGGCAATCTGGAGTTATTAGCCGAAAACCGTTCACCTCGCCCGGGTGTCCCGATACTTTAGTCCCCCCACGGAACATGCTCGTGGCTTTTCTAGGCGGGGCAACCACCAATCTCTGTGAAACTTTTAGATAGGGCTCAATGAGACCTTTCCAAAGACCCCTCGTTTGCCATGATAGCCCCCGCGATCCGGAGTTATTAGCTGAAAACCGTTCACTTCAGAAAAAAGTAATGGGACACCCGGGCGAGGTGAACGGTTTTCGGCTAATAATTCCGGATCGCCGAGGGCTATTATATTAAACAAGGGGTTGTTGGAAAGGTGTCACTGAGCCCTATCTAACTGTGAAGTTTCACATTTAAGTGCGGGATATATTTTTCATATTTAACATTTAGATTTGAGAGCATTAAAGGCAAATCCTCCATGGTGAGGGAATATCACAGCATGCAGTCCAGCCCCCTGCTAAGTAACAGCCAATTGTAATCAAGGGCCGTGGCCAATTAGCATATCTCACGCCGTTTGTAAAAGCAACATTTAGATTTAGATTTAACGTTTGGGTTTAGATTTAACATTTAGATTTAGATTTAACATTTACATTTAAGATTTAACATTTACATTTAGATTTAACATTTACATTTAGATTTAACATTTAGATTTAAGATTTAAGATTTAGATTTAGATTTAACATTTGCATTTAGATTTAACATTTAGATTTAGATTTAACATTTAAATTTAACATTTAACATTTGCGCAGCAAGAAGATGTACAAAAACATGACACTGTTTTTTGTTTTTTTTTTAAAAACAAATTTAGCTCTAAATGTGTGAAAATCGTGTGAACATTGCGCTAAAAAAATGACACCTCACAATTTGTGAAGCTGTTTTTACAAACGGCACCCCATATACTTGAGCTGTCCTCAACACTTAAGCTTAGTTTGTTTGAAGCTGCTTGCTATCTTCTGTGTCTACTTTGCTGTGAAGTTTGACTTGTAACTATCCCTGCACTTGCATTCTGCTATAATGCCTGTAGTCTTTCTAAGCTAGAAACCAACTTTTTATTTATAAATGCATTAAATGCAATAAATCCAATAGCTGCACACACATCCCGCTATCCTAGAAGATGTGTTCCTCGTCAGAAGGGCAGTTATCCCATTAACCTTTTGCATCCTTCTTTGTCCATCCAACTTTGATTCAGGGTGGAATAAGGAACTGTCAATCAAATGTACAAATATCTGTACATACAGATTTAATCTCTGGTCTGGCATCTTTCCACTCATTCCATTTTCTGACTCCTACTGAAACTTGGATCACATTAGAGAATTCGACAACACCGGCAGCTCTTGCCTCTGTTTCTACTTTCTCACACTCCCCTCGCAAGATTAGAAGATGAGGGGCACAGCACTGCTTCTCTCCCATAAATGGCACTTCACACCTCTCTCCTGTTCCAATTCCATTGTGTTCCAATTCATCCCACCAGACTCCACGTCATTGTTGTATATCGACCTCTGGGGCAGTAGGAACTTTCACTGAAGAGCATCCTCAGTTTATTCCTACATGACAACTCTTTACTCTTTCTTCTAGAGGACTTCAGCCTTCCAAATGACAAACGGCATAGCTACAGCATCCTCAAACGTATGTCATCTTTTGCTCTGTACCCCGACAAGTCTCTTCTAACCCATAATGCAGGTAATGTCTTTGACCTTGTCTTCACCAGAGCCACTCCTGGACTCAACATTTTGGCTACCTCTCTCCAACTCTCCAGCCATCATCTTTTGCCATTCACATTCTCTCTTCAGAACTACTTCAGCCACTCTACCACCATCTCTCCAACTGCTATGCTCTTTCTGCTCTAACCACCTGCAATTTCCACCGCCACTTTGTCATCCTTGACTCCACCTGGAACATCTCCTCCTGTCCTTCCATGGTGGAAGTGACTACCAACTCCATTCTCTACTTTCTCCACTCCTCATTTAACCAACTTTGTCCATTGTCCTCTAGAGCAACAAGCGGCTTACATCCTTCACCACAACTGTCTGATGTACTCTGCTACACCAAAGGGGAATTGAGAGCAGAGGAAAGAAAATGGAGGAAATCACATCTTAACTCTGATGTCCTCACATATTGTTCTCTTCCATCAAAGTTCACCACTGAGATATCTGCTGCAAAGTCTTCTTCAGATCCAAGCTAGAAGACTCCAACTCTTACATACTCTTTGCCACATTTTCTTCACTACTCAAGCCTCCTGCTCCTCCTGCACGTTTTGACAAGATCAGATGATCTTTCCCTGCAGTTATCACTCTCTCCCTGTACCAACCACACTCCAGCCACACTCCACTTACCTGCTTTACTCCACTTTCCACCAATAATGTTTTTCAGCACATGGCATCCTGTGACCCTACCACATCATCACTTGAACCAATCCCACCATCCACAATTCTGACCAGATCCTCAGATCTTCTTCCTTATATCACTCACATGATACACAGCTTCATGGAAACAAGCCATGTTCCAATGGCCCTCAAATCAGCTGTAATCATACAAATTCTAAAAAAGATTATGCTTGACATCACGGATATGAACCACTACAGACCAGTATCTCTTCTCTCCTTCCTGGTGTGTGGGGTACATAATCACATTAGTCTATTTCTATTACAAAAGTCATGACTAAAAGCAGCACAGAAGCAAAAGCAACACATTTTGCAGAAACTGCACTTTTAGTGTAACTGAGGAGCTTCGTGCTGCCAAAACAGCTAAACTGTATTCGGTTAGAATTCTTCTAGATCTTTCATTTTCACACACCACTCCAGCAAACCCTTCATGTTCTTCCTGTGGCTGCTTGCATTAGGTTTAAAACTTCCAACAATCGCCCACAAAGCCAAAAATGGTCCTGCTCTGTTTTACTTATCAGCAACCATCAGACTGTGGGTCATAGCTCACCCTATTACAGCCTGACCTTACCCACCTCTTCTCAAAGGTCGAAGACATGCATCACAACTTTTCTCAACTTTGACACAAAAGTGCCTGGCTTGGCACAATCTTCCCCTAGCTGTCAGAACTGCTGAGACTCTTACTGTCTTCAAACCGGTAACTGAAGACCCACCTCTTCACAGAGCACTTAGGATAACTATTACATGTTCTTGTCATAAATTAAATGAATTAACACAAACTTCACAAAACCTGAAAAACTGTCTTATCTGTGTGTGATCTGATAGAGTACTAACTCTATCTCTGGTAGAACCATAGTCCACTAGCAGCTCTTGATTTTAAGCCTTGGCATACTGTGACATATTTGCTTGTGGACTGCAAAGCATCCATGTATTTGCTCTGGATAAGAGTGTCTGCCAGGTGCTGTAAATATCAATGTAAATGTAAATTCTTGCTGACCTTGGACTAAATCTTCTTGCTCAATCTTAGTGTGACATCAGACACCACTGATGACAATATTAAATCTGACAGACTAGAAAATGCTTTTGGGGTCAGGGGACTGGCCCTCTGCAGATCCTGCAGCCCTGTATATGGGATCAGTTTGTATGCAACAAACAAAAGTCCAGTATGATGTGCAAAAAGGCTTTAAACCAGGGCCATTGTTATATATATACTTCAACAACTACACTGATAAACTAATCTACAGCTAAATTATAACAACAACATAAAAAGACTGGGGGTTATTGTACTGTGTGTAGGTAACTTCCTCCTACTTTACTCCTACATGTTGGTCCAAAGGCAGCTGTCCATATGCAGAACCTGAATTACTTTTTCAATTGTGAATGACCCTGCATCAATACTGACGGAAAATTCTCAGCTGGCGTTCACACACATTGATTAGCCATAAGCTTGAAACTACCTGCCTGATATTGTGAAGACCCCCACATACAACCAGAACAGCTTTCAAGGATCAAAGCATGGATTCCACAAAACCTCTGAAGGTGTGCTGTGGTATTTGGCGTCAAGACATTAAAAAGTGTGAGCTGGGGCCTCTTCGGATCAGACTAGATTGCCCATCTCATCCCACAAATGCTTGAAGAGTTTGAGATCTGGTGAATTTAGAGACCAAGTCAACACCTTGAAGTCTTTGTCCATTAACTGTAATGCACTAATACTGAATTACAATGTAACTCCTCACCACTGCAATCCTTAATTTTAGGTCAATTTCAGACAAAACCCTTTTTTAGGATTGCTTCTGGTTATTTTTTTTTCTGCAGATGAAGGTGCAGATTGGGAAGTGGACATAGAGATAGAGAGATTATGTAAATTGAAATGCTGGCGCTGCTCTGGTGGTCTCTGATTCCTACCAGTATCCTCATGCTAGGAGTCCCTGCTTACACTCTGATTCACCAGGTGTTAATAACCGCATGCTCCAAACTTACCTGACAAATCTGTTATACACATGTCTGATTAGATGCTGTTCTAGCATACTCATGTGGTATTTCTGCATTGGTTCCCTTTGCATTTTGGACCTACTTCACCTTAGAAGCATGAATTGCATTTGCATGTGCCATTCATGCTTCTGCTCTGATGAAAAGCCTCACCTAGATGCTCCAGAGACTTTATTGATTAGTCTACCATGAAACTTCCAACTGTCATGATTTGTAATTAGCTTTTTTTTTTTTTTTACAGCTAATTCCCACATGCACTTCTAACCTGTGTCCTTATGTACAAACGACTTATGCTCATTTTCCAAGCTACCAGCTTCTTATATCTAACATTCTTTATTAAATCTGTGCTTTTTAAAAATCTTCCATGTTTTTTAAAACTTACCTTTCAACTTCATGTTCTTAGGCCCTTTCTGATGTCCCTGCCACTGACTTACTCATTAGGGTTCTGGACCATTATTCCTGGGACACTGCTTGTGTGACGGTATCGCTTATAAAAAAGCAACAACAGCCTGTTTATTTTTAAGGGATAACCAGCAATTGGATTATTGCCATACATTTACAGCCATAAAATATGTTTTATACCCAATGTATAATGTTGGACTAGTGGTTAGGGAGATGCCCCTGCGATCAGAAGGTTGTGGGTTTGAATCCCAGGCCTGCCGGTGACACCACTGAGGTACTCTTGAGCGAGGTACCGTCCCCACACACTGCTCCAACGGGCACAGCCCACTGCTTCGCTTGGTGAATGGGTTAAATGCAGATAAAGAATTTCACATTGTTCACAAGCTGTGCTATGTTGACGCATGAATAAATAGGGGCCACTTTACTTTAAAACAAATATAATAAGTGGACCTTCTTAAAAGAACAGTTAGATAACAGAGGACGTACAGAAAACAAGAACCTGCTGAGGAGCAGGAGAAGAGCCATGTTTATAGGCCCGCAGTTGGGTAATATTACAAAATCATAAAAAAAAGAGCCAAGACCTTTAATGAGCAAACTGTAAAATGCTGCTTGGTGGCACAAATCCCCGCTGCGGCAGTTTGCCTTGACATGCTGAGTTGGGCGCGGCAGTCCGTGTGGAAGTCAACGGGATGAGGGCTAGGACATGGCCATTTGTCATAGCGTCAGCGGATTCAATAATTAATGGGGCATGTCGCACCGCAGCTTAGCCAAGGCCAGTCGTCCGGCCCTCTCCATCGCGGAAACCATATTGCGCCCTTGCTGCGGTCCATGACTGCCTCCTTCTTCCTCTTCTTTTTTTTAATTCCTCATCATTACGAGACGTTCACTTGCTCTCGCGTGACATTTATTTGCTCGCCGTGACAAAGTGGTGCCTGCTCCGGTTCACGCTCCCTTTCTCACGTCCCCAGTGTTCACTGTTTTAAATCATCCGTCCCGCGGGGTAAAAAGACCTCTCAAAGCTGCTGAGATAGATAATTGCCTATAGTCCAGCGCAGACACAGCGACGGAGGAAAAAAGAAATAGCCTTAAATGTAATACATCACCCCCCCCGACTGTGAAGGTGTTATTTAGACTAATGCACTGTCTCTTCTCTGTCCTAAAAAAAGAAGAGGTTTGTTCATATGAGCACAGATGGAGCACTGTGCATCTGAATGGCGGCGCAAGAGAAGGTGAAAAAGAGTGAGAGAAAAAAGAGGGAAACATTGCAGCGAGATCTTTCACATGGCTGTGTTCTTATTTGAGAGAGCACTGAGAGGTGAATGCTGCTGGGCCCTAAACACATAGGGAAGTTGGGCAGCATTTGAACAGCTGGACGAGGCCTGTGTTTACCCGGCTGGGAGAACAATGGCGGCTACTGCAGTCTCCCAGCGCCTGTCTCAATACAGCTGCTACCGGTCAGCAGAGAAGAGGTGAGCTGAGAAAACGACGGACCAGTCCTTTTGATTAATGTATGCATGAGTGTGGGAGTGTGAAACTGTCTCTGTTTAAAACGTACCCCTATTCCCTAGCACTATACACCGAGTTGCCAGTTTGTTACACACACCTACCTCGTAGCCACTCTCATTAGATATTTTAGCAGGTACATCAAATGCCTCAAAAAGGAATTTCACCAATTGTTGCATAAGACCCAAAAATGTCATTCAGAGTGATATGATGAGAAAAGGTTTATAGTAGAAAAAGCAGTTCAGATTTCTACCATGATGGTAGGAACCAGGTGTCTATTCAATCATTCTATTTAGTACCCAAAATCACCTGTGAACTTACAAATGTCTTGTGAGGTTTTATACATAAAGCTAATAGTGGTGAAATAGTGGTAACGTTTTCATTGCCCTATAATTAGGTAACATTTGTAAATATTTCTTGCAATAACTTCCAGGAATGTAGCTTTTAGTTACAGTAGACTCTTCAGACTATTGTCTGGTTCCGATCACCACCACTGTGACCAATTCTGACTTGTTACCTTTTACTGTACTGTATTATCTAATTAGGAATTAGGAAAATGGGTGGAATACTCTGCTGCCAGGGAGATCAGCTTCATTAAGCAAAAACTAACACAACAGTGGAACAGGATGTTCGCCAGCCTTGACTTGCTAATTACTGGCTGTTAAGAGCTTATAACAGTCACTGGAATATCAAAGTTACTGTGATCATGTGTCTAGTATCGGTGTGAGCAGATGACATTCCTTCTGAGAAAAAAAAAAGACTAATTGAATAACTGTCTTTGAAAAATTTGCCCTGAATTCAGTGCCAGAATAATTTTGTTCTCAAACACAAATTCTCACTTAATCGTTACTTTTTAGTAAGTCAGGCTGGTGCTTTTATTGTAAGCAGGACAACTAACTGCCATTGTTTCTGTAGCATTTAGCTGGAAGATCATTCTCAGCACAGCAGTGACAGCGCAGTGCTGGTGGCTTATTAGAGTGTCTTATGCTGGCATGAGTGTATCAGGCACAGCAGCATCACCGAGAGTTTTTACACACCTCAGTGTCACTGCTGGGTTGAGAATAGTTTGGCCGAAAATATCCAGCCAACAGTGTTCCTGTGGTCAGAAACAGACTACTATGGAGAGGGCAGAGGATGACTAACATTAAATTTTGCATGGAACAGAAAAAAGCTGTAGTAACTGCACTCCTACAAGGTTTCACAAAAGGTGCGTTTCTAATAAAGTGGCCAGTAAGAGTAAACTTACTTAAACAAAGTCCCATCTGTGCCTGCACCACGCATTCTGGAGCCACATACACTATTTTACTATTGGCATGCCAGTATCACTCCTGTGGTGAGAGTAGTCCACTACCCAAAAAATACCTGGTCAGCAGTGATCCTTTGGTGGTCTCTTTCGAATGGTGGAAGGGACTGATCTTGGTTTCTAGAATTAAATTGGACAGCAACCGATGTACAACATTCATAAATCTACAAAGTGCACCTACATAATTGGCATACCTGATAAAAGCCAAAATAACATAGAGAACACTACATTCCAGTATAATTCTTAATTCAAGTTAAGAATACACGAAAGTTATATGGGTTTGTTCCTCTGCAACTCTGCAACAGTTATGTACTGCTAGGAGGACTGTATGTTGCCATCACAGAATTTTGAGTCTTGCTACTCTCCTTAGGGCTAAGGTGCCCAAGCCGACCAGGAAGAACTAGCATGAAACTAAGATGGACCAATAATCTTCAGCTCACCATCGCCTATCAGCTCACTATCTCCTGTAAAGATCTGTACTCGAAAACACTGAGCTGACAACTGATAACTGATATGTACATTCTTAATGCCCCTGCATAAATAGTAGTTGGCAGTCCTTTGTACAACAGTAAAACTAAAATATACAGATAAATATATTTTTTAATGCGACCTTTTGGTTTAGCTAAAATTGTTGAGAGTGTAATAATCACATATAATATCCATAAATATTCAGACCTTCAAAAGCAAAAGTCATTAAAATGCTTAACCATAGTAATCAAATGTTGCTACTGGCACTTTGAATAACTCAAGTGTGTGCCCTCCTGAGAGTGCTGTTTTCTTGCATTTCTCCTCATGTGTTGTGTCCCTCTCTTCGCCAGCATTGATTACACATGCTCAATCAGCTTTACAAAAAAAAATGCGGATGAGAGCCGACTACAGCCGACGATGCGGGACTCAGACTTTGGGCTTCAGTTGACCAACGGACAGTGTCTGACAGCTGAGAGCTGGCTTGGAGTGTCTGGGCCCTCAGAGAAACTGTGTCAGAGAATTTTCAAACCAAACAATAGAGTATTATGGGTATTCCATGCCTGTTTGGAAACTACACTGAAATAAGCAATGGGTTCCAGCTATTACATGGGTGACAGTGGGTTAACTCCGAAGTACTGAGGTAGTATATTAGGTGAAACTGTGTAAATAAACAAATGAAAAACATTAACTACTCTAGCTATTAAGATGACAAAACATGTTGTAATATATCTCATAATTGGACAACAATATAGAATGACATGGTGGTCATTAGAAACACACTGAATTTAATCGTAAAATCACACATTTTAGCAGGAAAGTACATGATAAAGGCCCAATAAAACACAGTAAGAGTCAGTGCTTTCTTTTACAGTACAGATCCAAGCACTTAATCAAGTACACTAATAATAATAATAATAATAATAAC
>JBBPCX010000001.1:43885972-43904708 GCA_037974365.1 Hydrocynus forskahlii
AAGGAACGGATAGCACGATATAAGCAATATTTTCTCTCTCTCTCTCTCTCTCTCTCTCTCTCTCTCTCTCTCTCTCTCTCTCTCTCTATCTATCTCTCTACCTTTCTTTCCTGCTCCCTTTCCATCCTCTCACAGGACGATTACCCATGGGCTCCAGCCATTATATTCAGGCCCATTTATTTTCGGCACCTCCAGCCAGGCACTCGGGGCGTAATTTAGTCTCCAGGAATGGTGCAGCGGCGAGAGTTGGGGGGTGGACAGACAGGTCTGATGAATCCCCTTTGTTTTAAGTGGAGATGATGGCTCCCAGTGAGCAGGCGCTGCATTTAAAAGGCCAGTTTAGGGGGGGCTTCGGCAGGAGCCAGGGTGGAGAAGAAGATGGAGGCCTAGCAAAACTCCCAGCACACTGAGCTGTAAAGAAACAGAGCCTATCGCTCTCTGCCTGATAGACATCATTAATACCGAGCTGTCACAGTCACACCAGGGGCCGCCAGGCGGGAAAAAGAAGCACCTCAACCACAGCCTTCTTTATATTCCAGAGACTGCCATTACGAGCTAATTCGGAGAGTGTATTAGGATTGTATTCTTTAGCCTGATGCTAATATCCGCGGGGCGGCTGCATCACCAGAACTGTCTACAAATGACATTAGGTTGGAGGAGGCCATTTGTCTCTGCTGGCTAGGCCTTGCTAATTAGATCTCAAGAGTTGTCAAAATCCCACACTGTAAAGAATGATTCAGTGTTTTAACTTTAAAAGTACGTCACCTGGTTGTCTTAAATTTCTGAGAATGTGGAACTCGTTGCTTTGGTATCTTGCTGTTAAAGGTTTATTGAACTCAAAAGGCACCCAGGTTACTTCTTCAAGCTGTTTTTTTTATAAGATTTACTTTGAAGGCAGATAAAAAGCAGCAAAAACTTTGGCTTTATAACAGAAGCAAGCAAAACGTTGGCTCAACTTTTCTCGGCGACCCATCTTTTTCCGAGATAAACCTTTCTACCTCTTCACCAAGTCAGCACAGGCAGTCGATGGTACTTCAAAACAATCGAGAGACAGGAGGTTTTCAGAGCGAGATTTTCAAAAGCAGAATCGATCTGATCCATCCACCGTGTCTCAAAGATTTTTTTTTTCTTCATGTAATTAATTTCGGTCAGGAAACCCACATCCTTATTGATTCGCTTCCCTTGTGTGAGCTTCAAAGTGCAACGGTCCACATTCGAAGTTGAAAAGCCTTGTTATCAGAGTTCTTTAAAAAAAAAAAACTGTTCTTCTAAAATGACCACAAGTCAATTTAAGAAAAAAAAGAAAGAAAAAAAACTACTAGAAAGGATTCAGCCCTGTCTTATCCTCCACAGCCTGATCTCAAACCTCATTTGCTTCGGCACCGAAAGTGACATTTAAAGACTACTGTTTTTAGCTATCTGTTTAATTTACTAATCTTCAGCAATCCCCCACTCCGCATTTGTAGAATCCCCAGCATGCACTGCGGCAGGAAAAGGCAGCAGGCTGCGGCTGATAGGACAGCTCTCTTGTTTACATGAAAGGCAGTATCCCTCCCCTCCCCCATTCTAACCCAAACCCTAAAGCGGAGGCATTAATTAAATTTTCTGCTTGGTTTGAAGATGAGAGCTGCTGACCTGATATCCAGGAAGCTGTCCTCCGCCTCCCCCTCCCCCACCGACTGAGTGGCCCTCTCCTGCCACGTGACCCTGATATGACGGATATATTGTGATGTGGGGTTAGATCCCGCAATTTGTTCCAGATAAAAATGACTTGAAGCGGCACGGAGTCATGCTAACCCGAAACAATGATGGTGATGGTGGCGGTTGGGGAGGGGGAGGTGGGGGAACTAGTGGAACCAGGGGGCCGTGGGACGTCGCTATCTCCAGCCCACAGCAGCGCTGGCTGTTGCCGTGGCTTTATCTGCATGCCGGATGAATATTTAATATCGGAGCGAGCCAAGAAGAAAAAGAAAGAGAAAAAAAAATAGCTCTAAATAAGTGCGGCTGATGAAAGATTCCAATTCCCCACCGTGAGAGGAATGGCATGGCAAATTAAGAATTTCTGAAGCGGAGGAGGAGGATTGACACGATGGTGGGGCTCAGAGTGGCAGGACAAGAGTCAAGAGTCAAGAACAATTCCATTACCATGCCTTCTATACACAAATATGCAGTGGAATGTCTCAGTACTACAAACAAGACTTTCCTGGACCGCATGGTACAAGTGCACTAGAACAGCGCAGAACAAAAATGTGGCAAGACTTATGAGACATTTGTACTTATGAAACGTCTTGTTCCCAGAGGGGAACACTCAAGGCCTTCTAGGTCTTTGGGGAAGGCATGATGATTACTGAGAACTAAAAAACACAGTTTTGTAACTTTTTGTTAATTTTATATGTAAACCTGGCAAGAACTGCAGTACTACTCTCATTGCATCAAGATTTGTTTGGAAACAAAAGGGTCAAACTCTTGAAACACCCAAGGAAAATTCAATTTCAATTAGAATTTTTTACTCTAGGAGAGGGGGGGGGGGGGGTCTCGAGGCTACACTGCCGGCTTCTTATCCAGCTGAGCTGCTGGCCTTGAGCCTCCTCCAGGGTTAACTAGCGAGTGTGTCCATTTTGGAGATTTATCTGCTAATTGCAGTGTCTAGACGGCTGTAAGCGTGCTAATATAGGTGGCAATTAGCAGAGCCGGAGAGCGAGCATGGAGATAGTGTAGCAGAACATGATTGTTTCTCTCTCTCTCTCTCTCTCTCTCTCTCTCCCCTACCTGACCGAACGGACAGGTGCCAAACGTCACAGATGGGAGATCCAAGCACGGCAGGTTCACGTCAAATGCTCATTTCCAGAACACTGACAAAAAGCTGGGACAAGTCTGCAGCGGCAGACACGGCACAGAGGTGGGAGAGGCATTACTTTAGATTAGGAGATGATTATCGTGCACACACAGTAAATTCAGATATAGCTGGGAGCTTCTTGGTTCTAGGTTACATGGTATAACTGATAACAGATGCCTGAAAATAGTGGAATATAATGGAGACCCACTACAACCCACAGTAATATCACATATCAGTAATATTCTATATTTTACAAGAACTAATTCCAACCACATAATCTGACCGGTTGCAAAACATACTGCATGGATTGTATTGCTGCATTCCAACAGATCTAAATGCATTCCAATGCTTTTATTTCTAAAAGCATGGGTGCCCCGTGTAAACTCGTGTTTGTATAGGAAATAATGGAAATGACCAACACTTTAAGATGACTTCTCCTCTCTACAGCACCAGCTTCTCCTCCCTACAGCAACAATAAATGCTATTTTAGCAGAAGTAGTTTCCAATATTGAAAGGGTTTCTACCATTTGTTTTTTATTTTTGCCTTATTCAGTCCTTTAGATGTGACAAACAATGACTAGGATATGTCTTACATCTTAACTATTTATTTATGCAGAAATTTAAAAACCATGCGATTGCAAAAACATTACTAATGGAGTTGCTTGACCTCTTCAACATTATGATGTTACTAGTAACATACTCCTTTTCTCCATGTTACTTAAATGTATAATAATACACACTGTATACTGCAATACTATGGTAATACAGGGGGAATGGAATCTATCACAGATTGTGTATCACAATATATGTCAATGCACTATCCTATAGCACTTGGTCAAACATCAAGATTATAATTGCTATACAAAATAATGAAAACAACATGTGTGTATACACTGCTCTGTGTCCTCAGTTCTCTTTTCCAAGGTGCTTGTGCTGTTACTCCTCTACAGTAGAGAAAAAAAGCCAATTTTCTGGGAGCTGCGAAGGTTTGGTCATACATATGGATCCCGCTGGCTAGGCCATGCATTAACGACCTCCCCCTGGAATCTAAAACAGTGTAGTGGGGGCAGAGAGGAGCTCCTGGGGGAAATCAACATATCAGCAGCAATTCAGGTCAGATCCTGTGTTACAGCTCTATTTGCAGCTCAACCAACACTTATTTGCACCGTGTACAACTCCTGCATAGTAATATTATGTGAGTGTTGAAAGGAGCTGGAGAAAACAGGCACTTTTTTTCTCCCAAGACAATTAAAAAGACAAGGTGGTTGGATGACAATGAGAACAAATGCCGCCCTGTCTTCACCATGAATACTCCCACCAAGCGTAAAAGCAGAGAGTCATGTCATATTCATTATTAAAATAACCAGTGAACCACACAACCATTAGGTTATTGGTCCAAAATGTACTGTACATCACATTGACTTAAAATTGACATTCTAACGCTCTCCATTTCCGCTACAGGAGATAATGACTAGGCACAAATCAATGTGACATGACTCATGAGTGCGCCTGGGGGCCGAGGAGCTGCAGGTCAGCTGAGTCCATGACCCCCCTGTGCAGGCTGACCTCGGCCCAGCACTTAAAAGGCTCATCTGATCTGGAGGAGTAGCGGCATGGGGAGTGATTGTGCCTTCACAAGGCTATCTCCAATAGAGGCCCCCTCGTTAAACACGGAGGGTTGAGGAATGGACGAGGCGGCTGAAGGCCTGGGGCTTTAACCAACGTCCCACCCCCACCTCATACACACACTCTAACACATTCTCGTGTACACACTCAGGCACAGGTATCCCTTGAAACCCATCACATGCTGGTTTTTCATTTAATAGTACAACGGCTGCAGAGCTAAGCACCTCTAAACTGTCGAAATGTGACACAGACCAGTGTGATTGCTAAAATCACATCACATCAAACTGAGCAAATTTCACTTTTTGTTCCTGTATCAGGGACGTATCCGACATATGACCAGATGAACTAAGAACAATTCAGTGTCAACAGCGTGTAAGAAGCTAACATGATGAAAAGTGCACGCAAGTGTATTCACACCAGTGACAGACATGATGTAATTACAAACACGAATGTGCACCAGCGAGACAGAAAGATCGTCCTTGTGCTACGCTTCCGGGAAGGAAAGTCACTCCTAGCCATGGGGAAATACCTGCTGCCACCGTGAAGGGCGTGAGACTTGTACAATTAGGTCTGATCTCATGTCACTCAGGCCACTTCTCATGCAGTTTTACATATCTCCTCGAAATGACCTGAAGATGAATGTGAATACTCATTGTGATTCCTAAGAGCACCACTGCTTTCGCTGAATAAACACACCCCTGACTAGCAATGGTAGTCTTCCAGGAAGGAAAGCATTTTTTTGGAGGCGTGGGGTGGTGGGGGCTGGCAACGCAACAAGGGATGCTGAATGACAAATCACTCCTGTGTAATAGTGAGTGTAAAATGTAGTAACAGCAACTAGGACATATAATAGGGAGCAAAATATAACCAAAGAATATACTATTTGTAACTATACTTTAAAGAAATACTGCAGTAAGTATCCTGTGTAAGTCCCCCCCACCCACCCCCGGTCCCCTGCCCCACCCTCTCCGATTACGGGCACCTGTGTTCTGTGTGTATGATGCAGAAACAACATTTGAGGAGGTGGAAGGGTCAACAATATAAGTAAAACAAATGGAAGTGTCAGTAGACTATCTGTGAGAAGAACCTGAATCATCAGAAAGAATCTGTCCCTGGCAATTACAGTGTGTCATCCGAATGGGACATTGCTGAAAGTCCCATTGTTTTCAGTTTGATTACATCTTCCCGTAATGCCCTATTTATCACAGGCAAAAAGCCTGGGCAGATCTTCACAGTCGTACACGATGGTGATTGCTCCACTGATTTTCTGTATTAAAGTCCAAACCACCATAATCATGCTCTGACCTTCCTCATTATATAGCTTTACTGCACAATACACCCCCTGTTCACCAAGCTGCGCTGCAGTGGAAGAGCATTCTCAGTGGTTAGTCTGACCAGGGAAAGCTCAGAGAGGCAGCCTTTTGGTTTGAGCTCAGCAGAAATATCACACAGTATGTTCTGGTGGAGAACACAAAGGGATATCTGTTTGTTTCTTGTGTCCATCGACTCACCCCAAAGACCCTGTCACACTACGGCTATGACAGGCATGAAGAGTGTGTGGGGGCTCAAACGCACCCCATCTCTACGTGCCAGCATCAGCTAGTGATCCCACCAGCAGACGTGTGAGGAGAGAAGAGGAACCGTTCATCACTGGTGCCTCAGAATGCCAACAATGCATCCGTCATCTGCATCACAAGGGACAAGTGACCTGGCAGTGACGCACACACTCCCACGCATACACTCGCAACACAGGCCGTGTCTTCGTCTGATGTGTTCTTAGAGAATAGAAAATAGACCCCCCCGCTGGCACCAAGAGAAGGGAACTATTGAGGCTAGAGTTTATGAGAGAAATGTGTATTTCATTGAAAGCAATTAACCATGTCGAGGCCAGCCAAACATGGCAGTCTGCATCCATTTTAGGCCTATTTTTAATGGACCATCTAGCGTCGGAGAAGTGGGGTAAATAGAAGCAAAGCAACGTAATGTAGACATCTGGATCTTATTTGGGCAAGCTGAACAGTACATTTGTAGATTCAGTATTATTCCTGCATCAGATCCCATCTAAACCATGTAATGAGTCCAGTGAAAGGTAATCTGAAGGCTACTGAATGATTAAAAAAAAAAACATACAAGTTCTCTTAAAAAAATGTTTCCAAAAAAATGGTTCTTTGAAGTGATGCTTTTCGTTCCTTAAACAATTTTGAACTGAGCAATTCCAAGTAAAATCACCTCTAAATGTTTTTTAGGGAACCAAAAGTTGTTCTCTTGGAGTGGTTTCCTGAGGAAAGTTTGGTTTCTAAAAGAACCTTTAAATGAGTGATTTCATGTAAAACCACACATTCAGAGGCCCTGTGGAGAACCAAAATTGTTCTCTAAGAGTGGTTATCTGAGAAACTTTTGGTTCCTCAAAGTACCTTTCAAACCTGTGATTTCAAAGGTTCTTCAGAGATCCCAAGGTAGTTCTGTAAAAGTGGATCCCTAAAGAACCTTTTAGACTTTTAGTTCCTCAACGAATCTTTTAAACAATGATTTGAGTCAAAATCCCTTATTTCCAACTGGTAATGGGTTCTTTAGAAAACCAAAAGCAGTTCTTCCAGGCCATGGATTCAAAGACTCCTTTTTGGCACCTTTCCTTTTTGACTGTTGAATTCAGCTAGATCTGCGATCAGCTTTTTGTGTGAAATTACAGTGACTTTGACATAATGGATGTCCACTGCTACTTGTTTATTGCCGGGATGTAATTACACTGTGACTCTGGGCACCGAGAATAAAGAGCTAATGACAGATCTCATTTTCCATCTCATCTGAAGAAGACCCTCCAGCTTTTGTCAGATGTACTGTGTAACTCAGGTATAGTGAAGAGAGAGAGAGAGGCCTTTTTATTCTGCCCAGTCTGTGCAATCATACTGATAGACTAGGTCTAAAAGCTCTCTCTCTCTTTCTCTCCCCCCTTCTCTCCCCTTTCTCTCCCCCATTCTCTCCCGTTTTCACTCACTCTCTGTACCATCCATCTACAAGCCATGGTGTGTGTGCGAGTGTGTGTTTTGTGATGCAGTGTGAGTGTGTGAGGGTGAGGCAGCGGCTGCATGGTGATTTATAACCCCCGCAGTGTGCTCATAAATCACACCTGAGGCTGGGCGCTTCTTAAACGCCCTGCGTGCTGACAGCATTTACCTTTTATAAATGATCAGCCTTTACCGCCCATTGAGATTCAGCCTCAGCTATACTCTCTCTCTCTCTCTCTCTCTCTCTCTCCACTTTCTCTATTGCACTTCTATTCTTTCTCCACCTCTTGTTGTCTATCGGCCTTTCACTTTCATACCTCCCAGTATCTCTGTCTTTTTTTCTTACTCCACTGCTTTTCTGTATTTCTACAGTGTGTGTGTGTGTGTGTGTGTGTGTGTGTGTGTGGCTTATGCTTCAGGATCTTCAAACATTCAGGAAATTAATGTGTCACTCTGGCTTACCTGGATCCTAGCTTTTTTTCTTTCTTTCTTCTTTTCCCTTTTACCATAACCTTTAAATACTGTCGTTATTATTAAGTTATTTATCTTGAAGGAATATTCCAGCATTTCTAATCTAATCCCCCTCTGTGACATCTCCAGCATTAGAGTGAGATTACCACAGTCTCTAATTCTGCTCTACTTTCCTTTATTTAGATAAGAAAACAGAGCTGACTAACTCAAAATGTACTTAAAAGAGAAGCCAGTGGAAAGGTTCTCTAAAGACCTAAACATTGTTCTCTGATGACACCCAAATAGCCCAAATAATTTCAGTGAAAATACACCACTAAGACCTTTCTGAACTTGATCAACATCCAGCTCTTCATTAAGGAAGAGTAGACTTGTCAGTATGACACATTATAATTAACTGCGAGCTGAAAATGAACAAAGCGTCACCCCCTCAAACAGCCATGTCAGAGCTGTTTTTCACAAAACAGTTGTGAAATCAGAAAGTTCAGAGTTCGAAACAACGCCGACAGTATGACATTAGTGAAGATCTGGATGTAGTTTGATTTGTTTGAGAGAAGTTTTGACGATGTAGTTTGATGGAAACAATTTGATCTATTTGGGTGACTAGTGACTTATGGTGTTCGCAGTGTCAGGCTCACAGCACCAGCTTTAAAATGAAGATGGGAAATTTTAACACCAGGCATGTCTTGGCTGATCACCTACATACAGGTTACTGGAAAACTGGATAAATGTGATTATTTTAAAGCCATGTACACCCATCCAAAAACCTGAGAAAAAGGGATTGGTCAAAGCGTAATTATGTAATTTGAAGAGAGTCAAACTTAGTC
This sequence comes from Hydrocynus forskahlii, assembly GCA_037974365.1. Classification (NCBI taxonomy): domain Eukaryota; kingdom Metazoa; phylum Chordata; class Actinopteri; order Characiformes; family Alestidae; genus Hydrocynus; species Hydrocynus forskahlii. The sequence continues at coordinate 43,894,735 of JBBPCX010000001.1, forward strand.
AAACTGAATTAACTGTAATAGAAATGTACTTTCTCAAGGGACTAATACTGGAATATTATTACGTGACTGTTAAATCCACCCAGAATTGACACACAATGTGTCGAAAAATTCCTGACACACTATATTTGTAGAAGAAATAAAAGATTAGTTCTGAGGGTATGTGGGTGTGTGTGTGTGTGTGAGAGAGACAGCAGGCATATTTGTATGTGTGTGGCAGTACTTGTGGATTGTTTATGTGTGCAGAAATATGTGACTTGTTGCATTTGTGAGTTGTGAATAAGGGAGAGCGAACTGTGTGGTTTGTGTGTGTGTGTGTGTGTGTGTGTGTGTGTGTGTGTGTGTGAGTGTGTGAGTGTGTGTGTGTGTGTGTGTGTTCTGTGGCACACCTGTACACTGTATATCGTGTCAGCATGGGGTAAAGACACAGCTGCAAGGCTGCACTGCCAGATGAAGGTGAAGTCTCAGGCACAGCAGCCACGGATATAATGCCTGCTGACTCCATATAATAGTGCTGAAAAGAGCCTGAGAGAACACACACACACACCCACACACACCCACACACAACAGCAATAACAAGAGCAAGTAATTACACAGCTTTTCCTAAACTATGTTTATTTCTCTCCCAAATCTAATACCAAAGTCTCTACTTGAAAAGATTCTTTCCAAAAACAGCTGATATATATTTTGCCAGTAAAAACATTTTTATTTCTCTAAGATATCAGCTGTATGCAACAGTTAGAAAACAACTATAAATCACCTAAAAGAGAACACACTTAAATCTAGCTTTCTCTGCAAATTTTAGTGCATAGATCTATCAATCTGGTGAATATAATGTGGGAAAAAATAAACGTTAAATATAAGATTTGCCATGACTTCAGCAATTTTATGTCACAATCACTATGATACGAATAATGAATGTGCATTAAAATGAGCAGAAGTATGTTCTCAGTAGATATGTGTACATACTTATACTCAGAATTTCAACAAGACATGACACTAAGACTTGTCCATATGACTCAATAGCACATCTGGTTTGTGTAATGCCCGCTCGCAACAGCAGATATCATGAAAAAAGAAAGGGAAAATGATCATTTCAGTTGGAACTTATATGCTTTTTTGCATTTTTTTGTTTTCATTTACATTTTTCATTTTATACAGTATCGAGACAACAGCACTGGTAAAACATCCTCTCACGTGTGTCTTATCCTTGACTGTAGTCATGTAACTTATTCACATCACTCATTTGTTGTCAGGTTGATAGGATGTCTAGTTTTTTCTAATTTTGGAGAAACTCAAGAGTGCAGAGTCATCCATGCCGCATGAATGAGACAGCTGGAGATTTCAATGAAAATCACTGAAACACTCCTTTAATTTCACATTTGTATGACGTGTGCACTACTATTTTAGCCCTCACATCAGACAGGAGAAGATTATTAAACATTATTCATTCAGTGCATTATATCAGCTATCTGGATCAGGCCTAGGCATCTGGAACTGCTTCTCTCTTATTTATGACTCTTCCCCTGACAGCCATGTCTGATATGTGAAACAGTGATATAATTCAAGTCGAGCGTCAGAGCCGGCTGTAACATGAGCAATCAGTACGAAACGTAACAGTGTGTGCTGGAAAGTCTTCACAGTGCTCTCACAAGGCGGGTGGGATTCGTTGAAGCCAAACAGCTCTACCTGGTCCTTACCGTGGAGGGCCAAAATTTCATTTTAATGAAAGAATTTGATGTCGTATGTAAACATTGTTAAAATTACAACACCCTCGAAGTCTGTACAGTCCATATAAGGAAATGACGCTGCAAAAAACAGACCATTTTCAATTTGTTGTGTTTCTGATGCCACAGAAAAACAGCACACTGCCATACAACGATCACCCATAACATTAAAGCGCTGGAAGGAGAACCAGTGAACTGCCAACAGGGTCATGGGCACCTAAGATTCACTGATGTGCATGAGAAGTGAAAGATGGCCCATCTGGTCTGATCTCATAGAGGAGCTACTGTGACACAAATTGCTAAAAAGGTTCATGCTGGCTGTGATAGAAAGGTGTCAGAGCAAACTGAAAGAGTTGCTACTGTCCACTACCGAAAGAGCTTGAAGTGGAGAAATGTGGCCAGGTCTGATGATTCATGAGCCTCTTGAAAGGAGATGGTAGTGGTGGCCTAGTGGGTAGGATACCTGCCTCTGGACCAAGAGGTCAGGGGTTCGAGTCCCACCTTCAGGATACCACCACTGAGCAAGACCCTTAATCCCAAATAGCTCCAGGGAGATTGAAGTTAGGAAATGGAAGTCGCTTTGGATAGAATGTAAATGATGGCACCAGGATTCACTATGGGAAGAAGGCAAGCTGGCAGAGGCAGTGTGATGCTCTGGGCAAAGTTCTGCTGGTCCTGAATTCATGTGGATGTTACTTTGACACATGCCTCCTACATAAACATTGCTGCAGATCAAGCACATGGCTGCATGGCAAGGGATTCCCCTAATGGTGGTCTCTTTCAGTAGGGTAATGGTCCCTACCATGCTGCAAGAAGGTTTGAGGGACATGACAAAAGGTTCAAGGTGTTGACTTGTCCTATAAATTCTCCAGATCTCACTTTGATTGAGCATCTGTGGAGTGTGGCGGTAAAACAAGTGCTGAATTAAGTACAAAACAGGGCAGCCAGTCAGAGCAGAGGTCATTACTATATTGCAGTCTTAGAGGCACAGTAACAAAGAGTGTGTTTAGTTCTAAGAAATAGAAAAAAATGGTTGTGTAGGAAATTAATTATGACTTTTTGGAACATGAAACATAAAAGTAAATTATAAAAAGTGGACTTCAGGGAAAACATGCAGTATATGGTCTCTTTAAAAGACTGCGTGCTATTGATCTATGTCAGTGTTTCACAGTCCAGAACTGCCCAGCTTCAACCACTCCCTGTCTCAGTGCACTGGTTCAGCTCATTAGAGGCTCCATTATCAGTTGATGAGCTGGATCGGGTGGGATGAATCCAGAACTACACGAAAGCATCCAGTGCCGTGGTTTCACTCTTATATGTTAATAATCTAATCTCTTGTATGAGGTAAACTCCTTACAGGGACTTTAAACTATGCAAACAACGAGTACTTTCATGATTTATTATGAGCACTTTTAAAAACTCACTTACAACAAATACACAAACTTATATCAAATACACCGTTTTGACTTTAGGCTTGAATTGACATGATTTGTGTGCAATAAAGAAGAAACAGTAACCACAGTTTCTTTAGCGGTATTCGACCAAGAAAATATCCCCCCCAAAATTACACCCATTATATATCAAATAACCGAAGACACTGTAACTAACTGCCAATGATGTATAAATACTATCCATGTATCAGCTGCTCATTTAGTCAGCAATCCATCTGTTAAATTGTTACACACTTGATCTTTCCTCTAAAGTGCCATTTCTTATTCAGTTCCAACTTTTCATGGCAAGATATAAAAAGGAAGATGGGACAAAGTAGATGAATCAAAAAAAAAAAAAAGAGTCCAGCAGTCTTTTTTTCCCACATTTTTTTTACGTGACAGTTGTCCTTTGTGTTTGTTTTGGCTGGGCTACAGTGGAACCAAGAAATGTGATAGAAATGGAGAACTGTCTCCCAGCCAGACTGCTGGGTAGATATATAAAAAGAGTGAACGCTCTTCTCTTCAGTGAGACAACATCAGGGCTTTTGGGATGACCAGAGAGAGAGCGGGAATTCATCAGGAAGGAGGAGTGAAACAATATTTACAAGATAGTTTCCTCAAGTCTAGAATCACATCTTTGACTCAGGGGAGGCTTAGCATTTAGTAAGTATGGATAATTGCTGAAATTGTTAACATCTTGTTCTGGGCGATTATAACAAAGTAGGTACAATAAAGTGACAGCCATTCCACAATTATGAGCTATTGTGTGAAGTGAAGTGGGGTTATGGTGTAGAGAGCCAGTCTGCATTGTTAACACATTTCTTATAACCATTAAAGGCTACAGAAATGCTCAAGTGAAACACAACAACAAATTGCTGAAGTATTATTAGCAAGAAATGAAGGTTTTTCTTATTGTTTGCCCTGCTAAGAGGGCTAAGATGCTAATACTGGGTTTGTAGAAGTAAGCAGGAGGGATTGTTAACTTAGTGCTCAACACTGATCTTGTAAATATCATGGTGACCCCTGTATCTTCTGCTAAGAAACATGCTCTCTCGGGGTTTTGGGGGATTGCCTCAAGTCTTTAGAGCTTTGGGCCCGATCATTAGCCCATGGCCGAGGGCAATGTCAGTGAGTTTTAACAAACCACCCCCCGCTGCCAAAGCAAACATTGCATTCATATGTTTTTAATTAGCTATTACATCCAGAATGTGTTTCCAAAGTGAAGCAAGGCCATGCCATTGCAATTGCATGTTCCTTCACATGTCTTGCATACATTGCGTAAGCTTTTGGAAGAGCATCCTTATGTTCGACAAGCCAGACCAAGGCCCATAGGCTCTGTTGAAATTCAATCAAATGAAAGCATTTGGCTTGTCGATTCACCAAATGATCCTATAAAAAGCCGTTCAAACGTTCTTGAGCGCTTGACGTTTTCAACAGGAATCGGCCAAAAACATATTCCCAAGCAGTACAGTCCGCTGACTTGATTGAAATGTTGTAAATATACTTAGCGTGAGTCAGCTAATGTTTGCTTTTGATGGAGCTATTTGGAGAGGAGGGTGTAGAGCTGAAGAAATGTTACATTTAATGAGTTGAATCACCTTGAGATCACAGCATACTTTCCCACTGCCAGATATACTCTAGTGTGGTGATTAGAATGGAATGTCTTTGCTGACAAGTGTTTTAAAGGTTTCTGGCGTGATGAGTGAGGTGTTCTCTTGTCGAAGAGGAAAAATATCATTTGGTAAATTTTTTTATGTTGTCACATATGTTTTTTATATTATTTTACGTCATATTAACCGCACCTTTCCATCCACGTTTTTCAGTAAGCACCACTAGAAAGACTGCGCTGGCAGCTTCAGGCCTACATGTCTCAGAGATTGAAAACTGGAGCAGTTTTAGCCTATTGAAAGGTGAAACCGCCTCCAACCTGACATAAAACTAGTGCAAAGGCAACAAATTCATCTGCGTTCTACAGTGCGTCTGCCCAGAGACGCTTCCATAGCAGTAAACACTATATTAGAATGTCAAAACTTATTTCACGAAAAACGCCACATTTCTCATTTTCTCCCTGCACCTGCAGTAATTGTACCACAATAGCCATACTGTACATAGCACAACATTTAGCTGTAAAAATAAATAAATAAGGGTAAACAGCAGCTTTCCCAACACATTTTTTTTTCTCTTCTCATCCTCCGCAGTACATGCAGGAGTAATGAGGGGCTACCTGTAATTACATCCAGCTGCTGTCTTCCCTGACGAACGCTAATTGCCAATAATGATTTCGGAGTGCAGTAAAAAAAAAAAATGTGCAGGCTGGGAGCTGGCACCGTGGTGGGAGCCCTCTTACCACTGAGAAACGTTGTTAATATCGGCCTCTGACTTATTGAGACACCCGCACTCACCTGTTTCCCATCACTTTCATGAGCTGATAACAGGTTTATTGGAGTCATGAGGCACAGGTGGAGTGTAAAGGTCTAGGCTGAGTATGGAGGCCTTCAGAAAGCTACTGCAGGAGGGTGGGGGGGGTTGCAGGGACTTGGGATGGCTTAGGTGACAGTTGAGGATACTAATGAGATACATATGTAATTAAACAACGACTGCAACTGGTAATTAATAAATTGTTGTGCTGCGACGGTGTGTGGCAATAAGAAAATTGGTGAGTCAGGCAGGATGAAATTAAATAATGTGGAGCCAAGCGGAGAGAGGCAGCGTGGTGTAGGATGGGAGGCTGATTTAAGACTAGCATATGACGTCAGGATTAACTTTGATCAATTAAAGCACACTAGAATGCTACTACCTTTCTCATAGCAAGTGAATTATGGTTATATACGTTTATATACTGAACTGACGTTCCAGCTAAGCTGTCTCTAAGAGAAGCAGAGGGGTCTAAGGGGTATAAGGCGGAGGCTGATCTGAACCTAGCGTCAGGATTAGCCTTGTTAAGATGAACAGCCCTGGACTTGCAGCTAGGGTTTTGATAGCAACTGAGCTAGGTCTAGGTCTATGGTCCAAATTCATTTCAGCTGTGCTGTCGATGAGAAAAATGCTTTTCTATATATAACAACCTTGAATTACAACTGTCTTATTGATACCAACTGAAAAAAGTTTGAAAGCATACAAAACAATACTAATAAATAGAATACTAATAAATAGTTTACGATGCTCACCTGGGCGAACTAGTTTAGTGCTTTGCAGCGGATGAATACACAGAATGCCCAGAATACGCAGTAACACGCCATATGAGTGAGGGAATACACTTATCTAAGCACACGTGTCCCGTTTGTGTTACTTCGTTTGGGGACTTTTTGGCTTTTATCATGGCTTCTGAACGAATTTTTTACACTCATTTATTGTCATTTTTTTTTAGTTACAGGTTATTAACTTAGGCTAGGATGTGTTTCGACTTACACCAAAATGCGGGTTACATCACTGTCAGAGGAACGGATCTCCGTCGTAACTTGTGGATTATTCTAAAATAAAGGTGCTGTTTGAACAATGTCCATCATGGTGTGAGACTACAAAAGCCTTAACGAGAATTTGATTAGGCTATTCCGTGTAAATAAGCCTTGTATCATCACAGCCCCTGTGTTCCCATTGGCTTTATGGTGCGAGTCACCCAGCTTTTATCTTTATAACTGGCCCTACTGATTACTCACTTCAGAGCTTTGGAATTTGTCAATAAGATTACACTACTTCAAGAGAAAGCGAACACACCGGTACGCCACATATCTCTTGGCATATAACAGACCTTGCTGAACAGCTTACAACAGCCTTTCTTGACTAGACTGAGAATCATCTCACAACTACGAGGAATGGTTGTGGCCTTGCCTTTGCCGTAGAGGCCGTCCACGGGTTAAGGTCTGAACTCGTTTCAAGCTAATGAGGGGGAGTCAACGCGTAGCAGTTCTCCTGATCTAGTCAGGTTAACTAGCACATCTCTGATTATTAGCATCATTAGAAAAAATCCCCCACAGACCCGATCTGCAATTAACTTTCATTTAAAATGTTAAGAACCTACAGTGTCCTTATGTGGCTTCTCGCATCATCTGTGCTAACCGTGGGAAGCTTGGTTGAACGGTAACTCGGAGCGAATACCAAGGTGTGTGAGGGATGTGAAATAAGATAATCGACTGAAATGAATAGCGTGCTGGAAAGCTCATAGTCACACATCCATCCACAGATCTCACCCGATTCATTTTTTTATGAAGCGCTCTGTGTGTATAAGGGTAGACCTTTGAACTGCCGAAGCTGTGGGAACCATCTCGAATAACATCCTGTAAAATGGGCTATCTTATCTGCTTGGCTATGCATTTCAAAGGTTCACATGTTTAGTGTTGTGTGTGCACAGAGCGGTACATTCTCTGGAACGTGTGTTTATGGAGGGATGATTGCGGCGGCACCACCCTGCTGTTACTTTTACTTAAAGATTGCGCTTCAAAACATCGTCTCTGAGTTGCTGGTAGGAAGAAATGCTGGCTGTAATCAGGCGTCTAGTTCGGAAATCTGTCATAAGCTACATCTGAAGGTTGACGTGTCAGCCTATCTAACGCAGAGCCAAGATATTTCTGCTTCTGTATCAGATTTCTCTCCGTCAGGTCAGATGAATTTGTTTTGAAGGGCAAACAAGGCTACGTATCCCGAATTATTTGCCAAAGTTTAATGCAAAGTTGTATGCAAAAGTTTGAGCGCTGCCGATCATATTACGTGTTGACTTCCTGAGTGAAAATAAAGTACATATCGTCTACAGAGAGCACACTTTGGCACATTTGCTGTTTATTTGCGATTAAACATATTGCACACACACGACACAGAAGCTGTGGCACATTTCAGATGTTTTCCTTTCCAATATGTTCAATAAAAATGTCACACTTAAGTTTGCTCTCTGTGTTATTTTCACACATCAGGGGTAAGCAAACTTTTATACACAACTGCACATTTTCTTGAGCTTCTTAGTGAGTTCTGGAGCCTAACTCTCTAAAACAGGGTTCTCTTACATTCAGTTGGTTAAAGGATTCTATGACCAGTGTCGGTTCATCCATTTGGCTACCACCCATGTACACTATGTGGACAAAAGTATTAAGACACAACTATTTTTCAGGGTTTGGACTAGGCCATCACATGACTGTGCCCTAGTGCACGAAGCAAGGTCCATAAAGACACGGTTGGATGAGTTTGGTATGGAAGAACTTGACTGGCCCACACAGAGCCCCATCCAACACCTTCGGGACGAAAAAGGAACTGAGATTGCGAGCCAGGCCTTCTCGTCCAACATCAGTGCCTGACCACATAAATACTCTACAGAATGAATAGGCACAAATTCCACAGAAACACTCCAAAACCTTATTGAAAGTCTTCCAAGAACAGTGGAAGCTGTTATAGCTGCAAAGGGGGACCAACGCCATATTAATGTCCATGCATTTGAGTGAAATATCATGCGTCCCAATACTTTTGTCCATATAGTGTAGTTGTTAGGGGTGTAATTATAAGTCACGATACAGTGAGATGACACAATACAATATGATACCATGCAATATAGATGTACATTGTACTGTATTGCTACTCTAGTACTGATACAATACAGTCTCTTTAGAAGGACACGGCAGCTTTGTGCCTCTCCTTCCTTTCTCCTAAAACCAGAAAAAGGAATAGGAATGTTTTGATGCAAAAGTATCCATTACACATTTTGTCATGACACTGTTGTGACAAGTAAATGCACCAATGGTCCACTTGACATCTCTAAATTTACCTCACGCTTTGAAACAGAGAACAGTTCTGTCCAGCCACACTCTGGAGGCCATTCAAGAAATGTATTTATTTTTCTGATTCATTGGACCTTGCCAATGATGCAATGGAAGCCTTAAAGTGATACTAGGATTTAAGATTAGAAGCTGCAAAGTGTAATTTAAGGATATGTCCATGTCTAAGCTGAGTCATACTGTGCTGTGCAGGGAGTGTTTACAAACGTGAAATTCTAGTGAATTTTTATAGCTCTGGAATTCGCCAAATGTGTCGTCTAAAAAACTCACTTTAAAAACTCATGGTTAACATAGCTTCACAAATACTTTTTAGAAACTGACATTTTCCAGCATTTCTATATTCAGTTATGAGCACACTCTTTACCACTAGAGTGCTTGACTCTTACAACAGCATGCATTTACACCAAAAACTTCGCACTCTTTGACAGTCGGCCAGTTGGCAAAGCGGTATGACATGGCAGTAAAACAGTGAAATTGTAAGGACGGAAATAAATTCCTCTCAGTTATGATACAGATGATACTGTCATCAGTAAAGAATTAACCTGAGAAATTATAACCCATCATTTCCAGAGGGTGCACTCCACTAGCTATGTGAGTAGCCTACAACTTTCGACAATAAGGCAATTCCCCCATTTCCCTCTCTGTCTGTCTCTCTCTCTCTCTCTCTCTCTCTCTCTCTCTCTCTCTCTCTCTCTCTCTCTCCCTGCTTCTCAGCCTGCTCGGAGAATCAAGCGACACGGCATCTGATCCACAAACTTGGCAGACACTCAGGAAATGAAATTTCATATGGGGGTGAGCACGGAGGGGAAAGAGAGAGAGAAAAAAACACCATCAGGGATAATTGAAATGGAAAGCTCTGGGTGGGGAGAGGAATTGAGATGTTGTCGCCTAGTTGTCCCTATCATCACCCGGGCACGGAGGAAAAGCAATTAAAGAAGCAGGGAGGATGACAGGGGGAGGTGTGGGAGGGTGAGTTTTTGTCGCAATCCGAGCGAGGCAGGACGACTCCCGACCGGGGGTGTGTGTGTGGGGGGGGGGGGGGGGGGGGGGTGGGGGGTGCAGGG
>JBBPCX010000001.1:43918920-43939814 GCA_037974365.1 Hydrocynus forskahlii
GCCTATATATATATATATATATATATATATATATGTATATACAGAGAGAGAGAGAGAGAGAGAGAGAGATAGATCGATAGACAGACAGAATATATATATATATATATATATATATATATATATGTGTGTGTGTGTGTGTGTGTGTTAGTGTTTGTACTGTAATTCTATGTGTAGGTGTAATATACATATCGACTCAGAATCTGAATTTTTTGGCATTCTTAAAAATAATAAAAACAGGTTCGTCCTCTGAGACAGAGGGGGACATCCCAGCATGAATCTTCCCAAAAATACACCTGTTGCCCTGCTCTGACTCACCCATCTCACACCGCATCTTATTAACAACACGTCAGAGCAGAAGGGGATTTCCTGTGCGTAACAAAGACCTAAGAACAGTCTAAATGCTTGATTTAGGAGCAAGCAGATTGATCTAAAAATAACGCTCATTTAACTCCACTCTATGCTTTATTACAGGTCTCTGAGTCAGTTTCACGTGTATTAAACTTAGGAATGTACTGTCACGGACTAAACAAAAGTCAAAGAGTAAACTGTCAGTTTTAAAATACTAAGATGTTTGTTTTAGTGTAGGCTTAAGTGTATCCTGGGTCTGGGAGCCTTTAAATATTATTGAACTGTCTATATCCCCTCACTATCCAGTCAGAAGTAGTACACAGACTGAAAGACACAATTGTGTTCATTTGTGTTCATCCGTTTATTCGTATCGAAATTATGAACATTTGAATCAATCCCATTTAACCCATTACTTTGGTTTAGAGGGTTTACTGGGCATTTTAGTAAAATACATAGTACAATAAACTAAAAGCTATTGATAAATACACCTGAAATGGATCGGTCAAAGTTTCAACAGATTAACCAACAGCACAAACTACTCTGTCGTTTTAAATACTTGACACTTTCATGTTTTTATGATTTTGAATTTACGTACAGATAAAGTAGCTGCTCAAACAGATTCTCTTACAGTTTACACGACAGGATGAAGAAAGCATGACATGACAAGAACAAAAGAACGGCTTTCTAGACTGGAAACCATGGCATGTTTTGCAAGACGAGTTCATGATGGAAAGAAAAGGGATCTTCTTTAGAAAGATGGCAGAGATAAGAACAGGAACAGTAGCAACAATGTGGAGGACTTCGTTTTTTTCTGTTAATAACTGTAACCTAACGCCAGTTTGCTATTTTGACAAGATGATGACAAATGGCAGGAATATTTACACAGCTCTGTTGGAGGTTTCACACTGCCAGTCAGTGTGGTATGTAGTGCGTGCAGATTTTATAGTTAGGATTTGTTATTGCTGGTTGCTTGTTTGTTTGCCTGGTTCCTATTTTGAGATGACCTTAACCACACATCTAAACATCAGACTCCTCAAAATGCTGTAGTGAATGATATATACACTACCAGTCAAAAGTTTGGACACACCTTCTCATTCAACGATTATTTTTATTATTGGCTACATTGTAGACTAATATTGAAAACATCACCTATTGCTCTGATGACAGCTTTGCACATTCTTGTCATTTTTTCAATCAGATTCATGAGGAATCGAGCTGGAATGGTATTTAATGAACAGGTGTTCTTCGTCAAGAGTTCATTAGTGGGATCATCAGTTGTGATGGTAGGTTTGGTACACAGTTAGTGATCCTGTTCCACTACAGTTCTACTCCACATTATGGCAAGAACCACTTAACTAAGTAAAAAAACAACAGTCCATCATTACCTTATTACAAAACATATTCTGGTTTGTTTAACTCTTTTTTTGTTTACTGCATAATTCCATGTGTTCCTTTATTATTTTGTTTGTTTTCAATATTAATATTAATGTAGAAAATAATATAAACAAAAAACATTGAATGAGAAGGTGTGTCCAAACTTTTGACTGGCAGTTTAAGTAGTGAATGATAATATTCATCTTGACATGAGTGGGAAGACTCTGTGGGGAAGGCTGTATTGGTGTTCTGATGAAATATTGTACACCACTGTTCAAGCAATCAGAAGCAAAAATACTACTATACTCTTGAAAAAAATGAGCGACCACTGCAAAACCATTCAGTTTCTCACGTATTTCTTTTATATGTGCGAGTACTGACCTGAACAGTTTTGCCTTAGTTTTAAAGAACTGCTGACAATATTTCTCCTAATTTCTAAATAAAAACATTGTTCTTTAAAGAATCATTTTAAAGGAAATGACAAAACATCAAAATAAGAGAAACCTTTGGTGTACTTCTAGTGGTGTACTTCTAGTTTTTTCTGAAGCTGTACACTGCTATACTATAATGAATGTAAATGAATATTCAAATCTGCACCATTTTCTTATCGAGGCAATTTGTTATTTGTCATGTAGCTTGTCAGTATTATGGCACTATACATTTTTACCAGAAATGACACAAGATCCATTTGGAATTTTTACCACTTTTTAGCATTTTAGCTGCTCCATCATTTTATCCGGTGAGTCGGGAAATCAAACAAAGTTCAGAAACTAGAACTAGAGGAATAAGCCAATAGGTGAAGAAATCCAACTTCTGCACACTTGGTCTATTATAAAATGTATTTTTCAAGAATGCCACAAGACAGGAAGAAAACCTCCACCAGTTTTTCAAAATAAGCTGCATAATTCATTAGAATTGTTAAAAAAAGGCATCAAAGTGAAAAAAACATACACAACTGATAGTAGTACCAGTCAGTCAGCGTCAAACTTGTCTGAGGATGAGCCAGACATCCTCAGATTGTAACATCTCTAAAGGCTTCCTTATGGAAGCCATACACAAAATGGTTATCAATATATTCCCTGACTCCTGAGACTTTGTTTTATGAGTGTTGAGAGAAGCGTTTGACCTAAAATGTGTTTTCAATATACATTCATGGTGGAGAGGTGCATTCAGGACACTGTAAGAAAAGAACTATATCCAAAAAAAACATTATTTTTTACCATCAAATGCATATAGTGAACATATAAGAACATGTGTATATTCACTGGTCAGAGAGTAAATTAAATGAGTTGTAGAAATTGCGACCCCTAGTCCTTTACAATATTGTAAAGAAATCTGTGTGGCTTTGATTCTCTACAATCCACAATATCACATCAAAACAGTTTGCTAATGAATGCTTTACTGTTGAATTTAGCAGATGTTTTGAGTTCCAGCTGAACTATGAATTTAAGATTTAAAAAAGATACTTCTGTGAATCCAGATTCTGGTCTTCAGTCAGATAATGAATTTTTATTCCCAATCACTAACATCCAGCTAACTACCTTGGAATGATCCCACCACCCAGCAGCCCTCATCCCTCCACATCACAGTCCAGTAACTGGCAGCTTATACTACCAATCACGAAGCCTGTTAAGCAGGACAAATGATTGGGTTCAAGCTAACAATGGTGCAAAATTGCTCCCGTCTCGAGCTGCATTTTGGTTCAAGTATTACTGCGGGCACCGTGATACTGGCTGAAGTCTTTCACACCTGTTCAGTTGCTTTTCTCATTTTTAGTATTCCAGCTATTCCTCAGTCCAAGTCAAACCCATGGCAAGCACATAAATCACTCATCAGTCCAGTGGAGATTGAAGTTAGAGGTAAAAAAAAAAAAGAGTCTGCAGAATATAGAGAGGGGAGATTTTAAAAGATGATACAGAAATATTGTCTGGTGCACTGAAGTCTGGATCAGTTTGAGTCACACTCTAAGAACTTTAGACTGGCAAAGTAAGGCTGTAGAGAGAACATCTTGTGATTGCACTTCTTTTTCTTTTTTCCTCTTTTTTCTTCTTGTTGTTGTTCTTCTTCTTCTTCTTTTTTTGGTCCTTCGCCAGCCTGTGTTTCCAGCCAAGATAGGGAAAAAAGGAGAGTTGTCTAAACCTGGTAGACAGCACAGAATGTGTGAATTGACAGGTATTCCATTGCCTGCCAAAATCAGCTGTCTGAATCTTCCGCCATCGCAAGATATGCCTTAAATAATTCAGTGAGCAGATACGCATTCAGCGACACGCTCGCTGTAAAGTCAATTACATGGATTCAATTTTCTGTTCTGAAGATAGCATAGCAGGATGGAAAACTGTTGCCAAGGATTCAAGTTAACAAGGCTAATTCCATGTTAATAAAATACCCAAGTTAGCTTAGTAATAAGCTCCTTGGCCAAAAAAATAGCCATATCCATCGTTTCTCTCCTAATCATTTCTTAAGCGTCCTCTTGCCTTAATAACAGCAGCAATACTATCACAGAAAACAATACACCAGTCTCTCGAGATTTCCATTTCAGCCCACTTTTCTACTGACTTGTCTGTGTGTGACTGTTTTAATAGACGTAATGGAGCACGGGGACACAAGACCTCAGTTCCAATTCTTAATGAGGAACCGCAGATGAAGTGCCGTAATAGGCTCACAGGAACTGAATTGTTCCCACAGTTCATGGAAGGGTCAGAATGGACAATAACTCCCTCAAGAGACTGGTATAATCCTCACCTGACAGGAGTGATAGTGTTATTAGGGCAAGGGGAAATGTTGGAAGAAATGATGGAAGCAAGAAAGGTTTTGTCCAATTAGATGACCGTAATAAAGAGCTTTATTAGAGCAAGGACATTTGACAAGAAAACATCCTATAATGTCTTAAAAGTATTCTTTGCATAGTAGTTACAGCTATAACACATTTAGTATTTTTACAACTTTTTTTAAGTTACGTATGATGAAGGAAGGTAAATAAAAATAAAAAAAGCTTTACCATACAACCTTCACCCTACTGTTATGCTCCGAACAGTTTAGACACTCACTCAGCAAAAGCCCAGAGCCCAACAGAGACCAAACTGTGTCCATAATTTGGCTTCTTCATGATGATTTAATTTCACTCTCCGATTCCACATGCTGATACACTTTACTGCCTAATGTGAACAGGCATATTCTGGTCTGAGGGCAGAAGATAACAAGTTTAAGAGAACACAAAGTGAATGCATCATCAGAGAGACACACTTAGTGGCTGAAGCCTTTTCAGAATTTAAGCTTGTTGACCCAAGTCCAGTATCAGTGTGACACTACTTTCCTAGTTCAGCCACTGCAGGAAGAGGTTCTACACATACATATTATCCATCCACACGCACTTTATCTAGAATTTTGAATTTAAGCTGGTTGACCCAGGTCCAGTATCAATGTGACTCTACTTTCCTAGTTCAGCCACTGCAGGAAGAGGTTCTACACATACATACTATCTATCCACACACACTTTATGAACATTAGCCTCTGGAGGCGAATCACATGAGTGGTCCACGCATTGGCTGGCAATGCAGTGCTTTAGAACACCTTGATTTACATTCTGATTTAGTTTCACACTCCGATTCCATATACTGATACACTTTACAGCCTAATGAGAACAGGCATATTCTGGTCTGGGGGCAGAAGTTAACGAGTTTAAGAGAACACAAAGTGAGTGCATCGTCAGAGAGACACATTCGGGGCTGAAATAGGACAACGAAGACTTTTCAGAATTTAAGTTTGTTGACCAAAGTCCAGTATCAGTGTGACACTAATTTCGTAGTTCAGCCACTGTCGGAAGAGGTACCACACATACACACTATCCATCCACACACACTCTACATGAGCCTCTGGAGGCGACTCACATGAGTGGTCCATGCATTGGCCAGCAATGCAGCGCTTTAGAACACCTGCCCGCCTCCTCACAACATCCGCACATGCTGGACCCAGATGAAAGCATTGTGAAGTGAACGCCAGCGGATGAAAGAGACTCCAGTGTAGGATTAGCAGCCATTTTGCATGCCTTGATTCTGGACTCTGGAATGTTACACCTCCTAGCTCGCAATTCTTAACAATCTTAGAAAAAACTAAAACCAAAAATATTCTCCACACATCACAGTTTTGCTCTGGCATGGGAGGATTTTATTTTGGGGTGCCTAAAGTGCAATGTTTGCAGTCAAAGGGACAAAACAATCTACAGTAATAATGTGGGTTTCAAGTCAGGATTTTCAATTTTATTACTGAAATTACTGTTATTTTTACTCTTAAAGTATAGTAAAAAATATGTTTGTCCCCTCACTGGGTGAGGGCATAGGGTTAGAGTATGTTTCTGGTGGGCCAAACTAAGGACCCCTCTGGGCCAACACTGGCCCCTGAGTTCACTTTTGAGTAGCACTTTTCTATGGCAGCCTCAGGGTGTGAGAGTGTTTGTCTGTGTGTTTGCCATGTGATGGACTTCCATTAATGTGTTCTAGCACCACCCGCTCCACCGGTTAGGATAAGCCCCTCAGATAATGAATGAATGAATGAATGAATGACTAAATGAATGAACTAAATAATAAATGAGTGAATGAATGTTATTTGTCGTTGCTCATAACCCCTTTATTTTAAGAATGTATGCAAATACCAATTTAACACATAGCACTGTACCATAACAAATGTCACACTAAACACCAACTGGCACCACTGGGACATCCCCCACCACCTTCATTTGCATTTTACATAATGAATGGCAGCTCCGCAGCAACTTTCCGTGATGGTAAGAAATTAGCACTATGCACTATGAGGTTCAAATCATGATCTGACAGTCCCACCCACTCTCTCTGGAAACCAGAGGGCAAGAACAAAGTCAACAGCTCAGCTTATTTCATTAACTGAGGGAACCATAGCATCTGAGCCTGAAAAGAATTATGTGATGGTAATTCTTTTTTGTACTGTCCCTTATATTCTAGGTATGAAGTCAAGTCAAGTAGGTTTATCGTCATTTCAACCATATACACACTGTACACAGTGAAATGATGCCAGGACAACACATAGTGTAGGTGACAAAATAGCTACAGTACTAGACTGAATACTAAATATATTATTAAGACAGATACCGTAATCTAGTAGTGGAGACTTGCGTGTGCAAAAAAGCAGAACAGAGACTTACATGTGAAAAATGCAGAACAGAGGTAGGCAGCGACAAATTTAACTGTGCAAATATAGCAGCAGCAGGACAGAGAATGTATAACCGAATGATAACTAGACGGGTATTTACAGAGGCAATTAAAGTTTTGTTTGTTTAAGGCAGAAAAGATCAGTGTGTTTAGCGTCAGCTGACCAAATGTAAGTTACTTCGAACTTCATAGATTCCAGGATCTTTCATTATTATTTGGGTAAAATTATGGTACTTTACCAAACAGTCTAGCTAAATTACACCAATAAGTTCTAGCTATTAAACAAATAAAGAACACTTCTTTTTATTATTTGGAGTGACGTGATTATAAACAAACTTGTACTAAATGTCACTGTGATGCCCCAGGTTAAGCAGGAATTTTTAGTAAAAAAATTTAGTAGTAAATTAAAGTAATTTAACAAATTAGGAAAAGGCAGCAAGTTGTTACGTGTAATGTTTTGGCCAGCGGCCGGAAGAGGCGTGGGATCCACACGGTCTGACCTGGCCGCAGGGCGGCCGGCACGAACGCGCCCATGAGGGGGAGGACATGTGGGGGCCACGGGTCCGCAGGCTTTTTTTTTTGGTTGTGTTTTCTGTGTTTTGTATTTTTTTTGTTTTGTTGCCACCGCTTGCCCCTCCCCAGCCCGTTTGGTGGACTGTTGGCGCCCTGGGAGTGGCGCTCTAGAGGGGGGGTACTGTAATGTCTTGGCCAGCGGCCGGAAGAGGCTGCTGTTTAGTTTGTGTAAAGGGACTTTTAATTAGAAAAAGGTTTGTGTCTAGTCATCCCGTGTCAGCTGTCTTGTGTTTAGGTTAAGTGATTGTGTTAGGTGATTGGTTTCTGTTCTTGTCTGTTGTGTATTTAAGTTCTTTGAGTTCTTATCTGATTTACTGGTCAGCCCTCACAAAAACCCTCAGGGTACCCCTGCCTTATGTGTCTTCTGTGTTAATATGCTTTGTGTTAAAGGTCCACGTGCCTCTTCATTTTCTGTGTAGAGTCTGTGTCTTTTTGTAATAAAATTCCATCACATGGAATCTGCATTTGTGCCTCACCTCACTTCCCCTCAGCCACGGACGTGACATTACGTGGGGTAAAAATGCAATGACAAAGGCATAAGTGTCTTTTTTAGAATGAACTTGAGTGTGTACTCTGATGTGCACTGCAACAAAAGCAATAATTCTTTCTGGTGGGTTTTTACCTTTTACTTTCCTGTTGTGATTCTACAGAAAAATCATTGTAAGTACGTTTTTACCTGCCTTGTCATTCTATATAATTTGTGAGACATTTTATTATATCGAATGTGAGACATTTTACTATATTCCTCATATTCTTAATGTCTGGAACCTATTATGTTTTTTTGTAGTATAATTTAGTCAGAATATCTTGGGATTTGCCCTTATTTAGACTAAAATAACTGCACAGTGCTTTGAACTGCACACACTTAGGTAACCTACTGGACATTCCAATGATAAGATATTCCATACATTTTATCCCCTTACTGTGATATCAGCAATAATCAGTGCTCTGGTTTTACCTGGGCCAAAAACCTTTAGACTAAACAAAGGAAGACACTTAGCACAGAATACTGTGAAACATACACTTAACATAGCCGTTAACAAAATCTAACACAATCTAGAGTCATTGTTGTCATTTTGCTATACTATCTATATGTAATTACACAAATAAGTATATACAGAGCCTTCCAGAATTATTGGCACCCCTTTTTAAAATGAGCGAAGTGGCTGGTAAATGTTCCCCTTAATTCAGTTCAGTTCTATTTCATTTATACAGTGATCTTTACAACTGATACTGTTACGAAGTTGCTTTACACAAATATTCACCTTAATGTGTATTAGCTGTTGTCTTCACCCAGTAAATAAAGCGAAAAAAAAAAAAGAAAATATGTAAATTCCACATGAGCCCATTACCACAATAAAAAAGTCACAGGTGATCACAAAATATATTTTTTTGAAAAACATGGGTGTCATAATTATTGAAACCTCTCGCTCAGTATTTTGTGTGACTCATTTTTGCTATCAGAACAACAATCTTCTCTTGTAATGTTTTATCCAAACGCAAAAGAAGAGATTTCTGACCATTCCTTAGTGCAGAATCTCTCCACATCTTGCTGCACTCTCTTCTTGAGCTCAAACCACAAGTTTTCAATTGGATTTAAGACTGGGATAACTATGGCAACTGGGTATATTTATTGATACTAGGTATTTTTCCATTACCATCATTATTTCTTAACCCAACTCAAGATAAAAGCAAGCATCCAAGACACTCAAGCTTATGTTTACAGCTATTAGACCCTGCTGGACTTTGGTAAATATGCCGTCATCCGTGCTGTTGTTGTGAGGATGTGAGGTGTTGCAAAAGGAAACTAAAGCACAACAAGTGGACTTGTGTTTATGCTAGGCTAATGGGTAACGGCCGATTCTTCCACTCTCTTATGTCTGCACCTTCCACCACAAACTAGACTCCAGTTTATAATGTGCATTACAAGGTGGGAGGTGAGAGTGTTCTGTTTTCATTCAGCTAATCAGGCCAATGTTGGAATGGTTTGCACTGTCTCGTGTTGCATTATCTGCATTATCTCTAGCATACAGGTATAAAGGTTATGGCAAAACAAATACCTTAAGAAAAAATGTGACCAATATCAGATAAACCAGTATACAGCCCACTACTAGCAAGATGTCCCCAAAATTTAGAGAGCCAGGGTATGGTGAATTTTTGTTAGCTGTACAGCTCCGGAAAAAAACAAGAGACCACTGCAAAAATGTTCGGTTTCTCAGGTTTTATTTATAGACAAGTATTGAACTGAACAGCTTTGCCTTCGTTTTTAAGAACCGTTGACAATATTTCTCCTAATTTCCAAATAAAAATAGTTCTTTAAAGCATAATTTTAAAGGAAATGACAAAACATCAAAATAAGAGAAATGATGCAGTGGTCACTGAAGTTGAAAAATTCAAAGAAAACAAATCTTTTGTTCACTCAAACAAAATGACATTAATTACCTTTGATGCACTTCTAGTAGTGTTTTACCATCCAACTGGTCACACTGCAAGAGGAGAGTGTTGATTACAGCAGTGTTTTTATACTTTTCCTCATTAAATAAGATTTGATTCAGGATCACCTAATCAGTACCTCATAAAGCAGAATGAGGTGCTTGTGTAGGAATTTAACAGACACTGGCATGGAATGTTTGTCATGGTCATAGTGACGCTGATTTAAAAATAAATTACTGTGGTCTCTTATTTTTTTTCAGAGCTGTATGTTCTCTACACTGCTAACCGTATCCTGAAGATCAGAATTGGATGAAGTAAACTAAGCTTAGCTCGGGGAATCCACCTAGCGTAGTATACCTTAGTATGTTGCTGATCTGAACTATTTTGACATGTCATCACTTTTCAGAACACTCCATCATATGTCAATATCAGATCCACAATGGGCCACTTCAAAAGAAGGCCGTGAGAACAGTGGGCCAGTGGGAAGCAGTAAACATAACTAAACCTGATCATCAAACTCTATTAAGATGCAGACGCAGGACTATGCTAATTTTACCCTATATCCTACAGAAGTGAAACAACAGGACCTCGCTTCATTAAGAAAGGCCATGCATTATTCAGATAACACATGACTGGAGGAAAGACCTCGGGCCAATTAATGGACTCCATGCCTGAAATTTCCAGACCTTGCACATTCCTCTCAAACAAACGCACCCAGACACAGACACGCCATTCATTTTTAAACAGCCGTATTTCTTATCACTATTAATGTCTGAAATCCTGTGCAGAAAGGAGATACAAGAAGAAAGAGAAAGGAATGAAAGAGACTGCAGCTGATGAAGAATTTGTGAAGACTGGGGGAGCTGGGAGAGACAGAGACAGGGAGAGAGAGAGAGAGAGAGAGAGAGAGAGCAAAAGAGAGAGAGAGAGAGAGAGAGAGAGCAAAAGAGAGAGAGAGACAGAGACAGAGAGAGACAGAGACAGAGACAGAGAGAAAGAGAGACAGAGAGAGAGAGAAAGAGAGAGAGAGAGAGCAAAAGTGTGAGAGAGAGAGCATGTCTCAGCTATTAAAATGCTAACTGTGCAGGTATCCCCAGGGTGAAATGGTTGACCTATTTCTCTAATACCAGGGTTCAGCTCTTTGCTGCTCTTTGACTGCACACTCACAGAGACGGGGAAAAAACTCAAAGAGACATGTAGCACAATCCCACATGATCTCTCTCGTACCATCATGTTTTCACTATCTTGATGAAAGCTCGCACCTGTGAATCGGTAACTTTTTTATTTATTTTAATGTACTTTAGCAGAACACACTGTTATTGCAAGTATTTTTTTTTCTGTTAGTCCGTTCAGCCCGAAATGCTTAGACAAAGTACAGGGTACTTTGTGTCTTCAGATGGTATAAAACTAAATGTGATGGCATCCTGCAGTTGTTATCTTGGACCATGCTATCTTATGCAGTAAAATACTTTAATATATAGATACTGATTAGTTAAGTGTCAGCCTATATTGTATGTGTGTGTGTGTGTGTGTGTGTGTGTGTGTGGCTAAACAATGGCCAGTCACTGAGCTGATTGCTCGGCTGAGTGAGCGCGACCCTGGCTGACTCCATTAGAAGTGACTCACTATCTCTGCAGTCTTCTCTCTCTCTCTCTTTCTCCCTCTCTCTCTTTTTCTTCTACCCCCCTCTCTCTTCATCTTCTCCCCCCTCCCTCCCTCTTTCTCTATGTGTGAGTGTGTGTCCGCATCTCTGTCTCTTACTCTTTGTTCTGTATGATAAAATGATGAAGATGAAGTCATCGTTCATTTAGTCTCCAGAAAGTGCAATCATACTCCAGCAAAGGGACACTGCGTCATAACCGACTCCTCACTGGACTCCCTCTCAGTCAGACCACTATTAAAAGGCCAGACCTTTACAGTATTAATACAGTGCTGTCTCCCAGATACACTCCAAAGACCCCCTTGTGACCGCCCTGTGTCTTTTAGGTGTATCTATACTACAATTAATCACTGTGTTTACACGCACACCCATGGTTCATTATTAGACTAAGAATGCGACTCTAAACACGATAGATAAGATAAACAGCACGGAGCGATTGTCATGGTCCTAGACTGATAGTGGGAGATATATTTGAAATAGTTTATCTCAAAGTATTGTTTGGGTTTTTGACATTTTGCAGTACTTTCTGTGTGATAACAGCTTTAAGACACCACAACAAACATGAGTGATCAAAGGGCAAAAGGGCCTGCAGTTCTGATGGGAGGAAAAGAAGTTCCTCATGCACTGTGGGTCTGGACTTCAGGCGGCCGATAACATTTTTGCCTGACTAACATCGTATAATGCCACGTTACAGCACAAAAACGCACACACAAGCAGTAAGCATCATAATCAAGTCTATAATTGCATTAATGTAGGATGGATTATCAAATTCAGTCTTGGTGGTTTGAATCTGGAGACGGTTGGCACAACAGGTAGTGTTCTACAGTTCCTTTTTAATTGCTGAACCATGTAGCAAGTTTCACATGAACAAAAAGACAAGACAAGACAACACGAACAAGAATATACATATACAGCTCTGGAAAAAAAAAAAGAGACCACTGCAAAAATGTTCAGTTTAAAAGGAAATGACAAAACATCAAAATAAGAGAAATGATGCAGTGTTTACAGAAATTCAAAGAAAACAAATCTCTTGTTCTCTCTTAAATAAAATGGCAATAATTACCTTTGACGAACTTCTAGAAGTGTTTTGGCATCCAACTGGTCACACTGCAAGAAGAGAGTGTTGATTACAGCAGTGTTTTTATACTTTTAAATAAGATTTGATTCAGGTCATCACTAATCAGTCCCTCATAAAGCAGAATGAGGTGCTTGTGTAGGAATTTAACAGACACTGGCATGGAATGAATATCATACTCATAGAAATGCTGATTTAAAAATAAACTGCAGTGGTCTCTTAATTTTTTTTTCCAGAGCTGTATATAGATTCTTGTTCTTGTTTTATTACATATACCTACATATACAGATATATGTATTTATAGAAAGTGCAGGTGGCACTGATACAGAGCTGACACCAAACAGGATGACAGGAAGTAGCTTGCATAAGTTTGTAGATCTTTTTTTAAAGCCTATTTTTAGTTTGTAGCATATTAATTGTCATTGCGATTGTAATTCACTTTCATTTAATGAATTTATATTGACATGTCTTTAATTGCTTCTATATTAGTAAGAATTGGCCATTACTAAGAAATGGCCTTTACTTGTCCCTAGAACTCTCTGAAAGT
Source organism: Hydrocynus forskahlii (assembly GCA_037974365.1). Lineage (NCBI taxonomy): Eukaryota > Metazoa > Chordata > Actinopteri > Characiformes > Alestidae > Hydrocynus > Hydrocynus forskahlii. The sequence continues at coordinate 43,932,111 of JBBPCX010000001.1, forward strand.
ATGAACAGCAGCTCTCTATTCTGCTAACAGTAGGAAGTGATGTGGACCCGAAACAGGAAGCCTGGGGCTGAGGCCAGCACTGGCCCAGCACTGGGCCGCTGCTGGTGCAGTCACATGGCCTGCAAAGAGACTGTGGTCGACAGATAGTGGCCAGGACGGCCAGCTGGTGGGGTGTGATGAAGTAACCATGGAGGAAGTGCGGGGCCGAATGTGGCAACAGCCCTCAGCCTTCGACTGTTACTGACGAGTAGCAAGTCATCCTGTCACAAGATTTACCACAACTGTGAGACTTCCGCTGCTACTTGACTCTTCGAGCAGGAATTAGGGGCCTAATGGGGCTCCAATGCGGATGCGATTGCAGTGGCTATAGTGCTTGGGTTGAGGGCTTCAGTCCAAGGGATTCAGGTGTGAATGTGGCTGGGACAGCACCAGTTACACATATGTTTGTGCAAAACATTATTATTAAGTCTTTAGTTACCATTTAGTTAAAACCACGGCTTCACTAAACCTGCTTACTTATAAGTGCTGCCTAATAAAATATGAACAATAAAACATTGATTTGCTGTTACCAGCTTCACTTGTGTGAAAGCTAGAATTGCCACCAAATGTTGTTATACAACACCATTAGCTTGGAACTAACAATACTGCAAATTTTTCCAAGGACACTAATGGAAATTATCCTCATGCTAGCGGCTAGTCAGACAATAAAAGACTACTTTTAAAGTGAAGTGAAAGGTGTCTGCATTAAACAGTGCTACGTAATGGCATACAGATTTTCATGGCTTTCAATATGTATTTGGTTGCATTTATTTCTCAGTATGAACAAAAACTCATACTGATGTACCTCTGTCTATGACTATGGCTGTGCTATGACTCTTTTTTAAGGTTTACAGTTTGTTAACAAGAAAATAATAGTCATAACATCACACCGCACTGAACATAGACCACAACCCCAGGCTCACTGAAAATTCAGATGATGTCATGTGTGGCTCAAGTATTTGCCACTTGAGTGCCTCTTCAAGCAATGGTGAACCAACACAGTTCATTAGAAATTCGGAAAGCGTAGTTAATCAGAAACAGACTTGAGGTCGAAAGTTACACCAAAGTACACTAATACAAGTTAGTGGGCTCCTGGGTAAATGCATCATTAAGCTTTATAATCACATTAGCATACACTTACTTTATGGGAGATGTAAATATTAAGTAGCTACTATCCTTAGTATATAAAAAAAACAGATGTGGTGTAAGCTGTTTTCATTTGGTGATGTGTAATTGTAAGTGTGCAGGTACGTCATAATTATTGTGTCTTTTATTCTACCTTATGAACAGCTAGACCTGAAGAATAAACCTAGCACATCTAGAACATATATTAAGAATACATAAAAGGATTTGTAGCCATCATCTTAATGCACCCTGTCTTGAATGCTGCATGCTGTGCACAGAATGTACCCCATGACCAAAATAGCCCTCACACCAATACATTAGACCTTACCCTCAACCCTTCTGTAATAGGCTTCACATATGCTTTCATCTCATCTGAGAGTCTGTCACCACTCTGCCTATGTCTCCTGCCCTGATCTGCCCAGCTGGGTTCTGCTCTAGCTGATCTCATTACAGGCCCGGGACCAAGCACGGTCTCGTTCCCCAGAGACAGCCTCTACATAGGCAGACGTTCTGCCACGCAGCCCCAGGGGTCACAACCCGGCTCGCTGCTGAGACAGGCCTGAGCTTTGACAGCCGTGTCATCAGGTGTGCATCTGCACCCCTTAATGGGCCCCGACGCAGGAGAGCCGGGCCTATGCACATCAGCAAATGAGGAGGCTCACCTGGTGCGATGCGCCGGGGCTGATTGAGCGAGCGGGGCTCAGGGGGAGAGGTCGCGCCCAGGGACAGTGCACTCCAAGTGGGCTAAACCGAGCAGCTGCGCCCCCCCGAGACCTCTGCCCCTTTCCAGGAAGCCTGCAGCGGAGGAAACACTGAGATGTCCTGGTTACATATTCAGCCAAGACTGAGACAAAAGAATGGTTGTAAATGTTTATACATCCAGAGATGGTCAAAACATGGGAGAGATCAGCCAAGAGGGGGGCCAGTGTTTGTGCAAGAAAGTTGGGGGAAGTCAGCTGGGCGGTATACGTAACCCTGAAGAATGCAACATTCCAGTAAAGCTCCTGTAACAGTATCAGGAATTAAAACAACAGTCCAACTAAAAGCTTCACCTACTCTAAATGTAGCCAATCAGTCACGGCATGTTTGGTTCCTGAAGTTTGAGGTGCTGCGAGATGTATTGTTGTCTATAAAAAGGTACGGACATAAAACCTTCAAGATGATCGCTACTACCGATTTTTCACCATGTATATAGATCATATTTCATAATACGGTGTCAGGAATCACACATACAGATGTACTAAAAAGGCCCATTTCCCATATTTTTCCGGTTTTACATAATTGTTCTTCCTTGGCCAATTTAAGACATTTATGTGGTTTCATAATTCATTTCTACATGACCATTTACCACGCACTCTTCATCTTTAGAATTAAACAGGCTGCTTTTGTCACTGTGCCAAACTCTTGCTTTTACATGTTGAACTATTTAATGTTTGATGTTGTTTCCTGTCCAGGCCCCCAGCTCCAAAATGGCAGCCCAGAACTTAACAAGGATTATGAGGCCTGCGGCAGAACAGAGCCACCCTGGTCCTGCACAGGGACTCACTGAGTGCACTGGCTTTTGTTCCAACAGAGCTTCTAATTACCTCGGCTAATTGAGCTGTTAATTGAACTGTTGTCTTAATTAAATATCTCCCGATGCTTCCTTGCTCCCAGTGCCTGCTATCAGAGAAGAGTGGCCGTCACAACACTTGCCACACAGAAGCAAAATGTCCCAACTATCTGGTCAGCTAATCATCCTCATTTGTTTTCGGCCTTGGAGGCAACTGTTAAAGATTAGTCTATTATTACGTTTAGATATAAATCAAGAAACTCTATAAATTTATTACAAAATGAAATGGTGTGTTATATGGCAGATGGCCCTTGAGGGAAATGATATCAGACATTTTCTAAACGGGCTCAGACTGATTTCTTACCTGTTAACTACTTGGAAGTGATAAGGCACATCTTATATGGCTTAAACAAAAGAATATTAAAGCATCAGAATCAAAGCATTTACACCAAAGATATTAGGATTGTTTTGAACTGGATGACTTTTAAACAGAGGGACAATACACACACACACACACACACACACTCACACATTATGTATATATACACATATATATATATATATATATATATATATATATATATAAAGGGATAAAGAGAGGCTGAATTCTGGCTATATTGGTATATATATAGAGAGGCTGAATTCTGGTAGATGAACCAACACAAACATTATTTGTGGACTTCAGGGAGAAGAAAAAGAAGAGAATTGCAGGATATGACTGACCCCTTTATGGCACAACACACACAGACACATCACACATACAAACAGCACGGCCTTCTGTCTCAGCAGATCTGGTGAAAGTCAAACACCTGCAACCACAACAGCTACCCCCTACCTCTTTCTCCGCTTGTCTTCTCCACACCCCCTTCACTCCCCTTCACCCATGGGGCCTCCAGGGGGTGTGGTGTGGAGGTAGGACCGGTCAGCAGCTCTCAGCTGGGCGCCTGACTCACACACACTTCCTGGAAGAGGCCAGCAGAGAGAAGGAGGATGAGGTGGGACAGAGACGCCAGCGCCAATGATGCTAACTTTATCATCCGCTCGCAGCCTGGTGGCAGATGGTGGCGGGCTGCACTTGCGACACACACTTGCACACACACACACACACACACACACACGGTTGCTTTCCCATGAGTTTTAGCCACAGAACCATGTGAAAGGGAAGCTTTGTCACGGCCCTGAAAAAAAACAACAAGGCCTGGATGAAGTAAGAGCAGTGGCACAAGAGAGGAAGAGTGAGAGTGGGAGAAACTTCATCCACTTAACATTTCACTCCAGAGAATGATTGACTTCTGTACAGCAATACTTAACCAGGGTGAAACTTTAGAGTTCTACTGGAACACTCTTGCAGGGAGTCAATGATTAAAACCCGAAACCAATTTAGATGGCTTGAAAGAAACAAAGAATTACAGGAGAAGAGAGAGAGAGAGAAAGAGACAGAGACAGCGAGAGAGAGAGAGAGAGGGAGAGAGAGAAAGACAGAGAGAGAGAGAGAGAGAGAGAGAGAGAGAGAAAGAGAGAGAGAGAGAGCAGCTGCCACTGCATGGAGGAAGGTTATCAGCGTCTTTGGCCCGAGCGGCAGGTAGAGAGCGGAGTCCCATGGAGATTCTAAATGAACCATTCGACGAGTTTCCATGGCAGCAGCATGTGGTCAACAAAAGATGAAATGTCCTGCTGGTCACCACAGCAAGTAAATGCCTACCCAAAGCAGCTTACCCCACCGGCTCAGCAGACACAGAAGAAACGGCAGGACGGAAGTCTGTTTCACAGCTACAGAACAAATCTAAAGCCACTACCATGCATGCCTTACACAGCACGCAATGCGTACTTATTTTCTGTTTTAATACCATTTTAACATGGTCTCCTCCACTTGCCCTCACAATTTCTCCTTGTGGAAAAACCCACTTACGTGTCGTTCCATTCCAGTGTCCTAAACCCAACCGGAAAGTTTGTGCCACCTGAACTAAAAGCTGGATGCAGTTTGAGTGGGTTAAAGACGTATTTCTACTTGAACAGTCTGGGTGACCACTGACTTGTAGTGTTTTGTTAGCAACACTAGACTCAAATCTCAAGTATTACACTAAAGAAGCAACATTTGAACTCCAAACATGCCTCGGTTGATGGACTGCATATGAAGTAAGTGAAACCTTGTGTAAACTTGATTTCATTCTTTACAAGTAATGGCTTTCTGTAAGCCAGATAAAGCAGTTATTTAGTTACAACGGCATATTTACAAAGTGTAATATTTAATCTGAAAAGAAAAATATCTACAGGCGCTACATATTTCCAACAAGTGAGGCAAAGTTTTTATTAAAATGTTATGGTACATTTAACATATTTTGTTTTGTTTTTTTTAAAGTTGAAAATCAGCAAAATATGTAGTTTGACCACGCGTATGCAAACTTTTTCACTTCACTGCATATTACAGGTTCATGCAGTCTCTACCAAAAGGGCTCTACCTCAGTACAACTCCATGATATAAAACATTTATCCCAGCGCTGACAGCACTGTAACAACAGAAACCAGAGCACATGGACGGTGAGAGGGTTCAGCTAACTGCTACCAACACAACAGTAAGAACTTTGGAGCACTGCGACTGGAAGTTGTGGTCTCTCCTGGAACTCCAGAGTGGGTAGAGGACTTGGGGAATCTGCCAGGTTGATTGGAAGTTAACCTTGCGTAGCAAGAGAAACCACAACTGCTGCTCTCAGATCAGTGAGAAAAGCTCACTTTGGGCCAGCCCTGGAGTGGATTGTTTAAGGTCTCGGCCAACTCAAACAGCATCTGTTAATAAAACATCCAGCAGGCATCATATGAGAAAAGAAGAGCAATATGTCACGTGAGTTATCAGCAGAAAGGAAGACTACTCAGAATTTAGTACTTTTGTTCAGACAGCTATATTGCTTGGAAGAGGAAGTTAAACAGCATTTAAGATGGATGACCAATCTGTGTCTGGTGACACTGATAACTATGTTATCGTATTTCACTGTTTCATGTTGTGCGTTAAAAACACTTGATAAAAAAAAATTCTTCTTCATCATGCTTGCCACTGCAGAAGCGTTGAGCAATTAATTCAGCAGGTTTATACAACTAGATTAGTATACGTTATCGCTGATATAAGCTCCCATAAGCTATAATGCAACATGTTTGAAAGTTTGTGTCTGAGTTCAGTGGACTAGCAGTAGCTGAAGGGTCGGGCTGTTTGCATTGGGATGGGTGAAAGGAAACGTCATTGTTCCCAAGGCCATAATCCAGGAAATGCTTTTTTAACTGTTAGCATCCCACAGCTGTGCCAACCGCTTCAATGCATTAAAGTACAAGGGTGAAACATGGCTGGCCTTGCATGTCTCTATGATCCATTACTTCCCCTTTTCTGAAAGTAACGGAAGAGACTCACCTCCTGTATCAGCTTGCTACTGTGCTTACGACAGAATCACTAACTTCGGTTGAGAGAAGAAAACATATTTTTAACCTAATCTCTCCTTGCACCCTCTGTAGAATACATTTCGTCACCATGGACAGTGCCACGTTTCAAAAACAGTGGTTGGTGTAGCATAGTGTGTAATACTGACTAGGATTAAATTTCCAGCCGGCAAACTATGCCAAACCAATTAGAGTACTGGGGCTACTAACAGTCTAAGCATTGGTCCTTTCATTTGGAGATCGCAAGGTTGATCTCCATACATTATGTGGACAAAAGTATTGGGACACCTGAACATTTCACCAACAGGGACTGTAGTGATATTGCAATCAAATACCAATACAGAGACTTTAATATGGATTTGGTCCCTCCTTTGCAGCTGTAAAAGCTCCCATGCTTCTCGGAAGGCTTTCCACAAGTGTTTGGAGTGTTTCTGTGTGAATTTGTGCCCCTTCATTCTGCATTCATGAGGTCAGGCACTGATGTTGGATTAGGCCTGGCTCACAATCTCCTTTCCAGTTCATCCCAAAGGCGTTGGATGGGGTTGAGGTCAGGGCTCTGTGTGGGACGGTCAAGTTCTTCTATACCAAACTCATCCAACCATGTCTTTATGGACCTTGCGTTGTGCACTGGTGCACAGTCATGCTGGAATAGAAAAGGGTCTTTCCCAAACTGTGTCCACGCTAAAATGTCTTAGTATGCTGAAGCATTAAGATTTCCTTTCACTGGAAGTAAGGGGCCTAGCTCAAACCCTGACAGACAGGTGTCCCAATACCATTTAGTGTAGATGTCATAGCCATCTGCGGCCTGGAGTCAGCACAACTTTGGATAGCCCTCTCTCTCCTCCATCACTCAGCTTGATGCTCGCCAGCACAGGCGTCTGATTGCTGATGTAACAGAAGTGGAGATTAGCATTCTCCTCCTAGCACGTTCAGTCATTTAATGACATCACATTAGTACCGGTTCAAATTGACATGACTCAGAGGATGCATGGTGCTGGTGGCATCATGTGCTGGGGGAGTCCTGGCCAGTTGGTGGATGTAACTAAATAAAGGACAAAAACAAAATAAGCAAAAAAAGGGAAAAATGCAAAAATCTACTCTTAATTCTTCATTTACCCACATCTATAACATGGGCAAATTGTAACTCTGAAAAACAGCATCAGCTGAATGCATAAATGTAAATGTGTTTGGTAAAAAAGAGGAAATTGGTCTATAATAAGAGAGAATACGTTACCCCTGCTCCACTGTGAACTTCTGAATTTGATTTTAAGGCCTTACTATTTGTTATTAAAGCTCTAAATGACTTGGCCCCTTCTTGTATTACTGATCTAATCTCCTTCCATTCAGATCTACACATCAATTGCATGTGGCTGTGCTATGGTCTAATAAAGCTTAAGGGAGATCAATCCTCTGTAGTAGCTGGACAAAACTGCAGAACAGCCTATCACTATACACCTACTATATCACCTTTTAAACTCCAACACCTTCACTCTTTAGCTTTTGAGGTATATAAAGCTGTCTTTGTGTAATATTCTTATTTTTCCTTTCTTTGTAAATGTTTTAAG
>JBBPCX010000001.1:43956645-43970191 GCA_037974365.1 Hydrocynus forskahlii
GTGTGTGTGTGTGTGTGTGTGTGTGTGTGTGTGTGTGTGTGTGTGTGTGCGTGTGTGTGCGTGTGTGTGTGTGTGTGAGAGAGAGAGAGAGAGAGTTAGCGGCTGTGCTTCAGCTGTGCTTCAGAGACTTTGCTGCTTCTCCTGGCACAAACAGAAACGTACTGTGAAAATAATATGAATAATAAGGAAAATAATGAAAATGAAATAATGATAATCATTTTGTCCCAGATTTGTTAGAAAAGGTCCCAGGATTAGTGCTTTTGCGAAAGAAGGTGCTAGTACATCTCTCTCTCTTTCTCTCTCTCTCTCTCTCTCTCTCTCTCTCTCTCTGCTACTTCATAATTAGCAAACAATTTCCAGGCGTGATAACAGGACATAGTTCCACTCTCATCCTGTCACCTTGAAACCAAAAACAATCTGGGAGCCCTCCTCTCCCTCGACATATTTTCATTTGGTTTTTGCTCTTCTGCTGGGACCTGATGGCTATTCATTTCATTTGGACTTCATTAATCCACATTTCTGTCGCGGGTCCCCTCTGTCTTTAATCATCACTTCGCCCCTTTGCCAGGAATGGCCTCGGGTGGCTCCGGAGTGGAGGGTCACAATGTGTTCTCCCATCATTCCTGCAAAATGACTGACAAAAACAGGTAATTCATCTTAATCACTTGCTCTTGGATCAGTGTTGCCCAAACCCCCATAGTGTTCACTCATACTGGAGCAGGCAGCTCAATGTCTATATGTCCAAAACAAAACAAAATAAACACACAACAAGAAGAAACTCCTTCCAACAGTCCAAAATAGTTAGAGAACAATTAGAATAACCGATAACAATGAGGGAATGATCTTATGTGTGGTGGTTCAGGGACGATGAAAGTTTCAAGAAGAATACAAGAACTTCAAGACCAGGTTCTTGTCTTCATGATTATTCAAACTGATAACAGACACTCATGCTTATTCAGTTAAACAGAACAACATGTGGGAGGTCAGCACAAGCAAACAGACAGAAAAGAAGACATTCACCAGACATTTTAGTGAAATATTGACTGAAGTGCTGTGTGTTTTATGCTACTGAGCTCCAGATTCATCCTTCTGGCCAAGCAGCTGACCAGCGTGACTTGAGCTGTTGCTGCCTGGCTATAATGACAACGTGAATTTACTTCATTCTGTGAATGACCGACAAACACAAAAATAGCAATGGAGCCTTTTAATCTTGAAAACAGGGTAGGAGGCATCAAGTCAGTCTCACTCTTTATACTGGCAAGATAAATGAATAAGGGCTCAGAATGAAAATGGAAACTGGAAACAAGTGAAATTCTGTAACATAAATGTTAAATTGTTACGCGTCACACTAGCTTATTATTCATGCCCTAGCTCTAAAACCCCAGTTTCAGCTCTGATTCCACTCAGGGTATAATTTAATCAGATTCATACTGCATGCATGTGGTAATCTGTGCTCAAGCTATGGATTCTTTCAGATCTATAAGTACACAACAGCCCTGAATGGCCTGTGGGCTTTTCCCAGAGCTCTCACATGATTTTGCTTGCATCAGATGCCATGTGAGAAACCCTTCAGCCAGCTAGCGTGTCTACATATTATTAAACAGGAAACTTGCTGAACTTTGCTGACAGCATGTAACGTTGTGACTTTTTTCCTTATTTCAATCATTAAAATCTAAAGTGTGTTATTATAGGTTCTTTTTTAGAGCATGTTTTTAATTCTCAAACAGGGAAACAGTAAAACTGTACTGCACTGTACTGTTGGGGAGCAACACTGTCCTATGTTGGTGCTCTGAAGGGCATTTTTCCAGAAACTTTAGTTTGTACAGAAACTTAATTGTACTTTTTGTCAAGTCCACTAGGCTTTTTAGTTTTCTTTTTTATGTCCCTTTACTCTGGGAAAACGAATTTAATGTAGCTTTAAAACTCATTCACGGTACACAATTGTACCCGTATGTACAAAAAAGTATCTTTTCTTTTTTCATTCAGACAGTGATCCGTCTCCCTGCTGTGTCCTATCGCTTTCCAAGCCTGCTGTTAAATGTATTAGGCCTACGTCCAGCCTATGTAAAAAGAGGAGAATTATTCGTGCTCTATTATAATACTGGTTTAGGGACGTTATGTGGGGCTTGGAACACAAGAGTGGTAATGTTCAAATATTGGTACTGATTTTTCTTTTTTGGGGGGGGGGCCTTTACACAAATCAAATAGTGAATTAATATAATTGATCACCGGCCAGAAAAAAAAAAAACCTTGCTAAGCTAGCCAGCTCTCCACACTGTTATCCTCTGGAGGCCACTGTTCAGATGTTAGCTTAAAGTTATGTCACCCCCACAGAATATTAAAGCCAACAAACCACCACTGCAATACTCCAATATAATCCTCAGATTTAAAAGGCAAGCATGTCCATATAGTGCAGCTTTATGCGTGCTGCGACCGAGTGAGGCCGCAGCCAAAAGCCCTTAGCACTGTGACAGAGCAGATGCTAACAGTAATGACAGTGGGGATTATCCAATAATTGTGGAAGCGTAAATCATTCTGGTCGGGCACAGACAGAGGTGATTAGAGAGAGAGAGAGAGAGAGAGAAGGAGAGAGGGAGAGAGAGAGAGAGAGAGAGAGAGAATGGGAGAGAGAGAAGGAGGGTAATAGCAAAAGAGCACCTGTGGTATTTAAGCAAAATGTTTAAAAAATAATGGTGCCAGAAAGGTTCTTTCAAGTAATGCCAAAGAAGAAAAAATACTTTTGGTTGGCTGAAGAACCTTTCAATTGATGTTTCTTTTGAGAACCATTTTTGTAAATGTATGAAGAACCTTTTTTGTAAGTTGAAAGCACCTCCACGTAATGTAAAAGTTTTCGGAATATATGTAAGTTAGGTAAATAGCTTTTATATTATCTGAACGTTGTTCACAATCATAAAACTCCTTTTATAACATGGTTCTATGGTCCTAAGGAACTGAAAATGATCCTTCGGTGGTATCACTCAAAGAACCAATTGTGACACATTTTTGCCACCATTTATGTGATTCAGCTTGTCGTCGTATCTCCAGACAAGAAAGAACGATTATCTGCAATTCATCCCACACAACTGATGTCTCCCGACCTCTATTTATCTTCTCTTTCTAGAGCCCAAAAGCCACGCTCTTATTCACTCAGAGCCCATAATAACCCGCGGTAAGCCAGGCCTCCCTGGCTGCCTGCTTTAATTGTTTAATACATTTTACTCAGTTAAGCGTGAATTCATTTTAATTGAACTAAAAAGCAATTTTCTTAATTGAAATGAAGTGGGGGAGGGGTTACCAGATTAATAAGGTTAAAGGCCGATCCTGCTTCTGTCTTGAGTTCTATGCTCTCTTTTGTTTATTTTTGCTTTTTTGGTTCTTATTTTCTTATTATCTTTCACAGAATGAAAGAATTAATGTTGCATATATTCTAACAGCTTGGTCCCAAAGGTCTTTGCTTTCTGTAAATGGAAAAAAAAGCATGGAAGCAATGATCACTTTTTAAAGGGCCCATATCCTGGAAAGCTGAATTCTACAGCCCTTTATGAATATAAAAGAATTTAATATAGGATGTAAATATAGTTTTTGCAGCTTTCTTTCCATACATAGACTTGGAATGGACTAGAATGTCAACAGTAAGTTTATAAAATGTTAACAGACGCCAAGCACATTCCCAGCCCCATTAAAAGCAATAGGCTTTGAAGAAGTGTCTGGGGGTTTTTTTAGCACTGCTTTCGAACATGTCAATGTAATGTATAGCTATGAATAAATATAACCGTGCACTTCATGGCGATGTCTCTCTGAAATGAACTCTGCGAGAGAAACGCCAAAGAAACTTGAGTTTGTCGCAGTTCGTCAGAGACAGTGTCCGCAAATATTAGACCAAGTGGTTACATAAAACCAACATTTGTTTTTCTTTCCAGTTCTGGTATCAACGGTTGCCAAAGGAGGTCACTAGGAGGAACCTCTGAACCACCGAGGAGCTTCGCAGAACTTGAAGAAACAGTGCTGGGAAGAAGGAGAAACTGCTCGCATCTAAGCAAGCAGCCCAACATAATTTTAATAATGAGTTTAAACGATCATCTTGCTGATTATGTAAACGTTCATAGCTGCGGGAATGCAATGTGTGTCCTCCTAATTTAATTAGTCCTGTTTTAAATGATGCACAAATGAACACAAAACCATTTCCAGCTGTTTGGAGGGAGAACAAAAATGACAGTCATTCCCACAGTCACAACAACTTGTCACTGAAGAAGCTCAATATTACTGAGGGCTAATGAACGGCTCATCCAGAGGAAGGTACAGCAGGAGTTTGAACTAGGGTGTCTCTCAAGAGCGGAATGTAACCGATGCTTTGGACAATCATCTGTCAAAGGACAAAGGTCCATGATGGCAGGGACAATGCATGAGGAGGTTATGGGCCTGCTACCCCTGCCTTCTTGTGTTTAGGAATGTGACACACATTGGCCTGGCACTCTGAATGATTTAGGCAACGTTAATAATTTAGCTTTTCCCCGGTCTAATTAGATAAGTGCAAGAGGTTGAGGGGGTGGTGTGTGTGTGTGGAGGCATGAGGCAGGTTCAAAGATACCTCACTGTTGTAGCCACAGGAGTACTGTATGGAGTTTTGTACAGAACTCTGTTGAGCTTGGCACTATAGTGGCAAAAACCAGCCGCTTACCCTCAACATAATCAGTCAGCCTAGACATATTTGGTGCCCAGGCTTCCCTTTGTTAGTTTTGCAACTGAGTTACGAGGCTAATTTAGTTAGCAAGCAGTGGTAACTTAGAGGGAAAATTTATAGCCCATCACCATCACAGAAACTGCATGCCTAAACAGCCACACTCTTGCTTTAAACCACATCAAATTGTTAAGTAATTTCAAATAGATTTGTTTATGTGGCTTGTGACAATGTATGACGCTGTACCATAAAAACGGACAAAAGGAAAAGTGCAGAGCAATAACAACAGCAGTTATCAAAGGGCATTTTTCCATTGCACATGAACCAAACCAAATGAGAACCAGTGGAACTTGTGATTTCAATCTAGGTCACTTTCCTAAACTGTCATAATAACTTTGATTAACGGCTGAATTTTCTTTTTAGTCATTTTAGCCACAGTAAAGCATCTACTTTGGCTTATTTACCTTAGTTACCTTAGTTTCCTTAACTTATAGGCTATAATGAAACAAGACATGGTACTATTCTGCACACACACTCAAAGAAGTGTCTACATGTACACAGTTTGATTGTATATCTGTGAAAATAAGAGCAAAAACACTTATTCAGTGTTAGTGTTAGCTTCCTAGTTAGCTTGTCACCTTGGCTAATATATGACAAAGTAATAAATCTTAAGACAGTAATAGACATATCAGTATACCATTGTTTTATACTGTGGTGTATGTGGCCGAGTAATAGTGTTTGGTTACTTAATATTAGAAGGAGAAAAAATTGTCTTTGGCTGCTGTTACCAAATAGGTCCTGGTGATACCAAGCTGAAAAACCCTAAAAATGGATCTTATGGTACTGGACAGATGACCAATGGAAAAAGCACAGTTCCAGTTTTTGGTGGCCAAAGTTCTAGAATAGTTTTGTCCACATTTAGAGATTACAGCATGTGATACACCACACAGTGTACAGTGGTATGGCAGAAACCACATAATGTCTGACATCACTTGGGAATTCAAAGATACCAAATGCATGACTACACTCAATTTCTACGATAGTTTTTCCTTAATCCTTTCCCTTAATGCTTCAGAATAGCAGCGATCATGTTTGCCATGAAATGTTCTGGGAACAAGAACATAAGGTATCATAAGATACAGAAAGAGCAAGACTATATGGTCCCTCATCATTCTTCTTCTTTCAGCACATGCACACACACAAGAAGAGCTTGTCTCTGGGCTGTTGGAGTGTGGAACTGATGAGGGGGCTCTATAGCCTGGCCCAGAAGACGCCATACAGTCGCCTCCCTGCGCTCAGCTCTCCTGGCGGCAGCTCTTCCTCCTCACGAAACTGAACCTCCTCACCACTCAGAGGGAAAAGCGTCACCCCTCCATGGCCTTCTCCGCTTCCCCCTCGCTGCAGAGCGGCACCAGGGCAGCGCTGGCCTCCTGAAGCAGCGGCACGGAGCCGCTCTTATCTAACCTACTGGCTCTTCTCCCATAAACACTGCGCATTACTTCACAGTGGCAGCGGCCAACCAAGAGACCTTCAACACCCCTCACAGAAAAGAGAAGCTAGCAACAAACACTGCGCGGTTTTTATCCAGGGAGCCAGAGACCAACTGTGTGGAAAGTGTTATGATTGCAAGGTCTGGATTGCATAAATGTATCCGTTCCCATGAAGCCGTGTTTTTGCAAATGTGATCCTCAGAGTACACAAGACATGCACAAAGGTTTGCCGTGTAAATCAGTTGAGAAGAAATGTATTTTTCTCATATCTTACCTGTCTCATACGTTCTCATTGTGGATTCAGCTATTTCAGGACATTTCCAGTGCGGATACCGGTGGAGAACATTTGCAGCATTCATAGAAAAGCATTTTCTGAGATCGTCATGCAAGATGCCAAGTATGAGCTAAAGCAATGGTCACCAAACCTGGTCCTGGAGATCTACCTTCCAAACATAGTCCAAACATAGTCTGCCACACCTGAAGCAGCTAAATAAATTCATATATTCAGTTCAGTTCAGAGCAACACTGAGAGAACTGAAAATCTTGAGATTTTCTCAACTTTTTGCAAAAGCAGCAAAAAAAAACAAACAAATTCCTTAGACCTACAATAGACACAGAGGTCTGAGTCCCCAGATTCTACCCTCTGAAATGTTCTTCCAACCAGCATTTCATACCTTTTCGCTATAGAATCATGCCAAAATAGAAGACAAACATGAATTACAGTCATTTGTAAACTGATAACCACCCTCCATATTTTAAACACCCTCATGTTACAGAGAAAGCTGCCTTAAACACCCAACACAAGGATTTGGTGCCTGATAGTGTGAATGTAAGGTGACAGTTCCATAATCAGCTCAGTTACTGAAAACATTTCAGATTTTTGAGTACACACAAATACACACACAGATACACACACACACACACACACACACACACACACACACACATACACACACAGCCACTCACGCAAGATACTTTGAATATTTAGATCTGTTAAGAATGGATGTGACTGCACTAGATTGGTTCCTTTTTCTATCATGCCATGTCAGGCCACTGGGAAATCTCTCTGCACTCTCAATGGAGGCCTGTCAAAATCAGACTTACTTTTGTTTAACCAAACCACATATCAGGAATTTGGTGAGTGCACAAATGTATGGCATGAAACATACTGTACTAAACAGACCAGGCGACTGAGTAAGACTATTAAATAATGTTGAAGAGGAAACCAGTGATTAAATGATTTTATATACCTTTATAATACATACATGGTAGATTTTAATTACAAAATAGACACCATTTTACTAAAATGTTTTATTCTCAATATTTTATGAGTTATAATCCATTCACAGTATATAAGTTATCTACTTTTGATCACCAGCAGACATTATTATTACAGAATCTACTATTAGATCAGCTCTTTATTAATCTAGACACATTCAAAATGCTTAATTTTTGGCAACTACCTACAATTTATTTGAAATCTAAACTATGAAGCATGTATGTAAATTGCAGATGTGTGGTTAGAAGACTGAGAATTTGGATTTTGGGTTCATAATGACATACCGGAGTTTAAGGAGTTCATTTTTTTGTAGTTGTCATTAAACTATAGCTAAAACTCCTTACTGGTGCTTTGATCAAGAAGTAATACATTGCCTTATCATAGCTACTTTACAGGCGTAGAGATATACAGATCATGGCCACTTTATATATGTGAGAGGCTCATGAAAGTGACCCAAAGGTAAAGAGTAAAGGTTTTATCCTGCTGTCATAGAAGACCTCCAGTGTTCTCGAGGCTGAATGTAATTTATGAATCTGATCAAATCTAATGGGAAAAAAATGACCAAGAAGCTGTAGATAACAACGGGAGGAGTATTGCCTCAGGTCAGACGGCATCTCTTACTTAAACAAAGATAAACTATCAAACATTCCACCAAAAACTGCATGTTCTGGTCAATCTGACAGCAGCTTTTTCCCTCAGCTGTACAATACCATAGTGTCCTCACTTCCAAATGGCATGTAGAAACAAAAGGGAAAGCTAAGTAATGGGAGTTAGGCCTCCTCTCACATTCTGCAGAGATAACTACGAACATACCATCTTGCAGGGATGGAATGTTATTTACATTCTCTGGAGAATAGGTCGCATATAGCTGTGTATACTTTAGGTCTATCCTACGTCTGAACCAGATAAAGCCTTACGGCCCAACTCCCTTGGAACCAGAAGCTCAAGCTGGGAAGCAGACAGAATGATAATTCCACAAGAACCCTTAAACATCGCTTGCGGCTTCAGAGGAACATGCAGACATTCGTGAGTTCAGCGAGGACAATAAGACACCCAAATATTTTCCATGCTTCGTTGCTCTAAGTTCTAAACTCTGGCAAACATGTTCTGAAAGCTCACCTCAATGTTTCCATGCAGCGTTCTCAGGGCCTTTAAATTCCGAAGGTGGTGCTACGCAGAAGCTTCCTGCTGACAGCAACCATGCACAACACAAACACACAACCGCTACCCTCCCACATATTCCGGCACTGCTATACAACCGCAGCAGGCAGGCATGCCTTGAGAGCAATGCTTAAGGCTTACAGACAATGAAAACCTTTACTCACATCTGCTTCTTTATGACTGGTTAAGTTTGACATGCTTTATTCAAACAGAGACAGACTACTATTCTGGCAGCAGATTAGAGGGGAATTCCGCTTTTTTTTCCAAATAGTCTGCATATTTCAGTTCTGAAGATGTAAACAAAGTAATATGAAACTAGAACGGTTCGAAACTTACAGTTTCTGTTTTTTGACAGTGGTGGTGATAGGAACCAGGGCTTGTGATGCACACAATGCTAACATAAATACCTTAAAAACATTAGAAGACCCAAACTTTTTTCACAACCAGCATATTCTTAACCATTTCATGTAATACTTTTCTGTGAGATAAGTTTAATGGTCCATTACTATGAACCATTCAGACTTTTTACGTTTGTCTAGTACAGAGCATTTCACATCTTAGCTATTGTATTATGCAGAACGTTTGAAAATCGCTGAAATTCAGCTCTAAATGTGCTGTGTTATGGTTCATAACATAGACTGATGAGTAACTGCTATGAAACACAATGAAACCAGATTTGTTTGGTGGTGGTTGATGTATTGTGATAGTCTATGGTTGAATGAGTGTAGTGGGGGGGGGCAAGAATTATGCCTGGCCCCACATATCCACATCAAACCGTTTCACAGTATATGGCTTATCTCCCATCAGCTCATTAAGAAGCCTTTTCTAAGTTAAAGAGGGTGTGTTAGAGCAGGGGAAGCACTACAATGTGTAAGACAGACGTAATAGACAGCCAGGACTGGTTTGGGAGGATTTGCAAGAATTCTGTGTCATTAAATGTTAGATTTTAATGCAGTTATGACCGCATAAAGTTTTTGTACTGAAGCAAATAACAGGTAAACAGGCCATGTGGAGAGGGTTCTTTTCTCATTCTGCCCCTCTGGACTCTTTATCAGACAAAACTGACAACTAGCCAAGAGGCCTATGAAGTCTGTCTCTACAAATTAGCTCGTGATACAAGCTGTTCCAGAGGACGCTACATTTCCTTGCTGTTTAAGAGCGTAACACTGGAGGAAAGGGGGTAAAAAGAAAATATCCTGGAGAAAACGACCCCCAACCAACCCCGCTAAAGACCTCGCCCCTGAACTCCTCCGTTCGTCTTCCCCCAGATGCTTTTCTACGAGGAAGGAAAAAAAAACCTGAAGTGTGCCATCTGTTTTACCCCTATTCAAATGCAGTAGCTGGAGCAGCGGAGTGATCAGTGTTATGTTAGAGCAAACATAGCAATTAAGCTAATTAAGTTCCCGCAGATTCCCTTTGATTTATGGCAGTCGGAGGAAGACGGTTACAGGAAACACGGAATCTCTCCCTCTGCTGTGCCGCGATGATGATGATGATGATGGTGATGATGATGACGGGGCTTTAACAGAGGTGGGAGTAAATGGCTCCTCGGGCGGCTGTCACCAGCCGAAGGCCGGCACGGGACGAGCAGCCATGATGACAGGGCCACGGTCCCATGTCAACTCGCTGACCTCAGCTGTCAATCACACATCGAGGCCTCTAGAGTGAGCATACTGTGAGCTAGTAAGGGACAATAAACCAAAACTAAACAAGAATAAGGGGTGAAAGAGAGATGGGAAATGGGGGGAAATGAAAGGCGTTAGGCTGAGACGGCGCCCTCGCCCGCTAATGCATGTCGGAAAGCAGCACCCTCTTAAATCAAAACACTTGACGAAAGTGTCACAATTCATTTGCTGCCTCGAGGGAGCTCCGATGACCTCAAGTCTGGAGGTCGAAAAGAATGACTGGGAGAACTAAATTGCTTTTCCGCCATGCACGTCGTAGACTACAGCACGTCTGCAGCCAAAAACGCTGTGAGTGAGATTTTCCACGAGTCTCTCTCTCTCCCCTGTACTCTTAATCAAGTTTGCTACATTGAAAAAAAAAACACCTTTGCCGTCTGTTCGGCGTGCCCTGCTAGGTGGCCTCCAGCTGATAATGGTTCTCCGGGGCTGCAGACACTGCAGACAGGTCGGTTCCGGCACACACCGGGCTTTGCTGGAGAGCCGTCCCACAGACAGGAGTCCTGTGAAGGGCACAACAGAGGGGATGCATAAGGCAACTGGGTCAATTCCACAGAGCTGAGGGGAGGAATCTACACCGTAAAGTACATAATGACTGTGTTGCTCACCTTGCAAGTTCATAAACATGCTCTGGTGGTAAAACGGTTTTATATATATATATATATATATACAGCTACGGAAAAAAATAAGAGACCACTGCAATTTATTTTTAAAGCAGCATCTCTATGAGTATGACAATCATTCAACAGAATACTGTGGAATTGCAGACTGTGGGCTGAGTGGCACAACAGTCTAAGCTTTATCCTAATCAGGAGGTTGTGACTTTTTTGACCCCCCCAGTAATACAGGGTGGAGTCCTTGATAGGGGATGGAATTGGGTTGAAATGTAAAAATAATGCAAACATGAATGCAAATGTATGTAACTTATGACTAATGAATTAATTAAACAATTACATTTAAATAGCCTGACAAAATAACAGGTTTAGACATTTAAGAGCCAGTTTGCTTTAGGTCATGGAAATGAAGTATGAGGGCGAGTAGCGTGTTTGGAAGTGTTCCTCTGTGTTGCGAGGTCTGTCCTGAGTAGAGGTGCAGCAGAGAGCTCTCTGAAGGGCAGTGCTGCGCGGACGGCGCCAGGGCCAGCGGTTGGTGGGCAGCGAGCAGCCTGCCCATAGCTGTACCCTGTGAGATGCCTTGCCACAAACACACGCATCAACACACGTACACATGCTCATCCTGCTCAGCGTGAACACACAGATGTGGGTCATCAGACATCTGCTTCCCCACTGCCGCCCATATTCGTTTTAATAACCACTCCCATAATCATGCGGATTATTGGAATATTAGCGAGCAGCCTCGAAGTGGCAGGCCAGGCCCTGGCTCTGATGAAGGTATAGTGCAGGGCACCATATGGTCCAGAAGGTCAGGCTTTTCTCCAGCTCCACAAAGAGTGAAATTCAACAAGAAAAACACACACACACAGACACACACACATTTGCAGGATAAGCAGGGACCATCCATAAATAAGACTGAAAAAGCAGAAAGCAGAGAATAACCAAAAGACCACACATATTATAAATATTCATACAGCAATAGTTCAATACTGTCCCTCACTTCTGAGGGTTTATATTGCTTTGCTAATTGTTTTTTTATTGCATGCTTCTTAAATTTATGATGAAAAATGACCTCCCATAGACGTACATAGGGCACAGAACAAAGAACAAATTTTTTTATAGAGAATCTAATGTCCAACTCATCAAGCGGGGTACCATTTTCCAGCAATTGTTCTAAGCAACAGACTGCATGTAATTTTATAACCAAGTACCTGCTTTTTGAGTAGAAAAAAAAAAAACTCCGGAAGACCATTTCTACCACTCCTTGAAAAATCTCTTAAATGTCTTTGGTAAGGGATGTACTTTTATGCAAAAGGAAACATTGCTGTTTATAGTTAAGGTTTTGAATGTCACCAAAATTCAAAAGAAAAGAATTAAAAGACAGTGAGGTACAGAGAATATTTAGTTTGTGGACGAATTATATACACCTTTTAAGCACATGGTGCATAAACTGGGCATTTATGCTCACGCACTTGTTTCATGCACAACACGAGAACACGAGGGTTGCCCCCATCCATGATTTAGTTAAAGTAAGTAAGTAAAGTGGCCATTTTTGTCACGCGTGAACGCACCACATACAGTGAATTTGAAATTCTTTCTTTGCATTTAACCCATTCACCAAGTAAAGCAGTGGACAGCCAGCGACACAGCGCCCGGGGAGCAGTGTGTGGGGACACACCTTGCTCAGAGGTACCTCAGTGGTGCCACTGGCAGTCCTGGGATTCAAACCCACGAACTGCCGAGCACAGGGGCCACCAGCCATCACCAGCTGCCCCAAACTGTGTACATATAAATTTCATGTTAGCTTTTTGATGAAGTTTGAACTCTCATCCAATAAAACCATTAATGTTCCAAGAATGGGTTTGACTGAATGAGATTATCAGGGACGATTGTTTTAGAAAGATGCACGACTGGTGACATGTTCAGGCCCGAGGACACGATAACTGAGATTAGCTGAACTGACATCTATCTACACTAGATTGCACTGTGAGTACAGCCAGTCCATCGGGTGTAGCAGGAAGTCAAGCGACCGATCCAGGAATTTTGCAGAGTTGAGGTGGCACAATCTGATTTGTGCCTGAAACATAGGTCCATTTAGCTCCAGCCATGAAGACACAGGTGAAACAAAAGGGAGCATCCATGTCATTTTTTCTTTTTTTTTTGAAAACCTAGTCAGTTAGGATGCTGGCGGTTGAAGTGTGGGATATACTTGATGCTTGTACATGATTGTAAAATTCATTTGCACAGGTATAGGAAAAGGGGCTAAATTTGAATCTGGAAAACAAAATACCTGAAGCGGGAGTAAACAAATACCTAATCATTTACAAATTTAATTAATGCATTGTGCTAGCATTGTGCCTGTTCAGTAAGACAACCTTCATGGCCGTATTGTGCCACCACCGCACACCTCAATTAGAGCCACGCTGATCTACAACATGACTCATTAAGCCTCCTCTGATCACTCCGGCTTTCCCGAGAAAAATAATCCTGTCCTCCTACATAGTATATGCTCGCCCACACACCTCCACGTCTTTTACATCCCTCTCTCTTTCTTGCTATCGTTCCCTCTCTCTCTCTCTCTCTCTCTCTCTCTGTCTCTCTGTCTCTCTCTCTCTCTCTCTCTCTCTCTCTCTCTCTCTGTC
>JBBPCX010000001.1:43979479-43993550 GCA_037974365.1 Hydrocynus forskahlii
TGTGTGTGTGTGTGTGTGTGTGTGTGTGTGTGTGTGTGTGTGTGTGTGTGTGAAAGAGAGAGAGAGAGAGAGAGAGACAGAGAGAAAGAGAGAGAGGGAGTGACAGACAGAAAGACAGAAAGAGAGAACGGAGTTTGATCCCCAGCCCATCTGCCCTCTCCCTGAAGTCTGTTGCTCAGGCTGGGCAGGCCTGGACAGAGGTCTGTCTCTCCTCTCTCTCTCTCTCTCTCTCTCTCTCTCTCACACACACTCTCTTTCTCTCTCTCTCTCTCTCACACACACACACACACACACACACACACACACACACCAGAAAACCCTCAACAGCTCGGAGGCCCCAGTCAAGCTAAGCAGGCCTCCATCAGAACCCTACTACCACCTTCTGCTGTGCACAGTCTGGTTAACTGCTCAACATTAACACGGATATCAAGCCATCAGTTCTGAACATCACTGAATGGACCACATTGGTATCCAGCTCATTTTCCACTGCGTCACCCCATACTCTGATAGCTTTGCTGAGAAGTGCATAATCATTTGGTGCAAATAACATTCTTATATTTGAAAAGAGGCTTTAGCAATAGGCTTAAGAATGGCTCCGCATTTTGGTATGACTCAGTTCTATATTTAGAAACCCCACAATGAGGTAAAACAGGATAATTGTCAGACGCACACAAACAGAGCCCACAATATAAATTTGTTGTTTCTCATAAAGGATCATCAGTATGTAGAGTTGGCGCTCTTTATTTGAGCACTTCAAGACAATCAAGCCCCGTAGTGAAAAGTGACTAATTACATATACACTGCACTGAAGTAGTTTTCTTTCCCGGGACTCTGTTTAATTGGCTGTAATTATGGTTTTGCTCAAGTGCGACGTGAAGAATTTTTCTTTGTGCTCTTCTATTTATATGTTCTCTTCTAGTTGCAATTTACATTTACAGTTGAAGACCTGAGTGGGACCTCGAAGGGCACCTTAATAACCTGGGCACTCCTGTTTCACCCCTATTGTCACGTAGATTGAAGACCATCAAATATGTATATTTTTATATATATATATGTTGTTATTTAACATTTACGACATTGAATTCAGTTAGTATTCTTTAAATAAATAAACAGGTTTGGCAAAGATGTGCAAAGAAGAATAGAGCTGGCAATAACTGTGACACAAAATTTGATCTCACAGAAAAATTATATCTGTTTAATATTCAAGCTGATAACTGACATTTCCACCACCCTTTTTTCACCTTTACCAGGGATAGCAGTGACTCTGTATGGACCACAATCATGCAGGCAGCAACACAAACTACTGGCTCGAAATTTCATGATGAACACATACATATTCCAAAACGACATGAATCCCTTATATATATATAAACACATGTATATACATAAACAATGTGTGTGTGTGTGTGTGTGTGTGTGTCAGGCAGTGCTAAGGTTTAGACAAAATTCAGCTTGTGATGTCAATTCACATTGTGATGTCATCACACTGAGCCTATTGAGTCAGGCCCACCTGTGGTGACCACCTGGTTTCTTTGTTAAGGGGCCTTTATTGTTGTCAGTAGAGGACCTACTATCTGCTATATTCTTTTTTCCATCAAAGACACTGATCTTTTTTTTTTTTTTTTTTGCTTTTGGAGCGCACGTTTCTGTGTGTGATCGCTGAGTGACCAGTGCGTGCCAAGCCAGGTGCCATCTTATCAGGCCGGGGGCGCCATGCGGCTGCCTGGCAGCCGGGCTGATTATATTTGCCTGTGTGGTCCAGACGCGAGCCATCCAGCGCTGCTACAGACCAGTGTTTACAGCTGCCTTTCCAAAGACGCACTGCACTCCTAATGATTATCTTAGGTGCTATTGTGCAGACAGAGCTCTTCTGCCTGTGTGTGTGTGTGTGTGTGTGTGTGTGTGTGTGTGTGTGTGTGTCTGTGTGTGTGACAAGACAGATCGCTTTATCTGTGTTTAAAGCAGCAGTGCCAAAGGTGTCTCAGTGCCAGCCAATGTGGAGACAGAAACAAGGTACAGCCTTTTTGGACTGCCTAACTTTAAAAGGCATGTCTCCGCTCAAACAACTTCGAATGGAGTGTGTCTCACATTGCGCGCCATGTATTTACAAACACACACACATACACACACACACACACGGCCAGATGGGCTTCGGCGCTAAGGCTTACTTTAATGACAAAGAACCCACAATCTGGATGGCAGGGATGGATTTGTCTATCGTGTTAAAATCCATCTGCGGGCCCCTCAAATTCCTCACCGCAACTTCCCAACCCCTTTCTTTCTTTGCGCTCCCAAACAAGACCCCAAAAAGAGCCCGAGGACACTGCCGACTCACTGCGTTTGTATGTGTCAGTTCGATGCATTTGAATAATGAATGGCTGACCAAGGGGATGTGTCGTGCCTCTAGTCCCGCGGCCATATCGAAGCATGTGATATGCAGCCGCAAGCACTTTAATTCCCCACCACAGATAGAGGGCCAGGCACAGAACGGAGCGCGCAGGACAGACAGACTGACAGCCGAGGAGATAGACTGTCTCCCTATTTATAGCCCGGGCCATCTGCGAAAGCTCCCTCTTGTCTTTGGTCATCCTGTTCGCAAAAAGGGCTGAGAGGCAGATTCCAGAAGCAGCCGCCCCATTCACTATTCATTCCAGGACTCGACAGCTCCATATGGATCCGGCCCACTGCTGGGCCCAGGCTTTTACTCTTTCCCTTTTTTTCCTGTCCCCGGGATTGACATGTTAATGAAGCGCCGATGGAAAGAAGCTGTTCTCAGAGCAGGCCTGACTTTAAAAGAGGCCGGACTGTGGCCTTCCTCCCGACATCCCTCGCCTGGCTCCGCTGATCTCGGGTCAGGTTTTTCGCCGCGCTCCTGGCCACCCTCAAATCGGCTGGGAACAGTATGGGCATCTGTGAAAGGCTAATGACAGGCTTTCATGTTTGGCCTGGTTTATTATAGCCCCTTCTAAGACCCTCTGTCCGGTCAGCCACAGTGTAGCTCATTGCTAGACGCAGCAACCTCCCTCCTTATAGATCCGATTACAAGGCTGATGAGCATTTTACGCGATACGCAAACAAAGAGGGGGAAATTATGAGATTGTGTTCGTGTCAGGAAAGGGTGGAAGGCATTATATATTCTACAGCCGATCCTTGAGCCCTCTCATCTATCTATAGCCAAACAGCCAGCAACATTTTCCACGGCCTGTTAGTTCAGCACAAAATGCTAATGAGTGAACGAAACCATATAACTACCATAGCAGTGTGCCAATGATTTTATTCTCATTGGTGGCTTTTACCTTCTATGCATTATGAGCCATCCTAGCACATTTGGTCAAGGTATTAGTGGAAGCTTGAGCTGCTGACTGTTCGTTTTTCTGGAGTGGGAGGGATGAATCTGTTTTTCATCCTTTAGCAGACACATAAAGCAGAGGTGTAGCCAGAATTTCATCTCAGAGAGAGCGAGTTGGAGGGACCAGGCAATAAGACAAAGGGAGATTGCTACAGTGCGGAACCAACTGGCCAAACTTCTAGCTAATTAATTAGAGAATTACCAACCCATTACCAGAATCCGAGTTCAAAAAATAATATTAAATACAACACACAATTGCTTACCTCCTATTTAACTGGCTAACCCTGACAGCATACCATGGCACATAAAGGCTATTAACACAAAACAAACATTTCGCCCTAATGCTCACAAGAATGGTATGCAATGTCCTTGTTGCTTTTTTACAGTACTGGCCTTTGTCTTCTTTAGCACGAGCAAAGAAGAAAGATGACGGACGAGAAAGATGACCGATGAGACCACGTAGTATAACAACTGGCATGTTGAAAGTATCGGCACAAAAATTAGGAGATTTCTCCGTCTCTTTTATTTGTATAAGGTGAAAAATAATAATGTAGGAGAACTAGGCACCTTTGCTCATGATGATGTTTCATGTTGCAATATTTTTACTTCAGAGCACCTTCTTATTTCTTTGATCTGAAATCTGGGAGGGTTTGGCCTCCATCTGG
Organism: Hydrocynus forskahlii; assembly: GCA_037974365.1. Taxonomy (NCBI): domain Eukaryota; kingdom Metazoa; phylum Chordata; class Actinopteri; order Characiformes; family Alestidae; genus Hydrocynus; species Hydrocynus forskahlii. The sequence goes on from JBBPCX010000001.1 coordinate 43,983,494, forward strand.
GATGACCAGGCTCTTTTAGCACCTCCCCCACGGTAGCCACGCCCCTTTCATAAAATTCACAAGGGGCAATACATCTGGACAAAACCTCAGATATTCTACACATCGTATTTCAGGTTATCCCCATCAACATTTCTGGTGGAACACCAAACCTTTTTAAGCGAGGCAGCTCTTAACTTGCACATGATTCGCAGCCTAGATCTGCGGTAAGCCCTGGGCGGAGCTGGAAAACCCTGCCCTCAACGTTTTTCATGCTGGGACCAGAAGGGATCTGAGAGTGACCCTTCGGTTGGCTCTCTGTTTCGGGTCAGGAAGAGTGGCATGGAGCGTGTAATGGCCTACATCCCCTTCTCTCTCTCACATCCCCTTTCCGATGTGTACATTGGTCCCTGTATGGCAGAGCTTCATAAGATACATCACCCAGGCATGGGGCCTTCAGGGAAACAAGAGCTCCAGGGGGGCCCGACAAAAACATGTGCTACCAACCCCACCCAGACCTCCTCTGTCAGTCAGTCTTTGTATCAGGAGCTGCCCCCACCTCCCTCCATGGTGCTGGATTGAACCACTATCAAAGAGGCCCTCGAAATTCCTCAGAGGCTCATTACCATAGTTTGAATAATTCATGCGGCATTGAGATGGGGGGGGTGGCTTTGAACAAATAATGAGAAACACAACTTCCATCAGCATACACATTCCCAGCTCCCAAGAGTGCACACCTCGACGAAGGACATTGTACAGGAATCAATACAGCATGACATTAGCTTATATGATATGTTCCTGACCCCACGCCCTATTAGAGCTGGGACCGTTGCGAAGTGAAGGCTTTCAGCTTTTCTCCTCTGGGGATGCTCAGAGTTAAGGTCACCCTATCAATATGTAAATAAAAGGCCTCTGCTAATTAGGCCTAACCAAATTAGAGTGCACTCGGCATGGGGAAAGAGGGGCGTCACTTCAGGCCACTGCTTACTCGTGTTTGAAAAACCAGCGGATTCGCTTTGGTTCTGCAATTACAGGATGACATGCTCTGACCAACGCCAAAAATCAAATCCATAGAGGCGATGACATTTTCCTTAATTTCTTAATGTTGTCATGAATGCTCCCCAATTAAAACTAACAGACTGTTGATTCTAGCATGAGGGAACATTCCTTTAATTGCATTTACAGGGCCAGAACACTTGAATAAACAGATTACCTGCTGAATGCGATCCCCCCCCACCCCACCACCACCCCTCCCTGCTCTTGTGAAATGCTGGCGTCTAGCCAGCTGATCGTTCCACTGCTGAACTCAATGAAACATGAAAACCCAGATGAGAGCATTCAGCTGCATGTCATCACCTCGATAACCTCCCCACAGCTCACAACCGCATAAAACAAACTTAACAGGGCTTAAAGCAGCACCACCATATGACTCTGCGGATTGGAGAAACACAAACTGCATTAAAGAGCAGGATCATTTCTTGCCTTTTCTTCCCATCAAAGCCTGGAAGAGTGGCTTTATAGTAGTCACACATAGGCAGCAAACCAGTAGCATCCAATGATCTATTGAGCTCAGTATTCCAGCAGAAAATCAGCTTCTTCCCTCAACAATGGCTTCCTGAAAGCACAGTGCTCAGAATCTCATTCACTTAAGGAATCATTTATTCTGTGCACATCCCTTTAATGCCAGGCCTGGCACGAGTCTATGAAACCCAGTATTTTAATTCCATTAGCTCGTTACTCTGATCAGTCGTAATCATCTACAGTCCTAATACACTGCACTTGCTCACTATTTATACAACATGCAGGCTGTGCCTTCACTAAATCACTAGCTTACCAGGCCTAACCTTCATATTAGTAATGAGGTGTGGAATTATGCACGGGGGAAATCTAAAGAGGCTTCTGTTGAGCTGCCATGGTGGGTGCTGATAAGGAAACATCTCAATTTCCAGCTCGCCTCTAAGAGCAGATCTTTTAAAGATAAACTGATTCACTTTTAAATCCTGTCCATGCAGTGCTTTTAGCTCTTGATACAAGGGTTGTCCAAAGTGTGTGACAGAATGTGTGACCACTAAATAACCTGGCGAGAACATTAAGTTCTAGTTGAGATAAAGCACAGACGGTCCTTTCTCAACTTCGGTGATAAATCGCTACCACTGGGGCCGGTGATTACACATGATGTAATTCGGGTGTGTTTGAGGTATTCTTAAGTTACGTAACCTTTCAAAGAGAAATAGTCAATAGAGGCTACATGTCCAAACGTTTGTAGACACATCGTCATCTAACATTTCTTCCAAAAACAGGGGTGTTGAAGGAAAGGTTTGGCAAAAATCATATTCACACTGTTCTACTTACCTTACTTCGATGTTACCCTCCATCGGCCAAGACATTTTCGGAGGCCTAATTTCTCCTCTTTTTAGCTTAGAACTGGAACAACGATGCTAACATAGCTTATAAGCACAAGAAGTCAATTGTCACCCAAATCAGTTCAGTAAATACATTCTCAAAACTTCTCTCATCCTGTTCAAATTAGATCCAGCTCTTCATTAAGGTTGTACAAATGTTGATGTGTTTTAAGTCGCAGTATGACTTACTGTGAGCTATAAATGAACTACTACAGGCGACTATTACAAAGTTGCAAGGAAAACTGATGGTGGATTAGATTATTCTATATGTCTGACAGTCGTTGCCACAAAACGGATTCTAGGTCAGGTGGTTTGTGAAAGCAGAAATTGCTGTCTAAAGAGGCTGCTGGAAGTTTGGTCATTTTTATAGCTAAAAGTAAGTCCTAAAAGTAAATCCTAAACCACACCCAATGCATACATGAACCCAGAAGAAGCTTATTGCTCAGCTGATTAGCTGAATCGTATGTTGGGTGCACAGAGAACCACTGAGAACCATTGCTGTAGCTGAAACTTGTCACTGGGCATAATGTCCTTGGGTTTAAACGTAGCTGCTCCAGAGCATCCCATTCTTTTGGATGTGCTTTTCTATTGAGATCAAAGAAATGCATTCCGTTGTACTGGCAACAGCTCTCAGTGAGTAACTGAATGCCTTTGTCAGTGATAAGAGCACCTTGAATTTCACTAACAAGAAAGACTGTGTGGATAGGTCTGGACACATGTATGTGCAGCGGATGTGTTTCATGAAAACCAAATAACCTGACGAAGTAAAAGTCACTGCATGTGATACAGCAAGACCTGGTTTCTCACTCATCTTGCAGCTTCCACTTCTACTGCAGCTCAGCAGTCCAACGCCACTCCTCTCTTCTATATATAAAGACCCAAGCACTGAGGAACAGCCTGTGGAGCGGAAGTGGCTAGGAGCAGCCAGGCTGTTTCCTTCAGACCTCTCTTGCTAAAGCCAAGCCGCACCAGCGGAGTCCGAGTGGCAAAACGAAACCACAAAAACCAGCCGGTTGCAGGATGAGACGGCGTCAGGCGGTTTCAGATCTCCTCCAAAACTCTCGATTCCCGTATGACACTGAGAAAGGGCTGAGAAAGGAGCCTTTCAGGATTTGACTTCCCTAACCAGCACGGCTCCTCTGCACCTCTCTCTGGGCCGCTAGCGCCCCTGTAGAAACTGATGAAGCTTCCCTTTCTTTAACTGCAGGCTCCAGTCCTATACAACTCATCAGGTAAATCTCGAAGGCCCTGTTTACACTTGGTTTTAAAATGCATTTTGGGCAATCAGATCAAGTAAACAACTAAAACACACCATCATTTACATCTGTGTCTGTCATGCATCTCTGAGGTGTCCAGGTGATCAGATTTTGTCACTGCCTGCATCACTTCTGTTAGACTCGTTTAATCTCACAGCAACTGTGCAAGATCCTCTGCCTGCAGCATCCAAATTCTCATATAATATAATACTGTACCTGAAACATTCCTTCACAACTTTAAACAGTCAGGTGTGGAGCTGGAGATATCAGTGTTACTCTTTTCAATACTGTCCAACTCGTCATAAAATAGGCAAGTTATGCAGTCCCTTCTAGATTTAACAATGTTATCTATGGCTTTACAGTATTTTACTGTATTCTGCCGTATTCTACAGTTTTGTTACTTAAAATCTTTTTTTTTATGCTGCTCTTCTCCACTTTTTCCACCATTGCCACACTATCACTTGGCGTATTTTCCTGTGACATCCTTGCCAGGGACACTCCAAGACACATTAGCTTTTACACTACAAAAGATATGTGGCCACATGCGTCCCAGTCCACCTCTTCAAGTGGTTTGAGTGATTGGATCAAGCATCTTGATGGCTGCTTATGCTTGTATTTTGCGCTTTCCAGGACACATTTTCAAATCAGATGTAAACAGGACTTTAGTAGTACCAAATTAGAAGTGATAATGGGCCAACCTTTGCTCCAGTTCACTGCATTTTTACTCATATGGGTCCAAAAATATTGGAACCTCGTCCGAGCTGAGACACAGAGCTAGGAAGACGAGGAAAAGCAGCCTACTGCGCTTCGATGGAATAACGACAGGTAGAAGGAAAAGTGAAAAAACAACCTAAGCAGAAGTAGAAATGTATCAAGTCCAGAAATCCTCACGTCGGCCACTGACTTCCCTGTTAAACTGTAGGGGGATTTCCTAAGACATCAAGCCAAAGAAACAAAATGAATGTGTCGAGGCTGATCTTTCACAGTAGCAGTGAACTTACACAGGCTCCTCTAAAGCAGCATGACGCTGTTCTCATCATGCGATTGCGTTCAGACTAAACTTTTAGCATGGTTCTCACTAGGGTCGCAGGTACCTGGAGCCTATCCTGGGGCCAACAGGCGCTAGGCAGGGACTCACCCTGGGCGGGGCACCAGACCACCACAGGGCTCACACACACACACACAATTCACACCTACAGCGAATTCAGAAACCCCCCAATTCACTTGACGTGCATGTCTTTGGACGGTGACCCCGAAGGAAACCCACGCCCCCACCAGGAGAACATGCAAACTCCACACACACACAAGGCCAGGACCCAGATTCGAACCCCCAACCCTGGAGGTGTGAGGCACAGCAAAACCCATTGCGACACTGTGGGGTCTGCGTTAATTACCTCTTTCATTCATTTTCTTATTTTTCCAAATACGTTATACACACATATACAGGCATACTCTTAGATTCTGGCCACTGTGAATCTTGCCTAAAGAGGAGAATGGAAAATTAGTACTGATCCTTTAGGCCACTTTCAAATCATTATGGAGCTGCCTTGTTGACCAGTAACTGTGTTTTGGGAGAGTAGTTTCCTTTTTCCCCCAAGTTTTAAACAAACCACAAGTCAGGGAAAGCAGCTGTTTCTAACGAGCTCCTTCACTTCCGAGTATCAGTGAACTTTAGGACCCCTCGCTGCCCCCCCCACACACACACCCCCAAAAAAACCCAGAAGGCCAGATCAGCCCTGCAGATGAAGCTCCGCCCACGGGCTCCACGCGGATACAAGAGGGGTGCTTCTTCTTCAACAGGCGTTAGAGCAGCACGCGACCGGCGCGTGGGAACAGAGAGAGAGAGAGAGAGAGAGAGAGAGAGAGAGGGAGGGAGAGCGTGTGACAGAAAAGAGAGAAAGGGAACAGAGAGAGAGAGACTTGGATGTGAAAGAGAGTGAAAATGATCTCGGATGATCGTGTGGACGCTGCATGTGTTGATGTTTTTGGGACCTGACTTGATGGGACCGCCGGAGAGATGAGGAGGAGTTTTGTCTCTGCTGATAGAGTCCAGCTGTTCACTCGAGCACGGTGTGAAAGAGCAGGCGCTCCGGTTAACCTCGACTAGGGATGAACCATGGGTGTGTTGTTTTTTCCCCCCAAATGAAACACTAGAGTCCGGTCCGGGGGCTCCGTGATAGGTCCGTTAACCCGGTCTGAATAAAGCAGTGGTCGGGACGCTGAGGCTCAGTTTGCTCTTTCCTCGGTTCAGTCTCTTCGTGGTGGTCAGTCAGTGTGTCGTCGAGTTTTGAGGGGTCCGAGTAGCCCACCGTGGCTAGGAGACCCCTCTTCAACTTGTGTTAGACTTTCCTCTCTTCTCCACAGACTCGTCCGGACAGAGTGAGGGGTGTTTCAGTAAAGAGACATAAACGGCTGAGCTCACTCAGACACTCTGAGACATCAGGTAATGGGGGACATTTAATTTTAGGAACTTTTTTAACTTTTCAAATATTTTTTTACTGTTTCACTCAGCCCGTTTTCTAGATGAGTGAAGGAAAAGATGACTGATAAATTTCAAAGGTTTACAAAATGTTAATTTAAAAACTAGTAAAGAAATCTTCATTGTCCAGGGCCTCTACAGGGCCCCATTATCAGATAACACACAGACTGAGACCACCTGATGGTCTGCATCACTTAATTAATTACCCTGTTTAGGTGCTAATAATTGCACTATATGTATATACCAGATAAATTAATATATATAAACCAGGTAAATTAACATGGTACATTAGATAAGGAGTAGACGTATACATATTAATTTAGCTGGTTTCTCTTAAACCTGTTTCTTCCGCTCTGAAAGCTCTTCAGTAACTCGAGCAGTGGAGCTCAATGCAGGTGTGTGAGAAGCTGGACATGCTCATACACACACACACTCACACTCAGACTCACATACACCACACACACACACTGATCCACACACTCTCTCACATACACACCATACACCACCACACACATGCACACTCACGCTCAGACTCACACACACACACACTTCACTCTCTCTCACACACACACACACACACACAACCACATACACCACACACTCTCACACACATATACACACTCACATATACACACTCTACAGACTCTGTGCAGAGGCGCGCGCCCGCGGCTCCGTCTCCATGGCAGCCGCCCGAGCGGCGCCGCGAGCCCGGGCCGTGAATGGGTGACGTCACGCGCCCGGCGCCGGAGAGTCTGCGCGAGCTCAAGCGGTGCCAATTCATCACCTGTCCGGAGAGAGAGGGTCCTGAGAAACACACACACAGCTGGGAGGAGAGGAGTGAAAGAGGACATGAAAACGAAGATAGGAGGAGGAGAGAAATGAAAGAGGGCAAGAAAACGGAGAGAGTAAGACGAGGAGAAGGAGAAAGGGGAGGAGGAGGAAGAGGAGGAGAAGAAGGACCAGGAAGAGGAGAAGGAGAGGGCGAGAAAACTGAGAGAGGAAAACGAGGTGGAGAACGAGGAAGATGAGGAAGAGAAAGAAGCCAAATGTGCCAGATGTGGCCGAAATTACGAGGAGAAAACGTGCGGAATAGCCTCTCGTCCACTGTAATGTTTTTCGAGCCTCGTGTGAACCTACATTGAATTTAAAATAAAGAAAGACAGCATCAGGAAAAGAAAAAATAAAAATAAAACAGCTGCAGCAGGAGAGCAAAGCATGTTCGAGATCAGACTGTAGGAAAACTGATATTGATCAGAAGCTTAAGCCTGAAACCGTGCAGCAGTGATGTGCACACAGACCTGGCCCATTTTCCCGCAGTTCTGAAACGATTGTGCGTCAAAAACGCATCGCATTCCAGCACACGAGCCTCATTCCTGCACATTTCTGCAAAATGTGAGGTCAGATGCTGGGCTGGAGATCCCAGACTCCCTAATTACTGCTGTGAGAAAATAAAAGCCAGGCAGTTGGACTTACGCGTTATAGCCTCCCAGGCTTTTATTTTCTCACAGCAGATCCAATCCAAGCCCGCAAAATGACTGTCCTGAAGAAAACACCACTTTGCCCCCTCCTCTGGTGCCTCTGCTCTGAGGAGATGCCTTAGATGAGACCATTTAATCTGTATTTAATCCATAATTTCTCCTAATGCCTTCCCTGATACTTACATGTAAACCAGTGGTCCCCTGAAATAATCCCCACGCTCCCCTCAGTCTGTCCTGTGGAAGATGAACAGACTCTCTGATAGTCTGTCAGCACCACCACTAAATGGACCCCCTTAACGAACACCCCCCCTCCTTCACCAGTGTAAACACACAAGCACATAAGCACACAGCAACCAGTTATATTCACTCTCTGAATATAATGAATCAGAAATGCCACTGGTCTGATCACTCACTGTAGATGAGCGACCAAAGATTGATGCCGCTGTTATAAGTTATTTATACTCATAAATTAAGAGGTGGCAGATCTGATCAAGCATTCCAAAGCAGTGCATTTTAGACATCTCGACCAGTCCGTAATAACATGATCATATTCCTGTACACAAATGAACTGCTAAAGACCCCTGTGTCCCCCCCATCTATACTCATAATCCCCCTCGTTCCTCTCTGTTTATCAGACTAGGCTCCTCTCTCACTTTCTACCCCTGAAAAAGGCTGGAGGAGCTTGGCCCCGCCCTAACCGTGCTCTCAATGGCTCGAGATGCGGCAGCAGTGAAATCCTATTAGTCGGGGCTCCGGCGCGGGCGCCAATCAGCGTGGCTCGAATCTCTCAGGCCCCGTCCACCTGCTGGGGTATATAAAGGACCGATGACAGTTGATAATCCAGTGCGTTTAGACTCGGAGCCACAGACAGCAGGAAAGAAAGGCAGAAAGAAAAGAAAGCTACACAAACCAGACGAAACTACATTTCTGAAGGTCGAGTCGACAGCATGAAGGCAATAAGTCCGGTGAGGTCGCTGCGGAAAGGTGGCGCGGGGGCTCCGGATCCCAGTCTCGGGCTCGGTCTCGGGATCTCGCGCAGCAAGACCCCCGCGGACGACCCCCTGAGCCTGTTGTACAACATGAACGACTGCTACTCCAAGCTGAAGGAGCTGGTGCCCAGCATCCCGCAGAACAAGAACGTGAGCAAGATGGAGATCCTGCAGCACGTCATCGACTACATCCTGGACCTGCAGATCGCTCTCGACTCGCACGCCGCCATCAGCAGCCTGCGGCCCGGACACGGCCCGGCCCGGAGCCCCCTGACCACCCTCAACACGGACATCAGCATCCTCTCCCTACAGGTACCGGCCACTGGGGCACACGGGGCCAGAGCACAGCACGGGCTCTTCTAACAGAGAAACAGGCAGCATTTCACTTAAAATTCGCCTTTTTTGTCTTTATGGGCTTTGTACGTATTAGACGACACCGTTTTACTTTAAATTTGACTCCGGGTTTTTGGGCCGTGTACGTATAAAGAGAGAAATTCACTTCAAACAGGGTTTGAGGGCTGTGCATACATTAAATGACAGCATTTCACTTTAAAATCGCCTTTTTGTTTTTATAAGCTGTGAATGTATTAAACGAGAGCTTTTCACTTAAAAATTGCCTCTGGGTTCGAGAGCTGTGGATGTATTAAGACAGAAATGTACTTTAAATTGGGTTTGAGGGCTGTGCATGTATTTAACGTCAGCATTTCACTTTAAAATCGCCTTTTTTGTTTTCATGGGCTATGCATGCATTAAACATCAGCATTTTACTTTCAATTCGCTTTCTTGTTTTTATGGGCTGTGTATGTATTAAAAGGCAACATTTCACGTTAAAGTGGGTTTGTATGTATTACACGACTTGATATTTTTTTTATATATAAATAATGCTTTGCCTTTTATATATGATCCTAAAAATCTTGTTTTCCCCTCCCCTGTAGACGCCAGAGTTTGAGTCAGATTTGATCACAGAGGACAGCAGGACGCTCTACCGTTAATCAGGTAAAAACAGCAGCTTTTGCTTGTTTGACACTGAATGAAGGGCTGCAGGGACAGATGTGAGGACAGAGCATGCATACGAGCTGCACGACAGGGAGAGAGGGAAAAATGTCCATAAATGTCCTGTAGTGTCTTTAGGGTCATTATGGCTGGACCTTTTCAGAGAGGGGTGAAGAGGAAGAGTAGGGTGTAATGAGGGGCTGTGAGTGCAGTTCTCAGTGCAGGCGGCGGCAGCAGCAGCAGAAGTGCAGCTACATCTGGAGAGCAGGGTTTCTCTCACTACTGCAGTGTTTGGTTAAATGTCAGAACTGTGGCTTCCTCTGTGGCGCCAGGCTGTCCGGATCTCTGCCCTGTTTGCATTTTCTCAATGCCTCTCTCTCCCTCTCCCTCTCTCTCTCCTTTTCTCTCTCTCTCTCTCTCTCTCTCTGTCTTGCAGGTGTTTGGTTAAGACGTGAACACACAGGACCTGGGAACTGACCCCCCC
>JBBPCX010000001.1:43994207-44014806 GCA_037974365.1 Hydrocynus forskahlii
CCCCCCCCCACACACACACACACACACAACCCTCGCCCCTCAATTTGTGTTCTCGGCCTGGAGTCGCTCCCCCCCGCCCTCTCCTCTTAAAACCCCCCTCAACTGAATCAAGAGACTTTTTTGCTTCTAAAGGACAATCTATGTGATGTGTTATAAGTCCGGACGTTGATTTATTTATCTAAAAAGACTCGTTTGCTCTTTTCTTCAAGAGGAAGAAGCACTATAATCCCGTGAACGGGAGGGAAAAAAAGACACCACCAACAACAAAAAGCAAATGGAAGAAGAAAATGGTCCGCAAGAGACCCTTTTTCCTTCTAAGACGAGAAGTCTTCGCTTTTTCGTGAAGATGAAGTGTGAATATAGGAGACGACGACGTGCTTAGTTGCTGTACAAAGTTTAGTCGTTTTTTTTTTTTTTTTTTGGTCGAGCAGCGTCTTTTTTCTTTTTTCTTTTTTTTGGCACATGAAGGACTGGACGTTGAGTGTGACATAAACGCGTGAAACCTTGTGAACTCTTTCAGAGTCGTGTATAGTTGCAGAAATTGGACCACCAAGCTGCAAAGTGTTATGCTGTACTTAATTATGCTGAGACTTTTTATAAAAGTAATTGTAAATCGTAAAACCTTTTTTTATATATAAAAAAAAAAATAAATCAAATGCTTTATTTGAACAGATCTGTTTGCTGTAGTCTGTAGTTGGGGGCCTATGGGCCTATATTTAGGCTACTTTTGGTTGCAGGTGCCAGACAGCTGGAGGTGCTGTATGCTGAAAGGAATATTTTACTGAAGAAAATGAAATCTACATGATTTTTATGCCCGAACGCAGCCAGTCTGCTAAGACGTGTTTAATGTTTTAGAGCCGGAGGCTAAAACAACAGCAAACTTCGGACGTAGAGCATGTCATGGTTGATCGGCTCCGTTTGGTGAAATTGTGCGCCTTTTTTTTTTTTTTGGTGGACTTTTCCTTTAATAGTAGTTAAAATCGTGTGTACAGTGTCCCAATGCTCCAAGACTGCCACTGCAAAGCTAATTTAAGAACAGGTAGGCTTGACAAACTAATGGTCTGTGTACAGGGCCCCCTAGCTGACTAAATGTACATGTCACTGTAACCTGTATTTATTTACAGCCTGAGTAAAGGGTGGCTGTCAAGACTTTAACCCCGCTTGACTCTTCACATGCCTGTGGATCAGGAAATGCATGTGTGGCATATTGAGGCATCTATCTATCCGTTATCTGCTTTGGTCCTTCACTATCCTGAGCCTCCTGCTTTGCTGAGAGTTAAATGAAGGTCTAGAAGTGCTCTGCTCGCTGGTTTGCAAATGTGGTTTGCATCTTTTGAAAGATTCGTTATCTGCCTACTCCGCGCAAATCTGATTTCAAAGGCCTTGTCTATACACTTTGTATTGTCTTCATTTCTCTCTACAGCAGGTCTGGTAATTCAGATAGAAGCCCAGTAACAGAACAGGCTATGCTGTAGGAGAAATCATTGTAATAAAGCAACTAATACGTTGGTAGAAAGACTCTCGACTCCGCTGCCTTCCTCATTTACGCGCCGCTTGTGGTCAAGCAGTTTCGAGGCTATTTTTTAAAGCAGCTTGGCCGGCTCTTCCTCTCTGAACAGGATTTCACAACTCCAGTGCAGTAGTGAAGGAGCCTGCACCTTTGATCTCCAGCCGACCACTATAATGAAGAGTACGCCACCTGCTGGCACGTCCACAACACACAATCCGTAATAACAAATCCCGTCAGTCCCAACCCTCCACAAGTATATCTGTATCTGTGGCAAGTCGCTCTCTTTTCATAAAGTTTACTGACCTCAGAAACAAGAAAAAGTGTTAATAGTGGTTAAAAACCTGACCTGTAAAAATTATTTTTCAGTTTCATGAGGACTTATTTCTTAAATGGTGTATATACATACCACTATGAATATATATATATATTAATATATAAAATATAATAACTTCATAAAATAACAGTCCTTTGTTATATTATTAGAAGTCACATTTATATTAGAAATTAGAAATATTAGAAATAAAACTAGTACAACTTCAAATGTTTTTACAAATGTTACACACACCGTCTGAGTGTGTATGTATTTTCACTTATCAAAATGTGATTTGTACCCAACACACATACATGAAAGTAAAAAAAAAAATATATATATATATATATATATATAAAGTAACCTTATTAGACTCCACATAATGAGCCAAATGAGTGTGAACTGTCCACTAGTTTTGACAGTTGCCCTTTTTCAGAGGCCTAACTAGTCAACCGCTTTAATCTCGTTTTAAGGAGATAAATCTAGGTTACAGAGATGTATATTTAGTAAGATGGGGTATTCTATAGACAAGCAAATCATTAGGACTGATCTAAGAGACCTGTCCTCAGATTAGCATTCAGATCAGTTACTTAGCGAAGCAGCGTGAGTCGCAGAGGCATCACAAATTATGCAGGCTTGAAAACAAGTGACCTGACCACAACAGTGACACTTGTGTTCTGAAGTGTACTCTATAGGTTCATGTTCATCACACATTCTGCAGCTTAATATACAGGAACTGTATAACACAAAAGAGAAAGGGAGGAAATTAAAAACTCTTCGAAATGTTTATTACTTCCTAAATCATGGCCATGCATTTTGAGGAAATATCAACTGCTCATCACACTTGGAGACGCATGCAATGTTCTGACAGTAGCTTTTTTTTCCTATTCCCCACATGTAACACTGATCTACACAAAGGATTAATAAATAGCAAAGTGGAAAGCATTCGCCTTAAGTGCACAAAGTGATAACAATTCAGGTCATCAAACACATCACACCAACAACAGCAAACATTTCTTTGACACGACAATAATGATCCACTGATACGTTTCATGTCGCTAACTTGTTAATTAAGAATTCCAGTACACATTAACAGACCACACAGTTTCACAACACGGTCTATAAAACAGCTACAATCCCACAATGTCACGGCTGACTGCATTTATTCTAGCTCCTAACTGTTACAAGCGTATGTGTTCTTTTGATTTTAGCTTCCACTAAATGAGATGATTTCGTTCTGAGCCACTCATTAGACAGCGTGACCCTTGTCCTTCGTCTGACAGCGAGCCTACTGACCATCTGATGCAGTTCTCACTCTGTCCCTGTTCTTGCCTACAGATTTCACATTAATATTCGATAACGACTATTCTAAGTGTCAACATCAGGTATCACTACGTAACATCAAAATCAATGGCTACTCCTTTTCTCTCAACTGTTCACGTTTTTATGATTGGCATTTTAAAATCTACATCTACAGATCTAACATGAACTCTTCTGACTGTGAGCCTGAACCAATGGTGCTTGACTATCCCTGCCCTGCATATTTTAGCGTTTTCACTGCTCTAATTCTTTAACTTCAGAAGGGCTTGTTAATGAACTGAACATTTGGACCAGCAGGGAAAACATCACAGTTTGTACTGTAGAACAAACCCTTCTTCATCTGTTCAGTTCCAGCCCACATCAGCTATACTACCTAACTCCTCACCTAGCACTACTGCACCTGATGCAGTTGATCAAGGACTTCAGAAGAGGTTCATTATCTGGTGGAGATGAGACTGGAACTAAGTAGGTTCTTCAGAATTAGGTTGGGGACCACTGTTGTAGGCCATGGTGGCTCTTCACAGCACGCTCTCCCGTTCCTCACTCCCATCGGCGTCCCGTCCAGTAGACTTTGTTCTCCTCAGGCGGGCCCCTAACAGATTCTGGTTGGGCAGTGTGGCAGTGCCTGGCCCAATGATGAGTGGGGTGCTGTTGGTTTGGCTTTCCTCATTGCCATTGCCATTGTTGTTGTTTAGTGGTACATCGCTGGCTGCTCGGTTCAGGTTGGTGACGGCCGAGGCGGGCCAGTTCTCCTCCGGACTGCTGGCAGGCGGGCTGCCCTCGGACGGAGCCTCAGAGCAAATGGACATGCGGGCTACTGCAGGGTCCTGAATGCTGCTTAGGCGCTTCCGCACAGGGCTTTCCAGCACCAGCTGGATAAGACGCTCCTCTTCTTGGCCCGCGGGTTTCTTCTGCGAGTTCACCTCCTCCTCGTCCTCTTCCAGGGAGCGGTCTGAGGAACTGCCGCTGGACCTCATGCCAGAGTCTGATGACTCCTTCTTGTCCAGAGTGACGGCTGAAATGAAGCTCTTCACAGCCTTGGGCCGGAGAGGTTGTTCTCCAGCTGCCCGCTGCTCTTCCCAAAGCAGGGGGGTGGCATCCGTCTCCTCGTTGCCGGACTCCTCCTCCTCTTCTTCTTCTTCTCGGCTAGGAACACTGTGATAACGGCCTCTGCTCCCAGAAGCTTTGCGGGCAGCTCCACGTTCTGGTTTTTCTTCCTCTTCGGTGATGGGATGGAGCTGGCCAGCATCCTGGGCGTTGGCGTAGTCCGCCATGCTCTCTGCAGGTTTGAGGTTTCTCTTGAAAGGCTTGCGGCCTTCCTGCTCGCCATCCTTGGCCTTGTCTTCAGAGCTCAGTCCGGCCTGTGCTGGTCTCTCAGTTTCCATCTGGGCCATGTGGGAAATGTAGTCCTGGTATGCGCTGTGATACTCGGCTTGCTGTCGGTCCGTCAGCCTACTGATGTCGTTGGAGGACTCCTGAGAGTTCAGGCTCGACATGCTGGATGTCCGGTGATTTGCAACCTGAAGGGATAGATGGAGTGTTTGTGAACACACCCACGTGCACAGAAATAAACATATTAATGCTGTCATTCAAAAACCCTGTATGTCAAAAATGCTAACTTCATAGAAAAAGGGAAATCTGTTAAAGGGGAATTTTCAGGATTTCTACATAATTCACTCACTGTGTTAGAAACAAAGTCATTCAGGGAGTTTTGATGGTTCAGTGTGACTCACCAATTCAGGTTCCTTCACAATGGTGGTGATAGGAACCAGTGGTCGCAATGTCTTCAATGCAAATATAGTAATGTAATTCACTTTCCAAAACCAGTGAACCTCTATGTGATGTGGATCGTGTGAAATGGTGTTATATCTGAAAAATACACCATCTACACAACTGAAGCGTTCAAAATACATACATTTTAAGTCAAATGCTATAGTACAATGTCTCAGACATTTTCTTTGTGGTGTTAAATGCTTCCGAGGTCTGGTTCCTATCACCACCGCTGTGAACATTTCTGACTCTGTTTTACCTCAAACCACTCTGAATGACTTTAATAATTAAATCTGTGCTGTCCCCCTCCTTAATGTAAATTCAATTTAAAAAGTAGTTTTTCTTTTAAAAATACTGAAAGGTTTGCTTTTTAAAAAGCCTATTAGTCACAGAACCATGGTTTTCTAGCAACAGCAGTGAAATCTATCAAGAACTTAGATGCATAATCTGTACTGTTTGAAAAACGAAAGGAAACAACAAAACCGCCCACACTGGACCCCCATCAGATAAACTGACTATAGTCTCAAACCATGACGGACCCTCTGCAAAGTACGGATGTGCTTGGTAAATGTGGAGTGACACTTTTTCAAAGTGTGAGCAGAGCAAAGAGCAGAAATAGCCATCCCTGTGTGACAGAAAGGGCCTCTCTCATGCTGCCCCACATTAAGTGCAAGCGTGTGTGTGAGAGAGAGTCAGGTCAGCTCTTCACTTCCTCTGTTCATTCAGGTCAGAGAACACTCGGTTTGTCACCCAGTAAACCACAGGCTATTTTCACTCTGCTGATAGACTACTGAAAAGCAGAAGCTAAGTTTTGCTTCTTTGTTAAGCAACAAAGCTGGTGTGCAGAAAACACGAGAGTGTGTATGTAGATTGCGTATTTAAAATTATAGTATGTGGGGTTGGACAGAATCTGTATGAGTACTATACAAGATATAAATATGCAGTTTGCATTGAGTATGCATTGAGTGGCTTTATTAGATACACCTTCTTTACAGGTGGTCACAAACAGATAACGGTACCACACAGCCAAGAGTGAGGTGGGTTAATGTCTCTGTTGGCCTCTTTAAGAACTAACTTGGGCCGGTGCTAAATGACTGTTATTTTTTCCATTGACCTACCCTTGCAAGTGTACTTCAAAACTGAGGGCTTGTAACCAGAGGGGCATAAGTGACGTTTGACAAATTTTACAGGAGAGCATAAACTAATTCCAGCCATACTTTGCCCTGTGTTTATTATAATTAGTCGCAGTAGCATTCAATTTATTTCTTGCCCAAAAATGTCTACCTGGTTTCAAGGCTTCAAAATACTGTTCACCCAAACCCTCACAAATACAGCAAAAGTGAGTGGGCACTTCAAACACACCACCCCTTTGTATGAAAGGCTGCTGAGTCAGACAATGACAGACAACGCCTTGTAAATGTGCAGGTTGTGCCTAAGGCTGGAAACTCAACAACTTCGAAGGAAGGAAAATCGTTTTTACGCTGCTGGTTTTTGACATGCGTCACCTGAAAATTCATATCGCAACGCAAGTATTCTGGGTGCTTTAAAGGCCTACTCCCTCTCCTCCCTCTGACATCAATTAAGACACACAATCCACTTTCTAATTTTTACCCCTTTGTAAGAAGCAGCAAACACACCTCAAATGTCAGCATGTTTGTTGCTGTTGTGGCAACTGGAACCGTCCATCTGCTTTATGGTGATTTGTACTCTATCGCCCCCTTGAGTACTGAGATGTATAATGGAAGAAATAATTTGAACTACGCAAAAGGCTACGCTCCTGCCCTAACAGTTGAGAGAATGTGCAGATCAAATGGACAGGATTTATTTGACAGAGACAATGTTTTAACTTTGGACCCACCATCCAGTGGTTGCTGGGCTGCCTGACGGGTTCCTCCAGGCCGGCTGCGCTGAGCTCCTCAAAGCTGAGGTTCAGGCTGTAGCGTAGGGGGCTGTCGTGGGGGGCTGCGGCAGGGCGGCAGGGAGGATCAGGCTGGGCTAGAACGCTGCTGCCTTGCTCGCTGTCCCCTCCACATTCTTCCTGCAGCAGCTGGCTCTCCACCTGCCTCTGCTCCAGCACCTAGGAAATAACGCCAAAGCACAAAAATGACAACACTCAGTCAGTATTTTAAAGCAGCAGTTTGGCTAAAAATCCAGTTTCTACAGTCTTCCCATTACCTCAGCTGTAGTCAAACATCCAAGTCACGTTCTCTGTCTGATGTTTGCTTCTTTAGTTTTGCACTAAAGTTACGAGACAAATGTCACTGACAAGCCGTGCAAACTAATAGCAACTGATAAGAATCATGCAAACTGCAATCCACAAAGCATCATATGGTTGTCACAGACCATGTTAAATTGATATATAATATCAAGTATACCTGCTGATGGAGCTCCTGACACTGTTTTTGCTATGAAAAATACAGTACATGGACAAAAGAATTGGGACAAACCTCTTAATTATTGAATTCAGGTGCCCCCTTGCCTCCAGTGAAGGGTAATCTTAATGCTTCAGCATACCAAGTAATTCTGGAGAACATCATACTTCCAACTTTGTAGACACAGTTTGGGAAGAATCTTTTCTATTCCAACATGACTGTGCCTCGGTGCACGAAGCCAGGTCCATAAAGACATGGTTGGATGAGTTCGGTGTGGAAGAACTTGACTGGCCCGCACAGAGCCCTGACCTCAACCCCATCCAACACCTTTGGGATGAACTGGAACAGAGATTGTGAGGCAGGCCTTCTCATCCAACATCGGTGCCTGACCACAAAAATATTCTACAGAATGAAAGGGCACAAATTCCCACAGAAACACTTCACAATCTTGAGGAACATCTTCAGGAAAGATTTTTGAATATTTGCTAAAATACTGCTACAGGAACAGCACTAGACATGTCACCCAGGAAACCTTGTTTTTAATGATCATGTGTGGTTCTTGGTTAAACTGAACTGGGAGTGTGGTTTCCAAAAGCCATTGTTCCTATTGTCATTTGTGGAAAACATAGTGCATAGGTTAGGGCTCTAGTGCAGTGGTTTCCAACCATAGTCCTGGAGTGTTCAGGGTTATTTTTGTTTGACCCTAGAGTATCACTGCCCTGAAGAGAGTAGAGTGTTTTGTTTTCTTGCTCTAACACACCCACGTAAACTCAGACAAGGCTTGTAAAGTGATTAATTCTGCTGTTTAATCTGCTCTTCTCCTTCAGTAAAGAACCATTTGTTCTATGTTCGCTACACTATATGGACAAAAGTATTGGGACTCCTGACCATCACACCAACAGGGACTTTAATGACATTGCAAAGTTTGTCTGCCCTTTGCAGCTATAACAGCTTCTGCTCTTCTTTGAAGGTTTTCCACAAGATTTGGGAGTCTTTCTTTAAGAATGTGTGTCCATTCATTCTGTAGAGCATTTATGATGTTGGACGAGAAGGCCTGACTCACAATCTCCGTTCCAGTTCATTCCAAAGGTAATGGATGGGGTTGAAGTTCTTCTACACCAAACTTTATGGAGCTTGCTTTGTGCACTGGGGAACAGTCATGCTGGAGTAGAAAAGGTTCTTCCCCAAATTGTGTTCACAAAGTTGAAAGCATGGCTTCCAACTTTTTTACAAATCAGTAAGTGTTTACTGTTTAAAATTCAGACTTGCTCTGAAAATATCACAGTGCGTCCAACAATAACAAGTTTCTTTTATCCAGTGATAGAAAACACGGTAGCATGCAAGGCTCCGATTCCACATGCTGATACATATTATTGTGCCCAGGTTAAAGGGCACACTGCCAAAGTCTGAATCTCTTTATCTGTAGCGAGATTTTTGCTTTGATGGGTTAATTAGTTCATTAGTTGCATCAGGTGTGTTCTGAGAAGGGAAAACACTAAATGTGTTGGGCAGTGGCACTTCAGGGCCAGGACTGAGATCCACTGCTCTAATTTACAGAGACACAGCATGATAAAGAGATGTTTCATTACAGGTTTTATTATCAAGTGCTCTTATCAGTGCTTAGCATCTTGGCAAGAGTAAACGTACTGAATGTTATTAACTAGACAGTGAATATTGGAATTTTGTGAGAAAACAGTGCACTGCACCAGACAGTGCAATGTCCTGTGTCCTTCCTATTTGTCATGGACATGTTTTTAGCTTGAAGAATGCTACTTTCTTGTAAAAGTCAAGCTATTCAGATCTTCAAGTGGATACCGAGCTCCCACTGACAATAACCTTCCTTCATTCAGAAAGGCGCCATCTTGGACCAGATGGCTGTGTGCATGCTGGCAACACAACATTCGTTTGTGGAAGCACAAATGGAAATCTGATCAACACAAGCTACATGTGTTCCTGATTTCAACTGTGCGTCGGCCTCCTTCTCGAAAGAGGGATGGTGCAAAAAAAAAACAACAAAAAAAAAGAAAGCCTCCCGTATCAGGCTGTGGTGGGGGAGGTGGAAGTCAAGATGCATTAAAAGATGGCACAATGCAGACAAGCCCCTCAACATTCCAAACCAGTGAAAGATACACAGATATGCTACGATTAAGTTGGGGTAAAAGAAGGATTCAAGGAGTGAATTACAAATCTCACCATTGCCTTGAAGAGATGCCAGTCTCCAAAGTTCATGTTCATCTCCTTCCTGAGCTCGTCTAGGTTACACTGGCAGAGGACCCGGCCGTTGATGTTTGCCTGGATGAGCAGACATTTATAAGCTGACCTTAGACTGACTTCAAGAGCACTTCTGCCATTCACTAATGGCCTGAAGCTCCTCTGAGTGGTTTTTATTTATTTGGGCCTGCAAGGTCTTTGGAAAAACAACTAGCACGTTTGTGCTTGGTGCATGCTGGTGTAGTCTGCATGGTAGAGCGCTCGTTCCTCTACTACAATAGAGATCTTTGAGGGCCGCTGCTGCACAGCTGCTAGATTGGAAGAAAGTTTTAAGACATTAGTCATGTCATTGCCACCCTGTGGCATTCAGTGGAAAATGGGCCCTTGAGGTAAAACCTGTGTTTTCTACATGGAAAAGATAAGAACGGTCTTTACTAAATAAACCGAAGATTTTAGTGGGGTAGTTTTAAGCACTATGCTCCTCTGCGATGGTGGTTTACCAACCCAAGGGCAGAAATATCAATGTTCTATTCTCTCAGAACATGTGGGGACTTTACAACCATGCAACTTTATGACCATTTGGGTTATGTGTCCACTGGCATTCATTTTCAATGTTGTTCATTTTCAAAGGAGGTGCGAAAAAGGATGTTGGTTGCATCGTGACGTCCTGATTCCCAATCTGGCCCTGGAGGTCCTCTGCTCTGTGTACTTTGCTACTCTAGGACATTTCACCCAAATAACTAGTCAACTAAAAGGCCTTCTTGTTTGTGTTTTTGTTTCATTCTTTTTATTACATTTAGTTTTAAATTGACATATTATTTTAAACTTGTTCATGCTAAATTATGTATCATGTTATTTCTATACATATTTGTATTTTATGATATGGTTTACAGGAGACCTTGGTTAAATTACATGTGTTGTGGATTGAAGTGAAAATAAGTACACATCATCTAAACTTCTGCACATTTTAACACAATTACTGTTACTGATAATTGGCTGAGTTGACCATATTGGAAACAAATTTAACATAAATGTGGCACGTGCAGAATAAGACATATTTTCTATTTGATTTCTTCCCAACTTGTCAAACTCAGCAAATAAATTGTGCCATTCAATTAGACGATAATGGCCAGTTGAGTTTCTTCCCTGTTATTTTTATCTACAAACCATGTGGTGTGCAAATCTATGAGGATGAGGAAGAGGAATTCAAATGAGAATGTTAATGTACAGGGCAAGAGTACCCCAGGGCCTAATCAGGAGTAATAATCTGTATCTCTATTGTCCATGTTATGTAATCAAAACAAGGCACTACTGGTTCCTAC
This sequence comes from Hydrocynus forskahlii, assembly GCA_037974365.1. Taxonomy (NCBI): domain Eukaryota; kingdom Metazoa; phylum Chordata; class Actinopteri; order Characiformes; family Alestidae; genus Hydrocynus; species Hydrocynus forskahlii. The sequence goes on from JBBPCX010000001.1 coordinate 44,005,023, forward strand.
TTCATCCAGAAGACAATCCTCCATGGACTTCTAAAGACACAACACAGCAGCTGCTATGAACCTGATCAAATTTATGATAAAAGTGTAGAAAAATAATCAATTAATCAAAATAATAAGTTAGCAAAATTATTACTTATCCCTACTTTTCAAAAACGTATACATACAGTCAACTCCAGAATTATCCAGAATTATTGTTACCCTTTATCAAAATGAGCTATAGGCAATATACTACACAATATACTACACATCCACCGAGTGATAGCTTGGGGCTTAAACAACATCTAATTTCATTTTTACACTTTTGGGTAACATATTAAAAAAAAAACCAACTGTCTTAAACCATACTGACACCCTCATATTTTATAAAGGCTTCCCCAGCAATCATACAAGCACTGAGCTGCTTTCTGTAATGTTTAAAAAGGTTGGAGAATATTTGTTGAGAGATTTTTGACCACTTCTCTATGCAGAACATTTCCAGTTACTTGATATTCTTGGGTCTGCGCTTTTCGACCGTCCACTTCAATCCACATCATTACAGGTTTTCAGTTCGGTTTAGGTCTGGAGACTGAGAGGGCTATTGCAAAATTTATCTTTTGATTCCTGTAAGCAAAATCATGTGTGGATTTTGTGGGATGTGTGTTTGGGGTCATTATCTTGCTGAGAGGTCCACCCACAGTCAAGTTTCAGCCTTCTGGCACAGGAAGACGGATCTGAGTCAAAAAAATCTCCTTGTATTTAGTAGAATTCATAACACCATTCATTTTCACAAGAGTCCCTGGACCACTAGCAGGAAAACAGCCCCAAAACATCAATGGTCAACTGGCAAAGAGTATGAGGTGCTTTCCAGCGACTACAACCTCTGTTTTAATGACCAAGAAGTATTTTTATTTCAAACCTGTTTGGCATTAAGCACGTGTTTGGCATTAATCGTTATTTCAACTTACTACTGATTTTTAAAAACGTTTCTCACTGCCTTCTGTCTCATTGGCTGGACAGCTTTGTTTATACCCTTGATAATGGATGGGTATAAAATTCACTTGGGTATAAAGGGTTAAAGAGCACTAAAGAACATTGTGGAAACGATTTTCACTAGAAAAAGAGTAAGCGATTTCTCCAAACATTTTAAGACACATTTCAATCAAGGGCTCCAACTAACAGCTCTTGATAATTGAGTTATCTGTATTATTTTTTAATTCACTGGCTAAAACATGTTTTATATCATGTGCAAACGATTCATGCTCATTTTGTCAAAGGCACAAGAACAGGTATTTTTACGTTGCTTGCACAGAGCTGAGCTGTTAAAATAATAATATATTTTAAATGCCATTGGTCTAAACTTGTTGAGCCCCTTTTATCCATGGCTCTAACATGTCTTCATGTATTCCCATGCTATGTGCACAGAAATATCTGTTTTTATTGGTTCTAGCTGTAAAAATGTGGTTTGTTTGCTGGTCACACACACTGCTGCTGTTCCTGCACACTTGTCCTTGTTACTCTCGCGCTGTGCAACACGCACTTACTCCTGCGGAACGATGCTAACTAGTTTTATAATCAATTTTTATCTACAGCATCAATTCTCTGCTCTAGCTGTTTTTGAATGGTCACATTTGCTGTTTATTTTATATGATTGTTTTTGACAAGTTTCTCATGTCAATCATTCTGGAGTTGTCAAAATAAAGTACCACATCGATTAACTAATTTTATTGCAGCAAAATACATTTATATGTACGTAAATCAATTCATCTAAACAGAAATGCAATACGAGCCATTTTATAGTTGTTTCTGGAGTGCATGTGAAATGGTACCTTTCTGACAGTGGCAGTGTACTGCTCCAGCATGCTGTCGTCGAGTCCCTCGATCAGTTTGAGTCTCTCACACACACCGTCAGTGCTGAGAGAGCTGAGGAGCCCGGGAGGTACCGCAGGGCCCTACACACGCGCACACACACACAGTTACTCATTCATCCCTAAAATCAACACCCATTCATTACTATCTCTAAGAAAGTGTGGCAGACAGAGACATGAGAAAAAGCAGTGCGCCACGGGTAAAGAATGCAGAGCAGCAGGGCCTAATTCGACCACAGCAGGATTTCATCAGGCCAAGACAGTGAGCGTAGCGAGTGAAATGTGAATATAAAGTGACCACCAGTGAGACAGCAAGTGAAGAGCACAAGTGCTAGGCTATTTCTGGCACTCATGCTAAACTGGCTCCATCGAGAGACACAGTGTTTACAGGTGTTTGTTCCAGCCATGCACCGCTCCACCTGAACTCACAGATTAAGTTCCCTTCTTTAAATGCTCTTTAGAGGAAGGAGGGGGTTTGCAAAGCCAGAAAATACTCCGACCACTTTATATGAGGTTTTTTAACCAAACTATTCCTTTAAAGGTCCACGAGAGGTTTACAATTACTGACCACAGCCCCCCTGCTGAAATGTATAATTTTTCAGACTCGCTACCTCATTCATTACTGGATAATTGGTGGTGGATGATTCTCAGCACAGCAGTTATACTAACACGGTAGTGTGACTTTGTGACACTGGAGTTTTTTATTGTCACCGCTGGGTTCAGACTGGTCCGCCATCCAATATTAGCCCTTCAAGAGAACCTAATGATTGCTGATGAAAGGTTAAAAACATTCTAACAAAGTAATGATGGGTGGTCTCTAACCTTACACCAGCAAAGCGGAGCTACAAAGCAGGCATTTATAATAAAGTGGACTGTGTAAATCACTTAACATCAATTTAATAAACTGTAAAGGATTAAACTTTAATGGCAACAAAAACTTAACCAAAAGGCAATAATCTCTTCAAACGTTTCCCCTTGTAATCAGATTGAAGAATAAAATAATGGTTTGTTGTGTCAGTGGCTAAAGGACCTCATGACCTAGTGCTAATCCACATTACTCCCCACTCTAAGTGTCTATTTTGATGGGTCTGATCTTTGTTTTAGTATCAACAGTACCGGCGCATGACATTTTTCCACCCTAGACGAAACAAAATATTGCCACCCCAGCTTCAGCCCAGTTACAAAATGTCAGGGGGAGCTGAAGTGGTTGGCTGTGTCTGAATAGTCCACTTTATTTGATTTTGACAGATCTGTTAGTGAAGCCATGGGCTACATAATTTCGCAAAAAGAGGAAAGGAAGCGTCATTCAACTATTCAAAGGCAACTTGACTCAGGAGTCCCACTTTTTTCTACAGATCATGTTATGGGAAAGAGAAAAATCTAGCTGGTGTGACCGACAAAGTCATAGTCTATAATTCTGCCTACTGACAAGTCCAGGCTTACTTTTACATACATACAATTCAAAGTTAGAGTCAGGTTTGCTAGGATTATTATCTGCCACTAACTCTTATCAACTTCGCATTCAACTCTTTCACCAGTGCCTAACACTCATTTAAAATGTTGCACCAAGGTAAAACAAGATGATAAGAATATCAGCTCTTAACATGCTAATCAATTGAACATTATTCAATTGTTCAACACAAGTCAATCTATAGTTAATCAATGTTAATCTATTAACCTAACGGAAAATACCAGTTCCCAGCCAACAGTGACTATTATTTACATTTGAAGGATAACGTAACTCACAATATTCAAGAGTTTCAGCCACTTAAAATGTAATGTCATCCAACCTGCATGAGCTACCATGTGACATGGCTTGGGGTGTCTTCACTGTGTTGCCACAACATATACAACAGCAGCCTATACTGAACATCCATATACTGAACCAACTACCATTTGAGCGTTAATATGATCCTGAGCATAAATGAGCCCTTTCAGACGGTAGCGTGGTAGAAATGGTAATGTGGTAATGATAGAGGAGGCCAAGAGTTTCTTTTTTTTCCTTTGGGTGGGAGGGGTGTCCTGTTCTTCTTAAAATATTGCCTTAGGCGACTGCCTGTTTCTCTAATTTAGACGAGTCTGTCCGGTATATAAACGTTCTAGAAGATCTAATGACCCCCCACCAAGATGTGCATCTCATACAGGTAAAATCTCCATCGCTAATCAAACCTCAAACTTAGTCTTTATTTCTGAAGAACTGATGAACACTACTGCTAAGGCCTAAATAAAATAGAGCTTCAAACAATGTTGAAAGAAGTGCTTTCAGCATGATGCCAATGTTCACTTCTATTTCAACTTTAAGTATATAAGTCTTTATAAAGCCCTTTGTACAGTGGAGACCAGTGCCAGCATCGTCAACTGAATCAAACTGGCTGCATCTTCATACACACATGCTGTCTTCAGTAGCCAAAAAAGATGAGAGATGCCAAGAGCATTTAATGGACGGTTGCTAATCAAGCGAGACATTCCACAAATGATAATTCACAGTTGTGCTGATCAAGAGCAATTTGTGTTACTCTTTTTTTGTCCATAGAGAGCATGTTTGGTAAAAAGGAAAAAACACTCGCTGACAAACTTCTTGAAAAAAACGTTACTGTTACATGTTTAAAACCCCAAATTCTGAACTTCACTAAAATGAATACACCACTTCATCGACTGCACTGTAGATATCATAGTCGTAAGTAGCTCTGATATCTGATCGGAGATAGCCAGTCATATTTATTTGTCTTCTTGTTGTGAGCTGAATTACACTGAGCCTGTCTGTTCACCTAAGGGGCCTAGAATTTTAATCTCTTTTCACCCCTCAATAAAGATCATGGCAGCTGGGAAATCAGAGTCATATTTAGGGCAAAAACAAAGACATCTACAGCTGCTCATGCTCACTGAAAATAACAGTGAAAATGTGTTAACACAAGGCCACTAGCATTGTTCTGGGAACAGATAATGAAAGTCTGTTGTCTGGGGAAATCCCTTCCAAAAAGTAGAACCGTTTCTGGCAAGTCTGAATGAGGAATACGATTTAAGTTAAAGGTCAGTGGCATGAAATGACAGTCTTGCATCCAGAAGCATTTACAAATTTGTATTTCTAGGCCATACACGACAAATGTATGATAATGACATTTCAAAAAGCCATTCTGTGGACCTAATATGTTACACAGCACTCTGGAAATGGTGCCCTGTTCCACATTTTGCATCATCTCACTCATCAGGTAACTGTCTAGCTCTTCATCGGCTTTAAGGCCAGAAAAACTATACAGTGGCAATGAAAAGTCTCCAAGGACTACAAATGAGAAACACTGCTCTATAATGATAACAATAGTGCTGCTAGAAAAATTTTAGGTCCACAATCTCAGAAAAGGCATTACACTATGAAGCATGGCTAAAGAAATGAGACAGTTTGAGGATAAATGAGGAACAGTCAAAGGTTTAGGAGCCTGTACCTGCTTCACTTTGGGGGGATGAGACTTTGTCTGTTCAGGAATCATGACAGGAGAGGAGAGGGGTTAGAACAGAAACGGGCAGATCATTAGGTATCATGCTTCAGTCATCTTGAATCAAGGCCACAAAGGACTCAAACAGCTTTGGACAAAAGATAAACACAGGGATGGAAATTAAGCTTGTCAGTCATGTATGTAAATTTTCAATGTGGTGAAAAAGTAGCTCCACGACAGTCCACTTAAGACAGTCCAATAATAAGTTGGGGTTTCAACTAAACTACATGTTTTTCACCACCATGTGTTCCATTGCTAAATACTTCTTGGAAGTCTCTAGTTAGTGGAGGTCTAAAGGATTTCAGGGAAAAAATAATGTAGTTAGAATTGCTTCAGGCAGATTTATGACATGATTCTGATCAAATTATTCTGAAAACATTTGGATCCTAGTATTCCATGTTTCAGACTGAATGACAATCATAGTTTTTGGTGATAAAATGTATATGCTTGCTCCAGCAGGTTGTAAATCGTACCAGTGGTATGAACTATCAGGCTCTAAGCAAGCTTGCAGGAATTTCAGGGTAGCTGCATTGCTGGCTGATTTCTAACATTCTTAAGTTTCATCCCTGAATGCAAACATATAAAACACGTTATCCCTTCAGCTCTTTCACAGCATCCCACCTGTAATGCTGTAACCTTCTTTACAGTGATGTGGTTAAAACAGTTCCATGACTTCTGTATGAACAATTAAAGTCAAGAGCTCACAGTTTAAAATGGAGAATGGGCACAGAGAAAGAAACAGAGAGCGAGAGAGAAAAAGAGCAAGAGAGAGAGCAAGAGCAGGAGAGCGAGAGAGAGAGCGAGAGAGAGCGAGAGAGAGAGAGAGAGAGAGAGAGAGAGAGAGCAACACACATATGTCTGCTCTTTCCTTGCAATTTGAAGCAGAAGTTGCACTTTACAAGCACCCCACCCAGAGTGTGAAGGCCAGGGAGAGCGAGGTGTTATGAGTGTAACTGCAGTCAGAGAAGACAGAGGATACTTTTTCTCCTCAGAGATTAAAACAGTATAATTGTGCATAAAAACCTGCTAATTCTAATCCCAGTGACAGCTCCATCCCTTCCTCCAAAAACTGGGGTGTTTTCTACACTTTTGCAATAGAACCAATAGAAGCTAATACAGCCTGCAAGTACACGTTTTTTATTCACAAATTATATTTGTGATTATTTAAAGGGCCAAATCACTATATCAATATATATACACTTTTATGACGCTTTTGTTTAAAATGTCCAATTCCATCCACTATCTAGGACTCCCTCAGTGACACAACAGCACCAACACTGGGAGGGTGAAGGCCAGCACGTGAGACATATGAGGTACATTTTTTCAAATTGCGAAGGCACTGGATAGCTCAACCTGCTTGGAGGAGAACACTAACACATTAACCACCAATTCTGTTGCATCAGCTAAACAGACGGGCAGAGATGGAGAGTCATTCTGCCCATCCAGAGAGGGAAAGCTTTTTTGGACTCTAAACCATGGACAGCTGTCATGGTAAGTGTAATGTGTAGCTAATTGCACTGTTGTATTTGTCCATTTTAACCTATCTTTGAGAGGGAGAGAGAGGGGGGCGAAAGCTAGCAAGAAAGACAAAAAGGTTAATATCTAATAATAAATCACTGAAGAAGCTTCCAAAGGAGAAGAGAACTGGAGGGCTGGGTGAACACTGAGGCTTGCATAAGTAGGTTTTGTTCCCCATTTGATCTATTCCCTTTTCTACGTAACACTGATCATATGACATGTGTGTCTATCTTGCTCAAATGTGCAGAAAGTCAAAATGCAGCACACCAGTGAACCAACAGCGAAGCAGAGAAAGGTTAGTACATTTTCATCTACGGAATAACTGAAACACAGCACTCAAGCTGAACAATATAGGAGAAAATGAGAAACATGAATGATGACATTGAATGGCCTCTCTAAAAGATTCAACATTTCATGCTGGCACTGTATTGGAAAGTTCATGAGCAGGCAGCAGTCATGGTGCATCAGGACATGTCGTCATTTTGTATTTTGCATTAAGCATCCAGATCTTCACCCAGATGTTTAAAATGAATGGAATTTGTGAAAATTTTTCCCCACATAACAGTCACTTAAATAAAAAAATCCAGCACTCATTACTTTCTGGGCTAAAATAGGCAAGAATCTGGTGTAATTCTTACCTGACAGAACTGGTGCTGTTATCAAGTGAAGGGGACGCGTTATGAAGAATTACAAAAGAAATTATGCATGCAATGAATATTTTTGTCTACATCTATCTGTGTATTGTACTGACATCATGACACTGTAATTCAGGAGAAAAATGGAAAAAACCTGTTTGTTTACCACAGAGTATGATGTCATAATATTCAAAAATGCCATTCATGTTTCCTATAAACACAACCAGCTTAGAATAAGACTTCCTTATTTGGGCCTGTTGCAGAGTACAAAATGATGCACAGCCTCAGAGGTCCATTCTCTCTCCATGGAGAGAGAGACACACATAGAGTCACTCTGGGATACCACAGAAGGGGAGGGGGATCTCTCAAAGGCATCTTCTCTGATAACGCCCTAATGAAGAGACAGGGGCACAACATGGGTGAAGAAGAACCAAAGGATGAAACGAGGACAGAAAAGCCTAGAAGAACAGCACATGCTCATTTCCTAGTGCACACACCATACGGGTAGAGAACACGCTTGATGAATAATGTGGGTGTAGATGGGCTTGAAACGCACTAGCATCTCTGTTTAATGCCACCTCTCTACCTCCATAAAATCTGCCACAGAAAAAGTTGTTAAACAGAAAGTTTTAGCCATGATGGCGTAGAGAGAGAAACAAGGTATGACAGATGTAAAGCCCACTCTTCTGCTTCTTTTGCCAGACATCAATCAACTGGCTAATCTTACACATTATGTTATTTACATATCATTTGCATGTTTAGCTTGCATACTGTAAAATAAAAATGTCTACAATCACTTCTGCTTTTTTAATGCCATGTCCATTTCCTCTGGAGGCTTTTGCACCAGCTCAGTAAAGCAAAGCTAGTTTCACAACTAGGACCCCATTTACACCTGGTCATTTCATGTGACTTGTATCTGGATTGTAACCTGATAAGATCTTAACCATATGCATGGTTGATCAACTTGGTGATCAAATGTGCTTCCAGTTAGTCAGACTGCGTTAAAATGTCATGTTTTATAATGAGACGAAGTAAAGGTTAACCAATGCATGATGTAACAACATATAAAATAAAGTTAGAAAGGGTTATTTAGTTACATATATATTTATAAATACTTGTCCTGGATACTCCATGCATTACACATGTCTAAATTCTCCATAAACCAATGTATTGGCACTAGGGTCCTACACTTACACATCTGACTCACTTCAACAAGGTCTTTTACTTAACTTCAAGCTACTTGGTGTGCGGAGTCATGTTTGGTAAAGATGGATGAACACCAGTGTGCAGTGAATGTCGTCCCCAGGACTGAAACTGTGAACTATCGATTTACATTAAAGAACTCAAAGCAGCACATAATCTGAAGGGTTTTCTGTCTACACATGCTAATACAGCTCCCAGGTAATCTGTGTACTTACTAGTCCAGAGCTGAGGTCCTTATGGAAGGCCAGTTTGGAGGGTGGGCGGGAAGGGACATGGAGGGGGTTGCCGGGGTAATGTCGGGGCACTTGATAAACATGTTGAGGGAAATAAGGCTATGGAGGTGGAGGAAAGAAAGGGAAAATGTTCATGCCATGAATGAAATGAGGGTTGGATGAGGATGGCCTACACACAAGACACTCAATATGGCAGTAAAAACTCGAAATATAAAATAACAGGCACTGAAAATTCAACTGATCCTTTCAACAGAACAGAAATAAAAATAAACTGTCAAAGAGTCAAAGCTGACAGTTTCCAAAAGCAAATGCCTGTCAGCACTGTCATAAGAAAACATAGTGTCCCTGAAAAGGTAGAATAGAAAACAAAACAAAAAAACAATTAACGTTCTTAACATCTCAATATATTTCTTATGCAGTGAAAGAAAAAACAAGGGGATATCAAGGTTTTATTATGACAGCAGTGCTACGTTTTTTCTTTTGGCTTGATGCCTTAGGTCAGTGAAGCAGCAAACATGATTCAGTGAATCCATCATGCTTGCCATGCCAAAGGCTACAGCCTGGTGTTTGTGTTAGGGAGACTCACTCGGTTGTAGAAGGGGTGCTGCGGGCCGGTGAGGCCGCTGAAGTAGCTGCTGTGGGACTGTGCAGGGAAGGAGGCAGTGGGGGAGCAGGCTGCAGGGGCCTGACCAAACACTGAGTGTGTCCGCACCGGAGCCTCCTGTAGGGGAAGCGTGGGATAGCTAACTCCTCCGATGTGCATCTGCTCACGAGCATCACGCACGTCTGAGAGAGAGAGAGAGAGAGAGAGAGAGAGAGAGAGAGAGAGAGAGAGAGAGAGAGAGAGAGAGAGAGAGAGA
>JBBPCX010000001.1:44014906-44026655 GCA_037974365.1 Hydrocynus forskahlii
AGAGAGAGAGAGAGAGAGAGAGAGAGAGAGAGAGAGAGAGAGAGAGAGAGAGAGAGAGAGAGACAGAGAGAGAGAGATAGAGAGAGAGAGAGAGACAGAGAGAGAGAGAGAGAGAGAAAGAGAGAGACAGAGACAGAGAGAGAAATGTCATTTATGAAGATTTCATAAGATTATAATCTCAGCCTGCACTTAAAGCGCATTCACATCCTCCTACTCACAGTTAACTTTAGCCAAATGAAGCACAGCATTTTTAGTAAGTCTCATGTGAGAACGAAGAAAAAAAATCTCTGTGGGTTGGTTCTCAAAACAACAAACACTGATGACCAAACAGACTTCTCCCAAAAGATTCAGCAGATTACCAGTACGACCGGCCAAAAAGTCCGACAACACTTATTTTCTGTGTGCAGTAATCATACGTTTCTACCCGTGGAAAGAAATAGCCAGAGTGACTCAGAAATAAGGAGGCAATTTTGAATTATGTTTCACATCCTGAGGTGAGCATAATAGAGCCCTTGTTTCTCACTCAGGCCTGGATGGAGGAATTGTTTACAGTGCCGTCCCGAGGTCTTCGCACTACTTCACGGACGCAACACGGAGGGTCATTAAAGGTTAAATTAGGTTAAGACGCGCCATCTCTGACCGATCTGAAATGCTCAAGAATGAATGAACCATGTAGCTTTTGATCTCCCTTTATTTGCATAAACCTCAATAGATGCTCAAAATTACTTGCATGCATTACGTGTCCTCTTGCCTGACAACATCAATCCTGTCAGCTTTGAATTACCCCAGTCTCTTGAGAGAGTTCCTGTTCAATTTAGCCCACTCTTTCACAGACAGGGTGCTCATTTCAGACAGAGTTCCTGTGCGCCTATTTTCAACATTTCACCTGCTGTTATACATTAAGAGTTGGGAGTGAGGTCTGGTAGTTTTGCTGGTTGGTCAAAAGTGTCCCTGTTTGAACCAGTGACATACAGACACCCTGCAGTTGTCATCCTGGAATGTGGGCGTGTCAATGTTGTTTTCTGTTTAGAAATAAAGCACAAAGTTAATGGAAAAGTGAGGTTAGGGTTAGAATAGGGGTGTCCAATCTGATCCGCAAAGACAATCAACTGTTTGAAGACTGAGACCAGTGTTAGGTTGAGGGTGAGGGAAAAGTTATGGTGATGCAATTGAGTGACAAAGTAAGCATTTGCAGAGCAGACACACAAAATGTTACCTAGTGTTTTACTGAACTGTACTTGTGTGTATTCAAATGTGTGTGTACCTGCAATGATCTCACGAAGTTTGGGGTCTAAGTTGACAGTACAAGGCAGGAACATCTCCACATCATGGGCTGTGAGTACAGGGGTTCGCGAGGACAGGAACACTTCAAAACTGCGGATGTCTCCATCAATCTCCAACAACGGCTCCACGTCTTTGGTAGTCGGAATGTTCTTGGAAATCCTGCCACAAGATGGTCAAGGTGTTTTGTAAACAAGAATGTGGCAAGAGCCATGTACACACACAGCTAACACTTCAAACCACTGATCCACACCCTTCCTCTTTCCTTTTTGACAAACTACATGCAAGTAATCTAAGCAACAACCAATCAGATATGCAGTGCATAATCTATTCGTGTCATGCTCACCGTCATAGATTCAACACACAAAAACATGTAGGCAGTGGGATAAAATGGTTTATAAAGAAACTTCTGTATTCAAAATATAAGACAATATTACCTTTGAATAATTTTAAATGTAAAAACAATAAATAAACAGAAATAACAAGATCTGGCCACTTTGGGACACAAAACTGGCCTACACCCATTAAACTTTTCCTCTGGACGGTACAAGCTGCTCATGATTTACTGACACACCCCCAAAGTGACCGACTACTGCAGATTCTGAAAACATATCAAATACAAAATAAAAATATCAATAAACTATAACAAACACATGTAGATTCATTGAATACATTTTTAAGTCATTTTTATTGAAAACATATTTTGAATTTATCAAAACTATTATTTCTCATTAGTTTTTGTAGTCAAGCTGTCTTAAATTATGGAAGGGTACGGTATACATGGCTGATCAAGGCAGGAGTAGCTTAGCACACACTGGTCTGCTATATCAAAGACTCAAGACAGATCTGTGAGGGAAACGATTTATCTTCCTAGCATTGGAGTAATCAGATACATCTCAAGATTTGATTCTGCTGAATGCAGACATTTAGGACACACCATATTTCTTCTGCTATCTCTCCCTGTACTGGGAGCGTTAGCTGTTACGGTATTTCCCATCTTCTTATCGGCAAGTCGGGAGACACAGGCTGTCCTTTTTTCCGCTAATAAGCCCATATTGTATCACACAGAGCATGAGCTCACTGCTCGGCATCATTTCACGATGCTGGTTAAAGTAATCCGATTTGAAGGGTGAAATTGGCTCCATTTGGGAAGGAGGGGGAGCACCAACACAATGAAGCTCAGTGGCCACAGCACACAGCTGAAGTGGAGAGCTGGAGTAAACAAACAGAGGACATCACGAGGCCTGAAGGTGCTTTGTAAGCACCTGTGGAGAGCTACTGGAGTAAGCAAGTTTCTAAGAGTCTCACACCTGCTGTGGAAGTTTAAACTACAATATTCACAGAGAAACATAACAAACAAATTTAATGAACATTTAATGCACGAAAACAGACATAAGTACAGACAAAATATAAGAGTGTGCAGCAACAGATATTTGTCTATTTTTATAGGTAGCTATGTCAGAAATACATTAGCAAGTCAACAAACCTTGCAGCTTAAGACGGATGATTTAGGCAGGGAGTTTGCATTATGCTAACTGGTGAAGCATGTGCTTCTTTTATTTGTTAGCTGGTTCTAGCTCTTGTGCAAAACTGAAGAAGTATATTTTGAAATCCAAACATTGGCTGGATGATTCATTACTTTTAGAGCGGTCTAAATTAAAATTTTATTTACAGTACCTTCATTCCGCATTATTTTCAAAACCCTTTAACACTCACTGCACTCTCTGAAACATCTGTTCTTTTCAGAACCGCTTTTCTGTGCACCTACTGTCACTGGGGTGGTACTCTGAGGGGTACAGTGTCTTCAGTTAACATAACTGCACTGTGCTCAACTGCGGTGATATTTTATGTAGCACTGACTCCACCCGGTCTTGACTCCAGGCTATTTATTTTAATACTCTACTTAAAAGTTATGTGCCGCTTTCCACTGGGAAGGTGAATGTATATAACCTCTATAACTCATTAAAGAGACACAAATGGCCCTTAAGAACTGTTTACTTTTGACAGTGCATTGACATTGTACCTTGAAGAACCAACATTGACCTGGAATGTCCCCTTTCTTTCACACTATGTATTTTTTTTGACAGCTATCTTTTCTTTGTTGACATTATGATCCATTTCCCGTCACCAACGCTGCAGAGAAACTGGGGGAAATTTTCAAGAGTGACTTTCGCAGCGATTATTCTGATAGTGGACACTCTAATCTCTTCCTCCGCCGCAGCCTACATCAGCGCTGAAGGCTGTGGAGCGCAATGAACTGCCAGGCAGCGGCTGTGTGCTCTGGCCACGCGCGTGCATGTGGGTGAGAGTGTGGTGCTGGGTGTGAGAACAGATGTTGCACACACTGGACAAAGGCCCGCACTGTGCTAGAGCGGGCCTCAGAGTCAGCGGGTCAGCGGCAGACGCTGCGTGAGCGGTCAGCTGACCTTCCGCATGATGGACATTAGGTGGAGATGGGCTCTGACCCAGAGGAGGGGCTGAAGGACGGAACGAGTAGAACGACAGTGTGCATCACAGACGCACATTTCGGCTCTTTACAGACAAACACATTTGCACGCAGACAGTGCAGAGGGCAGGGCTTAAGCTGAAGGGGTGCGGAGTGTGTAAGGGAAAGGGACTTGGTTCATTTCCCACGCACTGGATTAGGCAGCACGGGGTGGCTTGTGCCTCTTCCGAAGCCCAGCTGGGCTTGTTTATTTGTGTGTTCCTGTGTGTGTGAGAGAGTCTACGCGTTTGTGTGTGTGTGTATATGTTCACTCATGGACAAACAGGAGCCAGTGACAAGAGCCTCTCAAGAGACTTCCTCTGCCACAAGACTGCTCCACACATACACATACCAATCACATTCCTCCGCTCACTAGTTTGCCTCCACGGTGACCAACCTGCTCTTTAAGGAAGTGCCTTTCAAGAGTCATGGTTCAGTACATGCCAGATTTTCCGACATGAACCTGCATGGGCATATGTTCTACATTTAGACACTGAATCATATCTTATTCACACTTTGTTCAGACACTTTGTTGTAGGAAAGGACCTCCAAGCTTAACACTGCCTGCAGAGAAGTCAATGAAGGTTCCTGAATCTAAGTTCTGTCCATTTATTTTATGACTTATCCCTGAATAATAGTTTTAAGGTATAATTTTGTTACAGAAAATCAAGTATATACACAATTTTCCTCTTACCCCACATGTAGTCAATCAGCTAACACATGTCTGGTTTCCAAAATTTGCTGCTTTGGTTCTTTGGGGCTACAAGGCTAATGCAAGTCATTAGCAACGGGTAAGATACTGAATTCTATTGAAAGCACCTTTAAGCACATCAAGAAGTCTTCATCACTTTAATGAAGAGCTTGAGTGGGTGGAGAGAAGGTTTAGGCATGTGTTTATGGAAAGAATTGTCAGACTGTTGTCTTTGTTAGCTACAGTGTTTGTTAGCTACATCAGCCTTGTAGTCGATCAAGAAATGGTTGATTTCTTGCCTGGTCAACTATAAATAAGTGAACAATGTAAATTAGAATCTTTTAGCCATTCCTTTACAGAGTTATGGCCCTTTTGTAGCAACCATTTATTGAGGTGTAACTACATACTGCAATAAAATGAATGAATAGTAACATTTTGTCATGGATATTTTCATAACAGAACAACAGCTTTTTCATTGAAAATAAATCATATGCATGAATACCAGTATTTTACATTCGTGCAATGAGAAACCACAACTTAAAGGCTGTTTTTCTTGGGCCTACCACCCACACTAATGATGACAAGTTTGAGTTATTTCACAGTTTTAGTTTACTCTAGCTATGTAGCTTTAGCTAGTTCAAGTATGATGGGTTTGTTATGAATGCACTCTCAATGGTGACAAGTGTCAACAGTTTGTTTATGGAGTACAGATACATAAACACACAAGAGAGAGACACACACACACACACAACGCAGACTGTTGAATAGCGCTGGGCTCTGAGAAGGCCCCTCTATTTAATCTGGCACGTAGCGGAGAGCGAGCTAAACACCCCGACACAGACTGCGTCCAAGCACAACACTCCGACCAAAATGGAGCTGGGCGTCCAGAAACACACCATCATGACACTTTCATTCCAACGGACCAAAGTGACTGCAGACAGACTGGCGTACCAGAGAAGATGGGGAGGGGAGGGGGCATAAGTTGGTCAGCCGCTGAGGACATATGGGCACTTACTCATACCAAGCCATCTTCCCCCTCCACAGATACAGCATGTGTTAGTCCTTTTTTCTATGTTTCACAAGCTTGTTTTTGCAGACTGAATAAAGAAGGGTTACATACAGCAGTATTGTGTGCCATGTCTTTAGTTAGAGCTGCTGTCGTATTGTTTGAGACAAACATCTCTGCGTTCACTAGAAAAGAAGCACACCGAGCACTATTTTTATCAGCTATCACCAATGGGACTTATCCACTTCAAAAACAGCCTTTTTTCGGTCGGGGGGAAAAAAAAGTGGGCCAAAACAAAAAGCCCCCCCCCCCCCCCAAAAAAAAAAAAAAAGACTTTCGACATCTTTGCCTTTTTGCTTTGGGAGAGATATGAAAACGAACAAAGGCACTATCAGTCATCTTTCATGGGAGCACTGGGATGGAGGGAAATCAAGCTCAGGCCGAGTTTGGTCAAGGCAAAAAACATTCAGAGATAGTTTTCTTTCTTCTAAAAAAAAAAAAGCAGAGCCAGAGACAAAAAGCACACCGGGAATCCTGACGCCACCTCACATAATGCCGCTATTGATTGAGGCCGTGTTGCGGCGTGGCTGACTTTAAACGACGACAGCTTAGGAGGATTCTGGCCTGGGTTTCTCCGAATGCTAATCGATCCCTGACGCTGACTGAGGCTTCTTTTCTTCCTCCTCTTCCTCTTGTTGCTCCCACACAGCAGCAGCTGACAGGAAGAAGCATAATTCTCCCACTCTTTTCCCCTCCGGCTGGCCGTTCGACGCACCGCTTGACTTTGCTTCCAGGCGGCGCGAGTGTGGACAGTGTGAGGACAGTTGCAGTGAGCCTATTTCCATAGGAGGCCCAGACGTGCGGAAACGCCAACACACATTTATGTTTCTGCGCCTCATAAAGAGAATCAATGTTCCCACCGTGAAAAGAGCAACAGTGTCCGGATGACGTGAGACTGGCAGCTGGCGGTGGTCAGCGGTGCTCTGGTTGGGGCAGGACTGGGGGCAGTGGCTGCCACGCTGAAGCTACAGGAGTCCGTCAACACTCCCGAGGGTGAATGGCTGCCAAGTGCTCAATCAAGCAAGCAGAGCAAACATGTTTGTGGCTACAGCACTGACACCATGCATGAAGGCACGGTGGCATATGAAGAAGTTCTCAGTGGGTTCCACTTCAGCTGGATGCAACAAAACGGCCCAAACATACTGGTATAAACATGTCTGAATAAAAGGCCTTTTTTCAGTCGTACACATATTGGACTGGACTAGACTGGCCTGGTTTCCTTTGATGGTTATGTTAAAGTTAGAAATGGAAAATTTTAGAGCTGCACAATTTGACCGTAGCAATAATAAATTGTAGCTATGATTTATGATGATACATTACATTACAACGTTTCAAATAGTTTTTCTGAGCACACTGTAATATCACTGTAATGAACAGATGTAATTAAGCCTGTTCAGAAACAATAAACATCATGACATACTGTGCATTGTTTAAAATTAAGAAGTACTATGAGGGCAGTTTATTTGCAGACTCAATAAACTCAGAGTCCCTATATACAGTAACCCCCCAATTTCACGCGGATCAACAGTCGTGGTTTCAGTCCATCACGGATTTTCAAACCTCCCGCCTCTGAGTACAGCTGACTGTGACGTCCGGGACTCGTGTTACCAAGGCAATCAGACACCTGAACGAAATGAACCTCCGCTGCTCAGCACCTCCCCAAACATGAACAAGCAACATGAGGACGAGGGGGCGTGGCGCACGAGGCCTGCATGTCTCAGTCAGCTGCACTCAGAGGCGGGAGGTTTGAAAGTAACTGTAACTGTTGCGCTATAGTTAGTTTCTGTATTGTAGGAAAAAGTTGATTTGATTATTGTAGTTGCTATTGTAGTTAAAAGTGATCTTCCAAAAACGCCATGACTTTTTTTAAGTACTGTTTATGAAGTGCCCACAAGACAATCAATTAATTGGATTTTTAAAAATGATTTACACTTATTTTATTTATATTTAACAACAAGAACTTTCCAGTTTTATTTGGCATTTCTGCAGTCAGAGCAAACACTGCCTGAAGACTCTGGCTAACAGCTGCTCTATGCTAATGAATCAGTGACTAGTGAACAAAAGTGGCAAGTATAACCATGTCACTAATTTTGAGATATGGCACAGCTCGTAAAGCGTAATAAATTCCTTTTACAAAGTTCATGTCTTTTTAATATGCCTTTTATGTTTTGTAAGTTTCTTGAAGCTTTTTTCTGAGCTTTTAAAGGACAAGGAACAGAATTCAGATGTATGGTCTTATAAGCTAGACAGTGTTGTGAATGCCATCCACTGATAAATGAGCCTTTAAGATACCACAAAGAAGCATCTGGGCTGAAATTGAAAAAGCATGGAAATTAATATCGGAAGAGCTATTATAAACAGTTTGTAAGAAGTCAAACATCTGGAAAAAGCCATATCCTAAACTGTTTGTTGGGACAAGTTCAGGAAGCACCGAGATCATTCTAGATAAATAGAGCTGGTTACTCACTGACTTCCAAAGAAGGGTCAGGCCAACATGTCGGGCATTTTTACTGCTGGAGACACACAGTCAGATGCTCAGATGTTCTTACTCATGTAGGCTGAGCTTTATTTGGAAGATGGAGTCAGACTTATTCACTTTGTCTGGAAGAATAGGCTAGCAACTTTCTGTAACTTTTAGTACCAATTGTGACCACTATGGAAAATTGCATCATAAACAAGCTGAAGCTCAAAATGCTATTAGATGGTGGTTCTCAAATCCAAGATGATGCTTGGACCTTGTTTATACCAGGCATTACACCATGTGTTCTGGAAGATTCAGTCATACATGACAAGTGGCAAGCATAAGAGTTAAGGGAGCACAGTGCATTTCAGACACTTATTGTGATCCAAACACACCTTCAGAAGTGGTCAGAGACACATATGACTGCATGACATTTATAGCATGAATACTAAAAGTCTGAATTTGTTCTCAGCAGAACCGAGGAACTGCCTTAATCAGCTATGTTAACTGAGCAGAGACAAAAGCATCTGCGCAGTTCATTTTTTTACCTCATTTCCTGTTTACGTTGCATTAGCAATCCATGCAATTAAATTAGTGGTCACAGGAGACACATGCGAGATGCATGAAAATGCCAAGCGTAAATGGCCATGCGTCTGGATGTCCACATGTAATCACATGTGATCTACCATTTGGGTTATTTTTTCCCCACTGCCTTTTATTCCTGCCTCTTCCCTAAGCTTGACCAGGACAGGTCGTATAATACCTAGCTGTCCCCCAGAGGTCTTCTAGTCCTGGGATGTGAGACAGGATGATGAGCCTCTGTGGCTTTTCAAAAGGTCATCACTGACCTTTCACAGTCCTGCACAGTTATTTATACTGCCACAACCTTTAACTTACTCACAATGGAGTCCAATAATGCTAAAGCGGCTGGCAGCGCACATAAATTCCGACACATTTCTGAGGTTCATGACAGGCTGCTGAGCATAGCACGTTTTGGACCTTACAGTCTTCTCACTGAAAGTGTCAGAATCAAACAGAAGGGCAGCGATGATGTTTATATCTATGCTTAATGATGTTGCTGCCAAGTTTTCTTTCTTGCAAAACTGGAAAATGTCCTGGAGCAGCCTTATTTTCATTCTAATCCTTAAGATGGCTTCAGACAGAATTAATGAGCTTTGCCTGAACACCACTTCGGCGTTCACACATTTCCACCTTCGTCACCGCTGAAGAGCGTGGGTGAAAGCTGTTCTTCATATTACAATTGAAACCACAAAGCACAAAAACCAATTCCTCCATCACAGCATGGCCCCAGAGCAGCATTAGATCCACTCCCTCTGTTCGCCTCTCACTTTCTTTCTCTCGTTCGCTCTCTCCCACTCTCCAGCTCATCTCATCCATCTGGAGGTCACTCCGCCAGCCCGGGACTCTGTGTGTGCCCAATAAAAGCACTCCCTATCAGAGATAGCGCTCCCCTCTATTGGGAAATAGATGGGTTTTTCAACAGCCTAATCATTTACAGGGCTTCGGGGCGCCTTGGCAAATAAAGCCAGCGCTATTAAATTACAAGTTCACTCCTTCCACCGAATAGCTCCAGAAGGATTCGGCGGCCATGCAACAGCCTGCATCCATGGAAGAGGGATGAGGAGAAAACATCTCTAGCTTGTTAGAACCCAAGCAAGATGCTCGAGACAAGCCTGCTACGTGAGGGAAATGCACAAACAGCGCAAAGGCAGCGAGGAAGAAAGAAGCCCTCACTCAAGGGCACAAAAGTTCAAAAGTGTGAAAAAAGGAAAGCATTCACTTTTTTTTTTTTTGAAAGACTGATATTTAAAGCCTTATTAGGCTGTACGTACAAAGAGAATCAAACAAAATGTGCTTCAGAAAACCGCTTTTATCTCCGACCGTAATTGCGTCCAAAATTACAATAATTGGACCAATTAAAGTAATCCTGAATGAACAGTATGTCATCTTAATGTTTCTGTACTTGTGAGAGGAGTCCTTCTAATTAGCTCCGATCGCACGTATTCATTTCAAGTGTCATTAGTTAAAAAGTTTCAGAGGCATTGCTTTTAAGCTGGGATTTGGGGCACGGAACTGAGAAGCAATTGTTCGGCGGAAGAATGAGCGTGCCGAGGAGTGTGACAGCGGAGAAGAGTCCGCTTGAACTGGAGACGATTCTGAGGGTCGGAGGGTCTGTTCCGAGGCTTTGTTCAGAAGACCCAGAGCAAAGCTGAGAAATACAGAAAGAATCCCAGTGGCAGTATTAATTAGGCAAAGGGGCAGAAAATGGCACCTTTATCGCATGTCCATACAAGCTTAACTGCTTTTATAACTAATGGTTACATGGCAGCTGTATTTCTTTAAGCACTGCTATCACTGCAGTAGGGAGTAGCATTGTCGAGGTAGAGGTGGGCAGTATGATGGTATTTATAGTTGTTGTAATTGACCATGTTTTATTACAAACAGAATGTAATTAGTGTTTAATAGACTGTACTGCAGAGCAGTGTGGGAAACGATGAATGAAAATCTTTGCATACATGTACTCACACATTACTGCATACAAAAATTAAAATACAAAATCAATTTAGAGATACGTATTGCAGTTTCTTCAAAATGTGTGATCATCACTTCAATGATAAGTAGAAATGGCAATATTTTCTGAGGATTTGAAGCTATTTCAGAAAAAAAAGAATTCAACGCGTTAGTTACTGATGTGAAGAAAATGAAAAGAAAAGCCAGAAGTACGTTTTCAAATCTGAACTACACTCTCAAATCTGCTGATACTGAATGCATTGAATGTAAATGTACTTCCATATGCAAGTATTCTGTTTGATTGCAGTAAAATTATATGTCAGCGCTAGTTCACCATATGAGGGTTAAATATCAAGCTAGGATAAGTATGTGACCAGAAAGTGAAGGTGAAAACAGTAGCAGAATCTCATCAGGTACTGTTGACTGAAAGGTCTAAATGACAAAAATCAAAGCCCATGTGAGTGCAGCCTGAAAAGTAGGCTACCTTGCAGGACAAAGCAGTAGCTGAACAGCTGAACAGCCATAATATTCAACTGAAAGGTCACTGGGCCTGGGGAGAGGGGAGGAAGGTGTGGATGAAAGGTGAGGGGGTGTCTGCACCTTCCTGAGCTTTTGCACTCACTCCTGTGTGTGAAAGTTTGCCATGGTGGCTCTCCTAGCGGTTAATTAACGAGGGAGCCTGGCAGTACAGGAGTGGGGGGTGAGCAACATATGTTAGCAGGCCATGTTGGGCCAGTGCATGTGTGTGTGTGTGTGTTGGGGGGGTGGGTGGCTGGCCACTGTCCTTGGCCTGCTCGGGTTCCGTCAGGCCGTGTTGGCATTGAGCAGGACACCAGATGTCGGAGCAGAACCGGCTCGGCGGGCCACACCTCTCGACATGCTAAAACCGGAGTAGAGCACCAGAAATAAACTCCCAGAGGACCTGACTCCGCTCGAAAAACTCCACAACAGATTACGGCCACCAGCCGCCGGAAGCATCTCTCCCATCTCTCTCTCTCACTTCCTCTCTGCTTCCGGCTCGCTCGGAGCAACAGCTTTTTATGGTCAAAAGGCCACAGCGTGCTTTCTGTTTCACCTCCCAAGGTGAGAGGGGAGGAGGAAAGAAGCAGGTGAGCGAATTCATTATGGGAGTAAACGGCAGTGATTGGAGAATGTGGAGAGAGAGAGAGAGAGAGAGAGAGAGGGAGAGAGAGACAGAGAGAGAGAGAGAGAGAGAGAGAGAGAGAGAGAGAG
>JBBPCX010000001.1:44032638-44044036 GCA_037974365.1 Hydrocynus forskahlii
CACACACACACACACACACACACACACACACACACACACACACACACACACACACACACACACACACACAGCCTTCATTCCATTCTGATTATCCACTACATTCACTACAGATATATCAAAGGCCGCAGTAAAGCAGAAGAATAAGCAATTCCAGCTCTAGAATACAGTCAACTGCAGGTCAGCAGTCCAACACTGAAAGAACGCAGCAGCAAAAACACTCTGTAAATTTGCGCCGCCATCTGGGAACACTGCATTTGTCTGTAACAGATGTCAGTGCAGTCAACAGTTGAAAGTACTTGTTTTGGCTGAACAGAAAGAGCAAAGTCCTTTACTTCATCACTACTCTGAAAGGTCTCCTGACCTGGTCGTAAACGATACGGAGGATAAAAGATGAATAAAGATTCTCTACTGCCACCTACAGGTCGCAAACAGTATATCATGAGACACAGTGTCTGCTGATGGCTGGTGTGATCTTAAGCGTCGGACTGAGATATAGCCGGCATGTGAGACCTTTTCACCCACATTTAGCTGTTAAAGGAATAATCCTGTGACTCTGTACTAAGCATGTCCTGGCTGACCATTTGTATTTAGGAAGAAGGGAAAATAAATCACATGTGATTTATTTATAACTACTCCTTTTCACGCTGAACTCATTAGTGTATGCGGTGTATCAAGGTGAAGAGAAAACGCTGAAACAGAATCTGACCTCTCATAGATGGTCTTGAGCATGACCTGGTCCGAGGTGATGTCATTCTCCTCGAGGAAGAGGATGAGCCAGGAGGTCCGGTAGGGCCACTCCTCCGTCAGGTTGATCCACGATGCCAACCGGTCCCAGTTAAACATGATCTGATTGGCTCGAAGGAGACGACCTGAGAGCACATACTGTAAGTTACTGAGTGCAGAAAACCATATGCCATCAGTGTCACTACCATAATGTTCAACAATTAAACCACGTTTGAAGTTTTAGAATATGTTATGTGCCAAAAAGACTGTAGACACCTGCTCATCCAACTTTCTTTAGAAATCAAGGGGATTAACAAATTGCTGCAGAATCAGCATCAACACTACATGGACAAAAGTATTGGGACACACCTGTTTTTCAGGGTTTGGGTTAGGCCCTTAACTTTCAGTGAAGGGTAATCTTAATTCTTCAGCATACCAAGACATTTTGGACAATTCCATGCTTCCAGCTTTGTGGAGACTGTTTAGGGAAGGCCATTTCATTTCATATTCTAACATGACTGTGCCCCAGTGCACAAAGCAAGCTCCATAAAGACATGGTTGGATGAGTTTGGTGTGACAGGCCCGCACAGAGCACTGACCTCAACCCCATCCAACACCTTTGGGATGAACTGGAATGGAGATTGTGAGCCAGGCCTCCTCATCCAACATCTATGTATTTGAATGCAGTGTCATTCAAGTCCCTGCTGGTGTAATGGTCAGGCATCCCAATACTTTTGTCTATATTGTGTACTTTTGTGGAAAGGCTTTAGCCAAGTCAAGTCAAGTTTATTTATAATAGAGTGTTCAATGTGCTTTACAGGAATCGAATAAAAATATTACGCATAAAAAAATTTAAAAATAACACATAGAAAAGAAGACAGAAAATCGATAATAGATACTGAACAAGTTGGAACAAAGATGTGAGGTACTGACTGCATTCAGCCACAGCAGTAGTGGATCAGGTACATATGGATAATTAATTCTGGACCACAAATCTCAGTCTATCCCAAAGGTATTTGATGGAGCTCTATCACTCCAGAGAATGCAACTCCACTGCAACACAGCCTGGTGCTGTGAGTCGCTACTCCAGACTGTTCCAATCTATCAATCTATCAGTCTGTCCAACAGTTCTTTTCTACAGAGATAATACAAATGTGTGTGTGCAGCTAAGAAAGCAACACTGTTCTTATCAGGTGCTAAAACATAATTATGTGCTATATCTTATAACATGCAATGTGCAGTTCCATGTAAAATGTACTAAATGGGTGCTTAATCATGTAATTATGTGTATTATCTTATTCTGTGCAACAGTCTTACCATGGGAGTTGTGAATATCACTGCTTATGTCAATGCAGTGTTACTTATATACTACTGATCCCTACTATGTGCAGTAACATACACCAAACTACCATCTGTGTTGTTAGTAATACATTTGTAAGTTACAAATCTATAGTATTTATACCCATAATTTGTGTAAATATCATAGTGTATTTCATATTGATTTTTTTTTTTTACAGATTATTTTATTGGATTTATTTAGACTTTATATTTTTATACGGTTCTTGTCTCTGTCTCTATGTGCCTGTGCTATCATAACATAAGCAAATTCCTCAGAGATCGATAATGTTTTCTTATTCTGATCACTATAGGAGGGTTGTGAAGACACAATGCTTTCTATATGCAAATAAATCAAATGAAAGAATGTGCAGTCTGTGTACAAAATGGGTGTGGCAGTAACCTGTGACTGATACGATGTTGAGCAGTCTCCTCATGGTCTGGGGGCTGATATCGCTGAACCAATCCTCAGTGACCAGCAGCTTGGTTAGGTCAAAGGACATCTGACGAGTGACAGTGCGCTGCATCTGACGCCGCCGGTACGTGTCCTACACATCAAACAGACCAGGGGGGAACTTAAGCACAGAGAGGCTGGGTGTGTGCGACAACTGCATAGTGCAAAATAGCCAACTATGCACCCAGAAGCTCTATATTAAGATAGATTCCTATTAAATCAGGATGAAATGGTGTGACGTATATCACTAGCAGAAACTGAGTACTGATATTTGGCAAATCAGGATAAATAGCCTTAGCTTTGTAAGGCTACAGTGTACCTTGCTAGGATTTGATTATCATTATTGGACTATTTCACTTTATATAGACCTAACTGTAAATTTCTGTGCACAGTTTTAACAACTGTCTTCCTCTGAATTCTTTGCTTTATTTGCCCAGGCATTGCAAAAAATTAAATCTTGTTAAGTGCACAGGCAAGAAATCAATCATGCTTAAAACAAGCAAAATTATCTACAAGCAGTTCTACGATAATCTAATAACATGAAATTCTTTGTAAAAGTGACTGGATTGAAAGTGGTTTTACTCACCAAGGCATAATTTTCTGCAGTGCGTTCTTTATGCTGTGTCATTATTTATTTAAAGGTCATGCTCAATTTTGAAACAAAAAGAAACCTGCTTCTTGAAGTTAAAATGTAGCATGTAAAAACTGTAAGTTTCAGAATATACTATTCATTCTCCAGTGCATTAAAAAACGAAGTGGTGAAAATAGCCTAGGCTGAATTCACAATTTGTAACATTTACATCCATCTTATAGGCATAGTGACAAACACATGCTTATTATGAAACTCCAGTGAAACAGTAAAATAAAAGAAAAATGAAGGATATGGAACCTTTAATACGTTCACACAGACCCTGAAAACATCTCTATGTATTGTAATTTGTAGCAGCAGAACCAGGAGCACTGATAGCTGTGCCTGACTTTATGCTAAACTAATATCTTAATCTAAATAAACTGTTCAATAGTTAGTGTCATAATTGTAATTCACAGACATGCAAGGGAAGCAAAGTCTACAAGCTCCGTTCGCTGAGGTTTCCTAGATCAACAATTCTCTGCCTCGCATCATTATGTTAATTTCTCTTCAGAGCATCGAGGCTGTCATGAGGTCACTTGTTTCTCCACCACACATCATGAACTGGCTGCTCCAGCACAAACGCAGTGCAGGAACAAGGACCTGGTCACAAGTTCCAGAACCTCCACTAAGTCCACTTTGATGTTTCTAATGCCGACCTTGTGACTCGGCTGCTACATTGGAGCACATGGCCACCAATACAGAGTGGGCAGGTGGTCCCTGTTAGATCTGTTGGTTCAGATCAATCATGACATTTATTGTGCTGTACGTTTGGTTGGAATTAAGAGCAACACGACATAATACTTGGTTTTGATACTGTACTGAATAACAGATGCTGTGTAGATGCTCACCGTGTCCTTCATTACGTTCAACCTGTTAAAGGAAAAGTTGAGACACATATGCTATGAGGCTAGCATGATATCATTTGAATAATGTCACTGTTACATTCAGTTACATTTCAGTTCTTAATCCTCCACCTAAAACCTAAACCTAAATCTAAGTATAAAGATGGCTACAGTCCTAACCCTAATGCTGATGATAACTCTTTTCCTCAGGCTTGCTGGAGGGGAAATCTACAGCTTTTTAAATATTTCTAGGTAATTTGTTAATTCATTAATTGAAATGTAAAGAGGCAAGAGTGTTTTGATGTGAGAGGTGTATTTTAGATACATTTACCAAACTCAGAATTTTTTACAGTTGTGGTGAAAGGGGCAAGGGGTTGCAATTACTCCCCAAAAATAGCCAAAAAAAAAAGATTGTATACTTTCAAAAATAAACATCAAACTTTTCTGTAAGTAATACTGTTTCTGTAAGCACTACTGATCAAGTTTATTAAAAAGTTTAGCTCAAACCCGTAACTGAAAACTTGTAAAACAACATCACTAGAATTTGGCATGTTTCAACTTTCTATGAGGGAGCTTTTGAAGGCATTAAATGCTTAGGATGTCTGGTTCCTATAACAACTTTTGTGAATAGTTCTTTAGAACAAAGCTTTTCACATAGAGCGACTCTGAATGACTATGAACAATATTAACGATGTAACTGTGTAGAATGTTTGAATGTTTCCAAACTCTCCCTTGGAGCATCTGTGGACAAGCTACAGGGGACCAAAGCAACAAAGTGTGTCCAAATCTTTGTTTGTCTGGTGCTCTCAGTAGAACATCAGTAGAACTCTAAACTGAACGCCTGAACAATGTTTTAACAATACTGAGATGAAGATGCAACATTTTTGTTTCGTCATGCCCCTAAAAACTTTGAGACAAACTTCAAGACTCTGTAGGGAGCTCTGGTCCTGTTAAGCTCATATTAGTGCAACAGAATTCAGCACTAACAAGGCAGGGGCAGTGCCTCCTCTCTGAAATGCCTGTGAGCAAATCAGCAAGCTTCTTACTAAACCTCAGAAACTTGAACTTCTTTTCTCAAAAGGAGGACGACTGCCATACGAGCAAACGGCGGAACACAAAAGGAGCTTGCCCCCAAAAGCAAGCATGGGACGAATGAAAAGCATGCTAATACATCAGCAAAGCAAACAAACAGGGCGCTCGCAGGGCGAGCAGCGGAGCCACTTAGCCTCCCGCTAGACGCCGGCCGTGCCAGTGCTTTGTCACAGAGCCCCACTGCTGCTGCACCCTGTCATTAGGCAATGGCATCTCAGCGGGAACGGTAAACAGACATTAAATCAATTACAGACGCTCCTCGGCGACATCCAGGGGCTCTGACAGCACCCCCTCCTCCATCTCCTCCTCACCAGCCTCATGGAAAACACACGGCAACAACAAACACATGCGAGCTTCCCAGCACAAACTTGGAGTGACTTACACGTGGGCAAGAGAGTGGTGTTCCTAACTCTGAAACAGTTTTTAATTCTGAGAGCGGCACACTGAGCTGTGCTGAGTCTCTGGCTCAGAATTTAACCAAGGCAATGTTCACTTTACAGGGTGGCACAAATCTGTTTTAGTGGATCTTATTGCTCAATGAGGTTATTTGGCTCAGATCTCATCTTCATGACTCTTATCTGTCATTAGAGTGAACATACCCCCGCCCTGAAAAGATTTTATCATCAAATCAGTCACTGCTGACACACAGCACAAGCTAGATGATGCTGACAGTGATATGTGGTTGTGCAATGAAAGCTGTTGTTAAAATAAAAAAAAAAAGGTAATACTTTAGAGAGTACACTGCAGATGTTTGGTAGACACACCGTTCTTAAACGCAATACTTTATCTAAATGTAATACTTTGATTTTTTTTTACCATAAACCTAAACCTAACATAACCTAAACTAAACCAAAACCTAATCTTAAACCTAATTCTACCACTGACAAGCAAACAGATAATTTGTTAATATTCATTTGAGCCATTGAGGACAATCTGTACAGGACTAACAAAACTGATGGATCAAAAAGTAATCTCATTACTATTCCCATTACAAAAATTTTTTTTTACTCTTTACGGTTTCATTTGTACCTCCAAGGTACTCATTAAAATCTAAAAAATCATGAAATGCTAATCTCTTGCTAATCAGTTGATTTCCAGCTCATTTTCATTTAGCTTTAATCTTTAAATCAGTAAAATCTGATTTCAACAAATGTAAATGGCAAAACAGTCTAAAACTGGTGTTAGCTTTCCCACACGCTCGTCATTTGCTGCTCTTTCGCTCAGCCGCTCTCCAGCCCCTCTCCCTTTGCGGGTTTTCCCCTACCACTTGTGGGCAGAAACTATCCTGAAGGAAAGGTTTTTTTTGTTCTTTCTAAAGCCCTAAAGCAAGAGAAATTTGGGCATTTTTGCCAATTTTAAAACCCCAGTAGCAGTTACTATAGAATTAAGCATCAGAATGAATGCATAATGAAGTGTTTGGTGCTGTCTTGAAACTATGTTTCAGTAAAGGTTTGCTGTTTATCTGGAGATGATGGGCGGTCGGACGCTTGTGTGAACTGTGTCTTACCCTGCGGTTCAGAGCGGTCTTACTGCCCTGCTTCGCTTGCTCTCCGAGACTGTTCTGAGACTGAAACTTTCTGTCCATTTCCTCATGCCATCCTACAGAGACACAGAGGCACAGATCCAGCAATTCAATATCAGATTCAAACACAGTTATCATGTATCATAAATTCGCTCGTAAATTTGCGGAAAGTCATTCATTACACCTGACAGGCCATGTTTGATTTGTATTTTTTATCAGTTGACAAACAGGTGTGTGTACACTTACCCTCAGCACCAAGCAGATCTCCGTTGGTGGGCGCTGCCATGCTAAGCTTCTTGGCTGTGCTGAGGCCGCGGCTGTTCAGAAAGACAGGCAGGTGCACGATGTTGCGCATATAATCATGGCCGTTGATGTTGGAGTCACGCAGCACGCTGTTCAGGTTCTGGTTGATGGCTTTGATGATGATGTGGGGGTCGCTGGCAAAGATGGAGATGAAAGGGCCCTTGGAGAAGAGCACCCTCACCTGCACCAAGCAGAGAGAAGGTGCGTTACAACACTTAATTCAGCTTTGGACATTACAAACGTTTGGAGATTTCTAATTTTTCAAAAAATAATTATTAATACATGAGGATACATTAATACATTCATACATGAATACATGGTTTCTTTCTCTGCTTGCATAATGAAGACTAAAGAAGTGCATTTAGGGAACAATAGCACACATTAGCGTATTTCTCTATATGTTATAAGGCAGTACTGACTGGTGTCCATACACAGCAAAAATGATGAGTTATAGCTTATATAGAAAGAACATTTTTAGATATTGCAACACATGTATTCATATATATGTTATGTTCTTTATCAAAAAATACTGTTCAGTTATTTAATTTTTAAAAAAATGTACTTTATTATTTATCACTTGTCAATACACTGGTAAACATAACTTTCAACATCTCACTTTAATTTAGGTCACTCCCATTTTCTGTTTGTAATGTAAAATAAGATATCATTCTACAATCTGTGTTGAAAATAAGGTGTCGGTATAGGCAGTGATATTGGTGCCTTTTCATTTAATGATTTCTAGCCCTAGCGTCCACTGACTGTGAACACTACGCAGCACCAGTACACTGACAGATCTTTGTTCTAATAACGCACAAAATGTTCACAGCATAGCATTCAACACTATACAGTTCAGATAAGATATAATGTGACTGCTCCAAATGATCACGTAATTCACTTTTTATGTTCCACATGTATACAATATCCAAATATTAAAAATCTCACTGTAATGTATTAGTCCTGACTACCACATGGGTAGGAGGCACAGTGAGGGAGGAGGGCTAATACAGATGTACAGACGATCGGGACTTTCCAGACTGATGAGAGACTGCAGCATGGCCAAGTGTCACAGGACACTGATTTGTGTACGATTTGAAAAAGTTCATTAGAGCTGACTGCTGCCTCACGCTAATGTCTAGCCCCAAATATCTGCTTATACTGCAGTAGTCCACAGAAACTACATTGTCTCTTTCCCAAACAAAACGCGCCATAATCCACCCCGCACCCCCTTTTTGCACTCACAGCAGTATGAAAATCCTTTTTGTTATGGGACATTAGGACCAGCAAGTAGAAAAACATTTAGTTTGTGATAAAAATTCAATTTTATAATTCCTATCAAAAACGGAAACAAAAAAGCATGGAATTTAAAAGAGATGCGGTTAATTGCGCCACAAAGGAGTCTTTGAGAAGGTTTCAGGCGCTCTGGAAGGAGGGAGATTTCATTAGCACAGAGCAGGCTGCCAACACAAGGGGATTATACCCCTAAATAATAACGTTTGGCTGAAGGAAATTCTATTACTCCAGCTGGGAAAGAGGAATCTGAACTTTCTGGGTTATTTGAGTGTGAACTCTGATAGCTACCGTATGTGGTTCAGTCAAGAGATTGATGAGTGTTTACTGCTCGATCAGATCAAGCGGTGTTATTTAGGTATTTAGCGAAGGGGAGGAAGACGAGGAAGTGATGAGATGAAGGGTGAGATGGATCTGTATGATGGTTTCATATGCAAATCTGAAACCTGAACAGTGATCATGAATGCACACATGCCCACACACACCGTGTCCAGCATCTGCAGTACTTTATCCTGCTCACAAGAGTCCAGGCCATCGATGATGACGACCAGGCGGGTCTGATTCTGAGTGAAGCCATCGATGGTCTTTGCCATCTTGGCCATGAGTTCCACCTCACACTTTAGAACCTAGTAAATGAGAACAAGAAAAGTATTGCTTAAAATAATTAATACACACAGAGTCAAATGTACGCATGAATGCAGGCGCAGTGAAAAATGCGTCTTTAATATGCACCTGGTTTACTAAGATCTGATTTCCTAAGACTGTAGCTTATCATATAAACTGACCATCACCCTGCCCATTAACCTGCTGCCTTGTGAGGCTTAAATGGGAAATAGAGTCATCGACTAGCTTGAAACAAAACTGAAATGTCATGTGAGATCTTCCCATGTTTGTGCCTCCCTCACTCAAATGCATGAAAATGAGTAAAAGCACATGTTCATTTTTTTGCAAATGGCCCATAAACTGTGCATTAGGCTCAGGCACCAGTTAAAAATACAACATGCAGCCAGAATCCAATCCAGATCTACCACAACTACCACTCAGAAAAACAAGAAGAATAAAAGTCAAGCTGTAATCAGGGGTCCAAACATTACCTGAAGATCCCAGTTTGCATTTAAATGTGTTAAAAGTTTACACAAGACACGTTTGGTGTCTGAAGTCTGAAGCTTCAATAGATTTGCATGTAGCAAGAAGCTTTTTAAAAATAATTATCACAGTCTATATATTGTCTATATATTGTTGCTTGCTCCTATATACACAACCAGTCAAAGGTTTGGACACACCTTCTCATTCATCGATTTCCTTTGTTTTATTATTGGCTACATTGTAGAGTAATATTGAAAACATCACCTATTGCTCTGATGACAGCTTTGCACACTCTTGGCATTTTTCCAATCAGATTCATGAGGAATTGACCTGGAATGGTATTTAATTAACTGGTGTTCTTCGTCAGGAGTTCATTAGTGGAATTTCTTGCCTTCTTGATCAGTTGTGTTTGGTACACAGTTAGCGATCCTATTCCACGACAGTTCTACTCCACATTACGGCAAGAACCACTTAACTAAGTAAAAAAAAACAACAGTCCATCATTACCTTATTACAAAACATATTCTGGTTTGTATAACTCTTTTTTTTGTTTACTGCATAACTCCATGTGTTCCTTCATCATTTTGTTTGTTTTCAATATTAATCTACAATGTAGAAAATAATATAAACAAAGAAAAAACATTGGTAGTGTATATCTATATATTCTTGCTTGCCTCAAACCCTGCTGGGCTGATCATCTCAAACAGGCTTGCTTTGTCGTTTGAATTTGTATGACCTGAGGGAGATAGAAAAGCTGGAAAATCCTGTCCTTTTTCCATATCAGCACAGTGGACTTTTATTCTTAAACTTGTTCTATTACAAGGAAACCACTGCATCTAACCTCCATTATTGCTTTAAACTATAATGGATATTTAAATTTGTTAGTGCTTATGCAGAGCTGGTCATGGCTCTCTGGTGCATACCTTCATGAAACCCTCACTCTTGAGCTTGTGCATGCTGTTGGCAGCGCTGTGCAGCCTCTTCCTCTGTGAGTGTAGAAGTGAGTCAGCAACTTGCCACCAGGTCCTGCAGTTGAGCAGCAGAGCCAGACCTACAACACTGGCCATGGCCACCAGCACCGCATTCACTGTGACATTAGCAGGCTCCACCTTGAAAATGGCCAGGAGGGCCATGCCCGTCACCAGACATGCCAGCGTCAGCGCAAAAAGCACAAAGGATGGCACACAGCATGTCTTCTTCCACTTTTTCCCTGAGGAATGGGAAAAAGGAAACCGAGGAAGTCTCTAGGGGATACTTTGTTTAATCCCAATATGAATGAATGTGAGATGTCCGGTTACACTAGGGTTCATTCACTGTTCTTAGTTTGAAGTATGGAAAGTATAGAAGTGATATTAAACCAAGTAATTTCAGATTTGTTTGTGAAGTAAGGGTGGATTATATGACTATATGTTACAATCACAAATTATTATTGGTTATATGTTATCGTTATACATTATTTTGAAAAAATAATAATTTACATTGCTATGTGATTTTGTGAGTTTATCTATGTGTTCTCAGTACTTCTAGAATACTGATCAAACTGCATGTGTCATACAAGTTACAGTTTTATACCAAAATGAATACCACCACCAGTGCATTGTAACTGTATAAACTGCAGGGTGACCTGCCGCTGATTGGATTTCAGGTCATTATGGCATTATCGTATTAATGTATTTCT
The DNA here is from genome assembly GCA_037974365.1 of Hydrocynus forskahlii. Lineage (NCBI taxonomy): Eukaryota > Metazoa > Chordata > Actinopteri > Characiformes > Alestidae > Hydrocynus > Hydrocynus forskahlii. The sequence goes on from JBBPCX010000001.1 coordinate 44,043,592, forward strand.
AACAATTAGTTCATTGTACTTTCTAAGGAGACACTGACTATCAGGTTCTGAACTGTTTTGCAAATCGAAATCTAGAACAACTAAAATCTACTCACGATCATGATATGTATTGTGTATAAAGAACATGTCATCAAGAATCATGATGTTATACAGTATTTCTATATCGCAGATTATTGTAAAGTATAGGATGCTGCATTCCACACACAAACCTTGTGACTCATTTTTAAAGACCCTAAAGAGCCTGGTGGCCATGAAACCAAACTCTCTTTCGCATGCGTCTGACAGCGTAGCAATCATCTCAGCCATGGAGGTCTCCCCACCCACACTCGACAGGCGGTTATAGTCTGTGAACAGAAACCTAAACAGAAATACAAACATACACACACACACACACACACACACACACACACACACACACACACACACACACACACACACACACACA
>JBBPCX010000001.1:44061406-44110883 GCA_037974365.1 Hydrocynus forskahlii
TAATTTTGTTTTCGCTTGCAGAAAGACATTTCTACTGTTCAGATAAATGCCTTCAAACTACTTTTTTGTATTCTTTTGTATTATTTTTAAAGTTTTTGTTTGATAGATGGCATATAACCTGTAGTTTAAAGCAGCAGTTCACTGAAATCCTGAAGCTTGTGGAAGGTGTGGGAGCTGGTTCAGCTGGACTGGGACTCAGTAATGGAAACCGTCAGCTAAAATAAGCCTACGGGCACAAAGCTGCTGAGGACATCTTTCCATGCTGAGCATGGATGTGTCACAGTCACACTGAGTTCCCCCTCTCATCTAAGAGCAGGACCGCTGTCCAAAAGCCACATCTAAACATCACAAACTGGAGAGTTAGGAAATGAAGTTTAGTCTAGAGCTCCCTGGATGTGCAGCCCTGTCTCCCAGATGAAGTGGCTCTTAGCAACAGTGCCAGGGTGACACTCCCCTCACCATGGCAAGCCACACAGGTCTGAGCAGGACAAAAACACAGCTGTTTACCATGGAGTAACAGCCTCATTATTGATATTATTAATGACACACTACATTGTACACTTCAGGGTTTGTCCTAAATTCCAGTGAAGCTTAATGCTTCAGCAATAATTGGTGTAAAGGACTGGTGTCCCAATACCTCTGTTCATAGTGTATTGGTAGTATCGTTATGCCTATGCCACATGCTTCTGTGAGTTAACCTGCATTTTTTTAAATCTTACAGAGACCCAGCAACAAGTTTTCTGACTTGAATATCACTTCAAAATTTAAAAAGCAGTAAAAACACATTTTAAAGCTCCAAGTGTCAACCTGGCAATGTGCTTAATAAAGTTAGAAGCTGCTAGACAGCATTTTCACAGCTGTTCTCCTCCTCTCAGACATGTAAACTGAACTAGAGTTAACAGCTGAGGCTAGCTGCGTGACTGTCACTTTCTCAAGGCAGACGACTTACTTTTTCTTCACACAGAGAAAATATTCCAGTCCAGAGTCGGTGTTAAAGTCTTGTGTTGTTCCCCTCCAACATGTTCACGTTATTCTTGTTTTGGCCAGACAGCCATTTTGTACAGGAGGAGTGGGCAAATTCAATTTGACTCCCTCCTCCCCCGCCTACAGTTCGAGGGGAGGCTGATATTCAGTCACACTCCCTCCTTACCCTCTTCTTACACACTACATGGACAAAACTATTGGGACGCCTGACCATCACACCAACAGGGACTTTAATGTCATTACATTTAAATACCTAGAGTTTAATATGGCGTTGGTCCCCTTTTCAGTTATAAAATCTTCCACTCTTACTGGAGGGCTTTCCACAGGATTTTGTAGTGTTTCTGTGGAAATTTGTGCAGATTCATTCCATAGAGCATTTATGAGGTTCAGACACTGATGCTGGAAGAGAAGGCCGGGCTCCCAGCATCCAAAGGTGTTGGATGGGTGTAAGGTCAGGGCTCTGTGCGGGCCAGTTAAGTTCTTCCACACTGAACTCATCCAACCATGTCTTTATGGACCCATTTTCTATTCATGCCCCAAACTGTCTACAAAGTTGGAAGCATGGCACTGTCCAAAATGTCTTGGTGTATCTTGGTAAGATTGCCCTTCACTGGAAGAAAGGGGGCTAACCCAAAGCCTGGACTGGACTATACAGGACAGTATCTGTGGAGTCCTGTAGAGCCCAGATTTTTCTCAAAGAGATCAAAATAAAAATTGTCTCCATTACTACATTTCATATAAACATGCCTGTTTGCATCCTAGAGCAGTGCTGAATTAACCCTTTAAAAACCAAGAAAACACCTTTCTAGTGATGCATCTTGAAGGTGGGAGGAGCTTCAGAAAAAAACCTACAAGCACTCTGGGGATTATACCTGAAAACAGACTCAGAGGCAGTTCAAAACATGGTTAAACAGGATGAGTGTTGGATGATCTGGTTTTCTAATTGTTGCTGAGGGCTGCTACTAAACATCCTCACTCTCCAAATCTGTGTAAACACACCCTTTATCTTTTCCTTGCTTTTTGTTGCCACTTTCTACAAGCACGCACACACACACACACACACACACACACATCACTCATCTACTTTGTGGCAAACAGAGGGTTAGGGCTTCAATCACCTTCTGTGTACTGGGCTTGAATAAGATAAAAGATAAACTAAATCAATTTAGATTAAAACATATGCAAGGTGATTATATTATAGGTGCTATGTCTATAAGTATATACAGAATGTAATCTGTATATTTAGATAATAGTGTGGTGTCCTGTAGCACACTACAGTTTTCATAAAAATTCAATAAATGAATCCTGTGGAAATTTCAGTTCTTTTACTATAAATATTCTCCATGGCGTCAACTTTGCACACTCTGAATATGAATAATTTCTGACCTCACTGGAAACATGTTCATATGGTAATGATTTTAATTGGCTGGTTTAATCAGTTGCTCACTGTCAAACACATGAGACATACAAAACTAGGATGAAAACACTCGGACAAAAACAGCCCAACACCCATGAGAACAATGGTACAGTTGTTTTTAAATGTTTTCAATCTGAATGAAGTAAAATCACAGTGTTGAAAACAGATCTTTCAGAACCATCCCCAAAACTCACGTCAGTGAGATCCAAAATAAAGAAATAAACAAGAACAGTCCATCGCAGAGAATGCAAACAGAACCGACAGCAGTCCGAAGTATCCTGGGAAGGCATTCGGGATTTATTCTCCATGTGACGCAATGATGTAAGAGGAAAAAAAATAAAAGCGTCAAGAACAGGAATCATAAGAAATCTTTTGGCTTTGCACAATGTCGAAGCACTTAGTCCTGAACTGGTAACATCTAATCTTGTACTGAATCTCAGACTGCAACAAACATACCAGTCCAACTGACCAGCCTTGACTTTAACAGGGCAAAAGAAGATTCTGAATTGTGACCCCACATAAAGTTACAGAAGGCCTTAAAGAATAGTTTCGCAAAAAAACCTCGGTTTTCTGCCATAGAAGACATGTTTAGTATCTAAACTGTGCTTCTTTCGTTTTAAACTGAAGCTCACAGCTAGTAACATTGCCATCAAACAATAGAAATTAAAAGTCACCCAAATAGCCTGTTGTGGTATAAAAATATATCACCAAATCTTCTCTCAACCCTCTCAAACTACATCCAGATCTTCATTGAGGTCATATAGACTAGTCGATGTGCTTTAGGAAGCAGTACAACTTACTACGAGTTATTAAAATGAACAAAGTGCACCACTATAAGCAGACGTTTCAGACTGGTGCCCACAAATAAATCAGAGGACTGTGTCCTAAACTACATCCACAAGTGTGAGTGACGTTAAAGAGGAAGTGAATGAGCTTTCGGGGCTGATTGGGTAACTATAGAGAACCTCACAGCAGCAGATCTAAACTAAAAAAGCAACCTTTGGACACTAAACATGTCTTGGTTGAGTGACTACATCTGAGTTCAAGAAGGAAATTGTATAAATTCGATCTTTCTGAACCATTTGCTCCACACAGTGATTGATTCTCTAGTGTTGGAGAAATTTTTGGTGGTTCAGATGGATCACTTTATCAAAATGTTCAGAACAATTATATCAGTGGCTGCATGCCAAAACATAGAGACCTTTGGTTTATCAGATGCATGAGACAAATGTGCCTAAAATGAAACCTCAGTACATTTTAAGCTTCCATTTCTCAGGCGTACATCTTTGTTTATATCCGGATGCAGCCACAGACTTTGTAACTCTGCACCGCCACTCTAGCTGGCTAAAGTTCAGCCCATGTTCTACAGTCAACGGTAATTCTAGCGGGGTTAAAAGACTCGGATGAGAATCTATTACACCTGTAAGGTTAGGAGGACACAGAAACAAGACAAGGGAAAAGAAACATCTAACAAAACAGTGTGCAGGTAAGAGTGCAATCACTCTAAAAAGGAACTTACAGAAGACTGCCAGCACATTCCTCCGTTCATGACCATAGACCTACAAACGATGACTATAACCAAAGTACAATAGCAGAATAAGGCTGTTCTATGTTTCTGATATAACAACGTGGACCTCAACAAAACTGAGGAAATCCGCTGTAGTCCGACAGACTAAAGGCGCGAGAGCTCCGTTCAACAAATACAAGTTTAAACGCCGGGACGATATTTACACTAAACAAGTGTCCACATACATTCACACGCAGGTACACTGGTCATGTTATGGTTCGTGTTTGTCGGAAAACGATACAGCAATGTAACGGCATCTTCAATGTTCCATGAATCCTTACCCTCCCCCTCCCCCCACGATGCCAGGCGCTGTGTTAACGTATAGAGGGATATTTGGATTTAGACAGTGGAGTGTCTAAAGAGCACATGGCCCACAGTGTTCTCTTGCACTGCTCGGTCAGTGTGTGCACTTCAAATCCTATTTCTTACAGTTTCAAAAAGAATGTTATTTTATGACCAAATAAATCCCTTTAGTGCAAAACGCTAAAACCCTGCTTTGCACCTGTAAGGAACAAAGAGAGTGTGTGGTCTCGAACGTACAACATGTGTGCCACATTCAATTTGGCACTTTGGACACATGAAGCAGTTTTGCATTGATGTGCTGGTTATGCGGTCGGAACGCTCGCTTGGACTAAATTTACTGTTTCTTTCCCTTTGGCCTTTCGGGCAGTTAGACCATGTTTATACAAAAAAATATATATCTGAGACGTAAGAAAGAGGAGAAGTAACATCAGAAAATCAAATGAAAAAACACTTGTTTGCTGGACTCGCTGTGCAAAAGCTCAAATGAAACCTATAATCAGGGATCTGCAAAACAAAGTAGACATTAAAACTCTGGACCATTCTTAATATGACAGATGATGGTGTACATCTTTAAAAGCTGTACTGAAACACAGCTTCTTTATATTTGCATTGATAGTAAACAATGAAATCCACTACTATAGTTAACAGTGGGGTAAAATACACGCATTTTAAAAATAAGAGACCTGAACTGTATAGATAATCTGTGAACATAAATATAAACATTTTATGTAAACCTAAAGACTTTCAAATCCCTGATTACGGCTTTCAATCGGGACCCTTTAAGAAAGCAATCAATCTGTTCCTCTGCATTTAGTGAGCTTTGAATTCACCATGTAACACCAGATGAGACTTTACTGAAGTGTGCTTGAGGAACCGTAGGAGGCTTGTCCAGTGCTTCTTCTCAAAAACAGGAGGGTATCAACAATATCTCTCCCTTAACAACAAAAACATTTAGTGTTTTTAAAGCGCCACAGTGAAGGGCATTGCTAATACTTTACAAACCACCAAACACACTATCAAGTTCCCTTTCGCAATCGCTGACCCACCAGGGCACACCAGAAACCAGCGAGTAGATCTGTTCCCATACCTCAAATTACAAACATCCAAAAACCACTCACACACCTTTTCACATCATCAAGTTGTTTTCAATGCACTGAGGTTGCACATCACTGTCAGTTTCCTGGACAGAGATTAAGTCTAGTCCTATTCAGAGACTACACAGCATTCTGAATAGAGATTTTCCACTGAAAGGAAAATGTAGTCCACATTTCTGGGTTACTATAGGGCTGCCACTATGGGTTATACTGATAATCGAGTAATCTACAGACTATTCGGACAATAAAGGTTTACCTTATCTTTTATCTTAAGTCGATTAATTGCGTTGCTTTCTTTAACCTTTTAGATTTTCCTGAATTCCTAAACACTTTTTGAGACTTCTTACCCTTTCAGAGGTTTGTCAACCTCTGGTTCAAGCAAAAATGTTTCTTCAAAACCAGAAAGGAACATTGCAAGTTGATGTCATTTCCATTTCTCATTTTCAATTCAAAAAAACATACTTCTTTAATCTAAAAAAAAAAAAAAAAAAAATAGCACCAAGGAATAGAAACAAGCACCGAGCTGTCAGATCAGGACTGAAGACAAAAAATGGGTAATTATAATGAATTATTATGATGGATAATTATAATGAAGAAAAGAGATATGAAACAAACTGACTACAACATCTGTTTACCATCATCATTTCTTAACAATTAACCTTATGGTCTACTAAGCTATGAAACTCACTTTCATTCTGATGTAGCTAAAACGAAGGGCCTAAAACTCTCTAGATATTTTACAAGCCTGCCCATTTCTTTGAAAGGCTGAAGTAGGAGATATTAAGAGTTAAATGATGTTCACACAAAGGTAACAGCAAAAGTTCATTTGTTTGACTCTAGTTTGATAGTAGCGGCTAGGCTAACTAACTGGTTTAGCTGATTATACTCTATGAAATGGTATTATAAATCGACAAAATTAGGTATCAATTTTTTAATTGAGTGATTGTGTTCACGTAGTCATGACACTAGCTTAATCCCTGTCTGGGAAACTGACCTTGATGATGTGAGCCAGACCCTTCTACTCATGACTAAAAGTCATTTTCAGTGAATAATGACACAGATTATGACTGAAAAGTAAAAGAATCCTTGGGAAGTTTCCTAAGGGCCCAAAGTGCAGAAAAACAGAAATGATTTGGAATAAATTCTAGCTGCATTAGCATGAGGAACGTTTCATTCTCCTGTAAAGCACCAAATTCGGAGATTTCAGACATTATCTTACGGCAGCAACGCTTTGTTGTAATAGTAAACTGTGTACAGCTGTGGGAAAATGTAATGTGAACTTTAATACATAGCACTTTCAAACCTGTGTTGTAATACGTCCAAGTTCCTAATAAACATGTGATGATATCATGTGGTGCGGTGAGCTTCCTATGGTGTCAGCTGATAACGACTATAACGTAAAGCCCATTAAAAGCTTCTGAACTGAATCCAGTGAGCCCTGAGGAAACCAATGGCAAAATGCAAATAAAAACCCTTGATCAAAACATCCAAACAGAAATAGAACATTTTTAAAAAAAGAAGAACATCCTTCAAACTCTCATTCCAAATAAAGGTCGCCAAACCCAAATACAGCAGCAGATATGAATCGATTAGACAGACCGAAAGAAAAGATATCGTAAAAGACCAAACAATAGCTAGACACAGGTACCTAAGGCCTATGAGAGATTGGCATCACACAATGTACTTCTATTTCTTTATCAAACCCCCAGCTGTTAGAGACGAAAAAGTGTCACACGAAGGGTGCGATGGCAAAAAACCCTCTAAGTACTTGCGAGAGCTAGCCTCGGTGCACCAAATGCTCCTTCCTCAAGCAGTGAATCTCCCAAGCCAGTCTGCTGAGCATTAGACAGTAGATAGAGGGTTTTTAAGGCAACTTCTGATTTGTTTGTATTCATTAAGATCCATTACTCCCCGATCGCTTCCTCCCATTAGCAAATCGCTTTCACCAATTAATCCCTCCCGAACCGGTCAAGATCTGCTGTAAATCGAAGTGCGATTAGCCCGAGCACTGCTCCTGCTTTGTTGTCCATGGCTGATGTTTTAGTTACATCCTTGTCTGGTTGGGTCATAGGGAGGACAATGGCCGCTCTGGTTCTCAGTCTTGGTTTGCGAGTTCTCCACAGCGCTCTGTGCGAGACGGGAGGTGGACAGGGAACGCAGGACCTCATGAGGTTTTCTCTTTCTGGTTGCAGTTGCTGTCTGTGCTGGAGTGGACGGCCTGGTCCGATGGCTGGCTTGGAGCTGAACCCTGCACTTTCTCACATGAGGATCTGCGCTTCACAGGCAGGGCCAGAATGAGCACTGCACAAGCCAGGTGGAGACAGTAGTAGACTGACCTGAGAGAGAGAGATAGAGGGAGAAAGAAAGGAGAGAGAGAGTTAAGACTGTGTACTATAGATCCTGGACTGTGAAAAAGAAGGTGCACACAGATACCACTTATCAGATGTTTCTTTACATAACTTTAAAATATTTGGAACATGTCAACAGCACTTGTGGAGGTGGGCCTCAAGGGGCCATATCGTAATTGTTGCCCCTTTGAGGTTTATATGGGTGAGTGCAGATATAATTCATTTCTATGAAACAAAGGCAATTCATTCAAAAGTTTTGATTTATATAGCACTTTTCAAAAATAAAGTTACAAAGTGCTGTACAAAATCAAAGTAAATGAACAAAATTAAGATGTAAAGGTCATTAAAAAATATATAATATAATAATCAAAATATACTGATTTATTCTGAAATAAAATGTTCCCCTCACACCACATGCAGTCAGTCAGCCATGCTTAGTGTCTAAAGTCTGCACCTTTAGTTTAGCACTGAAATAAAGTAGCTAAAAGTAGGAAAAGAGGTTTATACCCATCTGTGTCTTTCACGATAAACATACCTCAAACTGTTATGTAATTTCAGCCTTGCTTATGTCGTTTCTGAGGCTGTACAACACCAAAGCACAAACATTCTAGGCTTAACGATAGCAGCTATAACTATTGCAGCTTTGCAAAGTCCTATTATTCATGTTTACAGATAACATACTGTAACCTGGCAATAATCTGGAAACCTACACCTGGTACATGTTCACATATATGTGATTTCAGTTTAAAAAACTACATGCAACAATTCTGCTGCAGTACTCAGTGTCACTCTTTAGATGTAATGTCCTCAGTTGGCTTCCTGCTCCATATCACCGCGCCAGCACACCAATCACCGGTGTTTCCTGCTGTCTAATTATCCGTCTTTAATGAGAGTTCTTTATACACTCTTCAAACGGTCAAATTTAATAACGCTACAAATGACCACTATAGATTTCTTTTTTATCTCAGCAGGGCTCATAAAACCAGACATTCTCTCTCTCTCCTCGAGAGCCAGCCCTAAAACTGTCTAATTAACAGAGTGTGGCTGTTCTGGACAAAGAGGCATGCTCTCCTTTTCACCTCTGTCTGGAAGAATGTCCTCCTAAGTCTTTTGATACAGATTAATATAAAATCCATCCTTCTGTAACACTTCACTCTGCTTAAAAGAGAGAACAGTAGCTCATTGTCTACTACAAATCTTATTGTTATCTATGTTTTAAAGTGCTGATATCCTACATTTTTCTGTATTTCATTTATGATTCTGTGTGGGTCTACGTATCCAGAACAGCTATAATATATTAACATGACCAGTTTTAACACGTTTTCATCTGTTAGAATTCATCAGGCAGATTTTGTTACTTTCCTTTTAAGACTGGCCTATGTAAATGAGCCCTTTTCTGACGCTCTGCTCTGTGTTTTGCCTCGGTCCAGTTCAAGCTTCTCTGTGAATGAGCAGCGATAAACTGCCATAGACGGTCAAATCTAAATATGTTGTTTTTTGTGACAACACAAAAATGATGAACTCAAATTTCTATTGTTTTCACATTTTGAAAAGGTTTCTTTTGAATTTAATGTGACTTTACTGTCTAGCAGTTTGGCTATACTTTGGCTGTGGCGGCCTGCAATCAGAAGGTTGTGGGTTTGAATCCCAGCACTGCTAGTGTCATCACTGAGGCTCCCTTGAGCAAGGTACTGTCCCCACACACAGCTCCTCGGATGCCCCTCGTTGGTGGCAGCCCCCTGCTTCACTTGGTGAATGGGTTAAATGCAGAGAAAGAATTTCACATTGTTCACACTGTGTGCTGTGGTGTGGTGTGTTCACTATAAGGGGCCACTTTACTTTACATACATATAAATATATATATACATAGACAGATAGATAGATCTACACTATATAGCAATATAGAGCAATACTCACCAGTAAAACCTCAGTGATGGTCCTACAGCCAACACTACGAATGGCACCACTGTATAACATATGGCGATCTGCGTGCTGGCCCACGTGATCACGTCATAGATGAGCTTGAGCATAGAGGAGCCCAGGAAGTGCTGCCTCACATTGTGTCTTACCTGAAACATGGAGAACAAAAACTTAGTCAAAACTTTACTATTAAAATGGTTCAGATAAAAACTCCATAGCTTAATTTTGTCAAAGACTAAATCAAATCTATTTATAGAAGACGGAAAAAGCCTTTTTAACATTAATGTATATTAATGTCATAATTCCACTAATCATGAAATATGTTCACACAGCATAAAAGGAAACAGCTACAAAAATAAGTTAAACCACCATCTGAGAATTTGTTTAGTTAATGTCCAGCTAAATAAACATATTTCTTGCATGCAATTTGTGAAATATTACATTTACATTCACATTTATGGTATTTAACAGACGCTTTTATCCAAAGCGACTTCCACTCCCTAACTACAGGAGGCAGTCTCCCTGGAGTAACTTGGGGTTAAGGGCCTTGCTCAGGGACCCAGTGGTGATGTGCTGAAGGTAGGATTCGAACCTACGACCTCTTGGTCCAAAGGCAAGTGTCCTACCCACTAGGCTACCAGCACAAAAAAGACAGAATAACAAATCTCTGAATCTTCTGAATCAAATCTAGCGCTACAGCAGTGACATAAAAGGCCCAGGTTTGGAGTAAACAGGATTAACAGAGCAGATGATATGTTGACTTTAATGCAACACAGTGAGATCTGAGCTCCTTCACTGCCCATAGTTTTGATTCACAATGGCATTTAAAGGCCCTCTGCTGCTGCCTGACCCAGTTCTTCTGGAATAAGAAAAAGAATCTTGGAGAATATCCATCATTACAGCGCAGTAGAGTCAGAAAGCAGAGCTGAACTGAACCTTGGATGCTGCTTTGGAGCTGAGGCAGTGTTATTTAGAATAAGAAGTAATTTGAGAAAGACTGGTCGCCAGAGTGATATCAGAGAAGCAAAGAAATCTAAAAGCAAATGAGATAACATTAACGTATCCCCATAAAACCCTTTAAAATAATTAAAAAAATTTTTTTTTATTAAAGTAGTTTATATATCCCTGGCCTTGGGCTGTAATGTGCCAATGAGCATCCAACAATTTATTAAATATTTATTTTACTGTATACTGTAACCTCAGATGCATCCGATGATTTCTGTGGGTGTTTGAATCAATCAAGACATTTATATGTTTCTCTTATGTGTAAAAACACAGCTGTACACAAAGGTTTAATGAAACCTTACAATGTTTAACATGATGAAAATGTATAATTTGTGCCATAACTTTTGTACAGGCCACATTTGACTTTTTCTATCTGTGAAATTTACCAAGTAAATAATTATTGTTCTTTAAAATGCGCAAAGTTCTCATATGTAGCTGTACCTATTTTCACAAATCAACAAAACATGTAATTCGATAAGGAGCACCTCTCCGTTCTGCATATGACTGTATATTGCAGGGTAAATTGCACAACATATTAAAACAAACACAACATAAATATCAATATTGTGCTGTCCAAAGACTTACTGCTCTGGCTGCTAGTGTCACTGCGATGCCTGTGACAAAGGTGAGGTAATATCCTGGGTACACTCCATGCCACACAGCAGAGAGCAAGAAGGTGGCTGCTGTTGGATGGTACGGACAGCGCTCGTAACACACTCTAAAAGCAACAAAAGTGCACATCGTGACAAGGAGCGTGACTCAGTACTACAAAGAATCAGACTGTAGAAGGTCAACAAAGGTCAATATACCTTTTTAGCCAAAGTGCTGTCTGAATGTTCCAGTTGTCAAGGAACGTCTTGAAACTGGTCGCAAACTGCAGTTGAAGGACAACAATAAGTGCACGATTCATGCTTGTGCTTTGAGAACAAATGGAATATTGGAAATACTGAGTGAGATCCTGAGTGATTTGACTTTTATCGTACCTCAATGTCCAGTATTCTCAAATTTGAGATCAAGTCCCATTTTGGAGTCCCATTTGTGTTGTAACCACTGAAGCCAAAACCGGCAGCGTTGTTAATGGCATCAGCTGAAAAGCAGGAGTAACAAAATGCACAAATTTAGTAAATGTACAAGTACAAGCTCCTCATTAAAAGCACTGAATTGTTTCATGTATTCATACAGTGTGTTTGGCCATCACTAGTTCCCTCTTTGGACACAAGGGGGCAGTACAGCCCTAGCATAATAGAGCGTGCAATACCAGCTAGACTTGTTTTACAAGTTTGACAGTAGCTATCATCGACGATACTGCAGATCATTCCAAATAGAGAGCAACCAGGCTCCTTTCTCACCCAGTGTCCATACAAAATAGTATTTGGGCCGCAGGCTAAGCATGGACAGATAGAGGTAGAGGATCCGCAGGTAGAAAGGCTGCGAGGTGAAGTAGGGGTCTTCGATGACCCGGTCCACAGGGCATATCCTGTAGAAGGTCAGGTAGACCAGTAGGCACAGAGCGCAGGTGCCCAGCTTCAGAATCACATCTCTCTGGGGAAAAAAAGAGAACATCAACCTCCTTCTTAATACAGCAAGAGCTGGTGGCCTAGTGGTTAGTGGCTAGACGTGGGTTCGAAACCACTGCCTCACTTGGTGAATGGGTTAAATGCAGAGGAATTTCATGCTGTTTACATATGACAGAATGGTCACTTTTAAGAGACCCTGAATATGTTATATGGAACATTTCAATGTCTCTACATTCTACTAATAATAGTGACATTATTAACACTGTTAAATAACACATGGCATTATACAGCGACGATAAACTCGCTTTGTCGTACTGCAGCTTTATACACCTTGCATTTGTGGAATCTCAAGTTACTGTGGGTATAGAAAAGAATCACATTCTTCAAAATATTCAAATTTTGTTGCTTTGTAGAATAAAAAGAAGTCACAAACACACAAAAAAAACATATTTTCCAGCTGTATGCAAAGCAATACTCGATTCAACCTATTCAATCCAAGTGAAAGATATGATAGCAACATTTTAGAAAAAGTAAACCAACAACCTTCTCCTAAAAACATCTGTAAACTCAATCAGGCATAACTAATCACCTTCTCTATTGCACACTAAGCTAATAAGTGTAATTGTTTTGATTAGTTCAGCATAAAAACAGCTATTCCTGGAGCATTCCCATGATTGTCAGAGGCACAATCTATGGCAAGGCACAATCAAAAGACCTCAGGAATACAGGTGTTAACAGGCACAAGTCAGGAGATGGATACAAAAAAACCAAAGGCTTTATCAATCCCTAGGAGCACAGTAAAGTCTATATTTAAGAAGTAGAAAGAGTTTGGTACTACTAGGACCCTTCCCAGATCAGGCTGTCTCTCCAAACAGGATGGAAGAGTGAGGAGGAAACTGGTCAGAGAAGCTACTAAGAGGCCTTTGAATCTTTGAAGCAGTTACAGGAGTTTATGGTAAAGAGTGGTCGTTGTGTGTATGTGACAACAATATCCCAAGTACTCCACAACACTCCTCAAAAACGGCCACATTAAGTCTCAATTGAGCTTTGGTAAAATGCAATTTCAAGATTCTGAGGCCAAGTGGAAAACAGCATTATGGTCAGATGCAACCAAAATTTAACTATTTGGCCTCAGCACCAAGTGGCACATCTGGTGGAAAGCCAATACAGCTCGCCATCCAAAGAACACCATAACTCCAGGAAATCATGGAGGTGGTTGCGTCATGTTGTAGGGGCAGCAGGGTCTGGAGCACTTGTCAGGACAGAAGCAAAAATGGATAGAGCAAAATATCAAATTCTTGAGGACAACCTGCTGCCCTCTGCCAGAAAATCGTCAATGCGAAGAAGGTTCACCTTCTAGCATGAGAATGACCCAAACCATACAACAACTGAGCACACATCATCTGAACGAGAAAGGTGAATGTCCTCGCATAGCCTTGCCAGAGCCCCAACTTAAACCCAGGCGAAAATCTGTGGAATTACTCGAAGATTGCAGTTCATTGACTTCATATTGAGTTCATATTGCAGAGTCTCAAAATGTGGAAAGTTGGTAGAGATGTATCCCAACAGACTCAAGGCAGCAATTAAAGCAATAGGTGGTTTCATAATTCATTCTGCAAATTTCAAGCATGACTAAGATGACAAAAATGTATATTCCATCAGAATTATTCAAACATTTGGTTTTATACAGAATCCCAATCACTAATTGGTGAAGAAAACATTGATTTATTTTGTTGCAATGGCGTCTGTCAATGGGTGCGATATCTTAGGCAACAAGTGAACAGTTAGTTGATGTACATTGTAAAGATATAAAGGTCAAATTGATGACTAAAAGACTGGGTCACTGCCTCTCCAAAACGGCAGGTGCTCCCGGTGTGTAGTGGTCTGCTCTGATCCCACAGACCAGCTACTGTAGCACAAATTGATGAAAAACTTTAAGATGGCAAAACGCATCACAGCTTGCTGTGCCTGGGGCCACCTAGCCGCAGACCAGTCGGAGTGCCCATGCTGACCCCTGTCCACTGCTGAAAGCCCTTACAATGGACACATGGGTATCAGAACTGGCCCACAGAGTAATGGAATAAAGTGGCCTGGTCTGATAAATGAGGAAGAGACACTTGCTGACACACAGTGTACTTAAAATGTGCTTAAAAATTTCTTAATTTACCCCGAAAATACACCAAACCCCTTAATTTGAATTAAGTGGCCATTCATTTTTGAAACCGACTCCTTAATTTTACCTTAAAATTAGATTTAAGGCATGAGTGTGAAACCCCTTAATCTATTATTATTATTCGAAAATGTAAGGGGAAAATTCAGAAAGTTTACCCCTTAATCAGCCTAAATCTATGCATGTATTCCCTTAATTTTCCTTAATTTCCTGTATGGGAAATTAAGTTAAAATTTAAAGTAATTTTAAGGGGCAAAATTAATGCGTTTAGTTTCGTAGTGACAGCACCAGGATGCATTGTGGTAGGAAGGTAAGCTGTGGCCGGTTTCAACTAGACAATGCACACACTGCAAAAACTGTTCAGGAATGGTCTAAGGGGACATGACACAGAGGTGCTGACTTGGCGTCGAAGCTTCTCAGATCTTAATATGGTCAAGCATCTGTGGGATGTGTAGGACGAACTAGCCCAAGACATGGAGATCCAACTTCACAGCTTAACAGAACTTCACAGGACTTAAAGGATCTGTTGTTAACATCTTGGTGCCAGATACCACCTTCAGCCACAGCTTAACACTTTCATACCATGCTGTGTTAAGCATTGATAGAAGACCAAAAGAACTTTAAGCCCTAAACCATTCAGATGTACTGCTCTACCCTGATGTACAGGCTATATCACACCGCTTATTTAAAATGCGCTGAGACGTTAACAGCTAGGCTCCTTTAGTTCTTTATGGATGAGATAAACTTGCACAAGTTCTCATCATGGCAGCTATTGAGCTAAAAACTCTTCAGCTGTAGGACTTTCATAAAATTTTCAGTGCTTATGACAAATCCCTTACTGGTTTTAATTAGACCCTAGCGCTCACAAAGGACCAATACTGGCTGGTGGAGTCGATCAAAGAGACACTAACACTGTAGTGCTTTGGTGAAGGAGAAAAGTGCTGACTGTGCTAATCTCTGTGGCAACATGCAGAGCTACTTCTTTCTGTATCGGACCTGAACAAGACAAATACTCCTTCTTGGCATTACTGTCTGCTTTGAGCCCACACTATACACCCAGCTGCTTCATTCTCTTTGAAAGAGATAGAAGACTAATGCATTGTCAGTAAGTGTTGCAACAGGATTCTCTTTTCAGTGGCTGTTTTCATATCCCTGTGTGCCTAGCTGACACTGCTAAAACTTGATCAGCTACAAACTCAAACAACACCGCAGTCCTGAGAGCAGGCTAGTTACAGCTACTCCAGTCATTAATAAAAGTTGTGGAAATGGGCCCTTCTCAACCTGATCAACTACTGTAGCCATTAGAGTTGCTATTTTTTGTGGCTATGCTAGGACAAGCTAGTCTTGTTTAACTTGTCCATTAATTACCACATGAGCAACAGAAAACAGGTACAGAGCAAACCTGTCCTGTGTTAGCTACTAAAACTCATACCTACTAGCACACTTTGGTGAAAAGAACAAATGTCCTTAAATTAGCCACGGGCAATATTTCTGATTTTCTACTGACCATCTGTGGAGAAGGAATTATAAGGCTCCTCATGAAGCTGCATGCATGAATACAATGTGAGTCAGAGTGGGTCAAGCTGCATCAAGCTGATTTACTACAATTTGGTAAATGCATAGTTCCATTCATATTATTTAATAGTTTTGGTGTCTATTATTGTTCTAAAATAGAAAAAAGAAAAATGTAGTCCAGCCCTTTGACTGCTATTGAATACAGGGGGTCCTCGGGTTACAACAGTCTCGACATATGACATTTCGAGTTTACGACGCTCACTCCCATAAAAACGTTTAAAAATTGAGACGA
Organism: Hydrocynus forskahlii; assembly: GCA_037974365.1. NCBI lineage: Eukaryota > Metazoa > Chordata > Actinopteri > Characiformes > Alestidae > Hydrocynus > Hydrocynus forskahlii. The sequence goes on from JBBPCX010000001.1 coordinate 44,077,539, forward strand.
GAGTACTTCGGCTTAGGTCGTTAGCGTCGTACTTACGGACTACGTGGGTGAACTAGTTTGGTTGTGTGCGGCGGAAGAATACATAGAATATGCAGAATATGCAGTAATACAGCAGTGAGGGAGTGAGTGAGGAGTTGGTGTCCCGCAGTATGCTTACCTACTATCAAAAGTACAAGTACAGTATATTGAAGTATATTGATGTCCTTTTCCTTTTTCTGTGTTCTCTTAGTTGTGTTTTTATGTGCTAGATTATGATTTTACAACTGTGTCAGGACTTGGGTTAAGGTGTGTTTCAACATACACCAAAATTCAGGTTACATCAAAGTCGTAGGAACGGATCTGTGTCATAACTCAAGGACCCCCTGTGTATCCAAAATAAAACCTACAGTGGAGCTAAAAAAGGTCCTTCCGTCAGCAGGGGGAGCTGAAGGTTACCTTAGGAGAGGGGTCGCTCTGCTTGAATTTGCCATTCTCCTTGCCGTTGGACAGGTGTTTGTGCTGGTAGCCAGTTCCCTCTATAAAGGCTATGTAGTCATTGTATGAACACGTGGGTCCAGCCATGATGCCCAAGAAGTTACAGTTATAACTTAAGTACTCCAGCAAACTGGGCATCTTCCTGCATAAAAAACACCATCAGCAACATCATTAAACACATACATCCCAACACAGACTGTATTATCAGCCTCTACCAGAAGATGTGATCCAAGGGAGATAAAATGAAATCACATTAAGGGATGAAATTGCTGAAAGTTATCACCTCTTAGCTTTAAAGCAGAAAAAATTTTCAGTTTTGCTAGAAATGCAAGAGTTAAGGCATGAGCAGGTAGTGTCCCATTCCTTTTGCCTCTCTCTTGATCTGGGCCTTTTTCCCCCAGGTAAAGTTTGTGGTCGTAGCGAGGAAAGCACTGAGCAAATACTTGTGTGCTGCTGTCTATTGATGGCAGACTACAAATGGCAGGCACGATGTATAGCGTTTGGTAATCACTGATGTAATAAGAGTTAGTAATGACATTGCAAAAGTCCACAATATGCAGATGAGCTCCTAACCAAGCGCTGCATGTTTTATTGCATGCTGTGAGCATTCTGACTCACTACAAATGTTCTCAGGTATAATTTAGGTTCAAAAATAAGGTACGCTGATCTTTTACCATGTCACAGCAAGGGTTCACTAATGTGTTTTCAATTTATCACACTTCATTACATACAAATACCTTCTATTCACACTCATTCATTTTATCAGCTCCAGCTACCATATAGGTGCACTTTGTAGTTTACAATCACAATGCATCTATTTCTCTTGATCATGCACTGGCCTTCTTTACCCCATTTTTCAATTGTCAGGACCTCCACAGGACCGCCAGTGTGCTGGTTTTATGTGGGTGATAGATCGTTCTCAGCACAGCAGTGACACTGGCATTGTAGGGACATGTTTGTGTGTGAGTGTGTGTGAGTGTGTGTGTGTGTGTGTGTGTGTGTGTGTGTGTGAGTCAATCTCACACTGCAGTGCTGCTGGAGTTTTTAACCACCTTAGTGCCACAGTTGGACTGAGAACAGTCCTCCAACCAAAGATATGCAGCCAACAGTGCACTGTGGCCAGACACTGAACCCTAATGAAGGTCTAAAAGATGACTAACACAAACTGTGCAGCGTCAGAATTGTCAGAACTATCAGCGATGACTAAATCTGCAAGGTGGCAAGATGTGAAAGAGAGTGAACAGTAAGTGAACACAATATTTAAATCTCTAGCAGCATGATGAGTGATCCATTCTGTGCAGCACATACACACACACACATCCACACACACACACACACACATACACACACACACACACTACAATGTCAGTGTTACTACAGTGTGAGAAGGATTATTCACCCAAGTAATATCTGCTCAATAGTGGTCTTGACCATTAATGAATAAGGCAAATGGGCTAATGAATTATTCAGAGAAACAGATGGACTACAGTTTGTAATTGCAAACTAAAAAGTGCACCTATATGGTAAGTGGAGCTGATTAAATGGACAATATGTGGATATAAGTCAGGTGTATCTAATGAAGTAGCTCATCAGTGCATATCACAATTACAGCATAGCAACATAAGCCTTTTTATGTGTCATGCAGCCACAATTGGCAATATAATATTTTTCAAAGCTGTTTAAAATTAATTTAACTGAGCTGTTCCTGCCTGGATAATGCTCGGATATTGAGCTTCGGATCAAACAGCTGTGCCATGAAAAGGTATGGTCATTTCTCGTTGAAGAAAAAGAGGCTGATATATCCTGCATTTGTCCAAGTGGCGCTCTTGTTAAAAATGCTCTGGCACTTCCGCTCCCCTCTTCCTCTCTTTTCCTCACTCCAGAGCACAATGGGAACACAGCGTTGCTTGGCAACAAGACTCCATTCCCCAAACATGGAAGTGTGGCCGGCTTTTTCTGACTCAGACCCTGGAGGCCGCTGGGCAGTAATGTCCCTAATTGTCATCTTGAGGAGAAAGAGTGCGTGCTGACTGGAGGAGGGGATTAGTAGAGCGCGAGCTGATCAATGAGACCAATTTAAAAGTAATAGCAGCCTGCATTCCGCTGTCAGCGTTAGTAAAGGAGACGGCTAAGCAGAGGAGAAACCCAAAAAACACGATATGGACAAAAGTACTGGGACGCTCATTACACCAACTTTAATGACGCTGCATTCAAATACATAGACTTTAATATGGAGCTGCAGCTATAACAGCTTCCACTCTTCTTGGAAGGCTTTCGACAAGATTTTAGAGTGTTTCAGCTGGAATTTGTGCCCATACATTCTGTGGAGCATTTATGAGGCAAGGCCTGGCTCGCAATCTCCGTTCCAGTTCATCCCAAAGGTGTTGGATGGGGTTGAGGTCAGGACTCTGTGTGGGCCAGTCAAGTTCTTCCACACCAAATTCATCCAACCATGTCTTTATGGAGCTTATGGCACAGTCATGCTGGAATAGAAAAGGTTCTTCCCCAAACGGTGTTCACAAAGTTGGAAGCATGGCGCTGTCCAAAAATGTCTTGGTATATTGAAGCATTAAGATTGCCCTTCACTGAAAGTAAAGGGTCTAGCCCAAACCCTGAAAAACAGGTGTGTCCCAATACTTTTGTCCATATAGTGTATCTGGGATTCAGCAGCATGATAGAATGCAAATTAATGCAAGAGAGTAAAGTAAACGCCACAGAACAATGGGTGGATCAGTAGGAGAAAAAAAAACCTGAATGCAATCAAATGTCAAGAATGGGTCAAACAAGGAGAGGTGTAAGTACATGATTCCGTCCCAGATACAAACATACCTTCTGCACATACCTTACAGCAAGATACTTTTGACTGGGCTTGAGATGCTCCTCCTTTTTGACTAGACCTAAGAAAACAAACACACTCAAATAGCAGACTAATATAGTTACACAAACATTCCACTCTTTTCTCTTTTAGACAATCTTAGAAAAAATGTTCATAGCTTTTAACGAATATACCCTACAAATGTGTTTGTGCAGATTTAGGGGAAAAATGCCAAACCAATTCAAATGGATCACCAATAGTACATAAAATCAGAGGATAAAGAACATGAACACAAATAGGCGACGGAATTTGTCAGAAAGGTTCTAAATGTGACAAAGGTATTTGTCCTAAATTTTCGGCCTAGTTTTGTTAAACACTAGTTAATTGAAAAGTCAAAATGGCTGATCATGGATAAATTAAAATATACTGTAAATTCTCATTGAATTGGCTTAGTTATTACTTTGGAATGCAAATCATGGGCATGGTATCCACAGGTCATGATAAACTGTTTTTATCAGATTCTCCATTAGTACAAGCTATTAATGCTGACGCTGCTGTTGTGTGCATATTTGAAAGAGAGGAAACCCACACCAGCAGATTCTCACAAACAGCCAAATGTTTTTACAAATATCATGAAGTAAAATTAAATGTTTGCTGCTGTAAATTGTGTGTATGATTAAAACATTAAAATAATTGCTCAATTACTAGCATAATCAATGGTGACAGGCCAAGTCATAATGATGTACAACAAAGTATTTACCCATTTGGTAATGGGTAAATTGCCAAATTACAATTTCAGCTATTTTCAAATAAATATACCCACCCTAAAATGTTTGGTGTATTGTTTTATTGTCTCTCCATATATTGTCTATGTATTGTGTAAATAGATGCTCTACTGAAATAAATGGCATAAATAGTGAAGAAAAAAGTGAAAAAACAACTCAATAAAATTATTTTTGAAATCTGAGGTTATAAGATGCCCTGAATCTTTATAATCATAGGCTAACATTTACACTACTAGTAGCTGTTGGGCCACTGTTTATGTGACCAAATTAACACCACAACTGGCTGGCATTGCTCACAATCAGAGAGAGAGGAGCTAAAACTGATCTTCTCATCCAGTAACAGAAAATCCTTTTTTTTCACTGACAGCTGGATGCAATCTTCTCCACCAACTTCTAAGCACCACACAGGAGCTTAATTTTTTATTACATATGATAAATCTCTTTCATCTAGTCACTGTAATATTCATGCTGGGCCACATCATTTACAATCTGTGAAGCTGCGCTGCTCATGCAACAACGCCCAGACTTTATCTACCGTCTTCTAAGATGTTGCTGCTGGCTTATGCAACTTTACATCAATCGCTTTGTCCCTGAGGTCTCTAAAGCCAAGCCAAAAAATCATTAGAATCTAAACTGAATCAATGAAATGAAATGAAATGAAATGAAAACTGATGTAAACCATATAGTCAGTATCACTGTTTATTCTTTGAGCCTGTCTGTCCTGAATGAGGAACACTGCCTGAGGTCACAACAAAGCATTAGGGAAATACATTTCTATCGACACAATCAACTCCACTGTTCTTAATCCATAGAAGTCCAAATGTTCCCAGCACTAATAAAAGCCATGGTGTAACTGAAAATTATTTATTAATTATTTCTCACTCATAGTTAACTGAAATAACAGGGAGATTCTGTCAAAAGTACATATTTTAAGTTTGCAATTACTATCATATTTGCGTTCTTGTTTTATGTTACTGATTCAAATGGAAAACAGCCAAACGTGCCGTGGTTACGGGATGTAAATCGAATGGAAATGTTTTACATAGCACAAAGTAATTAAATATGTCTTTTCCAAATGCAAATCAAAGGTTATAGTCATGTGTAAACACATCACACAGTAACCACTAAGCCACCAGCTGCCCTAACTCGACTTTTGAAGACACTTTTCCTGGGCTAACATGATACTTATGATCTTTCCAGGACAGCTTTGTTGAGCCAAAAGCAACGAGGCATAAGCTTTGGTCCAATGTTCTTTGAGGTTGCACTTCTTTTCAGGAAGCCAGAGCTGAGTAAGCACATAAGCGATGTACATGGTTGTCACCTATGTAAACTAAAATATCTGGCCAAGCATGTAGAGTCAGGTGGCAACAAACAAATACTGTGCTGAAGCAGCAACAAGTGTATAAGGGTGTGGTGGGACGGAACTGTAGAAAACACCATCTGCACAATTCCCAAACATGAATCAATGGTGGAATTTACTAAGTGACACTGTAATTTCTCACACTGATACAAAAGAACATGATTCCAAAAGTCATAATGTCAACACCTGATATACAGGCTGCTCAATTATCAGTGTAAAAGTAAACAGTCTCAAGAAGACAGATAGGTTCTGCCTCTTTGGTTCTTTTTTGCCTTTAAAGAAAGAGCATACCACTGGTGGCTAACAATTTGGACATTTAGAGTCAAGTTTCAAAAAAGGATTTTGAAAGGCGAAAGAAAACTAAGCTGGACGTGAAGAACAAGATACTAAATCTGTCACTCACCGTCATGAATCTCAAACGCCAGGCTGGTGATCTTCTGTGTGATTACCATCAAAGGCCTTGGGGGTGAGAGAGAAGAAGAACAGAGAGAATAAGAATGAGTCAGGACTGAACACAATGAGCCCTTTTTACTGTCTGAATTGAATGATACTTATAAAATAACAATAAATAAATAATCACAATACAATATTATTGTTGTAATAAATACTGTAATATTTCAATTGCAAAAGCATCTACATTCCATCTAGATTAGCTATTTCTAAATAGAAGTTTTATCTCAATAAAAAGGTTTGTTCAGAGGGCCAGTTAAGGCAGAAGTTCAGTATTGTGCTCAGGGCAGCTTTACATGGACAAAAACTACACTGCACATTCCTACATAGTGGGACTGCATTCAAATATATTAACACATCTGAGTGACTGATGTGAAGGCTTGTTTGTTGGATCATGTCAATACCTTGAAGCATCTGAACACTCAAAGAACATCTATGATTGAGGCTCATTTGCATATTGAGCACTCCTGCAACATCAGTGCTGCAATTCTGATGAGCAAACTGTTTATTTTGTGCAGACATACCACTCTATAATTAGAACAATAAATAACTCAGGAATGAAAAATGTGCAGGAGTGGTTCTAGTCATCTCTTGCATTGATGCTCAGTAATGTAGGATGTGGCACCAGATCACGTTAAGGAAAACGAAAACAGTCCAACGTTCTGACTGTTCAGAACGTCAGTAGAACTTCAGGCAGATTTGATTTCAGTAATGCTGTGAGCTGTCAGCAGATCTGCCTGAAGCAGCAAACATAGAATGCCGCTCTGTTTGGTTCAGGTTAAATAGGATCTTAATGTGATCCTATCTGAGTATTCAGAACTTCAGCAGATCTGAATATTCAGAACTTAAGTCAAAGCATTATGGAAATCTAATCTTCTCTTTAAATTTTTGGAGGGGCCTAATCGAAACCTGACTCCTGAAGCTCACACTCCTCCAACACCTTAAGGATAAGAATCCTCTCTCTCTCTCTCTCCTTCTCCTTTTAGCTCTATCACAGTCATCATCCATTATTCATCCTGCTACACCAGTGGTATCCACACGCCCATCACAGTCCTACAGTTTACTGAGCATGAAATCCACTCAGCCCCGAGCTTTGCTTGCTAGCATTTCGTTTTTTAAAAGGTACAGCCTTTTTTGTGTACTTGGCATAATGCCACCCAGCGGTGGGTGAAGGATGTATGTGCACAGAATGTCTTACACAAGTATAAGACGGACAGTGAACAAGATGAAAGTGGGCTTTAGTTAAAGCAAAAGTTAGAGGATCAAAGTTGGAGGATCAAAGTCGACAGAGTGAGACATTTTGTATCATACAGCATGTATGCTTCATATAAAATTAAACCAAGCTGGGTATTGCAGGCAGTGCCATCCACAAGTTTCTTAAAAAGCCACTCGGTGTCAAAACTTTCCACTCTTTCCATTTGCCAGTAAGTTTCAGCAAGTTCACAAAGTACTTACATTTGGTTATATGCATTAGCTGTGATGTCATTGCACATTGCATATTTAATGTATTTAATGAGCATAGTGCAACCGCTACGATCACTATATCTGAAATCTTTCTATGTCATATAAGCTAATTGTAGGATATATTCATTTACATCTGAAGCTTGTAGGACATGATTGTAACTTATTACTCTGCACGATACAGTATTCATTCAATCTTTAATTGTATTTATTCTACATATTATTCTAATGTGATTGGAGGAGTATGTTAAGGCTCATTTATGCTCCTTTTATGTATGAAGATAAAAACGTCCATTTCAAACAATGTAACTGTCCCTTTCCATGTTCTTCCATGTGTCATGGATGTTAAGCAATGCATCCACTAGAGGGCAGAGCCAAACGTTGCTGATATCAAACATGGCGACTGTGTAGGAGGTTGTAATAATGTACCTTTTAATTCATTCCCACCTGATCTCCTCCTACTGGTCTGTAATTTCTATTTGTCCATGTGCTCGGGTGTTGTAACATAATATAGAAGCTTAAAATTCCTTACTAACTCACACAACCTTGTGTCAAAAGTTACATTTATTTGACCAGACAAACTCGAACTGTTGGCTACATGATTTCCGCTGAAACTGTTTCATCCGTATCCACACACTCTTAAAAATTGTGCACAAATACAGATGAAACTGGAAGCATTTCCGTGCAAAAATGCGATGTGTGATTGAGTGCTTTATATAAAGCCAGTGTTTTGAGACACCCTAACATTGGTTTTATGGGTAAAAAAAATGGTTTGTGTTAAAATATATATTTTTTTATTAAACACGCATTGTTTTTTATAACTGACCTTAGCTTAATTACATGCAATGTGCCAGGTTGCCAAGTATTCTCGCTTATTTTTTTCTGTTTAAAAAAAGACCTTTACACATGCTTTAAACGAGCTGCGCCTACACTCATGGCTCGAGAATCAGGTTCTTTGACTACTAGCATCTATTTTCAACTTTGTCCAAAGTAAAATTCAGCTGGATAGTTCTTGTGTGTGTTGTAGGACACACAAAGTGGATGTAAGTCTAGAACTTTGGAGCCGACTCTCGAGGCCACACAGTGAAATTCAACTTTGCCCACAGCTGTGTTCACAGGAAATGTAAGATTTTCTGCTGACAACCAGCGTAAAAATGTGTAACACACATAAACAGCCCAGCAGTATTTTACCTTTTCTACAAAGTAAAATGGAAAATGGAAAATTTGTAATAGAACATAAACTTACATTCAAATGTCGCCATCCCCAAAACACCAACACATCCAATGAAGAGTATGGTACAATTCTGCTAGTCCCTTCCACTACAGTTTAGTAAGTGTTGGACTTGCAAATATCAAACAGCTCATTTCATTTCACTGACATCTTGTGTCTCAGGGGATCCTGACATATTAACTTAAAGTGGCTCATCACTTTTTCCTCAAGTCATTTACACCATCAGTCATAACAATGTATTTTGTATTGTACTATCCGCTTTATATTTGCCAGATTACCCCCCCTGTGTCTTTGTTTTTGGTACTGAGATTTTTTTTTACAGCTGAATTTGGGTGTTTGATGTGGTTTAATTAAAAATACTCAGCCCGTGATGATCTTTTCTGCAAAACACACTACAAGGTAAACACCTTCAAGCAACAATCATACAACAATCATACAACAACCATACAGGTTGATACTAGTTTAGCTGCATGTTCATTTCATGCTGTTCTTTATATTTTTTTCACATTTCCAAGATACTACTCTCTGATGAAATATAACACAGTTCACTGTAATAATTCTTACCTTATATATCTTTATCTGGAACAGGGAGAGACACTCCCTGTTCCAAAGAATTCCTACATGCTCACCATAACTGGCAAACATAACAAAATGAAAATGCTCATTTAGTGCCTCCTCAACCCAAGTGGAAAAGGTTTCAGCTGCTAAATGGACTTACCCTGTGAAGTCTGCGGAATACATGCCATAGTCAAAAACGTAGACCCTGGTGATCTGGCAGAGTGTGAGGTAACCCAGGGCAACCACAAAGCAGTATCTACAGAGACAGAGAACAGAGGGGATATAAGACAAGGCACTGAGCGCTACTATGAAAACAGATTTCGTTTTATACCGTCAGTCCACATTGACAGGCTAGGCTTGTAGTGATTAACTCCTCATTAAAGTACCTACTAGGATGCAATCAATAAATCAGCTTGTCCTTAACCCTTGAGCAACACAGATCTGTGCTGACACAAATGGTAAACTGGGGTCATACAGCCAAACAACTCCTTGTATGGAAGATCCCCGTTTGTGTTGAGGCTCGAGGTGTCAGACGTCATGCTGAACTTTGTTTGGTGTTTCTATGTCATGTAGAATCAAAGTTATTGTAATTCTAAACTAATGTAATAGTAATGCCCCACGGTGGCACAGTGAGTAGTGCTGTTGCCTCACATTTCCAGGGCTGGGGGTTCGACTTCTTACTGTATGTGTGTGGAATTTGCCTGTTCTCTTTGTGGTGGTGTGGATTTCCTCCAGGGTCTCTGGTTTCTCCCACAATCCAAAGTGGAGGGAAATCTAAATTGGGGATTCTAAATTGACCGTAGGTGTGAGAGTGTGAGTGAATGGTGTGTGTGTGCACCCTGTGGTGGGCTGGCACCCTGCCTAGGGTGAGTCCCTGCCTCGTCCCCGTAGACCCCAGGATAGGCTTCAGGTACCCGCGATCTTAGTAAGTGTTAAGCGATTACAGAAAATGAATTAATGTAATAATAATAACCACTGTGAGGTAAAATGGTGTCATATGCAAATGCCCATAAAGTACAAAAATGGTCACATTTCTTTTTTTTTTAGTTCTTAGAAACTAATAAAAAAAAACACAAGATCTTTGAGGCTGGGAGAACTGTCAGGATAGTCTCCGCCCACAAGTGAGTGGGGAAACCAGCAGAGGGAGGGGGCCAGAGCGGCCAGGCGGCAGCATGTGGAAAACATCTTTCAAATGATTATAACCTTTTTCAGCAATGAACTTCTATTATCACTGTGCATCCCTACCTATTACAGCAATACAGGTTAAACTGGTGCATTTTAACACACAATACCTTCCCAAAGTAAGCTTGGACATAAAATCAAGCTATACTTTGAGGATAACATGTTATAATACAAAGGAACCTGAATAAATAAAATGTATTATACAATTTCCTTATAAATAAAAGGAAAAATAAGGTCTAATTAATATAAAACAACAAAAGAAGAACTTTGGAAAGCTTAATCCACTACAATACTTATATTATTTAAAACTTTTTCATTTTCTACTGTTTAAGGTAAGGAAAGAATGAAAAGTCTGTTCATTTTTAACAATATTTAATTGCACCAATTGTGGCCAATGTTACTGGTTATCTGAAATTTTTTGCTCCTTAAAATCAAGGTCAGGGCAGGGCATTACTAGGAAATGAAATACACTGTAAAACCCCAGTAAACCCCTGTTGTCAACCTTACATATTACAGTTCCAAAGTCTTTGTACAAAGTACATCTAAAAATGATAAGAGTTTAAATGGTTATCACAGAACAAAAGGAGGAGTGATGCCACTTGAATAATTTAGATTCAAACAGGCAACATTGATTAATAATTCACATTGAAGTGAAATACATGAATCCTGCACTCTAAGCAGAAAAGAAGAAAGCCTGCAGGATGTCACTGTCACATCTGCAGAAATAGAAATGCGCTCGCTTTGAAATCACAGCTATTCCAGGAGCTAATTTATGTAAGACATTTGCATACTGGCTACAACAATGAATTAGTGTGGAAATAACGGCACTTTCAATATTGCTCATAACTCAGCTTGATCTTGTGCTTCACCAAAAACCCAAAACAAAGGAAAACTACGATTCTGGGGGCTTTTTCTCAATTTCATGACAGTACAGCTTGACAGTAAAACTAGTAAATAACTACTTTAGACGCAAAATCGTGACGCATTTCTTGTTTTTGGGGGAGCAGCTGGTGGTCTAGTGATTAGGGAGGTGCCCCTGCAATTGGAAGATTGTGGGTTTGAATCCCAGGTCTGCCCTTGAGCAAGGAACTGTTCCCACTCACTGCTCCATGGGTGCTGCATCGCTGTTTCACTTGGTGAACGGGTTAAAGCCAGAGAACGAATTTCACATTGTTCACACTATGTGCTGTGGCGTGGTGTGGTGTGTTCACGCGTGACTATAAAAGCCACTTTACTTCAGTAACTAATGTTCAAACGATGGCGATCCGAGAGGGAGGAGCGAAGCCAGACGCAGGCTCTGTAGGTTTAAGGAGATAAGAATGTAGAGATGAACAGGGCCACACTGGAAACGCTGTGGTTTCCTCCAGCCAACTACTTCAAACAGCTCCACCACGCTCAGCCTGTCGAAGCCCTGGCCTCCACCCAGAAACACAAATGTCTCTGTGTTTCAGCTCCACAGACTGAGCCTCAGTCCCCCTGTCAGATTCCAAAGCTGCATGCCGAGGGTGGATGGTTAGCATTGACTGCTCAGTCCAAGACTTTCTGACAATGCTAGTTTAAGACATACCAGACCCACTCGTGTCAATCAGAGGCAGCAGCCGCCCTGACTCAAAACAGGCTCCCTTTATCAGGCCTGCTTCTGCTGTGAACGGCCTTGTTCTGATGATGAGCGCGACACTTTGTTCCCTCTGCCTTTCCACCAGCTGGATTCTGGACAAAACTTTACTATTGTGCAGAACAAAAGGGTCACCAAGTTTCAATGGTTCATTTATTGAATTCTATGAGTATTTATTTAATATTAAATTACATTACCTATTTTATAGGATATTTATAATGGCCATGTTGCATCCTGTTATTTTTTCATATAAAAATAGCATCAGCTGAGGTACAGTTATGACTTTGGTTAATACAGCCTGCCCTGTGATATAAATTGTGATATTCTATAATAATAATAATGCTAATTGATTTATCTATTCATTTTTGCTCCATAATAATCATCCGTATCTGGTTTTCAGCGTTTAGTTTTTGTTTTTCTCAGCACTAGCCTTGAATATATAAAATGACTTATTATCTAAAAAATTAAATGTGCAATTGTGATAATAAATAATCTGCAACTCTGATAATGAATGGAATAGCAACTGTAAACTGAAAAATAGAATAAAAACAATAAAAAAGGGTAAACTTAGAATCAACTTGGATCATTTTACCTTATTAGGTTAACTTTGCTGCTCATATCTGTGTATCTCTCTTTACAGCTCAAAGTTTAGTTAAGCTTTTATGTAATATTTCAGCCTTTTACAAAATCCAAACCAGTGGTTTTGCCTACATCTGACAAATACAGATGATGAGTATCAGATCGGTTACCTCTTATTATAATACTTGATCTTTATTTCATCTTCAGAATAAAGGTTTATTATTTATTAATTTATTAATTTAACCATGCTGGTGCTTTGTGCTGCAGTTTACCAGTTTAGCTCATTTTGCTGCTATAAAGTATTCCTTCAATGATTAATCAAGTAATCTGCTGGGATTTCCTTGCTTGTTTTTGTTGTTTTCATGCCAAACAAAAAAATGTCTTGACTGAAAAACAGGTAGTAATGTTCACTCCTTACACAGCATTTAGCAGAGACATTTAGAGCAATTCATGTTGAACATATTCTCTATTTTGTAAAGTCCTTACAGCACCCTTGTGGTCAATCTTTAGACTGCCAAACATGGTTTTACAACTACCTACGATTACTCTCTTTATCAGTCAAATTGCAATCTTATCACTAAGCCAATTTTCTAAACCAACTGGTTTTAATCAAATAATTGTCGCAGCCCTGCTATAAAGATTAACAATTTGTTAGACTTTGGCCAGACTCTCAGCTAAACATCTGGACTGGCAGAGACATCACCTAAATCATCAAGAATGGGTATTTCCAATCAATATTGAGCAACATGGACACTAGTGACCATGTTGTTCTATCATCAGTGCAGATCTGAATGTGACACGAATGACAACGAAATGTGTCTCAAAAGCATTATGCAATTAAAATCGATGTAAACTAACCTCACTGCTTATGTACACACTTAACAACTTAAAAATACTCCCTTCAGCAGTGAGTTCAGTCAATATGTTCTTTATTCTTCGCCTTAGGATTTTAGAGTCATGCAGTCTCTTCTAAATATGACTAAACGTTGAAATGCACGGTCCGAACTAGTATTACGAATTCTCCTTTTTGTCCACGTCCAGCAGGTCTTCACTGCTGCAGGCAGCGGAGTGTGAAGAGGCGAAGTTCTGAGCTCTACGCAGTGCAGGTCTTCACCCAGCCACATGTGCAGTCAAGCAGATGAATGAACATGCTTTATCTGTTCAATGGCTGCACACAAAACACGCTGCTACGTCAACATGCAACGGTGCATAAAAGTCAAATAATCAATAAAACATCATTTGGTTGGTGATGGGATCTGAACTCATAAAGGTGCCCAGGAGTAGATGAGTGTCGGAGTAGAGTGCACATTATTATTATTTCTTCAATATGACTTTTACGTTGTTGTTTAAAGTTATTTCTTCTCATCTAACGGACTAGCGCACGGCTGAGAAAAGAGCCTTGGTAAAAAGCTGCTTTAAAACTGTACAAAAGCTGCCATGATACATTCCACAGTTTATAGCTAATGTGTTCTAAACCCTTCATTGGTCTCCTCAATCCTGCTTGCTACTTCCAAGCTCAATGCTACCCAGCAACACAAAAGAAGGCAACGGTGCCTAAACTTAGAAGGGCGAGGAAGGAACAGAAATCAGTTCAATCAATGGGCTCTTTTACACTGACGTGCTTTAGGAGGAGCACTGCAGAATCCATTAAGCTCTGTCTGTTTGCTCTACAGTCACCTAAACAGCTGCAGAATAGATGAATGAGAATTTCACACGTGCAAACATGTTCCAACATCTAGGAGTGCCACCACACCCTTCTTTTAGTGCCAACACGTTTTGTCCTACATATTAGGACTCCACATGGTAAAAGAGAGGAAGCTTGGTTCTCACTGGCCAGTAGATGGAGCTCTTTCTGTGCAACACACACAGGAGCCGACAGCTGGAGTCAACTGGAAATCTCCACAGATGCCTGATACTGAACAAGCCATACGTCACATCATAAAGTTTCAGCTGCGTGTAGGAGGCATCAAGCAAATGTACTTCACGTTCCTAGTGTAGGGTCATTTCCCAGTGTAGATGAAGACAGAGAGAACTTCAAACCGCAAGTCACCAGAGCCATGCTCTCTTTCTCTTTTCCTCTTTCTCTCTCTCTCTCTCTCTCTCTCACACACACAGAGAGTAATTCTCTCCCATTTTCAATCCTTCTTCAGTTTCCGCTCCTCTTTCGCCCTGAGAGGGTCAGAAGAGCCCTCCTCTACACGTGTTTGAACAACTCAGTCCTTTCATTGTCACAAAGGGACTGTAGCCAGTCCCAGAGAGAACACAGACTTCAGACAACAGGAGCAATGTTGCCTATTAAGCTAAATGTGTTTTAAGAGGTTTAAAACAAACATCTGTAGTTTTAATTTAACCTTGTAATCCCACAGCACTGTATGGTAAAAAGTATTAAACAAACTCAATATAACTTTTGTTGAGTTTGCTTTTTTTTGTTGAGTTTTGACCAGGTTTCAATGTATTGTTCATCATAGACCAAATTCAGTGTTGTAAACACTTTGCACATGGCGACTTCTTGTTCATGTTCAGCTGCTCCACAGCAGCTCATTATCCTGGCAATGGTCGCACGTTAAAGTGGATAGATACAGTACACATAGGTCAAGATACTGGAGTAATGGAATAGTCATTAAACAAGAAAGTATCAACAAGAATTGCGTGTCCCTTTGAGACCAGATGCTACTGTAAAAACAGGGGCCTCTGTTTTAAAAAAAAAAATAGTCAAATAGTTCCCCGTGAATACCGAACAGCATTTCTGCCCGTCCCTACTAATCAGTAGAGCCATCTGGATTCCGGACATACTGTTTATGTTCACTGTAAAATGTGCATACACAGCATTTAGTGTGAATGACGTGAGGTTTAAGAGGTTTAAAGAGCCTCTACATAAAGTAAATGTAAATAGCATTTGCATTAAGTGAAGGTTCTTTATAACTTTATAAAGATTCTTTACACACACATCATTTACACAAATGGCTCTTTCAGGAAACTAAAATTATTTTATACATGTGTGATTTTTCATCTTCATTTATGGCCATTTCAACCTCTTCATCTGATGTTTGGTTGGATTTTTTACATAACATAAAATTCGTCCTACTTTATCATAAACTAAAAGACTATCAAGCAGACTATCATGTACATTGCACAAAAGGTTAACCCCTGATAAAAAAAAATCAGAGGTCAGTAGCCTCGAACTAAAATTTGTCACTGTGACCTGTTAAGAGAGTCAGAACAACTCACACCTGATCTTTGACCACGCTCTCTGATACACTACCCAAGGTCACCTGGTGCTGACTGAGCGGCAGGGGATTTTTTTTGGAACATCCTACTTGCTACAACTACCTTCACTATATAAAGTTCACCCTGTCTGGTAATATTCTGGTGATCACAACTAAAGAATAAAGCTCAACAAAGCTATAAGTTCATCATGAAATAAACCCACAATAAAAAAAACATTGTGTCATATTGTGATGTAATATTTGACGATATTAATAAATATTAAAGTTACTTTGAGGGGTGCGCTTTGCTGACAGTGTTCTAGTGTAATATCCATTGAAAAGCACCTCCAATAGAATGGAAATTCTGGAGCATGAGCCAAAGGTCACTATGCCCAATGCTAACTGTCAGCTATGGGGTATAAAACCTTGCAGCACTGAGCTGTGGAACAGTGGAACAGTGGAACTGTGCTCTCTGGAGTTACAGTGCTCCATCCAACACCACTGGGATGAGCTAGAGTGGAGTTTGTGATCCCAAACTAATCATCCATCATTAGTACCTGACCTCACTAATTCTCTCATGGTTGAACTTCGTAATATTCTCACAGCAAATGTTTCCAAATGTAGTGCTTCCCAAAAGAGAGTTGAGACTTCCACTGCAGCAATGAGGGGACAAATCCCGTTGTTAATAACCCTGATTTCAAAAGGGTATTAAAAACAGCAATGGCTATTGCCTAAACAGCATTACATGCATCATGTCATGGACAAAAGCATTGGGACACACCTGTTTTTCAGGGTTCGGACTAGGCCCCTGACTTCCAGTGAAGGGCAATCTTAATGCTTCAGCATATTAAGACATTTTTCCAACTTTGTGGACACAGTTTGGGGAAGAACCTTTTCTATTCCAACACTGGATATAGCTGCAAAGGGGGACTAACTCCATATTAAAGAATATATATTTGAATGCAATGTCATTGAAGTCCCTGTTGGTGAGGCATCTCAATACTTTTGTCCATATCGGATACCACATTCCCATATTTACACCATCTCTGGCACAAATATCCTGGGAGAAACAGCCATATGCCATACTACAGGCAACAAATGTTCAACAAAAAAAAAAAAAAACTTGCTTTAAAAGCAAATGGCCAGTAAGAACCCATTTTAGAGTAAGTTCAGGAGAATATGCAGAAGGCCTGTTTTAGAATATCTGAGGCAGCGACAAATTTTTAAAAGATCTCCTCTAAACAACAACAGTGTAAATAGAAATATTTTTTCTAACACAAAGACAAACTGGTGCATGCAGATATGTATACTCCCTCTGTGCCCAGGGTACATTTTCTTATGCACGGTAATCAACCTTTTGTTCTCTGTTTATCAAATGCATATCTCTTTATCTGCCTTCATGCTCTGAAAACATCTTCGTGTGTTATGCAATTGTCTGTACTTGCTCTGTATGTTGGCAAAATGAAACGGCCTCTGTGGAACAGAACAACTGAACATGTAGGTAAGTTCGATACACAGGATGATATGTCCACTGTTTTTCGCTACTTTGAATCAGCTAAACATTTTCTTTCCGATTTATGCTTCCTGGGCATTGGGAGGGGTTTGCTGCAGGGGGAGATGAAGATCAAGGCTAAAACTATTACAGAGAGAGGCCTTTTGGAGCAACGAACATGCCTTTATTCATGCTTTTCACTTTAAGAAGCCCCCGGTAGAATCTACACAGGTGAGAGCAACTTATTTGGTTCTTCGAAAGGTGCAGGCTGACAGAGTTCCCTGAGATTTATTTACTTTTCAACATCAAAACCACTGAGCGGTGAAGTGAAAACCATTGATTGTCTTGTTTCAGTGGCACCTGTCAAAGGGTGGGATATGTTAGGCAGCAAGTGAACTGTCAGACTGTGTTAAAACGGAAAACCTGCCGTTTGCAGCACACTGCTGGGAAAACTAAAGATAAGCACATCTTACCTGTGCATGTGCTCCACACCAGTGAAGATCATGATGCCGTATGTGAGACCACTTTGTACCAGAAAGTGTAAGGCATACCTGCAATGAGAAACAAGAGCAGGCCAGTGTTAGAACAGACATGCTTCTGCTTCATATGAAAGATTCCAAGAGTTTCTGGAACAGACCTGCCAGATCAAATCATTCAAAGCAGCACAAATGGAAAGAATTTTATCAAATCTCCTAGTCAGCATTTCAGGATAATTCAGTTGAGGTAGCTCAGTGCAGCTACCTGAAATAAGGTGCTTTGGAAAATACAGTTGCTTGTCTGTTCTGATCCTTTTACAGTTATAAACAGCAGAACTGTTTTTATATATGAGACAACAAATCAGCTGATCACAATATCTGATGTACAAAACGATTCTGCTAGTCATTCCAACAAGCCCCAAGGCTTTCTCACAGTCATATGACATATTAAAGTGCAATACGATACCATGTGTCTAAGAACCAGTCCATAAAGGTCTTGTGATGTGCAGACAAGGGATTTGAGACAAACAATCATGAACACACTAGTGACCTTTCCTGGGGCTTGTGGTTATGAAACACGCTACGACAGAATGCTGCACGCTATCTAAACAGGTTTCCGGATTTTTTTTGTAGTTTTTTTTCATATTGGCTCTGATGGATCTTTTCAAAGTGCTTTGTCATTTTATCAGGTTTCTCATGCAAACAATTAATTAAAAATGGTAAAGGGGTGCGGTGAGTCCTAGGAGCTTAGAGCAAGAAACAGCTTTTTCATTCTCAAATAGAGGATTTTCTCACTAACATGCCTCGGCAAACACCGGGCCATTACAGCACCCAACAGGCATTTAACACACCTGACAGAAAGAGACTTAGGTGGGGCAAGATTTGTGTAATGATCTTGCCCCACCTGTGAAGAGCCGTTGTTGTGAATGTTTTCTTGAAGTGCGTCCATGCTTCGTTGGTCCCCTAAAAATTCTGACTTTAACTTAATCAGGTAAATTACATACTGCAACGGCCACACTGCTGAAGAGTCACACCCAGTCTCTCTTCTCCTGCCACTGATTCTGGCTACTGGACTACACTCTTACCCAAAACAAGACACCTTTGCTTCCGCATATGAATTGCTGCTGTATACAGGATTTATGCTGGCTTGTCGAAAAATGTGACCATAGCGTGAATCTGAGTCTACGGATTTGCACGGTCTAAGAAGATTTTTCACAGTTGTACATAAAAGAATTTGATTATTTGTTTGGAAAAAATACAAGTTTATAGTATGCATGTCTAACACTATAGAGCACGATTCCATAGTTCCCACATTCCAGCTCATAAAACTCTACCTGACAAGAATATTATATGTTTAAATAAGATTAATCTCGTACGTTTACATATTGTGCAACTACTTACTAAAGACGCAGAGAACAAATCTGAAGAAATTAAGATTCCCCAGTGGTTTTCTTTGTCAATCGAGGACAAGTAACAAATTGGCTAAAACAAGGAGGACAACAAAACGTTCCTTTATTACTTTAAAAAAGGGACATTTTCTCATATGCTCTACACTGTTCACTAAAGACAGTGTGTAGGTACAAAAAAGTACAAATGTACAAACTAACAATAAAACACCAGGGTCCCAGCACAAGGGAGCACAGATTTATGGGCGTGGTAATGAATCCCAAGACTGTGGAACTACACATGCTGCATCGAGGCTCTGTAGCACGTCTCGATAGGTAGCATGTATCGACACAATACTGGCATGAATCATTTAAATAATGATGGACTTCCACTGTAAGGGGTCTAGTGGGCTTGGAAGAGCAGGAGAGGTACGGTCACTAACTATTAGTGCTCAGCACCCACCTCCCATACACCTGCAACACTGTTTTGGGTTCAGACTGCACTTCTTAGCCATTTGTTTCCATGTTCTTTCTCTAGTTTGAAACTCTGTTCTTTGGATATTGCTTCTGATTGTCCTTTTCCAGTTTCTTTGTTTGTTTGGGTGTTTTTCTGAAGTGAACTTTACCTTGCACTCTTTTCACTGGCTTTTCATGCCTGGACTATGAACTTTTTGCTACAGCTCTGTACTTTGAAGAATGATAGACAGACAGATAAACAGATCAAAATAGCTTTAGCTTAGTGAACTCTAAATTCTAGTATTTTGACCAAAAAAAACTGAGGCGATATTGCATAAAGCTTGCCAAGCCTTGCAACAGTATCTACAAAAGAACACATTTGTGGGGGCAGCATGAATAGGTCAATTAGATGAAGAGTGCCCCAGGGTTGTGCCCACACATCAGACACAAATGTGCCTCTCTCATGTAAAAGCCAACTTAGCTGTTTCACACTGCCAATTTTTATTTTGTCTGTGGCTAGTGTTCGATTGTGTGCTGACAAGTTCACTTACAATTAGTCACATCAGTTTTACTAAGAATTGGGTGTGCTTTGTACACTGTAAATACATGTATAATAGCAGCTCAGAGATCAATATAAACAGCTATTACACAAACATTCATTCATTCATTTTCTGTAACTGCTTAATTCTTACTAGGCTCGCGAGTACCCAGAGCAGTGCGCACACACACACACACCATTCCCTCACATACGCATACCTACGGTCAATTTAGAAACCCCACATTATACAAACATAAAATACATATAAACAAATATTATAATAGGTAAATCATGAAAAGCATTAATTGCAAAAAAAAAAAAAGATTTATGCAACAGACATACCCTGAGCTAAAAATGAACTGTTGTCTATGAAGAGCTTTACAAAATGCACACTTTCTGTGTGTTTAAAGTATACAGTAGTCATGCTGGAAAATGTTAATAATAACATTCAGATTATATTACACTGGCAAATATGTGAAAGCTTTAATGTTTGTTTGGTAATAGTGTGCCTCTACTGATGCACAGCTCACAGTAAGCATGAAGTTTGATTGCACGTCTTTTCTGCTGTCATTTGAGGTCAGTGTGGTACAGAAGCTACTGACATATGATTGGAGTCTAATGGAAAAAATGCCCATAAAATGGCGATGACTTGCCCCCTGCAGATGAATCAACACTACTCTTGAATCCCATTGCACTCAATCATGAATCAAGATTCAGATTTTATGGTAATACATAAAAAATATATATTTTTGTGCAGGCCTACTTGCAGTTGTGTGAATTAACTACATGTATGCTTGGTGATTTTCATTTGGCGAGTCTTTGTGACTAAGGTAGTCTAGGAGTCTTAGTTCTACAGTGCACATGGCGGTTTAATTCAGTAAGTTGAAGAAGTGTCCCGCAGGACCAGTCCTCATGGCATAGTTACACATGTCACAGAGAAAGAGGTATGGGCTTCAGAAAGCCTGGCTTCTTGCCTCAAACAGGTCTAACCAGGCGGTTCAGACAGAGCTGCCTCTCCGGGGGGCTTTACCTGCTCCTGAGCCTCTGGACAAATGGGAACCTCATTACTGGTCAAGTCCGCAATCTGAAAAGCCTGGAAACAGAGGATCTTCGAGGACTAATCTCAAGATACACCAGCCAGCGGCACTGGCATGAAATCCCAGACCCTCCTCAGCCCAAAGAACCAGCTCAACTCGGGAGAACTCAAAGCCATTTTGTAGATCTGTCTTGGAGACTAGCACTTAGTGCACTGGAGCAGGGTAAGAAACACTCAGCACAAATTAAAGAGAAAAACTTCGTCTAGGGAAACAGAAGCCCTGCCAATGTTAGAATAGTTGCTCTAGTGACAAAAGTCACCATTTTCATACCACAACTCTTTCTCATTTACCCTGGGAGTTCGGTACATTTGGCCAAGTGTGGAAGCTGTTTTTGAGCTGGGTTTTTTGTTGTTGTCCTGAGTACCATCTCCTGTTCTTCCTCATCTTCTACAGACCCTGGTGCAGTTCATGGCTTGTGCAAAACCAATCCAATCCCAGCGCTGTTTGTCAAGAGATGCGACTGGTACATTTTGTCACGTTACTTTCTATTCAAGCATTATATTGTCAGAGAAGAAGAAAGAAAGTAGTGTCAGCCCATCTTGAGCCATCCTAGATGCGCATCTTGAGCCATCCTACATGACTAAAAATCCTCATAAGTGAGACCATCTCCTCTTTGGCAGCTTTGTGCGAGATGCAGATCCAATAACGGCTGCTCATCACTATCTGAATGTTGGTATTCTAGCACAGCAACACAATAGTAAATAAAGGCATTCTTCTGTCCTGAACTGACTGGCAGCAGAAACAGGGTGAACAGAAAAGAGCATGGATGCATGGAACTGTTAAATCAATCCAAGGTTTGGTGAAAACAAAGTGGCAGTCACGAGCCTATCCCCAAAATCAGCCCTGGGTGCAGACTCAAGTATTCAGGTAAAGTGTGAAAATGCAGTCAAACTCTACCATCTCTAGCTATCTCCATTATTCTAGTCAACAGTCTCAAAAGGATAAGGAGTTGCTGGTAAGGCCAGATAACACCATTGTACAATTGTCACATTGGCACAAAACTGAAACAGATCCTTGGCATGCGTTTCGTTATCAGTTTACCGAGCAGAACTGTTTTATGGCCTCTATTAGACATGCTGGCTGTTTTCCAGTATGATGGTGTTTGGCACCAATCTCTCAGCTACACTTCAAATGATACAGTAAGTGTTACCCTGACAAACGTCAGACTGAAATGAAGACATGGAAGGCTTGTTTCAACAGACCCTTTTGCTACTGAACAACCACACCTCAAAACCACTAAACTACACTGTATGGACAAAAGTATTGGGACACACCTGTTTTTCAGAGTTTGAGATAGGCCTCTTACTTCCAGAGAAGAGCCCTGACTTCAACCCCATCCAGCACCTTTGGGATGAACTGGAACGGAGATTGCGAGTCATCCTCATAAATGCTCCACAGAATGAATGGGCACAAATCCTCCACAGAAACACTCCCAAAGGAAGAGTGGAAGCTGTCACAGCTGCAAAGAGTGGGGCTATGCTTTATGCACATTTCAGCATAAAAACCTCTAAATGCTTATGTGTGCATATGTAAATTTCTTTAGCACTTATAATCTTGTATGCATATGTGGATGTGTGTCAGTCAGTTAGTAGTCCACCACAGCAAATCCACTGCAGCTTCCCCCCTGAGTGCTTAGCCAAGTGTCAACATGTAATGGATTTATGTTTGTTTTAAATTGGCCTCTTAAACTGAAACTGACTCCTGCTGTACACTGAACCCAAGACGTTATCAGACGTTTACTGCATAGGTCTTCTAGGGCCAGAAATTTTATGGCAACTATTAGACACACAGGCTGCCTTCCAGTTGGCCTGCGAATGAACTTGCTCTGACCTATTAAATTACTGATAATCAGCTTTATTTTGCTCTGAACAGACAGAACTCTTAATCAGCCGTCAAAGCCAAAGCCAAAGCTTTCAAGTCCATTTTAAAGGAAGTGATCTGATGAATGGAGATCAGTACTATTCAAGGACCTCAAACACACACCAGACACCAACCATACACTCACCAGCCGAAGCAGAAGAGAGCCAAGTAGAAGCCCAACAGTGTTGCCACCACATGGCGGATAAAGGGACTGGTCTTGCTGGGGTGCAAATAGAGCCGGAACCAGCAGGCTGTGAAGAGGGCGAAAAGCTGGCACACCACAAAGTTCACCTGAAAAACAGACAGAGAGAAAGGGAGGGTTCACCCCACTGTTTCCTGAAACAGAAACACTGATGTTATTACTGCTGCTGCACACTGTGTCATAGTGCAACAAACAGTTTGTATTCTCTGAAGCAATTTCGAATGTTTGTGTATGAAAAAAAAAAAACCTCTGTGCCAATTTCCTATAACTTTCTTTTTCACTCAACATCTGTAAACAATTAGTTCTACTGACTTTTGGTGAGAGCTACTCATAAAGAAGTCACGGCAAGATGCCTTGCACTATATTCACCAAGGCCTGAAACAAGATTAAACCTGTAAATCTCTGCAGAAAAACATCTGCTATTAATGTAATGTGAATGGAGACCAAAAAAATTCTTACATTGGCTGAAGTAAAGATTTCTTTTAGGGCTGACAACAGAATGTCAGTCAGTATAGCTAATCGTTTCCAGAAGATGGGTTTGCAAGAAAAAGCTAGTGGAAACTGGCACCAAGATTTCTTTTGTTGATAAACCTCAACTTTTCCTAATGCACACAAACCGAGGCACTGGCTTGGGAGGCCAAATATTTTAGTTTCTTTCCTTTTGCCAAAGAACCACCAAAACATATTAGATGCAAGATGCAGATGCTCTGTGTAGTACATTTCACAAAGAAACAATTTTAGGCAGTTACTTCTTTAACCCTTTGAAATTGTAAAAATGTATTAAAGATTTTCCAATTTTTCAAGAGATTTTGCTGTGAGAGGACTTTACACATACAAGACCTATCAGTACTATGTTATGATTAGTACCATATACCTTTAATATAGAAATAAAAAGGAGATTTCATATTATACATCAGCTGTTATTCTTTTCAACATTTTGGAATCAAACTCAAAAATAAAAGCTTTTTCCTTTTGACCTCAGCAGGTGAATTGCTTGTTAATACAAAAAGAACTATAATGGAACATTTCAGAAGGAGAAATAATGCAATTACACAAATTTTACAGGAGAGTTACAGGATTTTCATGTCTCTCACACAACAAACCAACAGAACAGACTACAGCAGAAAAAACCGGCAGCAGAGCGATGCAGCTGGACTGAGAAAGAGACAAAAATCTTTATTTAATTCTAGAATATAACATTCGTCCATTCACTATCTGAGCCGCTTATCCTTAACCAGGGTTGAAGAGGTGCAGGAGTTTATAGTCAAAGGGTGAAAGGTAAGAGAAACACCCAGAACAGGGCAGACACACACACACACAATCTCTCTCTCTCTCTCTCTCTCTCTCTCTCACACACACACACACACACACTCTCATATACACACTCAGACACAATCTCTCTCTCTCACACACACACACATACACACACACACATACACACACACACACAACACACTCTCAGATACACACACACACAAATCTCTCTCTCGCTCTCTCACACACACACACTCAGATACACACACACACACACACACACACACTCATATACACACACACAATCTCTCTCTCACACACACACACACACTCAGATACACTCACACACACACACTCACACACTTTCACATACACACATACTCACACACTTTCTCTCTCACACACACACACACTTTCACACACTTTGACACACACACACATTCTCACACACTCACTCTCACACACACACACATTCACATACACTCACACACACTCACACACAATCTTCACTCTCTCTCTCACTCTCTCTCTCTTTCTCTCTCTCTCTCTCTCACACACACACACACACAAACACACACACACTCACCACACACTTTCACATACACGCTCACAAACACACACTCTGACACTTTCACACACTTTCACAAAAACACACACACACACACACACATTCACACACACACAAACACACACACACACACAGACACACTCACACCTAGGGACAAGGGACAATTTAGCATCTCCAAATTACGCGATGTGCACATCATAGCTCCCTGCAGAACTCCACAAAGACAGAACACACAAACTGCACACAAAAAGGACCCCAGGCTGGAATCGAACCCAGGACCTTCTTGTTGTTAGTGTCACCCCAGAAAATTTCATACAGAAATAACTACATATTTGAAAGCAGCAAAATCATCCATTTAAAGTCCCTTGGTAAGAAGAATTCTGAAACGTTGGTCAACATTCTATGCCTCGGTATACTCTGAACATCGTGTGCTACATCTTTATGTAAACAACTAGTAAAATATTCAACTGTCACCGAAACCTTTTCCCAAATTCCCCAAGAACAGAATTACTATTGTGAAGTGGGTAGCAACATATTTCCTCATCCCTCAAACATTCAAAACACGTGGTTTATGATACATATGTGGTTTAACTGCACATCACTTACACTGTGTGCACTTTAGTGGCTTTGATATAAAGCCAATTACCACAAAGCTCTAATTCTCCACCATCGGCATCACAGCGCACCGTGACTCACTCACACACCTTCACTCACACCCATCGCTGGTGTCGCAAAAACTGACAAAACCCCAGGGGCTGTCTTCAGTGATGAATGAGTGAATCAAATCACAGCAAGAAAAGGTGTAGCCATGCCAGATAAGAATGTAACTATGTGCTCACACACCCACAGCAGCTTTACAGCCTCATTCAGTCTTTTGAGTCACTTCCTTTTTTACCAATCCTGCCATGCTTTGGTACACAAACTCTAAGCTTGTTTCCCAGTTTCGGCCTGTTTCAGGCACATTAGGCACATGCACATGCCGTAAGCGTGATTGCAAAAAATATGTGGAAGGATTACACAGAAATGGGTGGTGCTGTCAAAACGCAATCATATTCTACTCAGTTTACGCAATTATATTCTAACAGAGACAAAAGTCTCAAAGACAGGCTGAACCACCAAAATAACATGTTTTAAACTTTCATGATCCGAAATATGCACTTCAGTTTAACCCAAGATTTTATCATAAGATGTTATATGGCATTTGACTAGTATTATACTACTTGCATCTGCTCCTTAGTTTCTTTAAGTGGCACATGAAGAGGGATGTTTTTCTGAGAGCGTGCACAGTACTGAAACTCTCTCGCAAGATCAGGGCGCTGGCTCCTATTCGCTTCTATACTAAGTGCTAAGATAAAAGCAAAATCTTAGAGGTGCACAGAACAGCTCAATAAGCCACAAGATGGGTAAAAACACACATACAGACGAAACAGCAGAATCGTGAGCATGTAAACGTATCAGCGAGGACGTGGTGCTGCTCTTCCATTAAAAGTCTTGACTAATGAGTTCCTGAGACGGACTGACTCCTGCTCGAGCTTTCCCTTAAGTTCTGCCTGCTCTTTATCTCTCGAGTTCCGTATTCACCTCCTAACTACTCTTACTGCTTATCTCTCCAGGCTGACAAGCTGAGGTGCTTGCTCAACAGAGACATAGCCTCTCCCACCTCATTAAAATGCAGTTTCCAGAACATTCTGTGGGCTAAGGGAGGCTGCTGTTCAACTCCTGTGACTTTTGGAACACTCTTGGAAACATAAAATAAAAATAGATATATT
The DNA here is from genome assembly GCA_037974365.1 of Hydrocynus forskahlii. Classification (NCBI taxonomy): domain Eukaryota; kingdom Metazoa; phylum Chordata; class Actinopteri; order Characiformes; family Alestidae; genus Hydrocynus; species Hydrocynus forskahlii. Next base: position 44,104,352 of record JBBPCX010000001.1, read on the forward strand.
GTGAAACATCTCTCATGAGTTATTACAGCAATTTGCCAAGGTAAAGCCTCGTGTTACAGTTATGTCACCTCAGCTAAGTAGTGCTAAAATGTTTTTTCATAAAAATGCACCAATTTAAAATTAAAAATATAAAAAAATGTTTTTATCATCATCATTATCATAGTCACCATTATTATTATTACTATTATTATCATTATTATTATTATTATTACTTATTTTTTGTTATATCATTATTTTTATTATTGTTGTTGTTGTTGTTGTTATTAATCACAATCATCAACAATTTAAAAACTGCTACACTGGCCTAAACAACTGTAGGCTAAGGTTTCACAGCAAACAGTCCAAATCTTTAAATTTACTGTAATATTGAATAGCTACTGGCACTTAATCACAAATCAGGCCCCAAATCAGGCTTGTTTGTGGTTTCAAAAAAGCAACATTTTTGCATTTAACACAAAAATTCCCTAAACTTCTACCACAGTTTACAATATTATAATGACTCCATTTTAAAAAGCAACAAGTTTTACAAGTATATTCTGAATGTCATTGAAATAGTACACAGGGCAAAAATTTTAAATGTCCACATATAAGTGCTCACTGTGTATCACATAGGAATATTTACAGCCATAGAGCACAGACCTTTACCATGAGCTCTGTGCAGCTGCTCTAACATGACATAAATTATGGAACATATTACTAATACTTGTACTGAGCCAACATGTAAATGGCTCATCCTGTGATTTTTCTTTGGATCATCAGGAACATGTTGCACATTTCACTATATAACCATGATTATCTTGGAAACTGTTACTTTATTAGTAGCCTCTGTGCATCAAAAACAACCATAATGGCTCAGGATTAGCTAGCAAGGAAAGAGATTTTCAATTATATGTAAGCATTATATATTATATGTAAGCAGTTTTCTAGACTGGGTTCAACAACACAGCTTTAGTTTTTCAGTAAATCGTTAAAAAATATACCAACTTGAAGCCGCGCTGAATATTAATCAGCCTTGTATGCCATTAACAGTCTGCTGAACCACTTGTTAAACAAAAGAACAGACAAAGTGTGACTGCAAACATAGATGGAGTTGTGTGTCTGAGATTTTAAATCCCTCTCCACACTGGCTGAAATATGAGTTTTAAAGGGGACATATTACGCAAAACTCACTTTTTTCCATCCTTTTGTATTTCCATTTGGGTCTCTACTGCTCCTATAAATACTCCAAGCACGAAAAAAACCATCCATCCGTTTTCTGTGAATCATATGCTTCTGTGAGCCGTTTGGACATCTCCTATATCCTGACATCAGAATAAGGAAATTTGCGTAGAACCACCCCTCATTTGTCGAGCCCCCACCCACTAGATTAGTTGAAGATCCGCCATTTTTGTCTGCTGGTTTTACAAGCACACATAAGAGCACTACGGCTACAGGCAAAGGCAAGTCACCATGAAGTGTTGCATTCATCTCACTCTGGGTCCGACTCGGGGTCGAACATATAGGGCTGTATAGCGCCTCTGTTTTCTGCCATTTTCACGCGTGGTAAATGCGCAGTGTTAGTATGGGATGGGTGGGGCGTGGCCAGCGACAGCTTATTTGCATAAAAGTAACAGAGCCCTTAAATGGCTCATTTTGAAAGGGACTGAAACTGTTAGGAATAAAGCTGGTGAGATCTCTTTATGTGAGAGTGATTTTGTGCAAAGAACTTCATGAACATGTTTTGTATAGCCCATAGACCTATTATAACTTGTTTAAAAAGAGGTATAATATGCCCCCTTTAAACTTTTCTGAGTCATTCACAAGTTTCATTTAGAGGAAGGAGCCATGATCAGAGCATGGGGAGCTTGTGAGAAGTAGAGCTGTTCTGTGTCTTTAAAAAAACTAGAAAATGTGTTTGGCTTGCTGAACTAAATCTCAGCGCCGTTTTTCTAAAGTGCCCACGATAACATTATCATTCACATTTAATATCACGGCACACCAAATCACTACATGGATGTGTCATTTGTTTATATCCACCAATTCAGCCTTTATCAATGTAGCCCCACTTATTCTCTAACATTATAATAACTGTTTCAGTCTGGGCTGCTTTTGAGCCACAATACAGGCCAGTCAGTCAATACAGAAACCATTAACATATCCGTCTTAATATTAGGGCGTTTTTGTTGCAGTGCCTTTAACAAATAAAGAAAGGTTGAAAAACTGGTCTATTACAAATTAATTATGATCGTTTTGGTTAATAAACTTGGAATATCAAGGAAAGTTTATAATATAATTAAGTATAATTTAGTATGCATTTTTAGTGTTTGAGTAGTGTGTGGTCAGTATTTGTTGAAACTGACACAGCTAAGCAGATTTTAGTACAACAATTTGTTTTTATAAAACAATTATGATTTTCCTGTGACAGAGAAGATTCTAAGTCAAAAACAGGATCTAAACTGAATGGACTGTCAGGGATTAAACCTAGACCTGAGCCATATTTTCCTTTCAGTGGAGAATCTCCATTCAGAAAAGTAGTTCAGGACTAGCTTTAATCCAAATGAAGCCAGCAGTGCAGCGAGCCTAATGGTGTCTGGCTTCAGATGTCTTCTGACACTTTGTGTTAGCCGCTAGCGCTAGTGCTCTTCAAAGAGTGATACAGACATGGTGGGTTGAGAGACGCCCGGTTCCATTACTTAATCCTGAGCTAAGATTAAGCCCAAAACCGCTCCCCCGCTGCCATGCAGATCGCAAAGGCAGGGTGGGGACTTCTGCTGGATTGAGCAACAAAACAGAGACTTCATTTCTCCCTCCAGCACACTATAATTACAGCTCCTGGCTTTCTGTGTGTATGTGTGTGTGTGTGTGTGTGTGTGTGTGTGTGTGTGTGTGTGCGCATTTGTGCATGTCTCTATGGAGTCAAGCAAGTGATGTCATCTTCTTGTGAACGCTGACATGGAAAAGTAGGGATGAAGCATATCAATAATACACTGTGCTGTCACAACACACACACACATAAACACACACACACACACACACACATACACACACACACGCACACAAAGACCATTAATGATGAATTCATAATCAAAATGATAAAACATCTTGTAGCCTAAAAATAAAACAGCTTGTCACCTCTTATCTATCCCATCGTAGATGAAAGGAAAATATATATTTTATGTATCACCTTCTAAATAAATAGGATAATTTTTGCAAAGCAAGCAGGTTTAGGATATACATCTTAAAAAACCTGAAACGAGACATGCCCTGAAATAGTAACTATGTCATCCAAATCCCCCTGAACTCAGCTTGCCAGCCCGCTCCAATGTTATCTTGAACCTTTTCCCAGCATCTTTTTGTCTCTCATTTTCACAGTGCATCAGTTCAAATGATGTCTGTGGCCCACGGCATTCTGCTCTTAATCTTGTGCTATTCATCACACGATACTTCACCCCAAGTGAGGGCACGGCCGCAGGCAGACTCATTTCATCCTCCATTTCTCCCTGTCACGATGCACACATGCATGCACACACACACACACACACACACTCTCACACACGCACACACACTCACACACCTACCTAAAGACTGAAGGATGTCAGCTCTTGCTGAATAGTGTTGCCAGGCTAAAAGAGGAGGAGGCTGCAGAGAACTTAAACATGAGTAGTAGAAATGAAGGAGGTAAACTGACTGTGGGCAACATGCAATTTCAGCAGTTTAGCAGTACGCACTATATGGACAAAAGTATTGGAACACACATGTTTCTCGGGGTTTGGGCTAGGCTCCATACTTCCAGTGAAGGGCAATCTTAATGCTCAAGCATACCAAGATATTTAGGACACACCACAGTTTGGGGAAGAACCTGTTCTATTCCAGCATGACTGTGCCCAAAGCAAGGTCTATAAAGACATGGCTGGATGAGTTTGGTGTGGAAGAACTTGCCTGGTCTACACAGAGCCTTGCGAACGGAGATTGCGAGCCAGACCTTCTCGTCCAACATCAGTGCCTGACCTCATAATTTTACACTGTGCATTTCCACATATGGTATGTATCTATTTCGGAACTTTAATAGTGTTTACACACTGGATCAGACTTGTACCGCAGACTTCTAAGGGTTAATAGTCCTATACTCTAAAGGTTAATACGTCATTTAATCTCAGAATTACACGTCAAATATTGCTAGAGTATCACACACGTTCACATTTAAGTAAGTCTGATGTTTGAAAAGACCCCTTACTGAGCCTTGGAAAGCACAAAGCTTTACATTAACGTCTGTTCAGTTAGAAGATGTGGAGCGTGTGGATCTCTTTGACAGCAGAACAATTGGTCCAGCACAGGCTCAAAGCGTCTTTAGCATAACCGCAGTGCTACTGTATGCACACAGCCATTATCTCCCCATTGTGCATGCAGCTCGGAAGAAGGGACAAATACAATAGTTATATTTTCCATCCATAGGGGTCCTCCATGGGTCCCCCATTATCACTAACAGCATCGCTATAGGTGGAATGAATCACACAGACAGGTTTATATCCACAGTAAAGCTATGTTCATGATCTGGATGGCAGGTTTATGAATGAAATGGCGTGCCGCTTGGACTGGCTGCTGATTACTGTGGTGGCTTTATAGCATGGGTCATCTCAGAGACCTTCCACTAACTGCCTCAGTCTGTTATCAGCATTCGGCTGTTCTTTATTTTCCTTCTTCACTGCTTGCCACTAAGAAGGCATTACACTACAAACGCAGCCTTGAGTTTCAACCCTGCAATTATTTGGTTTATTTCTTTAACAACGGATATTTAGATTTAATTTTTTAATCTTTAGATGTTGTTGCCACCAATAAGTGATGCATTTTGCAGTGCAATATGAATTATTAACTCAAATAATTCACATCGAACCCAATTCTGCCATTTGATGAAATCTGAGTGTACAGGAATGTTTTGCAGAAGCACCTTTACAATAAACATCAGAAAGCCAGATATGAAGACTCAAATCTAGTTCCTTATAAACTCCACAATTTAAGTCATTTTCCTGGTATGACCTCACCAGCCAGTTGCTTGTGTGGTATGCGGCTATGATAGAATTCATGATTGTTGCTCTCTCATTCAAACAGCCTCTCTTATTTAAACAGCTTTGAATGGAGAAACTGAATTCAAAGCGGTATTTCAGCACCTTTGCCAGTCTACGAAAATGTAAACCGAATGAAGATGTAGCTGCTTATATAACTATGAACTTATGCAATTACAGTTACATTAAAGCTTTCAATATAAAGACTTTAATAATGTACATTTAGAATTTAACATGCTAAATTATAAACCCCACAATTTGTTTTAAGTCATTTTCCTAGCATGACCTTTCCAATAGTGCAGGCAAAGCCCAGCTGCTTGTGTGGTATGTTGCTATGATAGAATTCATGATTGTTGCTCTCTCTTTCAAATAGGGGTTCTCATTCAAACATCTTGGAATGAAGAAATTGAATTTTAAGTGGCACTTCAGCACCTTTGTCTGACTGGACAGTGTCCGCTGGAGATCTACAAATGAATCAATGAGCAGCACATTAACAAATGCAACAGCAAAATGGAAAGCAGTGGAACTGGAACTGGTTACTCTGTAAATTACATTTTCATGCTGACAATCCTAAGCAATTTCCTGATTTTCTCTGGGATCAGTACAGTTTTCTGACTGTGATTCTGATTCTAATTCTGAACCCTGCATTTACAAGATTTAAAAGATGCCACTGAGTTACTGATAATAATAAATACATTCTAATGAATCTTATTTAACCCACTCAATAACAAAATATACTGCTAGTTAAATGGAAATGTATTTCTTTAAAGTCATACTTTTTTATTACCTATGCAAAAACTGCAATTAGTCACCTATTTACCTATTACCTATGCAAATAATATGATTAATCACAATTATTTTAATTGTCTGGTGGCTCTAATTTGAACAATTCGGTAATATAAATTAAATATATAGCAAAATGGTATTAGTAACTCTTCTAAGGATGATTAAGACTCCTAAGGGTTAACATTCTCAGTCTGAAGACTGAAGACATAATGTTACCAAATCCCATAAGCTCATTTTTAGGGACAATAAGAAGGACAAATACATAAATAAAAGACACAGTCTGCAGACGTACTCTGCTGATCCCTGTTGGGAAAATAAACAAGGGCGCTAGACATCATGAATCTCAATCTCGGAGGGACAGAAGTCCACAGAGAGAAATGAGAGCTGACAGCTTCTCTCTCCCTCTCCTCGCTCTCTCCTCAGATACACTCCTCCTCATCCCAGTTCCTTTTCTTCATATGTGACAACTCCAGCTGAGCAGCTATATTAAGCCTGAGGACCAGTGACGACAGCCAGGTTCCGAACCCAATACTGCACTTTCTTTCCGCTACAGCTGGCCTTGAGTGCCTGCACTTGCACTTTCATCAGCTAAACAGTCGACACAATGCTACCAAAAATAGGCCCAAACCGTACATCAGTCCTGAACCCCTTGACACAGAACCGGTTTGTACAATACTGATATCAGTGATATCAATAAAATCAATTCC